>OX336389.2:1073540061-1074164582 GCA_946902985.2 Meconema thalassinum
GCGGCATGTTTTAGGGACGGTAACATTTCTGGAAAACTGTACAAAACCGCTTGGGCAATAAACGTCAAGTCATTAAAGTTTAAACCCCCACAAGGGAATATATTTTGGCAATGTTGATTATTTAAGGACATAAATGAAAGAATCGTCTTAGTCACCTTGGTGTTCTTGCTGTTAATCTGAATTGAATGTGAAATTGTGCTAATGAGAAAATCCTAAACTTGTAATTTAAATAATTGGTGTTTTAGCCATTGGCTGTGTATGATATCTGTTAAAATTTAATGTAAATTCTTTATATTATGTTTTTCTATTTGTTGTTCTTGTTCGAGTCCTCAGTCTTTTGACTGGATTGATGCAGCCTTCCATTCTTCCCTGTCCTGAGCTAATCGTTTCATCTCTACATAGAAACCACACCCTACATCCGACGCAATCTGTTTAACATATTCTAACCTTGGTCTACCCCTACAGTTCTTACCCCTGACCCTTCCTTCCATAACTAACTTTGCTATTCCTGGGTGTCTTAGTGTGTGTCCCATCAACCTATCTCATCTCTTCATTACCAGTCGCCAGAAACATCTCTCCTCTCCCACTCGTCTTAATACCTCTTCATTTGTAACCCTATCCACCCATCTGATCTTCATCATTTTCCTGCAACACCACATTTCAAACGCTTCAATTCTCCTCTTTTCTGCTGCTCCAACAGTCCAAGTTTCACTGCCATAGAGTGCCACGCATAGTTAAATGTACACACAGATGAAGAAACAGCCCCACATGTTAAGGAAATTTTAAGAAATCTACATTTTCTAAGTCGTGGGCAGCAAAGTTGTTGTTTTTTTCTTTCTTTCTTTTGCCCAGAGGCGTCAAGAGCCCTAATTGTGGGCCTGACAGTATTATAAGTTTACTCTCCCGATTTTTTATGCCGGTTTGCCTTCCCACGATCGTTATTCGTGCCGCGAAATGCTGCACTCTTTTGTTTTTAATAAGGTGTGCAAAGTGATTATTGCCACGAATTAACAGCAATCTATCATTGTTGTTGTAGATTCTTAACCTGTAGTGTTACATCTTCTACAATCGAAGCTATCTATAATAGTTAAATTATCCTGCGATATTTGTGCCGTTATCAAAGCTACTACGATTCGCACTCTCAATCGAATGTAGACGGCAGGTCAGTCGAGACAAAATGGTGATACACGGCGTAATGTTGTATATGATTCGAATGGAACCCACTTGCAAGACAGGCAATTTTGGATGCACAACATGTACCGGTACTTATGAGCTGAGTAGCTTCACAGAATAAAGATTAAGCTCGACTTAATGCTTAATCGTAACAACCAGCAATTTGAAATGGGTACGGTCGACTACTTCAACAAATTCAAAATATATCCGAACATCAGTAACCATAAAAATCATGACTTGCGTATTTAGGCCTACTCTTTGCCTTAGCAGGACAATTCTGGAAAATAGTATTAAAAAAAGGAAACACATAAATGAAGGGTAAAAAATGTTCGTTTTAAGTTATACAGCTGCATGAGTAGCGCTTTTCTTTTCCAGGCTACTATCAAAATTCTGGATGACCTGAACACCATAGATCTGCATTTTGGCCAAAATATCTCCAAAATCGACGTAAATCCATACGTGGCATGCATTGTAAGAAAGGACACAATGTATTATTGTGATCCATCTTTGTAGGTGAGTAACTCAATTTGCGCTCCACGCTGAGGACTGGTTACCTGAATATTCGAAATTTGATTGCCGACTCTGACAGCAGCCATCCTGTGTGTGATAATTTCAACACTATCTTCAGGGATATGCCACGTTGGTACCATGTTTTATGTACCGAGGCACTCATCTCAAAACTACGGTACTCTAAATTAAAATAATGTATACACAGTCGCCTACTGACACCACACAGGTTATTAGATAAATTTCACTCACAGTCAAGTACAAGGGTGAAGGTTAAAGCAGTTCACAAGAAAAGCAATAACATTAACAATAATGCCAGTTATTGAATATAAAAAGACTATTATCCCCTCTTTAAGGGTAGCCTTAACAAACATACATTTAAAAAGTATTTGTACTAGGTTGGTTAGACAGTGTATTATGTACGTCACAGGTACAAAACAATACTCACTGGCCTGGAAAAGAGTAATCATCCTATGTAAACCGCCAGTCTGCGTATTTCTTCGATATTGGTCGAGTGTCATGATGCACTCACTCTACCTCATTCTTTTGTTTTGTCTTACATTTAGGAAACAAATAAGGCGAAATATCACATTTAAGTTTTAAAAACCTCAACGGAATTGTACAATATCTGTTAGTTCTCTTTTTAATGTCTATAATTTTCATAAACAGAGAAAAGCTTGAGAATAACGCTCAATTACACATTAAAAGCAGTGATCTGTTTACGTCCATTTATCACCATTCCTCTACTTTCAGTAACGCGGCAGCACCGCCACTTGAGAATGCGAACACCGGTAGTAAGAAGTACGTGATATAGTTGGTTTTTATCAATTTTACTTTTGAGTTAGTAGTAATCAAGCGAAAACAAATGTTTACTAAAACGATGGGCTCACGCTACGAGTTTATCACTTCGTAGGTTAAAAGTGATTCATGATTCTAAAAAGAGCAATGCGAAGTATTTATGATTGGTTGTGAAGAAGAGGAAAAACGTGATGATCTGCTGTAACAGCCAGTACAAACTAGATATTTGGAAACAGTGTCATTTGAATTATTGGGCAGATTCAGATATTTCCACAGTTAAATTTAACTTAGTAATTTGGGATTATCTGAAAACATGTCCAGTTATTTAGAAAATTTGCGAACTGGATTAACAATACCATTTTAATGAACTACTTGCTTTTTATTTTTGTTAGTGCCACTAGTTTATACCTGTTTTTAAGAACTGAGCATTACGACGATGAATCACGAAGAAAAGCGAACTTTTAAGGACAAAAGCTGAAAACAAAATCCTCCCATTCTTGACATAAAGGAGCCAACGGTTTCAGAGCAGTCAAACAATGAATTTCCTGAAGCAAGTAAGAAAATAAACGAAAATTTGGGGAGCGGGGTTTACGTCTCACCGTTACGTAGTGACAGGTAGGTAATCAAACGATAATTGTTACTTGCCCCCCTCCCTGGAGAAAATCCTGCGGCCGCCCATGCAACTTATAACTCGTAATAATGAGGATGAAGCGAATGATGATGACTAGGGCCCGGATTCGAGCATATTTGCATATTTTTTTCCTGAATAGTACACATTGAAAGAAGCCTTTCGGTGGTATTTTCACATCTCTGGGACCAACAGAATTGAAATTTATCGAGCATATAAATGCATAAAACCGCAGTTTTCAGAATAGAAGCATATAGATGCATATTCTTGTGGTTTTCGTCTAAATAGTTTGTTTTTCTTCGAATTTCCCCCTGAATTTGGGCCCTGACCATCCTTAAGGTTCGAAAACAGAAATAATTAATGAAAAGGCTATCTGGTGCGAATAATAGAACAGCAGGTTTTTAACCTTTAGTGAGGTCGTTCTCGTCATTGAAACTCTTATTGACTGATTTAAGAAAATCATTCAAAACTGAAAACATAGAACAATTTCTCGTTGTACAGTTCAATGCAGATCTACTTCATTGACACGCCTAATTCTGAACATTTTGTAAATGAACTTTTAAATTGTAACTTTTATAAGAAAACTTCTCTTATAGGTAAAGCCCTGCGCGGATGCGGATATCCGCGGATAAACCCGCGGATATCCGCAACATTTTTCGCCATGCGGATATACTTTGCATGTCTTTGCGGATAGCGGATAAGCTGCGTATAAGCTGCGGATAATGTTTGGAGTAAATTTGCGGATAGTTTTTAGAATACAATACGAACTTTTTGAATATCATGGGGAAAGTTGGCTAATTGTGCCCAGCGGGTATTCGTGCGCACCTATGTTTTTCGAGTTGGTAGTACAACTAGCAATTCAGTTCACTGCTACCCTAAAGCTGTCATCGTACCTATCAGATAGGGACAGTCAGCATGATGCCAGTCGCTATGTGATAACCGGAGGCTTGGATGAAGAAACTTAACACGTTGCATGTTACTTTCTGTAGCCAGCAAATAAGAAAGTAAGCCTACAGTTGTGAATCAATTATTTAAAATTAATTGTAGTTTTAAAAGCCAATTTGTACAGTGGTTTTGCATGTATTTATTTTTCAATATAATAGATTAGTTTACCGGGATTCAGTGAGTTATGTTTTAAAAGCAGAGTGGGGTATGGTGCGCAGATCAAATATGATACAAGTACTACAAATAGAAATACAACGCGACATTAATGGCAAAATATTTCGTGTTTGTTCTTCAGATGCCAAGAAATTATACGCGGAAAACGGAGAAAAACTCCTACCCAGCATAAAATGTGCAGAAATCTCGATGTGCAATTAGGGATGATGGGAGGAAAATAAGGGAAGTGGGGGAGAAGTTTCAACATTCCCCAGTCAATCCTACCAAAGCAGTTGCTGCAAAATTGTCTCGCTCCACCTCGTCTAGTCCGTAAAGCTGTTTTACCAACGAAATAGAGTCATAATTATCCGGATACCTTTTGACATTGGCAAAATTATGATATGGCTTAACGTCCACAAAGCTTGTCAGCGACGGTTCGAGTTCAAGTTTGCGGACTAGAATACGATTCCCCATAACTTCCATAAAGTTCAATGTCTAGCAGGCAAATATTGGTTGTATGAGTTCTTGAAGAGATATCCTGCATTAACGTTGAGACAACCAGAAAGAACAAGCCTAAATTGGATTGCCTCCTTAATGCTGACGAAACGAAGATAGTTTATTCTAATATCCAAAACTGCAGAATTTTAGTTCATTGCATTGTTATGCTTTTGTAAAAAGAATTGGAATATTCTAATGTTAATGCACAGTGCAAGTTTCTGCCAATTCACATTGTATTAGTATGGCTTTCCAACACTCATCCCATGCGCACAATTTCCCAACCCATGCGCATGATTACCCTGCAGGGTGGGTAATCGTGCGCAAATGCATATTTGCGAGATTTCGAATTATAGTCCACTAAATTTATTTTTGAATGAAATTTGTTTCTGCACATCGAGTATAGAGTTACTAAGGCTCCCTTATTCATAATTGCAGCTGTGTTATCTATTATGAGACCATCGCAAGACCGATTTTTGCTTAAGTGCGCACAATTTCCCCACTCTCCCTTATTAGGGCCCGGATGTTTATGACATATCATATTTTTCCGTTATGGTTTTTCATGACAAATGTAAGATGATGATTTACGCTAATCCCATTCAAATTATGTCATTAAGCATAATCAACACTCCAAACTGAAAAGGGTTGCAATTCTGACTGTGTAACATTAATTTTAGACATAGCACGTGACACACATAGCCTAAGGGTTCGACTTGCTGCTCAAATGTCTAAAAGATAACGTATAAAGCAACACATTGAAAATATTATTGTAATGCCAGTAGATTCGGATAACAAACGTGTGGGTAAAAGTCGCGTGGATGCGGATAAAAGTCGTGCGGATGCGGGGCGGATGCGGATAACAGCCGTGCGGATGCGGATAGCGTTTTGTCTATCCGCGCAGGGCTCTACTTATAGGCTATATACTTGAAACTTGAATGCGAGTATATTGCAGTGTATCATACAAACAATTAGAAAATAAAGCTCGCATATAAAGATATGTTATTGTTGGTTTTTTTCGTTTCACTTTCCTTTCTATATAGTTTATAACGTTGTTTTTCGAGCATATTATGCATATTTAACCGCATATAATGTTTTTTCGAGCATATCTATCGAGCATAAAACACATGGTTTTCGAGCATATCTGGAGATTTTATCGAGCATATCGATCCGAGCTCTATTTGATGACGTTTCGAACACCCAGTCTCCAAGCCAAGTAAATAAGAAATAAATTCGCCGCAGGTAGAATTCGGTCCTTTGCCCATTCGAACCAGAGCCCAGATTTGGACCCCAATTTCCTCCAGGGTACTAGTATCTTATTCTCTCTATATCATCCTAAGCTTCTGAGAAGAGACGGAAAAGTTTTAATTGAACACGTACGAGGTTGGCTAGCGCCAAACTCCGCACCTTCGTCTAGACATAGTGTCTGCCCTATACTCAGCAGTTTGAGCCTGCACGTGTGGCCACTGGCCACTACTGGGAACGGAACAATAGTGTCGGCTTTGTGGTTTTTCAAGCAGACACACAAAACTTGCCGAAGAAATTTCATGAAATTATTTATGAAACTGAGTGAATGATCGTGTGGCCTCCGGAGAGGCCGAGTGCAGGTCTTTCTAGTTGACGCCCGTTGGCGACCTGCGCGTCGTAATGAGGATGAAGTGATGATGAAGACGTCACATACACCCAGTCCCCGAGCCACGGGAATTAACCCTAGGATATTAAAATCCCTGATGGCTAGACCGGGAATCGAACCCTGGGCACCTCGGGCCAAAGCCTAGCGCGCTAACCATTTAGCTACAGAGCCGGCCATTTATAAAACTGAACGTTTATAAAAGTTATACAAAGCAATCATCACACCATTGCACCCCGTTAAGTCCCACTGCTGACTGTTAGAGAAAAACGGCTTTACAACTACGTGTTAGTATGATTCTCGCACGTCATAATTCTCGCTTTATCACATGACACTTGAATCTACGTGGTGTTTGTTGGTACCTACGTTTCGCAACCTTACACTGCAATGGGGTTCTACTGGAGAATAAGAAATAACACAAGTCAGAAAATAAGTTGTTGTTGTTGTTGGAGTCTTCAGTCTTTTGACTGGTTTGATGCAGCTTTCCATGCCTCCCTGTCCTGAGCTAATCGTTTCATCTCTACATAGCTACCACACTCTACATCCAAGGCAATCTGTTTAACATATTCTAACCTTGGTCTACCCCTACAGTTCTTGTCCTCGACCCTTCCTTCCATAACTAAGCTTGCTATTCCCGGGCGCCTTAGTATGTGTCCTACCAACCTATTTCTTCTCTTCACAGTGAAATCACACTTTCACAAATTAACTACGTGTAAATTAGTTGTTGTTGTTGATTATTTTGGGGCTCTGTGACATCTTGGTCTTGTGTCCCCGTGGGCTTACATGTGTGTAGAAGTTGTCTGATAACCTTTGTCACTGTGATGTCTGTACTAGTGCGTGTATTTGTAATCGAGTAAGGATTAGGGTGAGAAGTGGCCGTGGCCTCTCGTTAGGTACCATGCAAACACGGAATACCACTTCCTGGATGGCTGAGGTAAGAATCGAACCCACGTCTTCTCAGTTTTACCTCATGAGGACCAGTGTACCCCATTACAGACCTCAGAACGGAATTAAATTTCTTGGCAGAGCTAGGAACCGTACCCAAAATTTAGTGGGGCTAACAACCAAGAGTGCTAGCCACTATACCATCAAGTGGTATTCTCTCTATGTTTCAGCGTCTCTACGCCATGGGCATATCAGCAGTTATAGGTTACCTGTCGTTGAAGGGTTCACACAATAGGAAAACACAACAGGTTACTCATCTGACCTCAACACTACCGAGATTGACGGGAAGACGGAAGCCTGACCTAGACTTTCAAATTTAGCAGACATTGATAATCCAGCTCCCATGCTCTTGTAATACAGTGAATGATTTAATATGTGTCCTACGGACTTCGGTTGTGACATAGAGTATCTAAATCAGAGAGTTGTAATTCTCGATTTTCTGAGAAAAGCGTAATCAGGCACGTGCTATATCCGGGGAAAAGAGAAGATATAAACTAAAAGAATTCTTCTCGCCGGACGAATAAATTGTGATTTAAAGGCTTCATATTAACCCTATCACCTGTTAGTATTACATACATAATTTGTAGCCAAGGTTTCTTCTGGGGATGCCTTCTAGTTAAATTCCAGTTTTTGTACCCTTCTGCAGTTTTGATGCCAATGTACAACAAACAGACTTACAAACAAGCTAACAAACAAACAATGAAACAAAATAATATTGAGGGTATATTTGATTTAGTAGGATAAATACGAAGTATCAACCAAAAATTCAAAGTGTATAGACAGAAAAACAATTTTATAGATGTAGATTGGTAGGATAATGCTTCTCATTTCATTTAGAGGTCCGAAATTGAAAATGCCCAAATGCTTGCTCCAATACCCGGCCAAAATTATGTGAGTTTCTCAAAATAAAGATTCACGTTTAGTGGTTTGTATTTCTCATAAAAGGAAAAAAATAAAGAAAAGAGGCCCCATATTTACGATTGGAAATTGTTAAGAATCACATAAATCTGAGAGTTTGCCTTCTGTAATGAACTAGGCCAGGCGTTCTCAGCCATTTTGAGTCTGTGAGCACCACCCTCATGCCATACCAAGTACCCGAGCACCATTACATCGAATATAATAATAATAATAATAATAATAATAATAATAATAATAATAATAATAATAATAATGCAACAAGCATGCGCCTTTCTTAGATTTTACTATCCCTCTCTCTTCGTCAGAAGTGCTGACGTAGCAAGGGATTCACTGCTCACCAGGCATGCTGCAACTGTTTGCATAACTAATGCAGATAGGATTCAGTACATTTACGTGTGGACAGTCGAATCGAATCAGCATCCTCAATTATTTTTACTGTATGTTAACAAGTAGTTCCGTGAAGAACTAAATAGCCTATTTTCATGTATCCAACTTATGTAAATTGCCTCTAACAACATACAAAATTTTAGTTTGATTGCTGTAGTAGATTCTTAGATATTGAAAACCGTCTACATATTTCGGATTGACGCCATATTGGATTCTAATATATGTAGGCCATAGAGTTATGTATTGTTGCATGAAGATTATTCGTAGGTGTATTATTCAAACCTCAATCGCATGATTAGGATACAAGAAATAAATAAAAACAGATTTTAAAATTTCGCACAGCCGCCATTTTGTGGTTATGAAAACAATTGAAATAAATTAAATGTCAGTGGATTAAAGCTTGTATAGGCATTTACCGTACAAAGTTTCACTGCGATCGGATGGTTAAATCGTGAGTAACGTCCATTTCAATATTTAAATTTCGCGTGGCCGCCCTGTTGGATTTGTTTTTCACCTGTACTTAACAGGATTTTAAAAGTCACATATGTGAACTTTTAGCAGTGCCCTTTATCACTGTACAAAATATCAGGATGATATCAGTAATAGTTTCGGAGATATAGAATGCCGGTGAAATATTTCGCACAGCCGCCATGTTGGATTGGTGAGACGTAATAAAATTGAAAGGCAGGGTCAGATAATATAGTACTATGACCTTACCGAGTTTCATTGAATTCCCTCCAGCCATTTAGATTTGATTAGGGGGACACACACACACATACGTAAACACACATACTCATACACACACACGGACAAAGGGTGATCCCATAAGCCTAGTTTTTCAGAAATGAAAATAGGCTAAAAATGTAATTTCTCAATATGATAAAATTTCTGACTGTCAAAACTTGTAATGAAAATACTAATCTATTATTCCGATTCGTGCATCAGAATTTGAATTGAAAAATAGATATCAGGGGAGCTTGTGATTAGGCTTGCCAGATGCTTCGTTTTATCCGGAAAAATTCCGTTTTCTCTTGGTTTGTTCCGCGTTCCGTTTTAATCTATACAATTGCCTATACAATTTGATAATACATGTATATTCAATTTCGCACCAATATTCAAATGTCCCGCTTCAGAATTGATTGTAATATCTAGCTTGTCTTCTGGTGATACAAGTGAAAGTTTGAAAGAGAAGGTGTTTTATATGTCTGTGTCAGATAGATGGGTACATGTTATAGATTTATTAGGGGAATATCTTAGTCCTTGTGAAGTTCTTACTCAGCATTTTCCCCTCCCCTGCTTTTACGGAGAGAGTTTTTTCTGTCATGAATATCAAATGGAGATATGATAGAAACAGTAGCTCCATTAGTTTGATAAAACAAGAATTGTTCTCATATTACAATTATGACAAAAATTGTAGTGAATTTTATCAGAAGGTAGGCTACTTACAAATAAAAAAATCCTTGCAAATGGTCGTTCAAATGAAAAGCATTTGTAAGCTGCTGGTGTCAAATGCCTATATGATATGTCAGCAATATCTAGTTTTAATTTTGTGTATTTGATTAAATAATGCTTATTTAATGCATAGGCCTAAGTGTATTTAACAACCTTGATTAAAAAAACAATGTTTTGGGACTTGTGTTCCGTTTTTCCATTCTTGAAATGTGGCAACCCTACTTGTGATTGTGAGCACTTTTTACCGCATATGCCGAGAGCACCAAATTTCAATTAATGAGCATAGTGGTGCTCGCGAGCACCAGGTTGAGAAAGCATGTAACTAGGCACTTAGTAGCCTCCAGTACATAAATGAAATAATAATTCAAATTTCTAATTTGGATTTACAAAACACAAAAGGGAACTGCGAGTGAAATAGGCTAGTCACCTGTCACAGCACTCATGATGCTATGAAGTGAAATGTTCGGGGCAGTGGCCTGCGGACAGGTTATGTCTAGAGCCCTGTGCGGATAAGCAAAACGTTTTCCGCATCCACCCCGCATCCGCACGACTGCTATCCGCCCCGTATCCGCACGACTGTTAACCGCATCCGCCCCGCATCCGCACGTTTGTTATCCGAATCTACTGGCATTATTAGACTATACTATATTTAATTAGATAAAGCATAACGCATTAAAGCAACACATTTAAACGTTTGAGGAGAAAGTCGTTCCTTTAGGCTATGTATGTCAAGTGCTATGTATAAAATGAATGTTATACAGCCAGAATTGCAATTCTTTTCAGTTCGGAGTGTTACTTATGCTTAATGACGTAATTTGAATGAGATTAGCTTAAATAATCATCTTACGTTTGTCATGAAAAAAAGCATAAGGGAAGAAGTACGATATGAGTCGTCCAGTTACAAAACTCGTTTAATCCACTTGTGAATAAGAATCATTTCCTTGTGAAACGCTTCTCTAGACTTAACCTCACGTATATTTTGTGTTTGTTGTTTTCTACTTTTTTCTCTTTGCTTTGTGTTTTTGGTTTTTGGTTTTTGGTTTTGTGTTTGCTTTGTGCTTTTGCTCTTGAATTTTACATTTTGCTTTTCTTTCATGGTTTTGGTTTTGTGTTTGTTTTCTGCCTTTGCTTCTTTTGAATTTTGCTTTTTGCTTCCTGTTCTTGTTTTTGTTTTCTGCTTTTGCTTTTGTGTTTGAATTTTGCTCTTTGCTTCGTATTTTTTGTTTTTGGTTTTCTGGAAAATCAAAATAGAACAAAATAAATTAAAATAAAACAAAATAAACAAAACGAAATCAAAATACAACAAAATAAATTTTAAAAATAAGAAATAATAAAATAAAATAAAACAAAACAAAAACAAAACAAAGAATTAATCAAAACAATTTAAAACAATATAAAACTAAATAAAATAAAATAAAATAAAATAAAATAATTAAAAATATATATTTACGACATAATTAAATGAGTTCTGCAACTGGACCACTCATATGTCATCTCATAAACATCCGGGTTCTAGTAATGATATTCAATAACTTCCTAGTAATAATATTCAACAAGTTCGGATTGTATTCTAAGAGCAATCCGCAAATTTACTCGAAACATTATCCGCATCTTATCCGCTATCCACACAGCCATGCAGACTATATCCGCATGGCAAAATATGTTGCGGATATACAAGGTTTATCCGTGGATATCCGCATCCGCGCAGGGCTTTAGTTATGTCTGTGGCAAAGATTCTCCCTGCCACTCTCTCCATCGCCCTTGCTCATGCGGGCCTTATCTCGTTGCCGGTTACACGGAACACTTGAGGGCGTGAATTATTAACATTTCCTTTGACACTGCTTTGATGGTCTCAGCGCTAGAATATCACGCCGTTTATTATTATAATTTCCTTGCCACGGTGGGTGAGTGGTTATCGCGTCGGACTACCAACCCCAAGCTTGCAGGTTCGCTCCTGGCCTTTGTAAGTGATATTTGAAAGGCAACAAAATCACGGTACGCATGTCATACGATGTTGGCATGATAAAGAACCCATTTGAATTCAGTAGGCCGTGTTCATAATGGCAAAATTAATCTCGGGATTTTCCGCCAACATAAAAAGTTCCTCCTTTCTCTACTAGAAAGCGCTATAGTGTCAAGGAGCATAGATATCTAACCTCCTTGACGTTCATAGTACTCCCAGGAGCGATAAAATTCGAAATGCAAGCTGCCCTCTGGGCGTCAATTAACAAAGCTTGCATCTGGCACCCCAGGCCATACGATATTATTATTATTATTATTATTTCCTCAAAAGAAGAGAAAGAACGCAAACATATGTGAGACAAATGGCTGTGTTGTTCTTATTGTTGTTGATTCTTTAGAGGCTTTGCAGTATCGTGGACATTTAGCCCCGTGTACTTGGGTGTATGTAGAAGTTTTCAGATAACCTGTTTCACTGTCATGTCTGTACTCATGTGTGTACTTGTAATCGAGGTACGATTTGTGTAGGAAGCGACCGTCGCCTCAAGTTAGTTACTGCTTGAGTTCAAGTTCTGTGAACTTGCGGGGTGAGGTGACACGGGAGGTAGGAAGAGAAGGACCTGTCAACAGCCCGCTGTGTTATCTAGAATTCCTGTCTATTCCAATACTGCTAACATAGCGCACCCGAGGTGCAAGACTGCCACAAGTCAAAAAACATGAATTTTGAAGTATGTGGTACTCATAAATGCCTATGATTAAGTCCGTGTCCTGTAGAATTGTAAAAGCCAGGGTAGTTAAAAGGGACGTAAAACCAATAACATTATTATTATTATTATTATTATTATTATTATTATTACTGTAGAATTGTCACAACTCAGATCCTATAAAAAGCAATTCTCCGGCACTGAGTAGAAAACGGCCAAAACTCAAAATTATTGTTATTTTCGGTTAAAACACGTCACTATAATCCATGAAAGAACTTTGCATGTTATTGTATAGTACTAGACAGTGTTAGAAGTTAGTAATATGTTACCTTCACTTTAATTATGAAAATATTTATATTTTACCTATTTGCTCAAAATCTTAAAAAGTGTCCTTTTTGACTTGTGGCGATAGGGCCGTTGTCTAAACCACTGTGGTGTTGCAAATGAGTGAGTGAGTAACCGACCAATGTATTTGGTTGTGTTACTACGCCCGGACCGTGAACCCCTCCATCCCTCCTCATCGTCCGGGTTCAAAATTCCTCTCAGGTTCACAGAGCTTGGACACGAGCAGTAACATCTTGGCATTTACCAGGAGTAGAAGTGAGAAACCACGGAAAACCACTTTTAGGATGGCTAAGGCAGAAATCGAACCCATCTCTTCTCAGCTTTGCCTCACGAGGCTGAGCGTATGCCTACCCCGTTCCAACCATCAGCTCGGAATTAAATTTCTTAGCAGAGCTGGGAATTAAACCCGGGCCTCCGCACTGACAGACAAGGATGCTAGCCACTACGCAACGAGGCAGACAAATGGATGTGTGCAGGAGGTAGTATCCTAGACAATGAAACTCGGTTCAATTCAAGGCTAGCATCTCTGTATCAATGTAAACATGATATAATAGACAATACTGTTTATGTTTTCTTATCTATAACACGTAAGAATCTATGTAAACATTAATACATCAACAGCAGGTTCTCCACGGTGGGGGAATGTTCACAACATTTAATTCCGTTGTAGTCTACTTATTCGAGTGCTTTTATTTTGTTCAATTATATTTTTATATGTTCCGTTGTTAATTAACTTAGGGGTTTGCGACATGATGGTCTTTCAGCCCCGTGTACTTGGGTGTGTGTATAGGATTCGTCTGATAACCTAGGTTGTTATGGGGTCTGCAATAGAGAGTGGGTTTTTGTTTGTAATTGAGACTAGGATTGGGAAAGAGGTGGCCGTGGCTTTCAGATAGGAATCATCCCAGCATTTGCCTGGAGTAGAAGTGGTAAATCTCGAAAAAAAAAACTTCGAGGACTTCTGAGGTGAGAACCACCTCTCCTCAGTTCTGCCTCACGAGGGTGAGTATACCCCGTTTCAAACCTCAGACAAGAATTACATTTCTTGACAGAGCCGGGAATCGAACCCGGATCTCCGGGACGTCAGCCAAGAATGTTAGCTGCTACACCAGGAAAGTAACGAAGAGGACTTGATAAAATAATGGCATTGTTCTTGCGGATGCTATGAATGTCAGAAACGCAAAACATGCATCTCTCCGTTGCACTGAACAGCCACTGCCTTTCGCAAAGGAAGTATAGGATGATTGTGGAGGAGTGGGTAAAGGGTATTCCTGTGTTACCTTGTAGTCAGTTATTGACAAGGAGTCTAGATCAAAGGGGATGAGTTATTAATATCAATGTTACAATGAATCTATTACATTTATTGCAGTATTTCTGTCAGACAGTTTTCTTCGAGTGGCTTGTTATTAGCGACATTGAAATAAAAGAAACAGAGTCTAGTTAACTTCACGATGGATTCCGTCACCCAGTTTATAAAGTTAAGAAGCAAGACGAGACTTCAATTTGAGATGCATCAATAGTATCGAGTGTTCGAGTCTAGGTTGGATAGCTAGTACGTGAAAATAATAGCATACTGTAACAGATATTGCTGCCAATGTGGTTCATGGGGCCCTGTCTCACACAAGAATGATAACAAGAGAAATATAGCCATTATCAACAATACGAGAGCTTGCCACGGTGGGTGAGTGGTCCACGTGTCGGTCTACTAACCCCCCAAGCTTGCAGGTTCGCTCCTGGCCGTGGTAAGTGATTTTTGAAATGCGGCAAAAATTACACACACACATGAAGCCCAATAACAAATTATCATGCAGGAAGTAGCAGCAACTGACTGCCAGCCGATATATTTAGGTTTGGAATAGGCGAGCCGCGCATGCGTACTGCAAGACCCCCTCCTTACCCCGTCACAGCGTGTTGAACTGCCATGTCCTGGCGTGTTGACTTTACAGTTCACGCCACGGTTTTTGGCCGGTGAGTCCCAATTGCGCAGTCGTACAGAGGACAGGTCGTGAGCAGCAGGCATTTGCAATTTTTTTGTTACATAAGTTGCTTTCCGCGCAACTGAAAACTCGCGTATCAATTTCACATGCATGAGGCTCGCAGACTATCCTCTGTATGACTGCGTAATCTGGACTCGCCGGCCAAAAACCGTGGCGTGAACTGTACAATCCCGGCATTAACCCTGAGTAGAAGTAGGAAACCATGGGAAAGCCACTTCTAGGATGGCTTCACAGTAATGCCTCACGAGGCTGAGTGCACCCCGTTCCAACCCTCAAAAAAGAATTGAATTTCTTGGCTGAGCTAGGAGTCTGAACCAAGACCTTTCGAAATGGCCCAATTTTAGCCAAAGGTTATGATGGATGTAATATCAAGATTATCAACTTTTACTGTACCAATATCAAACTTGCAAACCACGATTAATATTATGCGATCAGACTTCGGTTGAATAGTGAGTAATCACATTTCATGCTATTAATCATACAGTACATTGGCACTCGGTGATTCACGAATCAACGCCTACCAGGAAGCAAAGGAATCGATTGTTTCTCGTTTAGAGCAGGCATGTGTAACTTGGAACACAAGGTCGGCCAACCACAGAGGACTTATTAATACACGCGTCGCGGGCCCTACTTAACATTGCATAATTGGACGATTGAAAATAAAATGAGAATAAACACAAGAAAATGTAGTCTCATAAAAATAGGGAAAGGGCGAAGGCAAGATTTTCAATATAACATTGGCTCGGAAATACTTGTAGAAGAAGATTCGTGCAAATATTTGGGCGTTAACGTAAGGAATGTTATGAAATGGAGTACTCATGTAGGATGTGTAGTTTCTAAAGCTTACAAATCTCTGCACTTTGTAATGAGAGTATTAAAAGGAAGTAGTACCTCTGCTAATGAATTAGAATATTTGTCACTTGTAAGACCTATTCTGGAATACGCCTCGGCGGTTTGGGATCCATATCAAGTAGAGCTCATCAAGGAGAAATGGTACAAAGAAAGGCCGCTAGATTTGTGCTCAGTGACTTTAATTCCAGGAACAGTGTGAGCCGTATGTTAAAGAAACTTGGGTGGGAATCACTGGAGGTTAGGAGGATGAAATCTAGACTCTGCGCTATGTACTACACGTAAAAAAATCAACCAGCATTGGGTGAGCTTAGCAAACGTATGGGAAAGCCCACTTACATGAGCAGGAGTGATCATCCTTTCAAAGTTAAGAGCCGACCACAGCGTACAAATTATGGTAAATATTATTTCGTTAACCTGGCCATTGATAACTGGAACTCTCTACCTGCCGCAGTCTTAGAGCCTTTTCCCAAACATATAGGTGTGTTTAAGAAAAGACTGACGATTTGTTTAAATACTCCAGTTTAATTGTTAATTGTTATTGAATTGTTATGTATATTTGTTATGTATACCAAATTTGCCACCGGGGGACACCCCCAATTGCAAATGAATGAATGAATGAATGAATGAATGAATGAATGAATGAATGAATGAATGAATGAATGAATGAATGAATGAATGAATGAATATTTCCACAAGAATGTACTACTCGGGTCCAAGCTCTGGGAACTTGCGGGGTGAGGTGGAGTGGCAGGCGGGAAGAGAAGGGCCTGTCAACAGTCCGCTGTGTTATTTGGAATTCTTGTCTATTCCAATACTGTTAACATAGGGCCATTGCTCGAACCACTGTGGTGTTGGAAATGAGTGAGTGAGTTACCGACCAATGCATTTGGTTCTGTTACTACGCATGGACCGGGAACCCTCATCACTCGTCACCATCACTCCTCATAGTCCGTGATCCACATTCCTCTCAGATTCACGGAGCTTGGACCCGAGCAGTAGTAGCGACATACAATAAAGGAAGTCGTTCATCACAAAGTAACATCACGAACACACAAACGGGAATAATATAACGGTAACCAAACATTTTATTTACCAAAGAAAATAAGAAAATACATTTTATGTATTTACTTCCCATATTAATGAGAAACTTAGCGACACGGTAACCAATCTTCTGGCGCGATTTACAACACAAGGTCGAGTGGGAGAATGGGTGGCGCCAGGGCTTGTCTTAGCAGAATTGCCAAGCCCAGAGAGAAAATTTTCGCACTGCATTGTCGAGGATTGGAAAAATGTTTACTTCAGTCTGACAGCTTATGTAAGAAATACATTTTCAATAAATGATCAAGCGGGCCGGGGATGGCCTAGGGGCCGGCTGTTGCACATGGCTGGTTAGGGAAATGTGTATGGTGGTCATTTGAGCCCCTTTCACTTGCTGGGTGTAGAATTTATCGTATAACCTGTGTTATTGTGGAGCCTGTCGTAGTATGTGTATTTATAATTGAGGTGGGGATTGGGAAGGATACAGTCGCGGGCAAAAGTTAGGCATCATCTCGGCATTTGCCTGGAGTGGAAGTGGAAAAGTACGGATATCCATTTTTAGGATAGCTCAGGTGGGAATAACAGTTCTGCCTCCCAGGGCTGATATACCCCATTCGATCACTCAGACCAAAATCACATTTCTTGGCAGAGCCGGGAATCTAACCTTGACCCAGGGGCGTTTATACAATTTTTTTTCGGGGGGTGCTGACTATCCTGGAAAATTGTGAGTATTCTCAGGGGATTGTCACCGCAAAGTACCCAGAAATATCAAACAATATCTCAGAGCATATAACTTTGTGTAATAATTTTAGATAAGATTCATAGTTTATATAGCTTACAATTACTGGCAATACAAAAAAGTTGTAAAATAGAACACAAATAAAATTTTATACTTAATAAATTTTCTAATATGGCCTATGGAGTATGAATGGCAAATGTATCAATAATTGTCAATTTACTAAGCAGAAAGGTAAACAGGTTCTTTTTTTATTTTATTTTCATTTACGGGTTGATACATTAATTGCCAAAAGTACCGTACTGTGGAATTCACCGTTTTGCCTCACAAGGCTGAGTGTACCCCGTTCCAGCCCTCAGACCAGAATTAAAATTTCTTGGCAGAGCCGGGAATCGAATTGCCCCGGCTGCCAAGAATGCTAGCCACTACACCAAGAGTTAGACTTATTTCAATCTTAATATTGTTTATAACTTAGCCAATAAGTTAAGATTATGGTATAACCAAATTTACAATTACTTTATGCTCTTACCAAAGCAACACTTTCTTATTTCTTTTTATTGTCTTTTTCGGGGGGTGGGGGGCCTGGAGCCCCCTCAGCACCCCCCTTATATACGCCCCTGCCTTGACCTTAGGGGTGACAGCCAAGAATGCTAGTCACAACACTATGAGGTTGTCTACTATCTCTGTTGCGTTCAAATGACGTTACCCTTTAGGTTTCCAAAGTTGAAGTTTAGTCGTAAGGAAAAGAGCTGTTAATTCATTTTGGGGCTTTCCGATATCGTGGTCATGTAGCCCCATATACTTGGGTGTGTGTAGGGAATTCGTGTGATGTGGTGTCTGTAGTAGTGTGTGTATTTGTAATGCTGGTGAATATTGCGAAAGAGCAACCGTGGCCTTAGGTTAGGAACCATCCCGGCATTTGCCTGGAGTAGAAGTGGGAAACCACGGAAAACCACTTCCAAGGTAGCTGAGGTGGAGATCGAACCCACCTCTTCTCAGTTTTGTCTCACGAGGCTGAATGTACCCCGTTCCAGCCCTCCGACCAGATATTAATTCCTTGGCAGAGCCGGGAATCGAACCCGGGCCTGCGCGGTGACAGCAAACATTCTTCTGTATGCCTGGTTTGAATGTTTTTCGTTTCGTTTACATTCAATATTGGCCTGTTCGCCATCTCTTGATGAATACAGTACATTTGCATTTGTCTGTTGGCACAGTCTACAGTAAAATGTGGCTTTTCACCGACGTCTCAGTCTCACTCGTGGCTGCGATTTTTATGGAAGCTACTGAGATATGGGTGGTGCTTAGTAATGACATTCAGGGCACAGTCAGTGCCTGTGGATTCTGCGAAAGGTTCTACTCATGGGGTTAGTACTGCTGTTCTGACTCAGTGAGGAAATCAATGACAAACTACCTCACTCCTCATCTTGCTTATTACGCCTCAATATAGCGCTGCCTTGGGTTTTTGTGGGTATCTACCCACATAACATAAAGGCGGTACTTTCTGAGGATCCAACCAGCCTTCAGGCTGACTACCTAACAGACACAGACATTCGATAATACTAGAATCTTCTGCTCTAGATTTAGTAATAAGGACATTTACCAGTCTAAAGGATATTCTGGGAACTAAATATTTAAGTTTGTATTCAACTGGTTGATGTTAATTGATACCACAGAGAAAAGAGCAGAAAAGTAAAAGCACATTCTTTACCCTTTGTTGTTTGTTTCTTTATAATTGGGGCTGCGCCATCGTGGTCCTGTAGCCTCGGCCTACTCTTTGTAGGACGATGATCGCCGGCTAGGGATACCGCTTTTCTGACTCTGTGCACCGAACGATGTACAGTACGCTTTAGCCGTTAGCCAAACCGTAGCTTAAGAGAGCTTGTTGTTAATTAATTGTAGGGGCTTGGGACATCTTGGTAATTAGCCCCATGTATTTGGGTATGTGTTGAACTTGTCTGATAATCTTTATTTATGTGTTGATTGTAGCAGTTTGTGTAAATCCTTTAGGGACAGGGATCCTGGGACTTGAAGTAAGATACTATCTCGGCATTTGCCTGGAGTGAGTGTGGAAAACCCCGGGGAACAACACAATCAGGATAGCCGCTGTCAGCGCCGGGATTCGAACCTCTGATCTCCGGACTTGCTGCAGCTGCTCTCGCGGCCGTGGTGCACAATTTGACGAGCACGGCTACACCACGGGACGTCTAACCCTGCAGTGCCCACGTGTGGGTTTCACATACCCCCACGCCTACTAACTTTTATGTTTTATCGTTCAATGGTTGGCAATAGGGCTGTGACTCTAGGTAGCTTCCTGAAATAGCGTGACTCAGCAGTCCTAGATTGTCATTGTCTTGTGTGGACGTATTCATTACACATTGGCAATAATTAGCTGGGGAGCTGGTGGATTCCCACGTGGTACCGTAACAGACGCGACGTTGCTCACGAACACGAAGCACTTCTATTTAGAATTAGGCGCTATATCAAGATGTATGCAGTGTTTGCCCAAGAATGAAAGATGGCAAAACCAAGATAATATTGATGCAAACGTTACAGAAAAATGTGTCTGAAGCACATGAAAACTATATGACGTGATAATTGTTTGAAAGATAGTCATGAGATGATAGCGAATGAATGTGTGTTATTCAGAAATATATCATGTAGTACTGATACTGTGAGGTGATAACCGCTATTGATAATAAAATATACGAGCGGACCCGTGCGAGAAATCTCGCATGTTCATAAACCACACTTTCCCCAATAGGTTTATAATGAGAAAGGTTGTTATGTTTTTATTTCAACCAAATGATTATAGAACACTATTTACATTTCAGTGAGAATTCCAAGTTCTACGTTCCCTAACTTAAAAAGGCAATCACTGAAAATTGGATCATCATAACACTCACTGGTTACTCGATATTTATGAAATTATACGATATGAGTACTCATTACTTTGATTTACTGTTTCTGAAATCCATGCAAAATGATAAAGGAAATACCTCAGAATGTTAAAATGACATGAAACAGGCGTCATAGCAGCCAAAATGTGAAGTGGACAGCAATTACGGAGCGTATTTTCCTACAGCAACAGAATATGCAAATCGCACACTTCGTACATTTTTAACAGTAATTTTTTTAAGAAATTATAGATATTTATGAAATTTGAGTGCAATTTGTCACTGCTAATGTATATTCTCTTTCATTTGAATGTTCATTTGTCACGATCGGTCGCTTGTGAGCGCCACAGGAGGGATCAATACTACTGAAATAATATATATGATTTGCAAATGCCTATGATTCATTTTGGAATTGTCCGGCTCCGTGGCTAAATGGTTAGCGCGCTTGGCTTTAGCCCGAAGTGTCCCGGGTTCGGTTCCTGGCCGAGCCATCAGGGATTTTAATCTCCTGGGGTTAATTCCCGTGGCTCGGGGACTGGGTGTATGTGACGTCTTCATCATTACTTCATCCTCATTACGACGCACAGGTCGCCCACGGGCGTCAACCAGAAAGATCTGCACTCGGCCTCTCCGGAGGTCACACGATCATCATCAGCATCATCATTTTAGAATTCTTAAGTATCTGAAAACGATGTGGGTCTGTGAGCACCCCACGTGGTATCTCACGTTATTATTTTCTGACGTGGGCACTGCAGGGTTAAGAGAAAGCCTCAAATACTCGCAATAAGGCAACTGCGCAATTTGAATCCGGACGCTAATCTGGCAATATCGCGAGGTGCGAAGGAATGATAGTTTCTCCACACAGCACTAATGTAGCCTATGTTTCTCAATCACACATAGCCTACTCACTTCTCACGGACCGTCAAATGTGTCATCACGCACGCTATTTATAGTTCTCTCACTTTTCTCGTTAACGTCAGCCGACTCAAACTTTTTTTTTTCTTACCACGATTTATTGGGCCTGAGAGGACACTTCACCCAGTCGCTGTCTCAAACGTTATACCAAACACAAATCATAACCTGATATTATACTTTATTACCCGCGCCAGCCAATAATATAGCACGCCATTGCCTAGATCAGCGGTTCCCAACCTGGGGTACGCGTACCTCTTGGTTGTACGCAACGAACTGGTTAGGGGTACGCCATAAATAAACGGTAATGGCCGGCGCCTTGTTCCCATCGCATCGTACGTGTCAGTCGTAATGTACCGGCGCGCAGTGCCGTCTTATTCAGGTACGTCAAGGTCAATGCTCCCACCCTACCCCAACCCCGGTCACTCTCACCGCTGCACTGCTTTTGTCTTGATTTGTCTATTTTTACCAAACTAATCGCTAGAATTAATTGGTTTTCAATAAAAATCAAAATTTAAAATATCTTATGAACTGTAATTGTTTATTTTTCTCAGCTAAATGTTTATACACCTTCATTTGCACAAGTAAATAAAAGTAAAATTGAAAATTATATTTAGCATTTTATTGAAGAGCCTCCGTGGCTTAGGCGGCAGCACGCCGGCCTCTCACCGCTGGGTCCGTGGTTCAAATCCCGGTCACTCCTTGTGAGATATGTGCTGGACAAAACGGAGGCAGACAGGTTATTCTCCGGGTACTCCGGTTTTCCCTGTCACAATTTCATTCCAGCAACACTCTCCACTATAATTTCATTCCATCTGTCATTCATTTAATCATTGCCCCAGAGGAGTGCGACAGGCTTCGGCAGCCGGCACACTTCATATCCTCGCCGCTAGTTGGAGGCTTCATTCATTCCATTCCTGGCCCGGTCGGAGACTGGAAGCAGGCAGTGGATTTTCATTTTCATTTAGCATTTTATTGAAATGAAATGCATACTAACAGCACACAAATAATAAATTAAAAATATTAGTTACAGTATACAGTATTTAAAAAAAGAAAAATATAAAATAGTCGTAAGTTATCTTTTTATTAATGTTTTTATTAAGTTACGTACATATTGCCCGTAAAATATTGTATTAAAAATCCCTTTTGGGGGGTCAAATTTTAGATAAATATGTACAGGGTCTTTTTTTATGTCGCTCCGCAGCACCACTCAGAGCACGGCACGGCTGACGCAATGGCATTCCGTCCCTATATAGCCGTATAATGCAATGGTTATCGCTACCGTACTGTATTAGATCATCTTAGCCATCATGACAGGAATATATCTCTCGGCAAATGAGTCACCCGGCCGGGCTATCGCCTTCCGTGCATGTTCCCCTGATACTCGGAGCAACCTAAAAAAGACCCCTGTATAAAGGGGTACGGGAGGGGGGGAAAAGGTTGGGAACTGCTGGCCTAGATAACTGAACACGCTAGGCTCCCTGTGCGTACGAAATCTTTATTACTCTCCGAGCATAAAAATCTCTACATAGTATAAAACGAAGTCCACGATTCTTGGATGTAACGGGCAATCTCGAGAATCATTGGATGGATTTTGATGCGGTTTCCACCATTCTGTAAAGGGTTTCTCGAGGAAGGTCCCTATTTATGATTTATGACCAAAGGAAGCCGAGCAGTAACGATGCCAATGAATCGAATCGAAGGAAAACCTGCCGTTCGTGCGCCTTTTAAGCTTACGCTGGGCACACCGTTAAAATATATATTTTTAATATTATTTATATTTTTGAATATATTATATACTTTTGAATTATTTTTAGAATAGCAATTTTAACATTTTCAGTGTGTGAGGGGGCCTTGAGCCTTTCTGTTTTAGTTTCAACAGTCCGAACTCATGTGAATGACTTTTTTTTTCAAACATTTAGAATTTTACAATGAGTATAAGAATTGTTCAGCATAAGCCTCCGTGGCTTAGGCGGCAGCACGCCGGCCTCTCACCGCTGGGTCCGTGGTTCAAATCCCGGTCACTCCATGTGAGATCTGTGCTGGACAAAACGGGGGCAGACAGGTTTTTCTCCGGGTACTCCGGTTTTCCCTGTCAAAATTTCATTCCAGCAACACTCTCCACCATCATTTCATTTCATCTATCATTCATTTAATCACTGCCCCAGAGGAGTGCGTCAGGCCTCGGCGGCCGGCACAGTTCATATCCTCGCCGCTAGATGGGGGCTTCATTCATTCCATTCCTGACCCGGTCGGAGACTGGAAGCAGGCTGTGGATTTTCATTATAAGAATTGTTCAGCATGAAAAGTATTTTTACGTTTTCATTTTTTACAACAATGTCCAATCAGTGGAAATTTGAATTACTTGCTTCGGAGCGAGTTTACGAGCTAATGGGCGAGCCTATCGCCCCACTTCCGCCAGCATCAAACTGTCGAGTCATGTCGAGTTACGACTTCAGAGAAGAGTATAATTATGAGTTTGGAGTTTCACTTTTCACATCGGCTTCTCTGAATTGCGTCTGGGACCTGCCGTCTGTGCGCCTTTAAGCTTACGCTGGGTAAACCGTTAAAGATGCCGGGCGAAGCCGGGGCGGGTTGCTAGTCATTAATATGATGGTTCATGGAGTAGCCACGTCCTAGTTCGTGAACAATGGGCAACGGCTGAGTGACCTGGCAGTCGGGATACCGGTTACTATGGAATATGAGTGGGCATCTTGGACAATATTCTGAGTCATGACCAAGGCCCGGATAATTATGAGCTTAACTTTTCAGATATATGTATTTATTTATGTGCTTAAAAGAGGAAAATACAGGGGCGGATCTAGGGGAGGGCGAGGGGGGCGACCGCCCAGGGCCCCGCGGTCTGGGGGCCCCGCGCCATGGATTGTTTTAAATTTAATTGATTAATTAATTATAATTTTCAAACTTTTAAACTAATTTATAATTCATATTCTTTTTTCAGTGCAGCTATGACCTCCCGTCAGTGCTGGATTACCCATTAGGCCCGACTAGGCCCAGGCCTAGGGCCCCCAATTATCTGGGACCCCCAAAAAAGTAAAAAAGTTAAAAATAGTATGATTTGTTAAATTGTTCATCAAATCATCTGAAATGTTTTCAAATAACGATGATCGTTTCAATTGAAATGTATATATATGATTTAATAAACAGTGTACGGTATTATTCATCTTGAGAAAAAAAAACTTTTGTATATACTTTATTAAATGTACAGGTGCTAAAAAACAAAAATTATTTGAAAAAAATAAAGGGGCCCCAAAATTCTGAAGGACTTGGGCCTCATTTTACCTTAATCCGGCACTGCCTCCCGTCACCGTTTAGCAAGTTTAGATTACAGTGAAATGATAGAAGACTTCAGCCGGGAAGAAAGACGCAAAGTAATATTTCAATAGGGCCTATTTTATAGTTTACATAATCTTCTTCAAGGGGACTTAAGGATTTCTTTCATATTATTAAAAAAAATGTACTGTAGTGTATTCAAAATATTGTAACTATTCTTTATTTTATTATTATTACAAAACTATTTTCCATTTGATTTGATTTTTTTAAATTTCCTATTGTTTTGGGCCCCACCTTATCATATCGCTCAGGGCCCCGCAAGGCCTGGATCCGCAACTGGGAAAATATGTGATTGAAAAAATTAAAATCCACAGCCAGCTTCCAGTCTCCGACCAGGTCAGGAATGGAATGAATGAAGCCCCCATCTAGCGGCGAGGATATGAACTGTGCCGGCTGCCGAGGCCTGACGCACTCCTCTGGGGCAATGATTAAATGAATGACAGATGAAATGAAATAATAGTGGAGAGTGTTGCTGGAATGAAATTTTGACAGGGAAAACCGGAGTACCCGGAGAAAAACCTGTCTGCCTCCGTTTTGTCCAGCGCAGATCTCACATGGAGTGACCGGGATTTGAACCACGGACCCAGTGGTGAGAGGCCGGCGTGCTGCCGCCTAAGCCATTTGTATCATATTTATGTCCCCCCAGTTACCCGAAATACAGTTGAAACGTCCAGCTGCTTGAATAGTCCATAATCCTGTCTACAGTACAAAATATGTTCCCGCATAGTAGGCGGGGGCTTGCCTCAGTTTCGGAATCCTACAATACTTACTGCAGATGCGCGATTAGAAATCATGTATGTGCTGTTTTCGAATTTCATTCTAAAGACCAGAAAAAAGGTCACCCCCAAAACTTTCATAGCACTCTGTCAATACTCACAAATTTCGCAGACGACTGTAATTTCAAGTAAAAAGTTCTGTCAAAGTAAGGACTATTGGAGGCTTATTAAGATTGTTGACTCCAGCCCCTCTGCTATACCTAATGACCGGGGGGGGGGGGGAATTCCTGTGTTGAAATACTACTACAATGCAGAGATAAGCGAGCATTCACGAAACAAGAGAAGCAAATTACTGGAATTGCCACGGGTCGAAAATGTGGGCAGCAGTCATCCAAGAAGTACAACGTACCACCAAATATAGGAAATGTGTAGTTATGAATAAATACACCACAGAATATGTATTTATTTATAAAAACGGCAAAAATATGTAAATAAATAGAAAATATTTACGGTAGTTAAATAAAAAATATTTAAACATATAACTATCTGAGCCTTAGTCATGACCCTCCTTGTGCTCAGGCGGCTAGAACTACCCAACTAACTTGTTTGTTCCCTGAGGTAAAACTCAGGGACCTGCGTAATTAAGGCTAGCAACCTGCTTCACTCGTACGTCTTAATCCTGCTAAAAATGTCATGAGCAAGCCTCGAACCTATGGGAGTGACGGAGTCCCACTCCCATCTGACAGATCAGGAACTCCTTGGAAACGAGTAGGCAATCGAACTGGTAACGATTTCAAAGTGAGAGGTGCAGACGCAGAGGATGATGATGACAATTCTTGTTTTAGGGGGCCTAACAATTAGTTTTTTTTTTTTTTTTTTTTTTTTTTTTAGCGTATGGCTTTTAGTGCCGGGAGTGTCCGAGGACATGTTCGGCTCGCCAGTTTTGTAGCTGCTTCGAGACGGACACCCAATGGGTGAGCTACAAGTACCGTTGGGGAGGGAAGGAGGGAAGTTGGACTGTAAGGACGAGGAGTTGGAAGGTAGCGACTGTGGCCTATAGTTAGGGACCAACCCCGGCATTTGCCTGGAAGGAAGATGGGAAACCACAGAAGACCATCTTCAAGGTTGCCGGCGGGGGGATTCGAACCTCCTCGCCTCCCGGATGTGAGCGACTGCCATCAGTCATGCCGTAACCACCACGGCTAACTCACCCGGTAACATTTAGGTTATCGGCCCAGACGCCGAGGAGGCATCAGTGCTAACTGCTAATAGGGGATCATGGCGACTTGCTCTCAATTAGATGCTTGCAGACTAGACTGGACGCTGAAAGGTAAAACAGTCTCAAATGAAAATGCAGTCGATTGTATGTTTGTATGTACAGTATGTAATGTTCAATTATTTGGACGATCCTGTGTTAATATACTGAACTGAACATTTTGAAGTTGACTGTCCAAACCCCGTGATGCTAAGAACTGCCATTCGGGAGATAACATCTGCCCTTGAACTGAAGAAATATTATCTCTTATAGAGTGAGAAGGATTAGAAGTGTTGAAATATTTGGGTTGGCAGGGGAATAAAACGAAGAGCTCTTGGTGAAATACAAACGAGACTAGCAGTAGGCTATTGCAATATCAATTCAGTGAAAACTCAACTACTCTATCCCCCAGGGGCTCACAACTTGTGGGACGTGGTTTGACGACCACGGGACCCCAGCTGAGTCCGGCATTGCTTCCACTTGTGCCGGGCTCCTCTCTGTTATCGTTCCTCTCAACCCCGCTTTTTTTTATATACCAAGGGCCCGTCAGCTAAGCTCCGGATGTACTGCAGCCTCTCAACCCCCCTTGGTCAACTCTTGTTCTTTTCCGACCCCGACGGTATTATACTCTGTGAGCTGCCTGAATAGGATTGATATTTAGCCGGAAATTCCATGTCAGTCATCACTCCTCTGCCTCTTGGCCTATCCATGTTCGCATACTGCTCGAGTCTAAGCTGCGTGAACCTGAGAGGAATTTGCATCGCGGACTATGAGATATGGTGTTGACAAGTGATGAGGTTTCTCGGTCCGTGCATAGTACCGAACCAAATACATTGGTCGGTGACTCACTGACTTATTCGGTACACCACACTGGTTTCAGAAAAGACCCTATGTTAGCAGTATTGGAATAGACGAGAATGTCAAATAACACGGCGGGCTGTCGACAGGCTTCTCAATTCTCGCCTGCTCCTACTCTGCCTCTGCCCTTCATCCCGCAAGTTCACAGAGCTTGGAACCGAGCAGTAGTTGATGTCATAATACTTTGCGTTGCAATATTACAGCCACGTGCTACAGTGCCTGGTCAGCTGTATCTCTGGCTTCTACAGTTTGGCAACCTCGTTCTCAGACGACATGGCGAGGCGAGAACTGCCAATCTCATTCTGGTAGCTCGCAGAGTATAGGGTATCCGAGGCCTAGGTAGTCTTTCACTTTCCCACCTTAATTGGCCCTTGACTCATATTTCCTGATCCCTCATTCTTCGAGGGGTCAGACCTCTTGTTTTGTTTTCATTGTATCTCCAGCCTTCTGCTCAAGGCCCTCAAGGAGGCAGGGTGTGTGTATCCCCACCACTTAGGGTTCGGGAGTTGGCGACCCCGAGAATTCCTGAGCTGGGTCCGGTTTTCACCCCTTTTTCCATTGTCTCTGGGCTGGGCCCTCCCCTCTTTCCCTTTCCTATCTGCCTTTCATGGCTCTCCTTCCTTCCAAGTCCCTCAATCCTAATTCTTCGAGGGTTGTAGGCATCTCTTTTCCTCCTGTCCTTTATTTGCCTTATTCTCCTTTTGTTTTCCATTTCTTATTCTAGTGGGTAACCCCCCAGGGGCTCACATCTAGTGGGACGTGGGTTGGCGACGACGGGGCCCCAGCTGAGTCCGGCATTGTTTCCACTTACTTGTTCCAGGCTCCTCTCCGTCTTCTTTCCTGTCGACCTCACTTGGTCAACTCTTGTTCTCTTCCGACCCCAACGGTATTAAGGTATCCGAGGCCTAGGGAGTCTCTTCCTTTCCCGCCTTAATTAGCCCTTGTCTCCTCTTTTCTGATACCCTCCGTCTGAGAGGGGTAAGCCTTCTTTTTATTTTCATGTTATCTCCCGCCTTCTGCTCAAGGCCCTCAAGGAGGCAGGGTGTTTGTAGCCCCACCACTTCTGGTGCACCCTGGGTATTGCTACACCCTCAGGGGCTCACGGCTGGTGAGTTCGGGAGTTGGCGACCCCGAGGGATTCCTGAGCTGGGTCCGGTTTCCCCCATTTGTCCCTTACCTGTGGTGAGGATCCCCTCCTCTTTCACTTTCCTATCTGCCTTTCATGGCTCTCCTTCCTTCCAAGTCCCTCAATCCGCATTCTTCGAGGGTTGAGGGCATTTCTTTTCCTCCTGTCCTTCATTTGCCTTATTCTCCTTTTGTTTTCCATTTCTTCTTCTAGTATATAAGTTAGTAGTTGGTTTTAGTTTTAAGTTTACATTTCATTTTCATCTTCACGATCACCCAAACCATTAGGGGTCGATAACCTAGATGTTAGGCCCCTTAAAACAACAAATATCATCATCATCATCATCTAGTGTGTACGTTTTAGCTGTAAGTGTGGTTTTAGTTAGTCTATAGTTTACATTACATTCTCATCTTTTACTATCATCCAAACCATTAGGGGCCAATGACCTAGATGTTAGGCCCCTTAAAACAGCAATTATCATCATCATAAACTACTCGAGTAGTGAAATGGTTTTCCGTGGTTTCCCCATTTTCAACACCAGGCAAATGCTGGGACGGTACCTTCTGACAGGCCACGGCCGCTTCCTTCCACATCCTTGCCCAGTTTCATTCACCATCATTCATTTCATCTCTCATTAACTCCTCTCGTGAGGTTGGCGTCACGAAGGGCATCCGGCCGTAAAAACATCGCCACAAAGACTTCCATCGCATCTCATCCCCGACCCCGTTGGAAAACGGGAATAATAAGGGGTAGACATACATACATACATAAACTACTCGAGTACAAGCTCCGTGAACCTGAGAGGAATGTGGATCGCGGACTATGACGAGTGATGTGTGGGGTTTCCGGTCCGTGCGCAGTAACAGAAGCAAATACATTGGTCAGTGACTCACTCACTCATTCGCAACACCACAGGGGTTTAGGCAGTACTGGAATAGGCAGAAATTCCAGATAGATGATGATGATGATGATGATAATTGTTGTTTTAAGGGGCCTAACATAAATTCCAGATAACATGGCGGGTTGTTGACAGGCCTTTCTCTTCCCGCCTCCCACATCACCTCACCCCTCAAATAAAAGTGGTGTGAGTTGAAGTTTTGAATTCCATAACAATCCTTTACTGTAGCAAGCGGAGTGACAGCCAACCAGGTGACTGGGGTAGCCGAATACTCGTAACGTTTTACACAACCAGGCGAGAAAAATATTTTGAGTGTGAATGGCTTTTTAAAAGAAGCTTTCGAATACAGAAGTACGTAATAACACAAGTTTCTCTGACAATCTGTGTTTTTGTGGTGTGTGCATTTGTAATTGGGGTAAGGAAACCCACCTCTTCTCAGTTTTACCTCACGATGCATAGTGTACCCCGTTCTAACACTGAGACCAGATCTACATTTCTTGACTGAGCCGAGAAACGAATCCGGACCTCATAGGTGACAGCTAAGTATGCTAGGCACTACGCCACAAGGTGGTGCAATTGAATTGTTTCCTGTACTTCTTTTACGTTTCTTTATAGTCCACAAGCAATGTTACTCTGAATGACTTGCGGTATAGATTTGGTCATGTAAGATAATAACGTTGTTGTTCTTTTATTTGAGGGGCTTGGACATCGCGATCATTTATCCACGTATACTTGGGTGTGTGTAGAATTTGTCTGATAATCTGTGTTAATGTGGTATCTGGATTAAAGTGTGTGCATTTGTAATTCAGGTGAGGTTTGGAAAAGAGGCGGCCGTGGCCTTAAGTTAGGAACCGTCCTAGCTGGAATAGAAAAGGAAAACCACACCCAGAATGGCTGAGGTGGGAATCGAACTCATTTCTCCTCAGTTTTGCCTCAGGAGGCTGAGTGCACACCGTTCCAGCCATCAGACCATAATATAAAATTTCTTGACCGAGCCGGTAATCAAACTCGGACCTTCGGGGCGACAGCCAGGAATTCTAGCCGCTACACCAGCTGGTGGACACGTTCATGAATAACTTTTGTGTCACATATTGTATCTATATCTGCCTCATATCACAATATTGTAAGAATGTGTGAACTTCGTTGTACTGTAAGCATGGATATTCGTAGGATTAGGCACTCCATCTCGTACTACTTGCATTTGAATTCGTAGCGCCTTTTGTTCAAGGGGCATGCAATGTGTGAAGCCCTGCGCCGATGCGGATATCCGCGGATAAACCCACGGATATCCGCAAAGTGTTTCGCTATGCGGATAGAGTTGTTAGTTTTTTTTCATGACAAATTTAAGATGATTTAAAGCTAATCCCATTCAAATTATGTCATTAGGCATAAATAACACTCCAAACTGAAAAGGTTTGCAATTCTGGCTGTGATAACATTCATTTTAAACATAGCACATGACATACATAGCCTAGGGGAACGACTTTCTCCTCAAATGTCTAAATGTCTTTGCTTCAATACTTAATGCAATTAAAATATTATTGTAATGCCAGTAGATTCGAATAGCAAACGTGCGGATGCGGATAACAGTCGTGAGGATTCGAGGCGGGTGCGGATAACGTTTTGTTTATCGGCACCGGGCTCTCCAGTAGCCACGACTGTGTAAACTGCGAGCGTAGGACCGTGTCTTCTCGCTGTTTCTCTCGCTTGTCTCAATGCGGCAACCACGCTCAGAAGGACGCTTGCAACTGGACGAGCCCATGTTCACAGTTGCGCTGTATATGGTGTTTTTCTTACAGTTAGAGCTCGAGTCAGCCGGGAAGGCGATGCGCAGCACACAACGCTACCATTACGTCATGCCTCACATCCATCCAACCAATCACAGTCAGTCTGTCTTGAGAATCTGAGCTAGTGTGTTGTCAGGAAAGCTAAGTGTAAAGCAGCGTGAAAGAGACAGGCTCGATGAGGTAAACGGTGTTGTCATACCGCAGGAGCTCATGGCAGCAACCTACGGTGTGGGGACTCGGACATGGCGGACCTCTTGCAACAGTGGACATGTATCTCTTTCTCTCTCTGCGCAAATCCCAGAGAGCCGGCCGCCTTCCGGGCTGACGCGAGCTCTAGTACTGCTTGGTTCCAAGCTCTGTTAACTTGCGGGATGAAGAGCAGAGGCAGGGTAGGAGCAGGCGTGAATTGAGAAGCCTGTCGACAGCCCGCCGTGTTATCTGACATTCTCGTCTATTCCAATACTGCTAACATGGGTCTTTTCTGAAACCAGTGTGGCGTTGGGAATGAGTGACTGAGTCACCGACTAATGTATTTGCTTCTGTTACTACACAAGGACCGAGAAACCGCATCACTCCTCACCACCACTCAGAATACTCATAATAGTCTGCGATGTACATTCCTCTCAGGTCCACGCAGCTTAGACTCGAGCAGTAGACTGCAATTAACACCATGGAGGAAAGAAAGGGAGGAGATGCCTTCGCTGCGCTGCCTAGGGCAAGCTGCTGAAGCCAAACGGCTCGCCCACTTTGGTTGCAAGAAAATGGCTGTCCCTATGCTTAAAGCCGTAAACCACTCCAACTAGTAATGGATTTTAGTGACATAAAACTGCAATGACAAGTCAAGATTTTTTCTTGGATAGGCAGAATACACTCTGTACTTCACGGTACTTGGCACAAATAAGCTGCGTTATCGTTTTAAAAGCCAATTTAAATATAAATATGAGAGCACCTTTGCGAGGCTAGTTTTGTAAGGAAGACGCGGTAAAACGTAATAATACGCTGAAACACTGATTAAATTGAATGCAGGTGTCTGAAGATGCGAGTTATACCAAAGAAGGAACATCTTGGGAATTAATGATGCCGAACTAATTACGGTAGGCTATTTACACCAAATTAAATTTTATGTTCTTATTGGTGTTGAGGCATTCATCAGTTTTTAGGCCTAATTTCGAGCACAGCCACTTTCACTCATTGGTCGTACACATTTTGATATTCAAGAATACGAACCTCAAAATTAATGAAAAATGAAAAATCCACAGCCTGCTTCCAGTCTCCGACCGGGTCAGGAATGGAATGAATGAAGCCCCCATCTAGCGGCGAGGATATGAACTGTGCCGGCTGCCGAGGCCTGACGCACTCCTCTGGGGCAATGATTAAATGATTGACAGATGAAATGAAATGATAGTGGAGAGTGTTGCTGGAATGAAATTTTGACAGGGAAAACCGGAGTACCCGGAGAAAAACCTGTCTGCCTCCGTTTTGTCCAGCACAGATCTCACATGGAGTGACCGGGATTTGAACCACGGACCCAGCGGTGAGAGGCCGGCGTGCTGCCGCCTAAGCCACGGAGAACAATTAAAAAAGGACGCATATTTGCACAAAAATACGGTATAGCCTGTACGTTTCGGTACCGTACGGTATTTTCTTTGTGGGCGGTAGAAACTTGACGATTAGCCTCGAATTGATTAATTTCGTAGGCCTACCGTAATTATTGACCGACAGCCGTTTGATAATTTGGGATTTCCAGAGGAATGATTTTTATTTTTTTGGTTTATAGAGTAGGCCTACACATGCTGAGATTAGAATTGAAGAGTTTTATTTTAAATAACTTATCACTACTGTTATTATGTTTCCAAAGTAGCATAACCGGAGCGCGATAAAAACCAGGGCCAAAATAAGGTTTAGCCATGCACAATGCCTCATGCAAGTCACAGAACACCGAATACGAGTTAAGGTTACGCCCACTTTTGTTGCAGCGCTTAGCTTCACTCATACGAGCTCAGGGCATCTCCTCTTATTCTTTCCTCCATGATTAACAACTGATGGTGCATTCCTGCGCGAAAACTTAGGCTCGAGGGGAAAGGGGGAGAAGGATGGTAGTGGAGGGGGTCACTGCTGCTGTGCGCCTGGGAGACACACTAACGTACAATACAGTTGCAACTACAGTAGGAGCCGATGTGAGCATTTCCGTAGCAGCAAGCGAATTGAACGATCCTCCCCTCTCAAACGCGCTGCAGCACCCTCATACGAAACTCGTTGCTTACTCATATGGCATCAGGTAATAATGTGGCCTAGCACGCGCCGACAATAACCATTGTTCGCAGCTGACCAATAGCTGATAGTTTTTAACCAATAGCAGTGTCAGTGCACAGTCCAAAGTCAAGTCCTGGTAGTCGGTTCGCTTGTCAGGTCTCCAGTTTTACACAGTTGCACGCAGGTCTGTCCAGTCTCGCTGCTTGCTCTCAGTGGCTACGGTTGAGAGTTGACAACACTGTGTCTCGAGCTGGGAAACTCTGGCTCCACGTAGACATGGCATGTAAACATGGCCTCACATCTAAGTTTCTAATGCGAGCCGGTCGTTAATGATGAAAGTGAAAGAACTATAATTAAGCTCTGTCTCAGGCCAGGAGTATGGATATCGATTCTCTTCAGAACTATTTTATTCCTCTTTTGAGATATTTAACGGAATTCATAACAATATTGTTCAATTTCAATTTTTAAATTCAATATTTCGTAAGGATATCCATTTATTTACAGTTTATTTTGATCGTAGATATACCTTTTTAATTTATGTTTTAATTAAAATAGTTTTTTTTTCCTTAGAAAAAAAAGCTGAAGAAGTCTCCATTGGAAGATCGAAACATGTACTTTATTTCCTTCTAGTCCTGGCAAATGCTGGGACGGTTCCTAAGTTAACGCCACGACCTCCTCCTTCCTAATCCTCACATACTACATACTACAACAGATTTCACAATAAAACAGATTTTCACCCAATTTCTACACACACCAAAGTGGACGGGGCTAAATGATTACGATATCGAAGCCCCTCAAATGAAACAACAACAACTTGAACCCACCAGCAATGGATAATGATAACCAGTTTGGTGATATGCGCAAGTGAAGTGGCTAGCATTCTTGGCTGTCGACCCAAAAATCCGGGTTCGATTCCCGGGTCTCCGAAAAATGTAGTTCAGGTCTGAGGGCTGTAACGGGGTATACTGAGCCTCGTGAGGCAAAGCTGAGAAGAGGTAAGTTCGATTCCCACCTCAGCCATCCTGGTAGTGGTTTTCCATGGTTTCCCACTTCTACTCCAGGAAAATGCCGGGATGGTTCCTAACTTAAGGCCACAGCCACCTCCTTCCCAATCCTCACCTGCATTACAAATACACACATTACCACAGATAACACAATAGCACAGGTTATCAGACAAACTCTTCACACACCCAAATACACGGGGCTAAATGACCACGGTTTCTAAGCCCCTCAACTGAAATAACAACAATAGCCTGTGAGCAAGCTAGGAGCGCTCACCTATAAAATGGCATTTCAGATGCTGTAAGTATGTATTGTAGCTAACTAAAACTTCTATAGTTCAGCAGAAGAGGGATTGTTGTGAACACGTCTGCCCCAGTTCTCCTTAAACATTTAGAGACGTGAGACAGGTCGTGAACTATTGTAACTGCGAAGTAATGGTGTCTGCAAAGACCTGAGTGCTTCTCGGAGATTGGGGTTGGAAGATAAAAACCTATATGTCTACAGTGCAAGACGTTACGGTAAATCTGGGATATCTGAAGTGAAATGTAAAGCAAGGAGGGCACTAATGTAGGTCTCTGTGGTATTGGCCTTTCAAGATACGATTGCCGCTGAACGGGGCTGTGCCAGCGTTTGCTGCTGAAACTAGCGAAGGTGTACTGGAGGTCTTCTTCTTGAGAAGATAAGTTTCCACTAGGAAAATTCGATGTTTTGTTCTATGGGCCATTTTCATATTTTTGTCCGATTTCATCACCCAAAATTAACAAGGTTGTCAAAAATGAAATGTTGTCGTATTTGCTTGGGAGGGGGCTCAAGTTTTCTGTAATATCCTTCTGCACATAAAAACGCTGATTGTCAGACAGGAAAATAAATTATGATTGCTGTAATGCAGTAAAATGTAAAAAAAAACCAACTCATGAGTGACACAATAGTAGGGCCTAATTATGTTTATTTTTCCTAAGCAATTTTTTCACTCATTCTTGTTAATAATGAACTACTGCAACATTAAACTTGAGTTTTCATGCTGTGCCAACAAAAATATTTGATCCTACTATATATTGTTTCTCAAGAGTGACATAGAATCTAATATCATAGTCTTGTCTTTATTTTTGTAACTTCTTTATTGGGTTCAACTTTATTTTTAATGTAGGATGTTACTCGTGCTTTACCATTTCCAAATATACCACTGGGTGTTGGTTCTGAGATTTAAGTTGTACAAAAATGGATTTTATACCAAGCTTTTATTATGTTTATAGAATGTTACGTAAGTTACCATACTTCATTTTATGATTGCAATTTCGACATTATTATTCTTAACTTAGTTTGTCTTTAAATGTTTTAACTCAAGTTTTAATTTTACTTTAGGAGGTAATTTGACCTCACATGTCGATTACTCTTTTGCGTTACAAGTTGAAGAGCTTTCCTACTGGGAGCCAGAAGTTGGTTTTGATTGGTAGTCTTAGACAATTCACGTGTCATTGTTAGATATTTTGCCACTGAAATTGTTGTTTTAATTTCCAGTAATGTCTTCTTATAGCTTGGTTTTCATGCTCAAGTACCTGTGTCTTTATTTTGAGTGCACTAATTTCCAACTTGGTTCTCTTTCTGTTCCGTCGTACTGTTTTCTGATGAGGAGGGACTATTGTGGACGGTGTAAGTAGGTTGACAGGATTGTTGTTGCCTGAAATTTCTGTCTAATCAACTAAAACTGGAACATTGGACTGCTGGTGCTGACTGAAGATCTACTTCTGGTCATCTCCGATATGTCTGATCTTTGCATCCCTGGTAAATGATGGGATTGTTGACTGACATTTTGTCTGATTAGCATCGCTGTTTTCTCAGTGCAGAGCCGTCTCAAATTCTGAGAAGTCGATGGACTAAGGATGGTGCTGGGACGTGTTTTGTTCCTCCTATTGTCATCCCGCACTCTCCAATATCTCCGCACTTTTCTTTGTTTCGTTGGACTCATATCTGAGATTTTTCGTCGTAGGGAATTCCTAAATATCTAATAACGTAATAAGATAGAAAATAATTAAATAAATCAGAAAAAGAATGTATATTGTACGTAGGTTTGAAGCCTCCGTGGCTTAGGCGGCAGCACGCCGGCCTCTCACCGCTGGGTCCGTGGTTCAAATCCCAGTCACTCCATGTGAGATATGTGCTGGACAAAACGGAGGCACGCAGGTTTTTCTCCGGGTACTCCGGTTTTCCCTGTCAAAATCTCATTCCAGCAACACTCTCCACTATCATTTCATTTCATCTGTCATTCATTTAATCATTGCCCCAGAGGAGTGCGTCAGGCCTCGGCAGCCGGCACAGTTCATATCCTCGCCGCTAGATGGGGGCTTCATTCATTCCATTCCTGACCCGGTCGGAGACTGGAAGCAGGCTGTGGATTTTCATTCATTGTACGTAGGTTTATGAAACTATAAAACAGGTGTTTTGGTATGTGTATCTACCTCCGTAAATGCATTAGTTTGTATTCTCTTTCGCATTGTAAGTCTTCTTTTCTCTTCTCCCCGTACCTTTTACATCTCTCTGCATTTGATAAGGCCTAATGCGTGAAAAATGTAATGAGTAGTCATTTTATTAATTAAAACAGAAAATATAGGCCTACTCATGAGTAACACAGTAGCACATGAGTGACATGTCCGAAATTTATCTTGAGAGTGTCACTCATGAGCCATGTCACTCATGAGTTACAAAAAGTAAGCCTACATTAGGCCTACTGGATAATGTCGTATGCCAATGTGAAGCTGGCTATATAAAGATCCATATTAAGGCTACAGAATGTGATATATAAAAATATTAGAAATAAAATTATATTGATTAAAATATGCATGTCACTCGTGAGAACCTTAGAAAATCTTTACCATGGTTTGAAGAGCGAGGCTCACACAGCACCTAACCTTCCACGAAGGCGAAATTGAAAACACTGAAGATCAAGCGCCCCCTTCAATGAATCAACATCTTGAACTCCACGAAACAAATGACTGCAGTGCCGCTACTCAAACACACTGTCACTCCTGAGGATGTTTTTTGAGAAAACTGGGGGACAAATTCATTTTAACCTAAAACCTCTCACAAAATATGTTTAAAATTCTAGCATAATCTAGATATTGTGTTGAATGAAAGGCGGGTTTTAGATTTCTATGTTCTTAACCTTGGTAATAAATATAGGTGCTCAAATGTTAAACATATGGGTGGGTACAGTGTCACTCATGAGGTTCTGCCAACTCTGAAAAATCGTAAAAAAATAAGTTTTCGTCCAAAATAAGTTCAGAAGTGTGAAAAATGCTCTTCAGCAACCTGACTTTGCCAGGAAAAATTGATATACAAATGAATGCATTTCTTCTGAGCGAAATATAGTTTAGAAACCTGAAGACATGGAATCGGACAAATATATGAAAGTGCGTCCTATACTTAACCATGTTCACGGGATACGAGATAGTCTACAGTACTTCAACACAAATCTTAGTTATCTCAGCTAAGGTACCTTGGCAGAGCCGTATGTAATGAACGGTATGACAGCATCCGTTGATTCTCGACCCGCTCTTGGGTAATCGGCAAATGCAAGTCATCTGGCGCTGACCCAACGCTCTCCGTCCGTCACACGGCCCCAGCGAGCTTCCGTCCTATAGAGAAGGCTCTCACTGTATAAGGTAAGTTTCAACTTTACGGTACCCGGAGCTAAGCCGTGAGCATTTCGTCTTACAAAAGGAGCTTGAATGATCAAATCCCGGCTCTGATAGTGACCATCCTGACTGTAGTTCTTCTACAGTTCATCGAGGCAAATGCTGGGAATGTGCCTTATTTCAAGTCCCGTGGTAAATACCGCAATCCTATGCCCCACATAACTGTTAAACGCAGTATTACAGTCACCACAGTAGATCAGACAAATTCAACACACACACAAAAGCCCCGAAAGCTAACCCATTACATGGCAAAAAGAATAAAATAGACAACTTCTCCATGAAGAAATAACCAAGCACCAACAGAATATTGGCCAGGAAATACGGTGCATAATCTCTGTCCATCGAATTGGTTCTTAGCAACGGCATTTCACGGGAGGGTACACAAAATGGACAATGTAAATAATAATATCATCTTCTGAGAAACTTTAATTACAATGACAATTTTTTTAGCGTATGACTATTAGTGCTGGGAGTGTCCGAAGACATGTTCGGCTCGCCAGTTTTGTAGCTACTTCGAGGCGGACACCCAATGGGTGAGCTACACGTACCGTCGCGTGTGGAATGTTGTCTGGGGAGGAAAGTTTGATTGTAAGGACGAGGAATTGGAAGGTAGCGGCTGTGGCCTATAGTTAGGGACCAACCCCGGCATTTGCCTGGAAGGAAAATGGGAAACCACAGAAGACCATCTTCAAGGTTGCCGGTGGGGGGATTCGAACCTCCTCGCCTCCCGGATGTGAGCGACTGCCAGCAGTCATGCCGTAACGACCTTGGCTAGCTCACCCGGTACAATGACAAATATATGAGCACGATAGGAATAGTTGACATGAAGCTGTATACAATTATTGTAGTATCAGTATAAGACGTTTAAGACTTTGCTTAATATTCAATGAAGAATTCAGTTTTGACAAAAATATAATATTTTTCGATTCAAACTGCCCTACAAGATATGCTCCAGCATTTAAAATAGACAACTAAGGGTCCGTCCACAATTTCCACATATTTCACATATCAACTAACAATAACAAAATTCAAGCCGTTTTCGCTGTAGCGCAAGTGAAGCCACCGCGTGGCGGGATGTAGGGGAATTCCCCTAACCGGGGGTCTTCGCTACCTCCATCACCCTAGCAGACGCCATACCTTGTTCAAAGAATACTTCAATTCAGACCGAAAAGAGGTTCTCTTGTGCTTTTTGTCCTCCGAAGAACCTCAGGAAACTGCAACGTTATATACACAATTGATGGCCACCGAGAGGATTTAAGGGCCCCTATGCAATTCTTTTCTAGGGCCCCTCTTGAAATACTTTGAATTATTACTATCCACTACTAGCTATTCCGAAAAGACAATGACATTTTTAGAACAGCATCTGATACACAGTCCCAATTTAAACAAGTAGTTCCGTGAAGAACTATACAGCCCATTTTCATATATCCTACTCATGTTAATTGCCTCTATCAACATACAAAATTTCAGTTTGATTGTTGTAATAGATGCATAGATATTGAGAACCATCTAAATATTTCAGATGGTCGCCATGTTGGATTTTAATTTATGTACTAATACATGAATAGTATTGTGCACGTGTGGTATTCAAACTTCAATTGCTTGATTAGGACACAAGAAATAAAAACAAGATTTTAAAATTTCGCACAGCTGCCATCTTGTGGTTATGAAAACAATTGAAATAAATTAGATGCCAGTGAACTAAAATGTGTATAGGCATATACCGTAACAAGTTTCACTGCGCTCGGACGGTTAAATCACGAGAAACGTCCATGTAAATATTTATATTTCGCGCCGCCGCCATGTTGGATTTGTGCTCACCAGGTTATTGAAGGGTCCATAGGTGAACTTATGCTCATAGCCTCTATCAACATACAGAATTTCAGTTTGATTTCTGTCATAGATTAATGGATATTGAGAAACTTCTAAATATTTCGGATGGTCGCCATGTTGGATTTTATGTATAGAGTTATGTATTATTAGATGACGATTATTGCGTAGCCTCATTATTCAAACGTTCACTTCGATCGGATGACTAGGATACAGGAAATAAAACCGAGATTTTAAAATTTCGCACAGCTGCCATCTTGTGGTTATGAAAACAATTGAAATAAATTAGATGCCAGTGAACTAAAATGTGTATAAACATTTACTGTGCCGTATTTCACTGCGCTCATTTGGTTAAATCGCTAGAAAGTCTATTAAAATGTTTCAACTTCGCTTGGCCGCCATGTTCGTTTTGTAGTCAATTTTTTTTTTAACTCATACGTAAACTTCTATTAGTGCCCTTTATCACCGTACAAAATATCAGGAGGGGGCGTGGTGGCGCAGTGGTCAAGCTGTATGCCTCTCACCAAGGCGGACCGGGTTCGATTCCCGGTCAATGCATGTGAGATTTTCGATGTGAAATGCCATGCCCTGTGGTTCGGATTCCACGTAAAACGGAGGTCCCGTGGCTTATGATCGCGAGATTAACGGTCACGTTAAACTACAATCTTTTTTACAAAATATCAGGGTATATCAGTAATAGTTTCGGAGATAGAGAATGCCGGTGAAATATTTCGCACAGCCGCCATCTTGAGCTTATATAAACAATTGAACTAAATTAGATGCCAGTGCATTACAATGTAGATAAACATTTGCTGTACCAAGATTCATTGCGTTTGAATGGTTAAATCGCGAGAATATATATTAAAATTTCAAATTCGCTTGGCCGCCATGTCCGTTTTGTAGTAAACAGGTTTTTGAAAGTCACATATGTGTACTTGTAATAGTGACCTCTATCACCGTACAGAATTTCAGGGTGATATAGGTAATAGTTTCGGAGATATAGAATGCCGGTGATATATTTCGCACGCCCGCCATGTTGGATTGGTGAGACGTAATAAAATTTTAAGGGCACGGTCAGGGTCAGCCAGAATAGTACTATGACCTTACCGAGTTTCATTGAAATCGCTCAAGTCTCTTAGAAGTTATTATGGGGGGATACACACACCTAGGCCTACCCACTCCCACACACACACACACACACACACACACACACGGACACACGGACACACGGACAAAAGGTGATCTCATAAGCCTATTTTTTCATAAATGAAAATAGGCTATAAAGACATATAAATCTTATTTCCTAGAAAACATTCTAGAATTTATTTTATGGAATATATTTTGCGAAGTGCACAAAAAATGGTATTTTTAATACAGTTAACATGCATAGGGAAATATTTTGCAATTCTGTAAGTCTTCACTTTAATTACCAGTAGGCCTACGTAATGAAAAAGAGAAGCATTTTAAAACTCCGCATTAGTTTGATAGCAAAACCAACACTAAATTGTAGTATATTATTCCTAAACAGTTATAACTCCTAGCTCACAGTCATATGTAGAGTTTAATACTCTACTGGGGGTAAAATAAGGTACATTACAACTTTCATGTGTAATTTTTAGAATCAAGGAACTTCCTTTACCAAATGAATGGTTTCTGCCAATACTTTCGCCCTGTCATATGCATCTGAAGTGTTTCCCTGCCTCATTTCTCTTGACAGTTAAAAGATGGCAGCATGATATATCTTCTGCAGAGCTGTAAATAAATCGACATCCTTACTCTGCATAACCTTGGACAGGTTGTAAATTATTGACAACATTTTACATAAAAAAGTAAATACAATAAACTGATACTACCGTGCACAAGTAACGGGCCCTCATTGCTTACGGGCCCGAATCCCTTTGTCCCCCTTGCCCCTCCCTCTCGGCGGCCCTGTCCCTGAGTCACCGACATTGTGTGTGTTTCTTGTTTCATTTATACGGATAAATCGTGACGAAATCAGAAATATTAGGTACCGTATTGCTTTGAGAATACGTAATGCATGGGAGGCGATTGATGCATTGGTTACGCGTGATTACATTGAAGACATGGGCGTCCACAGAATTATGGGCGTCCACAGAATTTTTCCAGCGGGGGGAGGGGGCAAGTCTAATATGTTTCATTGCATTACCTACCTGTCACTAGGTGATGATGAGACGTACACCCCCACCCCCACCGCAATTTTCGTTTCATTTCTTACTTGCTTCGTGATATTCATTATTTGGCTGCTCTGAAACCTCTCCATACAATATTTTTATGGCATAAATGGAAGGAATAGCTTTTATCCATAGAAGTTCGCTTTTCTTTGTGAATCAACGCCATAATGTTCATTTCTGAAAAACGGGCAAAAAATAGTTTTTTTTAGCGTATGGCTTTTAGTGCCGGGAGTGTCCGAGGACATGTTCGGCTCGCCAGTTTTGTAGCTGCTTCGAGACGGACACCCAATGGGTCAGCTACAAGTACCGTTGGGGAGGAAAGTTGGAATGGAAGGTCGAGGAGTTGGAAGGTAGCGGCTGTGGCCTATAGTTAGAGACCAACCCCAGCATTAGCCTAGAAGGAAGATGGGAAACCACAGAAAACCATCTTCAAGGTTGCCGGCGGGGGGATTCGAACCTCCTCGCCTCCCGGATGTGAGCGACTGCCAGCAGTCATGCCGTAACGACCACGGCTAACTCACCCGGTGAAAAGTAGTTGTATCACCATGACAAAGATAGAAATAAAACGGTTCATTAAAATGGTAATGTTAGTCCAGATCGCCGATTTTCTAAATAACTGGAGATATTTCCAAATAATCCTAAATTACTAAGTTAAATAAAACTGAGGAATTATCCCTACATATAAATCAGTTCACTTTCAGTAACTCTAATTTATGAAATAAACTGGTGTGACAATGAAGAATCGAAATATTCTTGGTATTGCAGAAGGGGGGAGGGAGTGGGGGGCACGCCTCCCCCTGGGGCACCCATGTCAAGGACAAGAACTGTAGGGGTAGACCAAGTTTAGAATATGTTAAACAGATTGCCTCGTATGTGGGATGTGGTAGCTACTGTATTTAGAGATGAAATTATTAGCTCAGAACAGCTCAAACACAACAACAAATAGATGTGAAATCATCACCATAGCCCATGATGGAAGACGGTCATAAATTGGCCATAAAGTGATTACGTAATATGGGGATGCCCCCAATTTAGGAGATGTTTGTGCTTTACCTCCTTCTGAGAGTGGTTGAGCACCAGAAATAGCTGGATAACCCTCCATTCCTTCGTCAGCTGTATGGGTAGAGTTGTCATCAGCCACTTCTGTAATGCTCTCATCAGCGTGCATGCTGTAGCTTAACTAAACCTCTTGAGAGTCATTACTCATTAGTCATCACTACTGCTGTCCTTCAAACCAACAGCACAAGCCTTCATCCAGTCTTCCTTATTGATATCTCTTATTGCAGTCCTGGTCATATCCTTCAGGGCTGTAATGATATAGGCTCATGTTCTGTGAGGCTATCTTACGTTATTAGGTTCTAAATAAGTTCTATAGCCGGCCCCGTGGTGTTGGGGTAGCGCGCCTGCCTCTCACCCGGGGGCCCCGGGTTCGATTCCCGGCTCCGTCAGGGATTTTAGAAACTGACGTGTGGGCTGGAACGGCATGCACTCAGCCCCTGAAGGACAGTGAGGCAGCGCCCCGATCACGAAAATCAAGATTAACGGCTGAGGGGACCCGACGCGCAGACCACGCGTCATCCAATATCTGCAGGCCAAATGGCTGGGCAGCGGTCGCTTGGTAGGCCTAGGCCCTTTATGGGTTGTGGTGCCAGCGGTTACTATTATTAGACCTATTATTATTATTATTATTATTATTATTATTATTATATTAAATAAGTTCTATGGGATTGAATGATACGGGGACAGACTTAATACGGTAAATCGCAGCTCTGTCTTATGACGTCTTAACTATTTGTAGCAGCTCCAACTTGCTAATCCGGGTGTCGTACTATAATATGTCACTTCTGTTCAGCCACTCCTTGATAACTTTTGTTGTTGTTGCTTATTTTAGGGGCTGCGACATCGTGGTCCAAAGCCTTGTGTATTCGGGTGTGTGTGTGTGTGTGTGTGTGGAATTTGTGTGATAACCTGTGTTATTGTGATGGCTGTATTAGCGTGTGTATTGGTAAATTGGGGATAGGATTGGGAAGGAGGGGGCCGTGGCCTTAAGTAAGGAACCATTCCAATATTTGCCGGGAATAGTAGTGGAGAAACCAATTCTAGGTTGGCTAAGGTAGGAATTGAATCCTCCTCTTCTCAGTTTTGCCTCACGACGCTGAGTGTACCCCGTTCCAGCCCTCACACCAAAATTAAAATTTCTTGGCAGAGCCGGGAATCGATCGCGGACCTCCGGGGCTATAGCCGAGAACGTTAGCCACTGTTCTTGATATCAACGTTGTCCATTATTAGTAGGGGGTTTATTCTCCTGCGCAGTGTGGTAGGAAGCGTTATCATTATCAATTACCGCAATACAATCGTAATTTGATGTTTTTCAGTTGGTCAACACGATTGTACCCAATTGTGAAGGGTTATACCCTAATCCTGGAAAACAAAATACATGAGATTAATAAATACACTTGGATGACCAGTTTCGATCGTCAAGCGATCATCATCAGATCCATTACACTTAGGCTATTAAATCTATGGGTGAAAGAACAGTATTTACAATATGTACATGTATCTCATGTAAATTGTTTTCAGGATTAGGGAATAACCCATCACAATTGGGTACAATCGTGTTGACCGACTGAAAGACATCAAATTTCGATTACTAAGGCAACACTGAAAATGGCTTCAAACACCATAATACCAAGACACAACCTGGTGGAATATTTGGAATTAACCTCCTTTCCAACCATTTAGTTTAATTTACACTGTTCAGCTCATCATGGTTAATCGCAGATTTTGACCTTGAGTCATAAATGAGTTCCGCTTCTTCAATAAAGCCCATTCTACCACCAGCATATTGCTCTTTGCCCAGACCTGCTGTTACTTCTTACTCCATGAACCTCTTCATGCTGCCAGCAAGATCCATTGTCTCATCAGTATAAACCACGGGCTTCTTTTCTTTCGTTTCATTGTCCTTGAGAGCTCACAGATATGTAGCACGGGGGGCGGCAATGTCCACAGGTTCAGGGTCAGGTTTGCCAATTCTTGCATATTTTGAAAACACATCTCTTTCATTATCTTCCAAAATGTCACAAGTTTCCCAGTGAAATTAATCTCTTCCTTAATGGCGTACAATAGTTTCCTCAGAGTTGGGATTTATTTCTTTTTTTTTATTTAGTCAATTTACCCTCTAGGTTGGTGGTTCCCAAGGACTCAGCGAGGGAACTCACCACTACCGCCTCTATGGGCAGTTTCCTGGAGCTTGGAACATTTGGTCAGGATGGATACAACTGGGGAGGTGTGATCAGCACTTCGCCCAGGCGGCCTCACCTGCAAAGCGAACAGGGGCCTCATGAGGGATGGGAAGGGATGGAAGATTGGGATGGATAGGCTAGGAAGAGGGAAGGAGGCGGCCGTGGCCTTACAGTAGGTACCATCCCGGCATTTGCCCGAAGACGAAGTGGGAAACCACGGAAAACCACTTCGAGGATGGCTGAGGCGGGAATCGAACCCCCTCTACTCATTTGGACCACCCGAGGCTGAGTAGACCCCGTTCCAGTCCTCATACCACTTTCCAAACTTCGTGGCAGAGCCGGGAATCGAACCCAGGACCTCCAGGGCGGCAGCTAACCATGCTGACCGCTACGCTACGGGATTTATTTCTTTAACTTAAAATTCTAGACATTTTTGCCTTGAAAATACACTTGTCAAAATCGTCTACATCATTCCTCCTTCTCAATTTTCTAATCTTTCTGGGAGTTCTAACATTTTTCAGGTATCGCTGCCTCTTCACAATTACTTCCAATGTTTCGCGTTGTTCTGACGCTCTTCCCTACAGCCTTTGCCGCTCATTTGGTCGCCGTAACCAAAGGAATGAGGAGCAGTGACGTCACTAGCGTTGGTGTTGCCCCTCCCCCATGAACTTCTTCCATAGCCACCTATAAGGAAGGCCTTGCCCATAGCAGAGCGGCAACACCGCACACTCGTCTATATGAGGCGAGCGGTAAGCAAGGTGATGAATGGTGCTGAACGTGCGACTCCGTACTAAATTGCATATATTCTTTTAACACTCGCACGTTTTACAATAGTGTTTAAAGTAGACCCAAGAAGGAGGGCTAATCCTCTGGTAAACGTACGTACAGCTCCTAACTCAACGTCGTTATTCTATAATATTAAGTAGTAGTAGTAGTAGTAGTAGTAAGCTTTCGAATCTTATTACACTTGGTTGCTCTTCTGTGTTGTTTATTGTAAAAACAATCGAACGTTGATACTAGTGGGGTCTGACAATCAGTGGCGTAACTACGGGGAGTGATCAGGGGGATCAATCCCTCCCCAAGAGCCAAATAATAAAACTATTAATCTGTTGTTTTTAATTTTGAATAAAACCAATCCGGATTGATGACTAATGATTGGAAGATGCAAGTTAATGCTTAAACATTTGAAAGATTTTTTTCACTCGTTTGACATATTCAGCGCTACCCTAACTTAACACTTACTGAATGAGCAAAATAGTCAGCTGTTCAGTTAGCCAGAGAGGAAACAATGAGGTGGGTGAGCAGTGTTCTTCCTCATCCCTTGCAAAAAAATACACCACTTGTCGGTTGCCTTCCTGTTAGTATCCGAGTGTGAATGTCATTTCGGAAAAGGAATATCGGTATTATTGTGTTAAACTTTAGTAGGAAACAATAGTTTATCAATAATTATACAATGTGGGGAAATAGGGCCAGATGATTACGGGAAGAAAACTGGTCATTATAATTTAATACCAACAAAACTGTTAATTTTCGATCATTTGTACATTGATAAGTAACAAGTAGTTCCGTGAAGAACTATACAGCCTATTTTCATACATCCAACTTATGTCAATTGCCTCTAACAACATACACAATTTCAGTTTGGTTGCTGTAATAGATTCGTAGATATTGAGAACTGTCTAAATATTTCGGATGGTCACCATGTTGGATTTTAATATTATGTAGGTCTTAGAGTTATGTACTATTACATGAAGATTATTGTACAGGTGTAGTTAGTATACATACTTCAATCGCATGAGTAGGACACAAGAAATAAAAACGAGTTTTTAAAATTTCGTACAGCTGAAATCTTGTGGTTATGAAATCAATTGAAATAAATTAGATGGCAGTGGATTAAATTGTGTATAAGCATTTACTGTACCAAGTTTCACTGCGCTCGGATGGTTAAACCGCGAGAAACGTCTATTAAAATGTTTCAACTTCGCTTGGCCGCCATGTTCATTTTGTAATTTACACGTTTTTGAAAGTTACATCGATAAACTTCTAGTAGGCTAGTGCCCTTTATCACCGTAAAATACTTTGGGATGATATCGGTAATAGTTACGGAGATATAGAATGCACAGCCACTATGTTGGATTGGTGAGACGTAATAAAATTTGAAGGGCACGGTCGGAGTTGGCCGAAATGGTGCTATGACCTCACCGAGTTTCATTGAAATCGCTCCAGCCGTTTAGATTTCATTACGGACACACCCACACGGACAAGAGGTGATCGCATAAGCCTATTTTTTCATATATGAAAATAGGCTAAAAATACAACTTATCAAATGCTAATGAAATAAAACATTTAAAAAGTGTAGGTAGGAGGTTTTGAAACTTCAAGATCATATATTGATTTCAATATATCCGAGTCCTTACCCCTCAATGTAATTTTCATCTCCCTCCAGAAGCCAACACTAGTTACGCCACTGCTGGCAATCCTCGTCAATATTTAATAATTTCGGTCGATCATGACCTACGATAGCTACTTTTCTCATGTCTGACGTTTTAGCAGTGTAAGTAAAACAGATGCACATAAATCATTGATTTGGGCGTACTAGTTAGTCAGTAAAAATGATAGCGATTTATTGCATGAGGAAGTGTTTTCTTGACACAGTTAAATCGTCACGTCGTTGAAGATACGAGTATCTGTGGCAATAATTACAATTGGATCAAACATTCTTCTCAGCAATTACTCTAAAATGATGAAAGACCCATTGACTACTTCAAATAAAGAAACGTAATCTGTTAACACTTGTACGATGTATTCTAGCTATGTTCTTGTATTTGATTAATTGTTAAAAATAACTTACATCAAAATCTCCATTTGTCACCTATACGTAACTAATCCCGTCCATACAGTGAACTTCTTTTCAATAATCCGATATCAAATTAGAATATTTTAAGAGACAGCCTAGGCCGGCAGCACGCCGGCCTCTCACCGCTGGGTCCGTGGTTCAAATCCCGGTCACTCCATGTGAGATCTGTGCTGAAAAAAACGGAGGCAGATAGGTTTTTCTCCGGGTACTCCGGTTTTCCCTGTCAAAATTTCATTCCAGCAACACTCTCCACTATCATTTCATTTCATCTGTCATTCATTTAATCATTGCCCCAAAGGAGTGCGTCAGGCCTCGGCAGCCGGCACAGTTCATATCCTCGCCGCTAGATGGGGGCTTCATTCATTCCATTCCTGACCCGGTCGGAGACTGGAAGCAGGCTGTGGATTTTCATTTTTCAAGAGACAGCCTAGGCGCTCGGTCCTACGTATGAAGCCAGCGAGACGGTGTTGCAATTCGGTCTGGTCACGGCCAGGTTAAAAAAAGTGGCTATGCTTCTTCCCGTCTCAGGGTTGCCAGATAGTGTCATTTACGGCAAATCTTACCATTAAAATGTTTCTTTATTATATATCATGTGTTTAAAACTGCCTTGGAGGATTTGTTTGGGGCATGGATTTTATTTCTATTTTTTTTTTCTTTCCTTGTTTTTACAATTCGTAATTTGTATTTGTTGTCATCGTTGTTTGAGCCCTGCGTATTTTGACTGGTTGGATGCAGTTCTCCATGCCTCCCTATCGTGAGCAAATCGTTTCATCATCCGAGGAAATTTGTTCTAACATAATTATGCTAACCATGGCCTACCCCTACAGTTCTTCCTCTTGACCCTTCCTTCCATAGCTAAGTTTGCTATTCTTGGGTGTCTTAGTAGGTGTCCTACCAACCTATCTCTTCTCTTCATTAGCAGTCGCCAGAAACGTCTCTCCTCTCCCAGTCGTCTTAATATCTCTTCATTTGTTGCCCTATCTACCCACCTGATCTTCATCATTCTCCTAAAACACCACATTTCAAATACTCGAGACCGGAGAATAAAAGGTTTCTAACTACATTTGTTGGTGAAAATGAGTTATTGTTATACAGCGATTGATTTTTACTACTTCTATTTCACATTTGAGTTTTATAACCCTATCTTAATTTTTATCGGAGGTGTGAGCAGACTAAAAGGGTTCTATCTGCAAAATCCATCAATCAGTTGGAATATGAAGGTTCTATCTGCCACTTCCATTGTGCCGACAACACTAACGGTATCATGAAGGCTGTCATAACTTATTTAGGTCTTGGAACAAAGTTAAGACACATCATTTACATCTAACAATAGCCTACAAAGCAGCAGGAAGTTGAAAACACCTGCGGTACTCTTTGCTGCAGCTTCGTTATTGTTGGCCAACCTGTCGTTAACGCACGTATTCTGTTTCTGCGCGACAGTTGGGAGGAAACCAGTGTTACAAACTGAGGACGACGGAATGTTATAACTAGGGCTCGGATTCTTAGGTAAATAAATATATTTGTATGTAAATACATATTTTAAGCATTTTTTCTATAAATACATAAATTCCTGCCTTTCACTTATGAGCACATAAAAAGACATAATATTACATTTTTAGCCTACTTTTCATATTTTGCAAAAAATGAGGAAAAAATAGACTTATGAGATCGGGCAAATGTATGTCTGTCTGTCTGTCTGTCCTTCGGTCTGTCTGTCTGTCTGGCTGTATGTGTGTCCCCCCCCCCCCCCCTCCTATCAACTCCTAAACGGCTGCAGCAATCGAAACAAAATTTGGTAGGAGTAAAGATCTATACCTGAATATCTCACGGCCATATTTGAAAATTATGTCAGTGCTACCAACTGCTGAAAAATCGCAATTGAAGTTTGAGCTCCATGTTGGATATCTTGGAAGGTATGAATGGGAGCTATTTCAAAATTGGCACACGTATAGATAACAATACTGCAGATTAATTTCCAGGAGGCCATATATGGCAGTGTTGCCAAAATGATTATAAGCCTGCTGATAGGTCCAAATTTTAAATGCATATCACTTCTACAATATCAATTGGATTTCAACCGAATTTCGTATGTGCTATGTGTACATAAACAGATATGACCGAGCGTATTCTTAAGAGCCACCAGGTCTGCCAACTGCTAATAAATGCTCTCAATTATTTTTATCCAAATACCCATATATCAGAAAGTATGCAAACCGACAGCTTTAAACTATGCTCACGTATAGTACCTGACATTCTATATTAATTTGGAGTAACTTATATACGTCAGTGCTACCGACATGATTATAATCCTTCTGAGAGGTCCAACTTTAAATACATGTAACTTCTATACTATCTTTTGGATTTCAACCAAATTTCGTGTGTTCTATGTGCACCATAACAGATATGACTATGCCGATTCTTAAGAGTAACCAGGGCTGCCAACTGTTAATAAATACTGTCTCTATTTTTGTTACCATAATATCAATATATCAGAAAGTATGCAAGCCAATAGCTCTAACCTTTGCACACGTATAGTACCTGCCATTCTATATTAATTTGAAGTAACTAATATATGTCAGTTCTGTCAACAAGATACTAAGCCTGCTGATAGATCCAATTTTAAATGCATGTAACTTCTATACTAACTAATGTATTTCATTCAAAATTGGCACAACAATAGATCATATTATTTCAGATTATTTCTTACCAATACATGAATGACATTGTTGCCAACATGATTTTACGCGCGCTGTTAGATCCAATGTTTAACTGCGTGTAACGTCCATGCTATCCATTGGACTTCAACCAAATTTTGTATTCTGTACCTTAGGAGATGGATATAAGAATATATTCAGTCACCAGGGCTGCCAACTGTAGTGGTCTATTAGGCTACATTATGCCAGGTATACCGTATTTCGAACTTATTAGAAATTTCGATATTACCAACTTAATTTCGTCATTATTCTAGATAGATCCATATAGATTAATCCTTGGCATGAATCTAAAATTTTAAGAAAAGTAGGCTAGTTCGTCACGGAACTTCTTGTTTATTATCAGTAAGCTAGATCTTTCCGTTTATTGCATTTTTGTCCTGTGTTACTTCAAAGGGGAAGAACCTGTAGGCTATCTAATCTTCATGCAGAGTGTATGTCAGCTTGCAACTGTGTTATTCTTAACTTGTGGCCCCGTGCCACTCACTGTGGAAGCTGGGGATTTCCTTGTCCATAGCCATATTGCACCACGTGCTAGACCTTCCCCTCCCCCAGCTACCTGTAACCAGTTCACTCACATGCAGTTCATTTCTGGCACTGTGAAGTGTAAGGCAGTTCTACGATGCCGAAAGTAAAAGCTACTACAAGTTATCGTCTGCAGCAGTATATTGCAATTTAAAGATAATTTTACTTCTGAAGGGGGCGTTCTGCCAACTATGTGGGATAGCAATCAAGGCTGAACAGGGATCTCAAGTTATACAACACCTCAAGAGCAAGAAACATTTTGCCGCAGTTTCGCGCCTTCAGAAGAAGTGTTTCGCGATAATCGTTGGTCATTTGTGATGGACAACCTGAAGATGTATCTCGTTGTGTACTGTAAGTCTTCAGTAGTCAGTGAGGCATAGCATTCGTGAGTACTGCATATTGTTTATATTCACATTAATAAACTAAATTATAATTAAATATGTTTATTTTTTGTCACATATTTCAGGTTTTTTAATACATTAAAAAATCCTGATTTTTAGGTGCTAAAGATCAGGAAAATATTTATTTTTTATGTATTAAAAATACCTGAAATATGTGACAAAAAAGTAAAAAATATGTAATTATAATTTAGTTTATTAATGTGAATATAAACAATATGCAGTACTCATGAATGCAATTTATTCTATGTCTGTCTGACTGCTGAAGCATTACAATACACAGCGAGATAATCTTCAGGTTGTCCATCACAAAGGATCGACGATTATCGCGAAACACTTATTCTGAAGGCGCGAAACTGCGGCAATATGTTTCTTGCCGAAATGAACTGCATGTGAGTGACACTGGTTCCAGGTAGCTGGGGTATGGGGAGGTCTAGCAAGTGGTGCAATATGGCTATGGACAAGGAAATCCCTGGCTTCCACAGTGAGTGGCACGGAGCGACAAGTTAAGAACAACATAGTTGCAAGCTGATACACCGCTCTTCATGAAGATTAGATAGCTCTCAGGTTCTTCCCCGTTGATGTAACACAGAACAAAAATGCAATAAACTGAAAGATCTAGCATACTGATTTTAAAAAAATGTAAATATTAAGTCTTTTTATGTGCTGATAAGTGAAAAGCAGGAATTTATGTAATTATAGAAAAAAATGCTTAAAATATGTATTTACATAAAAATTATTTATTTACCTAAAAATCCGAGCCCTAGTTATAACAAATTACGTCAAACAACTGAAAGATACAAGTCAAGAAGTAAAAGCAGCTTTAAATACAGGTTTTTATTGGGAAATGAGCAAGTTACTGTGTGCAAACTGTTTTATTTGAATACATTGGCAATAAGCCAAAAAATGGTATACGATGCACACAAGATGAAAGATCCACTTTCAGGAACTCCTAAGTCTGATGGCTGAGGCCAAAATTCTAAGGACTAAAAATCTAATGTCATGAAAGATAAAGCTCGGGCTCATATCCTTTCCTAAAGTTGCGTCCCATTACTGCAGGGCAAACAGCAATAGACAGTGCCTCGATCCTACTTTAAATGCCACAGAAATGTACGAATTATATCGCCAACATTGTGTACAAGAATGTAAAACATTTCTTTAATTATATCAATGTACCTCCAAATTTTCAACCAAGAATTTAATTTAGTCTTTCTGTACCCAAACTCTGACAGATGTGACCTGTGTGAAGAGTATCAAATAAGAAAGAAGGAGAACAGTATTAATGAAGAGTTTGCTCTAAAATATGCTCATCATGTTGAGCATAAAGAGGGAATGAGGAAAGAGAGGGAAGCTGACCAGAAATTGAAGGGCAGTGATATTGCAGTAGTTTGCTTTGACTTAGAGAATGTAATAACTATGCCCAGGGTGAATATAGGTACATCCCTATATACAGGGTGACGCATAATTCCTATTACAAACTTCTGGGGGTTGTAGAGTGGACTCAGTAGATCACAGTTTGAATAGGAACCCTTGTCCGGACATTCATCGTTTCGATACCAAATCGGTTTGAGTATCACTTTCATTTTACATCGCCCGCTTCACGGAACGCAAATACCTTTGGCTGAGGACAACCTTTGCAGTCCCCTGATGTCATACAGTACGTCCGCGAACATCTTGACCAAACATTCGGGGAAAGATAGATAGGTTGAGGTGATCCAATTTTGTGGCCACCACGATCGCCAGATTTGACTCCCCTCGACATTTTCCTGTGAGGCCACATGAAGAGCCTTGTTTATGAGACTCCTGTCGAGTCGGAAGAAGATCTTGTTGCTCGCGTTCTGGCGGCAGCGCACATTATTGAACACACACGAGGTCTCGTGGGACGTGTGTATGACAACATGCTGCGCAGGTACACGTTGTGTAATGAACAGCAGGGTCACCACGTGGAACAACTCTTGTAGTGCACACGTGCTTGTAGTGAAATAGGTGATTTTCTATCGACACAAACTGATTTGGAATCGAAACGATACATGTCCAGACATGGGTTCCGAATCAAAATGCGATCTACTTAGTCCCCTCTACAACCCCTAGAAGTTTGTAATAGGAATTATGAATCACCCTGTATATAAAATTGTACGTTTTTCCTTCTGCCTGTCTGTTCCTCCATCAATTGAAAACGACTCAACGGATTTCGTTCAAAATTTGCAAATGGCTATAAGAACATCCCGGAATCAACTCAGAATGTAAAATTCAACAATACATGCAATGCGCTTAAGGGGACCAAGGGGTGCCCTATTATATTTACCTTCGATTCACTCGTATGATATGTCGTACGATGTTTCTCCTTCTAAAGATGTGTTTGGTGCTATCTGGACGGAAATGGACACCGGCCGCTCTGGCAATGGCATGACTAGTTCAATTCAAAACAACAATATGTAGGAAATAGGACTATAGCTTCAAATCTGGATTTAAAACACGAGGGATACTTGCGTGCCTCAGAACAGAAACCAGATGATATCCATGGCTGTAATGGATATCATTGCCAAAATCTCAGATAGAAAGTATGCAAATGAAATATTGTAGTCCAGGACATTCTGCAATTCAAGAAGTGGACAATGTTCATTCTCTAGGCTAGGGGACTCAACACACCAGATTAAGTTTCTTGACAGGACCGGGATTGAACCCGGAATCTCGGAGGTCATGGTCGGTTCTGCTTCATAGAACGTAATTAATCACAATACAACACAACATACTGCTCGGGTCCAAGCTCTGTGAACTTGCGGGGTGAGATGGAGTGGCAGGCGGGAAGAGAAAGGTCTGTCAACAGCCCGCTGTGCTATCTGGAATTCATGTCTATTCCAATACTGCTAACATAGGGTCATTGCTCAAACCACTGTGGTGCTGCGAATGAGTGAGTGAGTCACCGACCAATGTATTTGGGTGTATTACTACGCACGGACCGGAAACCCTCATCACTCGTCACCATCACTCCTCATAGTCCGGGGGCTTGGTGGCACAGCGGTCAAGCTGTTGGCCTCTCACCAAGGTGGACCGGGTTCGATTCCCGGTCAATGCATGTGATATTTTCGAAGTGAAATGCCATGTCCTGTGGTTCGGATTCCACGTAAAAAGGAGGTCCCGTGGCTCATGATCGAACGATTTACGGTCTCGTAAAACTAAAATCTTCCTTCCTTCCTTCCTCATAGTCCGCGATGCACATTACTCTCAGGTTCACAGAGCTTGAACCCGAGCACCAGCATTAAGTTCTATCTGTATCTAATCTGACAGAATTGCTGATTTTCAGAATAAAAAGGTTCTATATCCTGTACAAAGAAGAACTTAGCTACATGTACAAATAAACGTTTTTCACTGTGAAACTTACAATACTGGATGAGTATAAGGAGGTAATTCAACACGTGCAGGCACAGCGAAATCCGACAGTGACTTTCAACTACTGTATATTGTAAACTAAATATTAAAACTTCTCTCTTGTAAAATTACCTCTAGTCCTTTATATTCTCAGGTCGTGTACTTCTATTCTCCTCTTTTCTGCTTCGACAACAACCCAAGTTTCACTTCCATAGAGTGCCACGCAGTGGCGGATCCAGGCCTTGCGGGGCCCTGGGTGATATAATAAGGTGTGGGCCACAACAATAGGAAATAAAAAAATTCAAATCAAATGAAAAGTAGTTTTGTATTAATAATAAAATAAAGATTAGTTACAATATTTTGAATACCCAATGTACATTTTTTAATAATATGAAAGAAACCTTTAAGTCTCCTTGAAGAAGATTATGTAAACTATGAAATATTAACATATTACTTTGCCACTTTTTTCCGGCTGAAGTCTTCTATTATTTCACTGAAATCTAAACTTGCTAAACGGTCAAGGGAGGTCATAGCTGCACTGAAAAAAATAAAAGAATTATAAATTAGTTTGAAAATTATAATTAATTAATTAATTAATTAAATTTAAAAAAGTGACAGTCAGTCTGAAAAAAATAGACTTTGTATTATTTTAAAGGCTAGAAATGCTGAAAAATGCTAGAAAGGCTGGAGGCTTCTCGCTTCGCTCGAAGCCAAAGACTCTTGACATGTTAGAAAATTATCGGCATAATACTTATCTTGCTTATCTTGTTTCAAATTACTCGCGAACGGCAAGTGCAAACCAAGGGCAAAGCAAGGTCAAGCGCGCGGGATGCCGCACGCTCACCATAGCGCGCGGGGACGTGCCCCTTCCATCCAGTCTAAAAACACTTATAGTGGGCGATGTATTGAAGATAGAGAAATGCTCTCGCGGACTTTTTTGTAGAACTTTTCATGCTGACTAATTCTTACGCTCATAGTATCATGTGAGATTTTCGATGTGAAATGCCATGTCCTGTGGTTCGGATTCCACGTAAAACGGAGGTCCCGTGGCTTATGATCGCGAGATTAATGGTCACGTTAAACTACAAGCTTCCTTTTTTTTCATAGTATGTTGATATTTTTAACGGTTTGCCCAGTGTAAGCTTAAGAAGCGCACGGATTTCAAGTTTGTTTTCGACTTTTTCACTGAAATCGTTACTGCTTGGCTTCCTTTGATCATACATAAATTATTTTCTACAGAATCTTTCCTCGAGATATCCTTTACAGAATGGTGAAAACCGCATCAAAATCCATCCAGTGGTTCTCGAGATTACCCGTGACTTCCAAGAATCGGGGATTTTTGTCTTATAATAACGAAGTAGAGATTGTCGGGGAACACATGCACCAAGCGGTACTATGACGTCACACACCTCAGTGCATCTGCGCACATTTCGTCCCGTCACCGTAACGTAACGCCAGACCCCCAGCGTAACGTCGAAGTCGACAAGATCTTTTAAAATGATAAAAATCCATGGCGCGGGGCCCTGAGCGGTCGCCCTCCCCTAGATTCACCCCTGGTGCCACGCTACACACAAACGCTTTAAAAAAATTACTTTCTAATACCTAAATTTATATTTGATGTTAACAAATGTATTTTCTGTAATAATGCTTCCCTTGCCTGAGCCAACCTACATTTATCATTTTAAATGATCTTGTCGACTTCGTCGTTACGCTGGGCTCTGGCGTTACGTTACGGTGACGGGACGAAATGTACCCACATGCACTGAGGTGTGTGACGTCATAGTACCGCTTGGTGCATGTGTTCCCCGACAATCTCTACTTCGTTTGTATAAGACAAAAATCCCCGATTCTTGGAAGTCACGGGTAATCTCGAGAACCACTGGATGGATTTTGATGCGGTTTTCACCATTCTGTAAAGGATATCTCGAGAAAAGATTCTGTAGAAAATAATTTATGTATGATCAAAGGAAGCCAAGCAGTAACGTTTTCAGTGAAAATTTCGAAAACAAACTTGGCGTCCGTGCGCTTCCTAAGCTTATGCTGGGCAAACCGTTAAAATATCAACATACTATGAGCGTAAGAATTGGTCAGCATGAAAAGTTCTACAAAAAAGTCCGTGAGAGCATATCTCTATCTTCAATACATCGCTCACTATAAGTGTTTTTAGACTGGATGGAAGGGGCACGTCCCCACGACTCTGGTGAGCGTGCGGCATCCCGCGCGCTTGACCTTGCTTTGCCCTTGGCTTGCACTTGCCGTTCGCAAGTAATTTGAAACAAGATAAGCAAGATAAGTATTATGCAGATAATTTTCTAACATGCCAAGAGTCTTTGGCTTCGAGCGAAGCGAGAAGCCTCCAGCGTTTCTAGCATTTTTCAGCATTTCTAGCATTTAAAATGATACAAAGTCCAGTCTTTCAGACTTACTGTCGCTTTTTTATATCCTCTTTGCTCCGTCCATCACTGGTTATTTTACTTCCTAGGTAGCAAAAGTCTCTTACTTCCTTTAGCATTTCACCTGACAATTTGACGTCCATGGGGGTCTCTGATTTCTTTCGGCTGCATTCCATTATTTTTGTTTGTATTTATTGATTTTCATCATGGGTTTGAACAGAAAATACACAAAGCAATCTGTGACCAGTCATCGGTCGGTCGAAATCAACAAATGAAATTTGTTGTCACCCGGTACGGTCCACACCCCCCGCACCCCCCTAGTGACGGAGTTGCGTTTTCGTTTCTTCCCGACAAAATTTTAACGCAATATACCCAGGTAAAACCTCATTTTCCCGTTAGAATGCACAATACTGCGTGGTGACGTTTTCTGCAATTCATCCAATGCTGCAGTTTTCCGGATTAACACTGGACTTCAGTATGAACGGGTCGTCCCAACTTCATCTTACACTGACACAAACAATTCTATAATTAAGGTCGAAATTGAATAAATGTCCTACAACAAATACATACAGGGTGATTCTTATTGACGTATAAAACTCTATGTAGCAACGTAGATGGCATTCGGACAAGTAATTTGATATAGGACACTTAGGGTCGCAAGTGTCTGGAAATACCTTAAATGTAAACCACAACTGTTAAACATATGACGTCATCAGGTGACGACTCAGCTCGAGCGGTCCGGCCCGTGCACTCTTACGCACACCAAAGCATCCAATGCAAACGTTGAATATCATATCACTCTGGCTCCGTGTCTGAGAGTGCGAATTGGGCGCGTGGGGTTCGAGGTTAGAATCCGGGGCCTATCCATCATCTTCTTTTGTTCTCTCTCTTCTCCTTTCAAGTGGAAGCAGATTGTTAGTTGACATTAAGAACGCTTTGTATTACGAATGTGATCGGAAGCGTTCGGGAATTTTAAACTGGATTCGGTAGGAAGGGACAAAATTCGTCATTGACTTGTAGTGAAGGAATGTGGCCTATCTCGTATCCCGTGAACATGATCAGGTATAGAACAAAACAACGAATTTTCCTAATGGAAACTTATCTTCTCAAGAAGAAGTCTTACAGTAAATGTGTTCGTACGTTTCAGCACCGTGCTATTTTAACTTGTGGGGGAATCTCAAACAACAGGTATAAAGAAACAATCCTCATACTCTGGAGGCTCTTGAGACCGAAATAACTGCTCTGATACAAAATATCATTCAGGATGAATTAGAGCAGCGGTAGTACCAAAATTTCCTACGTCGGTGCAGCGTGTGTCTGAAAAATTACGGACTGCATTTCCAGCAACTACTCTGAAATAATGTAAGTATTGGTAATATTCTAAATACCGTAAGTTAAAAAAAAGTTTAGATGTGTTAGTTGGGCGCTACGCTGCTGATAGCGCCAGTGTATTGCCCGACAGGCTGCTACGTACAGTGGCCAACCCATCACTTGGCCTCTGCGAGGTTCCGTCATTTAGAGAAAGACTTCACTGTACAATGGAGGAATCACGCAGATCTGGCCAATGAATGTCTGCAGACTTCGCATCAGCTTAGTGATGAGTTATGTGGTCACAACATTAATTTTATTCTGTAATTCGTGTGTGTTTATTGTTATGGTAAAAATTAATGCATTACCAATTTTGTAGCAAAAAGAAAATAATAACTTAGTTCCGCGGGAACAAGAAGAAATTCACATAACACAGAGAAAATGATTATTCGAGGACTTGCACATCATAGCCTAACAAGCATTTATAAAGCCCAAACTTGTGTATAGAATCTGTGTCCAAGATTTAATTTTTAACGGGTATTGGCTCTTCTCTAATAACCTATTAATGATCCACTTAACAGCATGGTGTTTGAAGCCATTTTCAGTGTTGCCTTGGTAAACAAAAGTGTCATGCTTTTCAGTCGGTCAACACGATTGTACCCAAATGAGATGGATTATCCCCTAATCCTGAAAAATAAATACATGAGATTAATAAATGCATTTACTTATATTTATTTATTTATTTATTTATTAATCTCATGTATTATTTTTTTTTTTCAGGATAAGAGAATAACCCATCTCATTGGGGTACAATCGTGTTGACCGACTGAAAAGCATCACACTTTTGTTTTTTGATCCATTTAACCCAATTACTAAACGCATGCAAAGTCTGCAGAAATTCGGCGACAGAGTTTGTAAGATCTCTTCTCGTTAGCAGCATGTACAGTGACGTAGCTACGGGGAGTGATTAGATTGATCATTCCCCCTCAGAGCAAAATAATACGATTTTTAACCAATCTTCGGATTATTTATTTATTTATTTATTTATCGTATGGTTTTTAGTGCCGGGAGTGTCCGAGGACATGTTCGACTCACCAGAGGCTGTAGCTGCTTCAAGCGGACACCCATAGGGTAAGCTGCAGGTTCCGTTCAATTTCAAGTAGTTACAACTTTCGCTACAAGATGTCACTGATACCTACTGTCGACCAAAGTATTATGTGCACTCGAGTTTGAAGGTTGTTTGTGAAGTAACCAATAGACCTACATAAAATCCAATAACATCATCGTTTTCATCGTTCTATTTTACGTTATGTCATGTAGGTTTGGAATTTTTAATTTATATTCTAATATTTTTTTCGCAGTTGGAACACAAAAAGTGCACGTTTTTAAGCGTGTTTCATCCATGCGTCACATTTAAGAATTATTACTGTATATCAAAAACCCGTCATCAGATCGAACCCAAATTTTAATACAATATACATTGGAATGTTGTATAACTGGTTTATTAATTTCAAAATTGTGTGTGTCCAAGAAACAAAGTTGTTATCATTTTTGTAAGGTAACTTTTTCTCGGCTCGGGGTGGTTGGAAAATGTAGTTCTTGGTTGCATTGTAATCCTTATAAATCGAAAAGTTATGTTGTATGACTGTGAAATACGTAAATTAATTCACTTATATTATATCGGTTTGTATTTCTACGGGGAAATAACACATGTTTCACTAGCTAGCCGCTCTGGCAAAAGCTATACAGCGTTGCCGAAATGGTGCCCACACGCATCATGGCGCGTCTCGCTCGGAAGTGATGGGCTCCATATCAGCAATGCTGTACAGCTTTTCTTGGAGCGGCTAGCGGGAGAACCATGTGTTATTTCCTCGTACAAATACAAACCGATATAAAATAAGTGAATTAATTTACGTATTTCACAGTCATACAGCATAACTATTTGATGTATAAAGATTACAACGCAACCAAGAACTACATTTTCCAACCACCCCGAGCCGAGAAAAAGTTACTTTACAACAATGATAACAACTTTGTTTCTTGGACACACAAAATTGTGAAATTAATAAACTAGTTATACAACATTCCAGTGTATATTGTGTTAAAATTTGGATTCGATCTGATGACGGGCTTTTGAGATAATAAATCTTAAATGTGACGCATGGTTGAAACACGCTTAAAAACGTGCACTTTTTGTGTTCCAACTGCGATAAAAAATATTAAAATATAAATAAAAAAATCCAAACCTACATGAACTTACGTAAAATAGAACTATGAAAATGTTGATGGTATTGGATTTTATGTAGGTCTATTGGTTACTTAACAAACAACCTTCAAACTCGAGTACACATAATACTTTGGTCGACAGTAGTGGTGAACGTTGGAACTTTGATAGAGCGTTACAATGAAATCTAACCTAGAAATTTAGCTTCACACAAGTTTAGTCTGTGGAAGGATCTTTTACATGCCATAAATCTATGACATGGGACCGCTGGCTTTACTTCCCCTCCGAAGGAAGGCATACTGAAGGATTTTAACGCTCTTAAAAAATCCAACGACTTCGGCCGGGTTTGAACCCGCTAATTTGGGCACAGCAGTTCAGCATGCTACCAACTACGCCACCGAAGCAATCTTCGGATTGATGACAAATGACTGGATTATATGCGTTTATGCAGTAAAAGCTGTCCTCAAAGGAAACAAATAGGACTCCGGTTAACTGAGGTAGGCCTATGCTAAAATAATTAAACCATGGTCATGCATATAATGGACAAACTGTGAATAAATAAAAACGGTGTGCATAATGTACCTTATTCAGTATTGTATTTATATTTTCCTGCTTCGAATAAATTAATAGACTACAGTACTGTACAAGCAAAACTTACAATGATGATGATGATAATAATTGTAGTTTTAAGGGGCCTAACATCTAGGTTATCGACCCCTAATGGTCTGGGTGATAGCGAAAATGACAATGAAGTGGAAACTAGAACGAAAATTAAGTGAGACGTAAAATACTTACAAAATGGAACTCATTGAAACTACTCACAAAATGGAGAGTGGTAATACTTACTAAAGGGAATTTAGAACGAAAATACTCACAAAAGGAATAGAATGAAAAATATTCACAAAATGTAGTTTAGGTTCAAAATACGTACAAAATGCACTGTAGAGTCTAAATACTTACAAAATGCAATTGATATTCAAAATATTTACAAAATGCAAATGAGATTGAAAATACGTACAAAATGCAATTCAGGTTCAAAATACTTACAAAATGCAATTGAAATTGGAAATACACAATGCAATTCAGATTGAAAGCTCCCATTTCCAATCGAAAATATTCACAAAGTGTAATTGAATTTCAAAATGCTTACAAAATGCAATTGAAATTGAAAATGCTTACAAAATGCAATTGAAATTGAAAATGCTTACAAAATGCACGGTAGATTCAAACCAGGTACTCATTTGGATAGACAATACTTACAAAATACAATTTAGATTGGAAATACTTACAAAATGTAATTCAGATTCAAAATACCACAAAATGCAATTAAGAATCAAAATACTTGCTAAATGCCGACCATACAAAATGCAATTTAGATTGAAAATACTTGCAAAAAGCTGTTTAGGTTGAAAATGCTTACAAAATGCAATTGAAATTCAAGATACTCACAAAAGTACCCGCCCGGATATTGAAAGACCTACTAAAAAGGCAATTTAGATTGTCAATCCTTAAAAAATGCAATGGAGGCTGAAAACACTCGCAAAATGCAATGCAGATCGAAAAGACTTACAAAATGCAACGTAGATTGAAAATACCTACAAAATGGAGTGTAGATGAAAAAAAAATCGCTAAAGGGAATTTAGATACACGGAGAGCCAATTAACAAAAACAGTGCAGGAATCTTAAAGAGAAAAGGAAATATAATGAAAAGAAAACAAGAGGGCTGACCCCTCGAAGAAGGAGGGATCAGGAAAGATGAGACAAGGGCCAATTGAGGCGGGAAAGTGAAAGATTCCCTAGGCCTCGGATACCCTAATACCGTCGGGGTCGGAAAAGAACAAGAGTTGACCAAGGAAGGTCGACAGGAAAGAAGACGGAGAGGAGCCCGGCACAAGTAAGTGGAAACAATGTCGGACTCAGCTGGGGTCCCGTGGTCGCCAACCCACGTCCCACTAGATGTGAGCCCCTGGGGGAATTTATAATGAACATAAAGACAGGCATCTGTTGGTTGACATATCAGTAAAGCGAGTATTGGGAAAAGCTCGGGTAACATGAACCAGGCAAATAATTCTACACTTTGATGTGTATGTTCGAGAACAAAAGAAGGAAGATCTATTTGCGCATTCCTTGTTGGCTACAGAATCAACTGTTACAGCAGACAAGGTAGACATTCGAAGGGTACATGACATTTTTCTAAACACTACAACGCGGAACTTGGAAATTTCCTGTTAAAATTCGTATTTTTATTTCCCTTGTCCGCGTAACACAGATTCCGTTTAATAAAGGGTCCGTTGAAGGCAGGTTTCATTGTACTCGCTAATTTGAGAACATTTCTCTTAACTCGTGGAAAGTTTTCAGTGTTACCTAGACTAAACACTGTTCGACAGTAAGCGATGACTCAGGCTATTGGAGCTGTGCGCGACTGTGCCTGTCAACCAAACAGCCTGGCAGTGGGACACGTGTAGACAAAGAATACGGTAGTTCCCAGCTCGACCGCTGGCAATGGTGCTTGCATTAGAAATGTGCTGTGACATCCATGTCAGGACTTGTCAACTCGCGATATTCTCAGATCAACAAGTTCTCACGCCTGATATTGCGGTGTCAAGTTATGATTACAGATTGCGCAACAGGCTTTCTGTTAATCTCCCTAACCCCATCCCTTTGTATTACACAAATAATAATTTGTAGGCAAGTTTTATTTTAGTTGTTGTTTCAAGTTTTTTTTCAGTCAGTTAACACGATTGTACCCAATTGTATTGGGTGTTACCCTAATTCTGAAGAAAATGTATATATGATATTAATGAATAAGTTTCACTTGGATGAGCAGTTACCATCATCAAGCGATCATCATCAGATCCATTTACTTAGGCTATTAAATCTATGCCCATAAGTGTCGGTAGATATAGATTTAATAGCCTAAGTGTAATGAATCTGATGATGATCGCTTGATGATCGAAACTGGTCATCCAACGCGATTTTAAAAAAATGCACAGGCACCATTTTTCAGTTCTCATAAAATTCCATTAAATTAGTCATCAGTATATTAAAGCTTGTATGAAGAGATACTGTGACAAGTTTCACAGCACTCGGATGTAAAGTCGCGAGATAAATCCATATAAATATTTAAATTTTCTTCGCGCCATGTTGGTTTTGTGCTCACCAGGTTATTGAATGATCCATAGCTGAACTTATATTAATAGCCTCTACCTACATACAAAATGTCAGTTTAATTGCTGTAATAGATTCGCAGATATTGAGAAGAGTTTAAATATTTGATGGTCGCCATATTGAATTGTTATATGTGTAGGCCATAGAGTTATGTACAATTAGATGAAGATAATTGCGTAGGTTCATTATTCGTCACTTCGATTGCATGATAAGGACACGAGAAATAAAAACTTTTAAAATTTTGCACAGCCGCCATCTTGACGTTATGTAAACAATTAAATTAAATTATATGTCAGTGCATTACAATGTGAATAAACATTTGCTGTACTGCGTTTCACTGCGCTCGGATGATTAAACCGCGAGAGAGTCTATTCAAATGTTTCAATTTCGATTGGCCGCCAAGTTCGTTTTCTACTTAACAGGTTTATGAAAATACATAGGTAAATTTCTAGTAGTACTCTTTATCACTGTACAAAATTTCAGGGTGGTATATGTTACTGTTGCGGAGTGAAATATTTCGCGCGACCGCCATATTGGATTGGTGAAACGTATTCAAATTTGAAAAGCAGGGTCGAGGTTGGACGAGGTAGTAGTATGCTCTTACCGAGTTTCATTGAAATCGCTTTGGGCGTTTAGATTTTATTAGGGATACACGTACGCACACACACACATACGCGCGGACAAAAGGTCATCTTATAAGCCTATTCTTTTCATAAATGAAAATAGGCTAATTTTATAAACAGAAAAAGGCTTGAGCAGACTGCTCAATTACACATTAAAAGCAGTGGTTTGTTTACGTACTTATTATCACCATTCCTCTATTTTCAGTCGAGCGGCAGTACGTCACTTGAGAACGCTAATACCGGTAGTAAGAAGTAACGAATTTTTACTAAAACAATGGGCTCCATGTACGATATCAGTTTATCACTTCGTACAAGTGTTTCTTGATTCTAATAAGAGCAATGCAAACTATTCCTGACGGATTGTGAAGAAGAAGAAGAAGAGGAAGAAGAAGAAGAAGAAAACTTTCAAGTGCCAGTTATGGATATAAGACTGTTTTTTTTTAGTCTAAACTAAGTAAGACAAAGGTGAGAAAGTTCTGAGGAAACAGGCGCGTTACAGTTTACGCCACGATTTTTGGCCGGTGGCCTAGAGAGCTCGCGCAATGAAACGAGTTTAGTTTATAGCAGCTGACAGGTGATACTGCGAGCACGTGCTCCTCTGATCGCCGCGCCGGCTGGTTGGAGTTTTATCTTCAGTCCATCATCTCGACCACTACTAAAAATGAAATAGTCACCAAATCCAGCAAAAGATACGAGTGCACGGTAATTCAGTTCACCTGCGTAGTAAAACCCTCAAAAAGAACCTCTTATTTCACAAATTAGACCAGAGTTTGCCAGCGGAACAATCAGCCACTGAGACAAGCACACTGACGTGTCATGCATATCGTGTAGCTCAATGCATCACCAAGTGCTTCGTCACAGAAAAATGATATTGCAAGTGAACAGAGACATGCTGTAGGCAGTGGCGACTGGCGGATAATTGTTCTGGGTGTTGCACTATTTTCATTAAGGGGTAGGGTAAAATACTGCTTGATATTCAATTGCGAGGTAAAACGGATGTACATCATTCATCACGAATGCCGCATTTCAGAGAACATCACTTTGTCATCGGATTAAATGGATTAGGCCATACAAGTTAGTCTATATGAAAACCTTCACGACAACAAAACAACCTAATTTATGGACGAAGGCGAGAAAGAACCACGAGTGTCACGTACAAATAACATTGCAAGACATAGTATCGGCAGTTGACGGGGCCTCACGGATGTCTCCGTCCACGCCTCGGCTCACTTGTTGCAATCAGCGGGCAACGACCAGCCGAGTTAACTGTTGGGATAGGACTTACTCAGTCTAGCATCTCTGCCATACCCTTCACTATTGAGATCTGGTCGGTGCTTGGGCCTGGCAACGACCAAATGGACGAGCACTCCTACTTGGTTGGCACGCTTCGCTTTCTCAGACAGCTCACAGTAATTTACTATGAGATATTCTGAATTATTAAAGAACAAACTTATGAATCCCTATACATGTAAAAGGAAAGGTACAGTTTTTTTTACCATAAATAATATGGTATTAATTGTTTTTCTTAGATTAATCTGGTCGTTGTGCAACACTGCAACCTTATTACCGGCCACCAATGGCTGTAGGCAGCCTCATATAATTATATGCCTGCCCCTCCCTATATTTATCTATTGCACGTAAATATCAAACGCACCAGGATCGAATATCCTTCCTTTCTATTAAAACCTCCGGAGTTTGGATGTAAAGAGTTTTGCCACGAAGTTTTGATTGAATAGGCCTAGGTGGCATTTCACTCAGCCCACTATGCACAACACGCACACAAGGAACTGCAAATGGGGCAATAGTGATCATAACTAATGCATGTAATTTTTTTCAGGAGTGTTATTTACTATATAAAAAAGCAAAGTCAACTCCGTACAGGCCATGGAGGCCCTGGGAGTAGTGGAAGGTAGAGGCTTCCACTTTATGTGACATCGGCACTAGATGGGATGAAGTTGTCAGCTCCACGCCCGGCCGTCTTTGCTCCCAGGAATTGACCTGGTACTCATTTCTGAATGAATCCCAGGGCCATTTGCGTTTCCGAAAGTGGTAGTTGTGTTTCTAAAATCAACTACCTGGGTAGGGATCGAACCCACTCCCTTTCAGTCTGAAGCTCAGCGCCTCTACCGACTGCACCACGCAGCCCCCGTTATTTACTAATTATTCATATCTTATATACCGCACATTGTATCCCGCGCAGCCATTGGGCAAATTCGTGCTCACCGACTGAAAGTTGAAATTCAATGTTGATTAATGCAGTGATAGAGCAGAAATTTAAGGGGGGGGGGGGGGTTAACGATGTGCTTCTGAAAGAGGGAAATTAGAGGAAAGACATTGGCAGGTTCTTGAAAATCCACAGCCTGTTTCCAGTCAACCGACCGGGTCAGGAATGGAATGAATGAAGCCCCCTTCTAGCGGCGAGGATATGGACTGTGCCGGCTGCCGAAGCCTGTCGCACTCCTCTGGGGCAATGATTAAATGAATGACAGATGAAATGAAATGAAAGTAGAGAGTGTTGCTGGAATGAAATATTGACAGGGAAAACCGGAGTACCTGGATAAAAACCTGCCTGCCTCCGCTTTTGTCCAGCACAAATCTCACATGGAGTGACCGGGATTTGAACCACGTACCCCAGCGGTGAGAGGCCGGCGCGGCGTGCTGCCGCCTAAACCACGGAGGCTTGGCAGGTTCTTAACACAGGATTTTCCCACGATGTTTGTGTCATTATCAACGCGTCGAAGATAGTAAGAAGTACGTAATTTACTGAATTTTATCTATTTATTTATTTATCTATTTTTATCTATCTTTAGGAAGGAAATCTCTCAAGAACTGGCTCCTCTTGGGAGACTACTTGAGCCATCCCCTACCACTCCGGTAGGAGGCCCTTGCCCATCAGGGATCTACGGGCTTATCGTATCTTATTTATTTTACTTAAGTTAGCGGTCAGAAATAATCAATCAAAATATTTTATTTCTAAAACGAAATTTTGCTAAAACCATGGGTGTCACAAGTACGAGTAACGTACAATACGTATTTATCATTTCGTACAAGTTTCTTTATTCAAAGAAGAGCAATGCTCGTGAAAATGAGGAAAAACGTGATGCATCTGCTGTAACGGCTTGTACAATCTATTCGTAGATATTTGGAAACACTGCTATTTGAATTATTAGGCTTCGTAATTTGGGATTATCTGAAAATATATCTAGTTATTTAGAAAATTGGCGAACTGAATTAACATTACCATTTTAATAAACTACTTGATTTTCATTTTTGTCGATACATGGTCATACCACTATTTTGAACCTGTTTTTAAGAACTAAACATCATGCCCATGAATCACAAAAGAGGAAAAGCTACATTCTATGGGCAAAACTCGGAACTAAAAATCAAGTATTCCTCCCATTCTTGCCATAAAGCAGCCAACGGTTTCAGAGCAGCCAAATAATACAGTGAGAGCCTTTGCCAAAGAACCTAGCCTTGCTTGGGCCGTGTGACGGATGGAGAGTGATTAGTCAGTGCCAGTTGACTAGCATCTACCTTTACACAACGGCTGATCGGGAATTATCGCATGCGATCATAGCTTGATTACATTCCCAGCTGGCAAGATACTTTATTTCATAGAGTTAAGATTTGTGGTGAAGTACTGTAGCCCATTTCGTATCCCGTGAACTTGGTTAGGTATTGAAGAAAGCATCGCATTTTCCTAGGGAAATCTTATGTTCTCAAGAAGTCTTCTAGTACAGTAAATGTGTTCGTGCGTTTCAGCGCCGTGCGCTTTTTACTTGTGAGGGAACCTCAAACAAAAGGTATACAGAAACAATCTGCGTACTCTTCAGGCTCTCGAGAACGAAATAACTGCACAGATACGAAATATCAGTGTGGATTAATTACAGTGACTGCGCCAAAACTTCCCATGATGGTGCAATGTGTGTTTAGAAAATGGAGGACAGCATTTCCAGCAACTCCTCTGAATTCATGTAAGTAATGATGATTATTAAATAAAATTTAAAGTGTAAATGCGTTGATCTAGTTGGGCGCTACGCTGCTGCTAGCGCCAGTGCCTTGCTCGATAGGCGGCTACACACAGTGCACCGGCCGTCACGCAGTGACTTCAAGACACCATTCTGGACGGAAGGTTCTCACTGTAAATTTCAGGAAGCAAGTAAGAAATGAGACGAAAATGGGTGGGGGTACGCCTCATCATTAACTAGTAGGTAGGTAATGAAATGAAAATGTTTACTACTTATTTTCTGCATTCTATCTCAACCAGCACATGGCACCGGACAAGCAGACGCCAGGAAGGGTCCAGTTACACAGACAGGCACACGAGAAAGGACGAGGAAGTGTGGAGCCACGACTCAATAGAATGTGGGAGCTCTGGTTACCTTATTATTGGGTTTCTAACACTCCCTCCTACCTCTCCTACCACCCACATTTTGCGGTATCAGTGTCTCAAACTATCCAGTACAGGAAGTAACAAATCTCGACACTGTCAACTATTGAACAAAATATCAAGTATATGAGGCAATAAAACAATCCAGATAATCAAACCCAGTCCTTTTTGTTGCGAAGTTAACGCCTAATCTGCTGACCACCGTGCCTGTCTTAAATTACAAATAAAGCATGAGTATTTAAACGGTATTGAAATCCAGTTAGTATCACAGATGTGCAATTCAAAAAGACTAAGTAACATTGTTCGTTTAAATAAGTCCATCAAAACTACTGACACTGTTAATGTACCAATACCAGTAAGTCTAATGCCACGAGGCGGTCGCATTTAAACACCCTTAAATGCCATCTAAACAGTAATATGTGATTTTGGGTACAGGACTGTTCTGTCAATGAGAACAAAGAGGGTGATATCTGACACCGTCTACTGAGAGGTCAGTTCACGGCAGGAGCGGATTCAGCCGAAGTGCTAGGAGGGAGTAAGGTTTGTGGTTTGCATATCCTTAGGGGAAGATCCTTGTGAAACCATACCGTAATAATAATAACTAGTTGAAACCCGTCAAAACATGACGGTCAATAGAAAAATATTTACTGAAGAATTTTCTTATATAGGCCTACTGTACATTTTTTGTACGATTATTTTTTGACTCTATTGAAACTATAAGGTCGTCAAATGATTGCACTCTCAACATTGCAAAATACTGCTGGCCATGACTGAAAAATTGTTGGGGCAAATTGAGGCCTATACGTTCCAGAGTTTCCCCTTGAGCTTTATTGATAGTGATAAAGTATGCCAAATGAATTGGAAAATATTGCCTCTTGAAAATGATAGTGTTTTATCGGATGGTGTTAAATCAAGTCGAAGGATTAGACCTCTCTGCCTAATTTTAACTGCACCTATTATTTCCATATCCAAGCAATATGGTTGCATTTAGGAGTCCTTGGGAAACGTTCAGATTTCTAAGCAGAATAACGGGTCAAGCGTTTGGAGTATGTGGCGGCCAGTCATTTAGTTCCAAGAAATTCAAGAACTCAGAGGAGTCTAATACAACTGGCCGCAAACCGTCGCTTATAATTTTGGAATATAACGAAGAAATGCGATGATGTGCAATTCCATACATTTTAAAACAATGTGGACCGCGTGCGTGTGGCACAGTAACATTGGCACCAAATGAAACGAAGGACATAGCATTGTACTGCCGATTAGTATCTCTGAAATTCTTTGAGATATCATCTCCAGTGAAAAATAATTGTTGCAGCCTGTCAAATATTTTATATTTATTCAGATTAATTTTACCATTACAGCAGCAAAGGTCAAAGTAACCAAGTGTAGATTTCTCGCAAGAGATATACAGTGCAGAACAATGTTTACATTTGTTCGTCAAGGACCCTAAACTGTAACGGCACAGTATCTGGAATTGTTTCTGAAATGCCATATTTATGTTAGATTTTAAAAGTGGCTTCGTATTTTTCTCCGATTTTCCCACTTTTTTTGCGGCTAGTGTTCCATTTCGTCAAATGGGTTTATTTATAGCAGCATTTCTCCCCAAATTAACGTCATTTTAAATAACACTATAGTGGCCTGCATCAACGCAGCGGCAAATATTAAATGGCAAATAATAACTTACTTCCATTACCAAAATCAACTGCGTGGTTAGACCCATTGTTATGTACTCTAAACAAATAATCAATAAACAATAATATTCACATATACAATGAAGTTCAGAGACTTCCATTCTCAAGTTGGTTGCTGATGAGAATGCGATGAGACTGATCGCCAATAATACAATCCTTGCAATTTTTGCAATTTGCTTGCAAACGCCACTCAGGATGACGATCTTCATTTTGAAATAAACAGAATGAAATTGCTGTAAATAATCAATTTCCATCACCTGTTGAAAGTACAATACTTTGCATTCCCATGACAGTAAATTATGCAAGGGAGCATAGAATCACTTCGCTACTACTGGAATGAGCATAGACTCACTTCACCAGCCACCGTAATGGAGAGAGTTTTAGAATTATATGTTCAGTGCTTGTCAAAGATCGTATTAACACAGGGAAGCCCACTCTTAAGACTACATTCTGAGCTATTGCCCCGGATTCCAGGTTCGATCCCCGCTCTGCAAGAAATTTTATTCTGGTCCGAGGACTGGAACGGGGCGCACTCGTGAGGCAAAACTAAGAAGAGCCAAGTTTGATTCCCATCTCAACAATCTTGGATTTGGTTTCCGTGGTTTCCCACTTCCACTCCAGGCAAATACCTAACTTAAAGCCTCGGTCGTTAACTCCCCATTCCCCACATTAATTACAAATGCACACATCAACACAGCCATCACATTAACACAGGTTATCAGAGAAAAGTTTACACTCGCACACCAAAATAGACGGGGCTGAGTGACCACGATGTCTGAGTCCATCAAATGAATTATGTTCGCCAATTTGTTAACGCTGATGTATGTTTTTGAACTACTGGATATAAGTTCGACTTTTAAATTAATATCATTACATTGTTGCAGCTTGGCAAATATTTTATATTCCAGTAGATCAATTTTACCATCACAACAGTAAAGGCCGAAGTAACCGCGCGTAGATTTTACGCAAGAGAAATACAATGTAGAACGATGTTTACATTTGATCGTCAAAGACCTTACACTGTACTGCATAACATCTGGAATTGTTTCTGAAATGGCCTAATTATATTGGATTTTAAATGTGGCTTCGAATTATTCGATAACACTATAGTGTCCTGCAATATCGGAGGCGCTAAATATTAAATGGCAAAAAATACTTCCATTGCCGAAATCAACTGCGTAGTTAGATTCAGTACTCTAAACAAATAATCATTAAACAATTGCCTTATACAATGAAGTTCAACATGACCGTCCAGAGACTTTCATACTCAAGTTGGTTGGTGAGGAGAATGCGATGAGACTGAACGCTTAAAATAAATTCCTTATAATTGTTCCTGCCAGCGAAATTTTTTGCAATAGCTTGAAAACGCAGCTCAGAATCACGTTCTTCATTTTGATATAAACAGTACAAAACTGTTCTAAATAAGCTATTTCCATCACCTGTTATAGTTTATGGCAGTACATTTTGCAGGGGAACATAGAATCACTTCGCCAACCACTGGAATGAGCATAGGTCTAAACTCAATACTCACTTCGGCAGTCACCCTAATGGAGGCAGTTTTAGAATTCTATGTCCCGTGCATGTCAAAAATCGTATTAACACATGGAAGCCCACCCATTCTTGGCTATCGCCTCGGAGACCCGTGTTACATTTCCTGCTCTGCCAAGAAATTTAATTCTGGTCTGAGGGCAAAAACGGGGCACAATCAGTCTCTTGAGGTATAACTAAGAAGAGGAAGGTTTGATTCCCACCTCGACAATCTTGGATGTGGTTTTCTGTGGTTTCCCACTTCCACTCAAGACAAATACCGGGATGGTTCCAAACTTAAAGCCTCGGCCGTCACCTTGCCATTTCCCACCTTAATTACAAATACACACAGTAATGCAGCCATCACAATAACACGGGTTATCAGAGGAAATTTTACACGTACACACCAAAGTACACGGGGCTAAGTGACCACGATGTCGGAGCCCTTCAAACGAATTATGTTTGCCAAGTGTCTCTCGTGGCGAAAGCAATTGTGGACACGCGCCAGGGCCTGGAAAACTACCTTTTCTCTAATAATTTAAGAGGATATCGACGATGCATAATTATAACTTTTAGTCTAGGATGCTACCAACTTGACCACCGAAGCATTGGGAAGAAATTGCAATATTAAGGTACATAAACAACATAGCCTACACACTCAACTGTCAGTTAATGTTCTTCAACGTTTCCCTTCTTAAAAATTCCCCTCCTTTATAATTCTCCATCACGTGAAAACGCGCGATGTCTTATGTTTTAAATATATCGATGCAATGGTGCAGCCATCTGTTGTTAGTTACTGGAACTATATGGGCGAGGTACTGCCATCTGTTGTTAGTTACTGGAACTGATGGCAGATATTAGCTCTTTTGACCACATGCTGTAATGCAAAGGTAAAACGGAAATAAAACGTATTGAGAGGGAATGTAGAAATATGTATCTTTAACTGACATAAAACCTTACTAATACTCCTTGATAAAACAATATTTCAGTAGTAAAAAAATAAAAATACTGGCGGGAGCTGGGATCGAACCTGTGATACTTAGGTCCACAGTCGATCGCCTTAACCAAATAGCTATTCACGCACTCTCGTCCAGCTGCAGACGCAACCATTTAGTATCTTCAAAAGCCGGCATCTGAAGAAAATATCCAATTCATTATCAATAAAATCAATATTGCAAATTCGTATATGTTCATACTGGTATTATATTTTATTGTCAGAACTTGGTTAATGTATGTTTTCAATTACATGGAAGCTTATTAAATAACTTACATTTAAATGGACTTCTCACCGCCATTTTGTCATGAGTCCAGGCAGATTGTGCGCATGCGTGAGGGGCAAGAATTCTGCTATTTTCTATATTTATTTAATAATATACCGTAATATATTAGTTTATTTTATAGACACTCTGCAAATCTACTGGCCAAGAGCTTACGTTAGAGTGCTCTACGAAGTAAATCGGTTCTGTCGTTCTCTCAATCTCGTGGTAACAAAAATCGCCTTAGTGTTTTAAATATATAGATAATAATAATAATAATAACTAGTTGAAATCCGTCAAAACATGACGGTCAATGGGAAAATATTTACTGAAGTATTTTCTTATATACATTCTTCGTACGATTACTTTTTGGCACTATTGCAACTTGAAAGGCGTCAAAAAATTGCACATTTCGACATTGCAAAATACTGTTGACCATTGCTGAAAACCTGGTGAGGTAAATAGAGCCCTATACGTTCCAGAGTTTCCCCTTGAGCTTTATTGATTGTGATAAAGTATGCCAAGCGAATTGGAAATGTTGCCTCTTAAAAGAAAGAGGAAGTGTTCTACCGGATAGTGTTATCAAGACGAAGGATTAGACATCTCTTCCTAATTATAACTGCACTTATTATTTCCAAATCCAAGCAATTTCCATACATATTTCTTACAGTTAATATGGTTCCATATGAGAGCACTTGAGAAACGTTCAGATTTCTCAGGAGCGTAACTATGGCTCAAACGTTTGGAGTATGTGGAGGCATATCACTTAATTCCAAGGAATCCTTGAATTCTGTAGGAACCTGAAGTAGCTGGCTTTCACCTTCAGTATTTAATCTGGTGTATGTTTTTGAACTACTGGATATGAGTTCGATGACTTTTCAATTAATTTCATTACATTGTTCATTTTTCGGCGTAATTATGCATACTTTCGAGATATTTATTATATCCTTCGCAGAAGTGAATGTTTCGCCGTAAATCTCAGTCACGATATCCTCAAGCGTTATGAGTCCGGCTGGTAATTCAGTAACATTTGATCCCTCACCATCCACTGAGGAGTAGTCGCCGTTAACATGTATCAAAAGAACAGAAAATTCAATTTCATCCTTAGGGGCAGATGACCTTGTATTTCCGCCCCTCAAAACCTCAATAACTAACTAACTAACTAAATTTTATCTGATTTCGATAGCGTGTTTTTATGTAAGCGGCGTATTTTGGAGAAGGGCCAGAGACATGAGTATTTAATACAATTGTGAATAACTGTTTGGCGAGAAGCGTGCGGCACAACAAGCAAAACCTACCTGAAGTCTCCTCCAAGAACAATAACTTTTCCACATAAAGGAATAATGTCCTTACGTACCTTTTAGCAGTCGATTCACACACATTTATGAATGAACAAGCAACCCGACCCGGCTTCGCCCGGTAACAGTTATGAATGCATTACGTGATGAGAGCTTTTTTTTTTTCAAAGTCAATGAACAACGACCAATATCCGTTATACGTCTCGGCACGATGGGTTAAAATCACTGACTGGACTATTAATTCTAATGCAATTCTAATGGGACACTCCTTTTATCCAAGTGTTCTGAACATAGCCTCGTAATCACAAACACACTATTCCGACAGAAGGACAAATTTAAGACTTCATGGCAGCATCCTAGATCAAAACACTGGCACCTACTTGATTACGTGATTGTGCGAGCAAGAGACAAGCGTGACGTACTACTCACAAGGGCTCTGACAAATGCTGATGACTGCTGGACGGATCATCGATTATTAAGATCTGTAATGACTCTACAAATTCTCCAAAAGCGCAGAAAACAGAGAAAGCACATCAGGCGCAGGGTGAACACCGATCGTTTACAAAACGTTACCGCTAAAAGTAAGTTTCATGAACTTCTGAATGAAAAGTTACCAGATAATTACCCTGAAAAGGTTGAGGAACATTGGCAAACAGTCAAGTCTGCTATACTCTCAGCGTGTGAAGAATCGATTGATTTCGTCAAGATGAGGCATGCTGACTGGTTTGATGAGAATGATGCAGAAATCCAGAATCTTATTGATAAGAAGAGGAAAGCATTCCATGCATGGCAAGCCAATCCAACTTCTATCTCCAAACAGCAACTGTATAAAGATGCAAAGGCTGAAGTGCAAAGGAAAACTCGGGTCTTGAAAAATCAATGGTGGATCTCCAAATCCCGTGAAATGCAGCATCTAGCCGAAACGAATAATACTCATGCTTTCTTCAAAGCAACAAGAACTATATATGGGCCACATTATCATGGGTTGAATCCTCTGCAGTCTAAAGATGGCACGGAACTTCTTAGAGACACAAACTCCATTAATTCACGTTGGAAAGAACATTTTGAAGAGCTACTCAACAGGGACACACAGGTTGATAATAACATTTTCACCCGACTTCATCAGAGACCTCCTAAAGACCACCTTGATGATCCTCCGCCTCTATCAGAAATTGAATCTGCCATCAATCAGCTCAAAAACAATAAAGCATCAGGCATGGATGGGATTCCTGCTGAGCTCTTTAAAGTAGGGAATACTACTCTAGTTCATCACATACACCAACTCATACTTAAAATATGGACTACCATTACCATACCTAAAGACCTAAGGGATGGCTTGATAATAACCATCTTTAAGAAAGGTAATAGGGCACAATGTGGTAATTATCGAGGTATAAAGTTGCTTTCTGTTGCTGGTAAAATCTTGGCCAACGTCTTATCCAACCGTTTGAAGCCTTTGGCCGAAGAAATACTGCCTGAAACTCAGTGTGGCTTTCGACCTAATCGAAGCACAACTGATATGATCTTCTGTGCTAGGCAGATGCAGGAGAAATCCAGAGAACAAGGACGCCCTCTGTATATGGCTTTCATAGATATTGTTAAAGCATTTGATTCGGTCAATCGAGAAATGCTATGGAGGATTCTTGCCACACTTGGCTGCCCCCCAAAATTCATTCAAATTCTTCGATTACTACATCATGATATGAATGGCACGGTCCTTAACAGCAATGGCCCTGGAGAGCCATTTAAGATTACAACGGGTGTCAAACAGGGATGTGTAATTGCCCCCACACTCTTTTCAATATAGTGGTGTACTAAATTTGGTCCAAGAAAAGATTCCAAAGGCTGTAGAAATTATATCCAGGACAGATGGAGGTTTATTCAATCTCAACAGATTACGTGCAAAAACTAAAGTGTCAGCTACATCCGTTCTTGATCTCCAGTATGCTGATGACAATGTCATCTTAGCAAATTCAGATGAAGATCTTCAAACCACCCTGAATGTGTTCAATGAGGCATACAGAAGCATTGGTCTGGACATAAACACCAATAAAACACAGGTTCTCCATCAGCCTGCATCACATGACAGGGCTACTGCTCCTGCTATCATGATTGATGGACATAAACTAAAGAATATAGATCATTTTCCCTATTTGGGTAGTCACCTATCAACAAATGCGAACATTGACGCTGAGATTCAACACTGCCTCCAATGTGCCAGTGCAGCCTTTGGTCGTTTGCTCGTTCGCGTGTTTGACAACCACGACATTAGCATTCTAACAAAATTATACGTTTATCAAGCTGTTGTAGTTCCCACTCTGCTTTATGGCTGCGAAACCTGGGTTACTTACAGAAGGCACCTCGTATCTTTAGAAAAATACCATCAACGATGCCTTAGGAGAATTCTTGGTATTAAATGGCAAGACCGGGGCACTAACACAAGTGTTTTAGAGGAAGCTAGCACTATTAGTATAGAGGCTCTCATTATAAAACACCAACTTCGATGGACAGGACATGTAGTTCGCATGCCTGAGTCCCGCCTCCCAAAACAAATCTTATATTGCCAGCTGAATGTCGGTCAGAGAAAGCAGGGTGGGCAATAAAAACGCTACAAAGATGTTCTGAAGACCAACTTGAAGAAATGTCAAATTGATACAGGTAACTGGGAGGCTGTCGCATCCGCCCGATCAGAGTGGCGCCGCAACGTCCATCAAGGCCACTTGTACTTCGAACAAGAGAGAAGAAGGCTTCTGGCTGAAAAAAGAAATGCCAGGAAAGAGCGCATGATTCGCAGAATGATCAACCCCCAAGATCCATTGGCTGCTCAAGGCCTTGTGTGCCAATATTGTGGAAGAGTCTGTGGTTCTCGGATCGGACTGTACAGTCACCAAAGAACTCACGCAATATGATTAGGCCTAATGTTGGATTACAGCGAAGATTTACATAAATGTAACTTGGAAGACAATCATACTCGTATCACGAGTGATAGCCTAAATAATTATCATGGAGATGCATGTGCAACAAATTCTTGTCAGACGTAATTTAAGAATGGCGAGGTGCATGAAACACAAATCCCCCTTCCGTCCAATCTTAACTTGACTGTGAATTTTGCGGAACGAAAAGTTCAGAGGCGAAATGAAGAAAAACCGAGTTTCACTTCCGGGGAAACACCAAACACATCCACTCTTCTCTAAAGATTCTAACTCAACACGACTCGACAGTTTGCTGCTGGCTGTATCTGGGGCAATACGCTCGTCCGCTAGCTAAGCTGTAACTGGGGTGATAGACTCGCCCCTAGTTAGCTCGTAAACTGTAGCCTCAGTAACTGAATGGAGGTTGTTGGAAGAACTGAAAACGTAAAAACACTTATAGTAGGCGATGTATTGAAGATAGAAATATGCTCTCCCCTTTTTTGGTTGAAATTTTCATGCTGAACAATTCTTACAATCATAGTCTATAGATATTTTAACGGACTTTCCAGCGTAAGCTTAAAAAGCACACGGACGCCAGTTTTTTTCGACCTTCTCACTGAAATCGTTAGTGCTTGACTTCCTTCGGTCATACATAAATTATTTTCCACAGAAACCTTCCTCGAGATATCCTTTACAGTATGGTGAAAACCGCATCAAAATCCGTTCAGCGGTTCTCGAGATTACCCGTGACATCCTAGAATCGGGGTCTTTGTTGTATACTAAGTCGAGATAGAGATTATACGCCAATCAGTATAATTTAATATAATATAATATAATGCCCCTTCCGTCCAATCTTAAATTGACTGTGAATTTTGCGGAACGAAAAGTTCACTGGCGAAATGAGAGTTGCACTTCCACGGAATGGCGAGGTGAATGAAACTCAAATCCCTCTTCCGTCCAATCTTAACTTGACTGTGTTTCACAGGCGAAATGAAGAAACCCCGAGTTGCACTTCCAGGGAAACTCCAAGCTCAACCACCCTTCTCAGAAGTCTTAACTCAACACGACTCAACGGTTTGCTGCTGGCTGTATCTGGGGCAATAGGTTCGCCCGCTTGCTAGGCTGTAACAGGGATGATAGACTCGCCCTTAGATTGCTCGTAAACTGTCGCCTCAGTAGTTGAATGGACATAGTTGGAAGAAATTAAAACGTAAAAACACTTATAGTGGGCGATGTATTGAAGACTGACATATGCTCTCGTGGACGTTTTTGTAGAACCTTTCATGCTGAACAATTCTTACAGTCATAGTATTTAGATATTTTTAACGGTTTGCCCAGCGTAAGCTTACAAAGCGCTCAGACGCCAGATTTTTTTCGACTTTTCCACTGAAATCGTTACTAATCGGCTTGCTTTAATCATAAATAAATTATTTTCTACAGAAATCATCCTCGAGATATCCTTTACAGAATGGTGAAAACCGCATCAAAATCCATCCAATGGTTCTCGAGTTTACCCGTAACATCCAAGAATCGGGGACTTTCTTTTATACTAAGTAGAGATAGAGATTATACGCCAATCAGTATAATTTAATATAATATAATCCCCTTTCCGTCCAATCTTAAATTGACTGTGTAATTTGCGGAACGAAAAGTTCACTGGTGAAATGAGAGTTGCACTTCCAGGGAATGGCGAGGTGAATGAAACTCAAATCCCTCTTCCGTCCAATCTTAACTTGACTGTGTTTCACAGGCGAAATGAAGAAAACCCGAGTTGCTCTTCCAGGGAAACTCCAAACACAACCACCCTTCTCAGAATTCTTAACTCAACACGAATCAACGGTTTGCTGCTGGCTGTTTCTGGGGCAATAGGTTCACCCGTTAGCTAGGCTGTAACAGGGATGATAGACTCACCCTTAGCTTGCTCGTAAACTGTCGACTCAGTAGTTGAATGGACATGGTTGGAAGAAATTGAAACGTAAAAACACTTATAGTGGGCGATGTATTGAAGATAGACATATGCTCTCGCGGACGTTTTTGTACAACTTTTCATGCTGAACAATTCTTACACTCATAGTATTTAGATATTTTTAACGGTTTGCCCAGCGTAAGCCTACAAATTTCTCGGATGCCGAGTTTTTTTTTCGACTTTTCCACTGAAATCGTTACTGCTCGGCTTTCTTTGATCATAAGTAAATTATTTTCTACGGAAACCATCCTCGAGATATCCTTTATAGAATAGTGAAAACCGCATCAAAATCCATCCAGTGGTTCTCGAGTTCACCCGTAACACCCAAGAATCGGGGACTTGGTTTTATACTAGTAGAGAAGAATATTTCCCATTGGGGCTTCATCCTATATCATGAGTCATGCTAATCGAATATCGTCAGCTATATTGTAATTTAATTTAGAGGTATTGTGAATGTTGAATGTAGAGGAGCGTGATGGTGCAGTGGCTTAGCTTCTCGCCTTTCACCCAGATGGCCGGGGTTCGAATCCCGGTGAGAGTGGGGTGGAATTTTCACCTGGAAAATCACGTGGCGTCAGGAAGGGCATCCGGCCTTAAATGTCCGGCCAAAGCCAAAATGAGCCTGGTTGGCTCCGGCGACCCCAATAATTGGGAAAAGCCGAATAAAGTTTTTTTGTAGCGGATCCTGCCACCAGGCGGGACAAACGCTGAAGAAAATAATAATAATAATAATAAGAAGAAGAAGAAGAAGTGAATGTTGAATGTAGAAAATATATTTTAACAAATGAAGTGTGCCCTCCCTAATTTACGAACTCGCTTGATTTGCAGATCTGACTTGATTAGCTTCTGAAGAGTCTAATATATGCAACTGGCCGTGAGAACCGTAGCTTACATTTTTAGCCTACTTTTCACATTTTGCAAAAATGAGGAAAAAGTAGACTTATGAGATCGATCCGGGAAAATGAGTGTCTGTCTGTCTGTCTGTCCTTCTGTCTGTCGGTCTGTCTGGCTGTGTGTGTGTCCCCCCCTATCAACTCCTAAATGGCTGCAGCAATCAAAACCAAATTTAGTATGAGTAAAGATGTGCACCGGAATATCTCACGTCCATATTTGAAAATGATGTCAGTGCTACCAAATGCTGAAAAAACGCTCTAGAAATTTGAGCTCCATGTTGGATATCATGCAAGGTATGCATGGGAGCTATTCCAAAATTGGCACACATGGCGATAATACTATTTCAGTTTAATTTCCAGGAGGCCAACCATGACAGTGTTGCCAAAATAATTGTAAGCCTTCTGATAAGTCCAATGTTTAAATGCATTTAACTTCTACACTATCAATTGGATTTAAACCAAGTTTAGTATGTGTAAAGATGTGCACAGGAATATCTCACGTCCATATTTGATAATGATGTCAGTGCTACCAACTGCTGAAAAAACGCACTAGAAATTTGAGCTCCATGTTGTATATCATGCAAGGTATGCATGGGAGCTATTCCAAAACTGGCACACATGTAGATAATACTATTTCAGTTTAATTTCCAGGAGGCCAACCATGACAGTGTTGCCAACATTATTTTAAGCCTTCTGATATGTCCAATGTTTAAATGCATATAACTTCTACACTATCAATTGGATTTCAACCAAATTTTGTATGTAATATCTGTACATAAACAGAGCGTATTCTTAAGAGCCACCAGGGCTGCCAACTGTTAATAATTGCTCTCTTTATTTTTTTATCCAAATACCAATATATCAGAAAGTATGCAAGCCAACAGCTTTAAACTATGCACACGTATATTCTGACATTTTAGATTAATTTCGAGTAACTTATATACGTCAGTTCTACCAACATGATTAAAAGCCTGCTGATACGACCAATTTTTAAATACATGTAACTTCTACACTATCAGTTGGATTTCAACCAAATTTCGTATGTGCTATGTGTACCATAACAGATATGACTATAAGTATTGTTAAGAGCAATCAGAGCTGCCAACTGTTAATAAATGCTGTCTATATTTATTTTACACTAATATGAATATGCCAGAAAGTATGCAAGCCAACAGCTCTATACTTTGCACATGTGTAGCACCTGACATTCTAGATTAATTTGGAGTAATTAATACAAGGCAGTGCTGCCAACATGATTCTATGCCTGCTGATATGTCCAATTTTAAAATACATGTAACTTCTATACTAACAAATGGATTTCATCCAAAATTGGCACAACAAGATATCATAATATTTCCGATTATTTCTGACCAGCACACGCATGGTATTGTTGGCAACATGCTTTTACGCGTGCTGATAGATCCAATGTCTAGCTGCATGTAACGTCCATTGGACTTCAACCAAATTTTGTATTCTGTACCTTAAGAGATTGAACTAGGAATATATTCAGTCGCCAGGGCTGCCAACTGTAGTGCTCTATTAGGCTACATTATACCAGGTATATTTTGAACTAATTAGATATTTCGATATTACCAACTTAATTTCGTCATTATTCTAGATAGGTTCATATACTGTAGAATAATCATTGGCATGAAAAGTAGGCTGTATAGTTCTTCACGGAACTTCTTGTTGGAATATAAGGAAGAAATGCGATGATGTGCATTTGCATAAATTTTAATACAATATGGGCAGTATTCATGTGTCACGGTAACATTGGCACCAAAGGAGACGAAGGACATAGCATTGTTGTACTACCGAATATTCTCTCGGAAATTCCTTGAGATATCATCTCCAGTGAAAAATTGTTGCAGCCAGTCAAATATGTTATATTCCGGCAGATCAATTTTACCATTACAACAGCAAAGGCCAAAGTAACCAAGCGTAGATTTCTCGCAAGAGAAATATAATGGAGAACAATGTTTACATTTGTTCATCAAGCACTGTACTGCATAATATCTGGAATTGTTTCTGAAATGGCATATTTATGTTTATTTTTAAAAGTGGCTTGCTATTTTCTCCAATTTTACCACTTTTTTTGCGGCCAATGTTCTTTTTCGTCAAAAGGGTTTATTTATAGTAGAATTTCTCCCCAATTTAACGTCATATTCGATAACACTATAGTGCCCTGCATCAACGGGACCGGTAAATATTACATGGCAAATAATACTTCCATTTTCAAAATCAACAGCGTGGTTAGGCTCATTGTCATGTACTCTAAACAAATAATCAATCAACAATTGACTTATAAAATGAAGTTCAATATGACCAGTGTATTCACCGTCCAGAGACTTTAATACTTAAGTTGGTTGCTGAGGAGAATGCGATGAGACTGATTGCCAATAATAAAATCCTTATAATTATCCCTGCCAGCAACAATTTTTGTAATAGCTTGCAAACGCAGCTCAGGATGACGTTCTTCATTTTGATACAAACAAGACGAAACTGATCTAAATAAACAATTTCCATCACCTGTTATAGGTTCAATCCTTTGCATTTCCATGACAGGGAAATATGCAGAGGAGCATAGAATCACTTCGCCAACTTATGGAATGATCATAGAATCACTTCGCCAACCACCGTAATGGAGGCAGTTTTAGAATTACACTGTATGTCCCGTGCATGCCAAAAATCGATTTAAAACAGGGAAGCCTACTCTTAAGGCTACCTCACCAAGGCGGACCGGGTTCGATTCCCGGTCAATGCATGTGAGATTTTCGATGTGAAATGCCATGCCCTGTGGTTCGGATTCCACTTAAAACGGAGGTCCCGTGGCTTATGATCGAGAGATTAACAGTCACGTTAAACTACAAGCTTCCTTCCTTTTCCTTCTTAAGGCTAAATGCTTGGCCATCGCCCCGGAGGTCCGGGTTCGATTCCCTGCTCAGCCAAGAAATTTAATTCTGGTCTGAGGGCTGGACGGGGCGTACTCAGCCTCTTGAGGCAAAACTAAGAAGAGTAAGGTTCGATTCCCACCTCAACAACCTTGGATGTGATTTTCAGTGATGTCCCACTTCCACTCCAGGCAAATACCGGGATGGTTCCTAACTTAAGGCCTTGGTCGTCTCCTTCCCGTTCCCCACCTTTATTACAAATACACACATTAATACAGCCAACACAATAACACAGGTTATCAGATAAAAATTATATACACACACACACCAAAGTACACTGGGATGAGTAGCCACGATGTTCGAGCCCTTCAAATGAATTATGTTCGCCAGTAGGCACTCATGGCGAAAGCCATTGTGGGTATGCGCGAGTGCCTGGAATACTACTAGGTACATTTTCGTTAATAATTAAAAGTAAATTGCAACGTAAATCGTGGAGATTTCGTTACTTTACGGGAATGATAAAAGTAAAATATGTTTAGACAATGTAATACCAATAGCAAGAAAGCATAAAATGGGAATAATAATTTATATTCGAAGTAAGATCAGAACTCCCTTCCACGATGCATGATATATTTCATTGTCTGCAACCGAGACAATGGAAACTGAGCACAATATTACGTTAGATAAACGTGATGATGATGATGATGATAATTGTTGTTTTAAGGGGCCAAACATCTAGGTTATCGGCCCCTAATGGTCTGGATGATAGCGAAAATGACAATGAAATGGAAACCAGAACGAAAATTAAGTGAGACTGTAAATACTTACAAAATATAACTCAGATTGAAACGACTCACAAAATGGAGAGTGGTAATACTTACATAAGGGAATTTAGAAGGAAAATACTTACAATAGGAATTGATTGAAAAATACGCACAAAATGTAGTTTAGGTTCAAAATACCTACAAAATGCAAAGTAGAGTCGAAATACTTACAAAATGCAATTGAAATTCAAAATACTTCCAAAATGGAAATGAGATTGAAAATACGTACAAAATGCAATTGAGGTTCAAAATACTTACAAAATGCAATTGAAATTGAAAATACACAATGCAATTTAGATTGAAACTGCCCATTTCAGATCCAAAATACTCACAAAATGTAATGGAAATTGAAAATGCTTACAAAATGCAATTGAAATTGAAAATGCTTACTAAATGTATGGTAGATTCAAACTACTAATTTGGATGGACAATACTTACAAAATGCAATTTAGATCGAAAACACTTACAAAATGTAATTTAGATTCAAAATACCCAAAAAATGCAATTGAGAATCAAAATACTTACAAAATGTCCACCATACAAAATGCAATTTAGATTGAAGATACTTGCAAAAAGCGGTTTAGGCTGAAAATACTTACAAAATGCAATTGAAATTCGAATTACTCACAAATGTTCCAGGCCTTTATTGAAAGACTTGCCAAAAACAATTTAGATTGTCAATCCTTACAAAATGCAATTTAGATTGTCAATCCTTACAAAATGCAATTGGGGCTTCATGACCGCGTTGTCGCGGCCCCTAAACTAAGGGGCAAACCAACCAACAAAAATGCAATTGAGGTTGAAAATACTCGCAAAATGCAATTTAGATCAGAAAGACTTACAAAATGCAACGTAGATTGAAAATACCTACGAAATGGAGTTTAGAAGCAAAAAATTCGCTAAAGAGAATTTAGATACACGGGAACCAATTAAAAGAAAACAGTGTGGGAATCTTAAAGAGAAAAGGAAATATAATGAAAAGAATACAAGAGGTCTGACCCCTCGAAGAAGGTGGGATCAGGAAAGACGAGACAAGGGCCAATTAAGGCGGGAAAGTGAAATACTCCCTAGGCCTCGGATACCCTAATACCGTCGGGGTCGGAAAAGAACAAGAGTTGACCAAGGGAGGTCGACAGGAAAGAAGACGGAGTGGAGTCAGGCACAAGTAAGTGGAAGCAATGCCGGACTCGGCTGAGGACCCGTGGTCGCCAACCCACGTCCCACTAGATTTGAGCCTCTTTGGGGGGAGGGGGGAGGGGGGAGGGGGGAGGGGGGGGGGGAGGTAAACAACATACGCACTTAACTGCCAGTTGAAGTTCTTCAATCTTTTACTATTATTCTATTCCAGTATACATCGTGGAAACATCATAAACAATCCCCACCCCCACCCCATTTTAATTCTTATAAACAAAGATCACAGTAAGACTAGGTGGATCTTTCACCCGCCATTTCTCTCGTGGAGGCAGCCATTGTGAGCACAAATATTACACTTTTCTTTTATTATTTAATAATATACCGTAACATATTTTTCTTTTAATGACTTTCTGTAAATCTACAGGCCACGAGCTTTCGTCTGAGTGCTTTACGAAGTCAATCGGTTCAGCCGTTTTCCCAATCTCGCGGTAACAAAATCACCTGAGTGTTTTTAATATATAGATAGATAATAATAATAATAAATGAATGATCTTGTGGCCTCCAGAGAGACCGAGTGCAGGTCTTCCTAGTTGACGCCCGTGGGCGACCTGCGCGTCGTAGTGAGGATGAAGTGATAATGAAGACGGCACATACACCAAGTCCACGAGCCATGGGAATTAACCTCAGGAGATTAAAATCCCTGATGGCTCGGCCGGGAATCGAACCCGGGGCACTTCGGGCCAAAGCCTAGCGCGCTAACCATTTAGCCACGGAGCCGGACATAATAATAATAATAAATATTACTATTATTTTAACTAGAGGTTACCGACAGCAGTGGCTACGCTGGCTAAAGCGCAGCGTTAGGTCGTGGTGCCAAGCTCTCTGCTGACTCGGTAGACGCGTGGGTTCGAGCCCCACCGTCGGTCGTCCTTGATATGGTTTTCCGTGGTTTCCCATTTTCAACACCAGGTAAATGCTTGGACGGTACCTTCTGATAGACCACGGCCGCTTCCTCCCACATCCTTGCCCAGTTTCATTCATCTTCATCCATTCCCTCTCTCATCCCGACGCGCAGGTCGCCCACGGGCGTCGACTAGAAAGACCTGCACTCGGCCTCTCAGGAGGCCACACGACAAAATAAAACCTCGAGGATCCATGCTATTACACTCGCATGTGTATATACCACCCGCCCGGCTTTACTATTATGCGGGCTGGACGCGACACAGTTCTGAGAGGTGTTATCGTCATGTGTATTTGTTTATACGCACTTTGTAAACATATATATATATATATATATATATATATATATATCCGTTGACTTTTCACGAAATGAAAGTTTTTCCTGTACTATTGGGACGATTTGGAAGATTTTGGTACATAGCACAACTTCTAACTCCCTCTGGATTAAGAGCATGAGTTTTGTGAATCATACACCTTAGCATTTTATACATAGGCTATGATGATAATAGAAATAATAATAATATTGATTATAGTTGCTTCGGTTTTAGAATTGCAGGGTTGTTTTTGAGGGGATTGTTAACGTACTGGTACGACTAAGTCCATTGCCACGAGGCTGTCGCATTTGAACACCCTTAAATGCCATCTAAACAGCAATCTGTGATATTGACGGCCAGCATTTAACAAGTTCTTCCCCTTTACGTTCTTGTTCTTGTTAATTCATTTAGGGTCTTTGCGACATCGTATACTTGGGTGTGTGTATAGAATTTGTCTGATAACCTGTGTTATTGTGGTTTCTGTAGTAAAATGTGTATTTGTAATGCATGTGAGGATTGGGAAGGAGGAGGACGTGGCCTTAAGTTAGGAACTATCCTGGTATTTGCCTGGAGTAGAAGTGGGAAACCACGGAAAATCACTTCCAGGATGCCTGAGGTGGGAATCGAACTCACCTCTTCTCAGTTTTGCCTAACGAGGCAGAGTGGATCCCGTTTCATCTCTCAGACCAAAATTTATTTCTTCGTGGAGCCCTGAATTGAACCCGGGCCTCCGCAGTTACAGCCAAGATTCCCACTATGTGACCGAAATACAGTAGTATATGCAGTTTGTCTTATAAACGGTCTTAAAAGACAGATATCAAACACATTTTAAATTTAAAACATTCTAAAAATGGATTTTTAATTAGTCATGTTAGAAGAGATGCACGTTCAGTTGTACTTTTGATGTTTGTGAATCGAGTAACATTGGAAACTATTGATTCGTTGATATTTTGATTACCCTGACACAGGAAAGCAGAATAGGAAGGGGTGCAGTGGGGGGGGGGGGGGGGGTCCCCCGGTGGCAAATTGGATATACATAACAAATAAATAATTATACATCACAATTCAATAACAATTATACAACAATTAAATTGGAGTATTTACACACGTAGTCAGTCTTTTCTTAAACACACCTATATGTTTGGGAAAAGGCTCTAAGACTGCGGCAGGTAGAGAGTTCCAGTTATCAATGGCACGGTTTACAAAAGAATATTTACCATAATTTGTTCGCTGTGGTCGGCTCTTAACTTTGAAAGGATGATCGCTCCTACCCATGTAAGTGGGCTTTCCCAATCGTTTGCTAAGCTCACCCCATGCTGGTTGATTTGTATACGTGTTGTACATAGCGCAGAGTCTAGATTTCATCCTCCTAGCCTCCAGTGATTCCCACCCAAGTTTCTTTAACATACGGCTCACACTGCTCCTGGGATTTAAGTCACTGAGCACAAATCTAGCGGCCTTTCTTTGTACCATTTCCAACTCATTGATGAGCCCTACTTGATATGAATCCCAAACCGCCGAGGCATATTTCAGAATAGGTCTTACAACTGACAAATAGCCTAATTCTTTAGCAGAGGTACTACTTCCTTCTAATACCCTCATTACAAAGTGCAGGGATTTGTAAGCTTTTGAAACTACACATCCTACATGACTACTCCATTTCATATCATTCCTTACGTGAACGCCCAAATATTTGCAGGAATCTTCTTCTACAAGTATTTCCGAGCCAATGTTATAGTGAAAATCCTGCCTTCGCACTTTCCCTATTTTTAAGAGACTACATTTTCTTGTGTTTATTTTCATTTTATTTACAATCGCCCACTTATAGACCAGGTTCAGGTCCTCTTGAAGCACTGCATTGTCTTGTGAGTCATGTATCTTTCGATATATTACACAATCATCCGCAAACAATCGACAGTCACTGCGAATCCCATTTGGTAAGTCATTTATAAACGCCAAAAATAACAAAGTTCCGATTACGCTGCCCTGAGGGATACCCGACGTTACGGTAATTTCATCTGAGAATATGCCTTCGACTTTCACTTTCTGGGAACGACCCGTCAAAAATTCTTGGATCCATAAAATTACTCTGTTGTCTATCTCCCATACTATTCAACATTTACCAGGAAGATATCGTTGGGAAATGTCTGGATGGAAGGAGAGGAGTGCACAATGGTGGCAGGAGAGAGTGTATTCGATTTGCAGATGACATGGTGTTGCTAGCAGAGAATGAAAGGATACTGAATGGAATGATAGCAGATCTGAATGCAACCTGTGAGCAATATGGAATGCGCATTGATAAGAGCAAGACAAAGAGTATGGTGATAAACGCAAGAGGAAACAAAGTAATAAACATCAGGATAGGCAAGGACGATATTGAACAAGTGTCAGTTTTTAAATATCTAGGAAGCATACTAACGGATGATATGAGAAGCAGTAAAGAGGTAAGAACTCACATTGCCGTTGCTAAAGAAGCCTTCAACAGAAAGAAGAGACTATTGTGTGGACGCTTGGACTTGAGGCTAATGAAGAGGCTGGCAAAATGCTTCCTTTGGAGTGTGGCGCTATACGGAGCCGAGACCTGGGCGCTAAGGAAGGATGATGAAAGAAGACTGGAGGCGTTTGAAATGTGGTTATGGAGGAGGATGGCAAGGATATCCTGGGTGGAAAGCATCCGGAATGAGGAGGTATTGGAGCGAATTGGAGAAAATAGGAGGCTGTTACATGAAGCCTCCGTGGCTTAGGCGGCAGCACGCCGGCCTCTCACCACTGGGTCCGTGGTTCAAATCCCGGTCACTCCATGTGAGATCTGTGCTGGACAAAACGGAGGCAGACAGGTTTTTCTCCGGGTACTCCGGTTTTCCCTGTCAAAATTTAATTCCAGCAACACTCTCCACTATCATTTCATTTCATCTGTCATTCATTTAATCATTGCCCCAGAGGAGTGCGTCAGGCCTCGGCAGCCGGCACAGTTCATATCCTCGCCGCTAGATGGGGGCTTCATTCATTCCATTTCTGACCCGGTCGGAGACTGGAAGCAGGCTGTGGATTTTCATTTTCAGGAGGCTGTTACATACCATCCATATACAAGGAAAAGGAACTGGCTTGGGCAGTGGCTGCGAAGAGAGTGTTTGCTGAGGGATGCTCTCGAAGGATCAGTAAACGGGAAGAGAGGAAGAGGACGGAGAAGGTACCAGCTGGTGGACAGTGTCAAGATAGCAGGAAATTTCCACCAAACAAAGAGAACGGCTGTAGACAGGACTGCATGGAGAGCTGCTGTGTGAAGACCAGTAAGGCCAGAACACGTTATATAGATTTCTGTATGGATCGGGAAATTAGTAAAACCCTCTGCTCCCCACCCAGGCCCGACGAGAGGGTGGGACAAGCGGGGCTGTTAGCCCGAGGCCGAACTTACTAAGGGGCCCGTTGACATCTTCACTGAAATTCATTTTTAAACCATTTAGATTTTTGTCATAAGACTATGTTCAATGTAAATGCAACTAATGAATAGTATCCAAAACATTACATTACATATTAATTTTATAAAAGGGCTGTCTATTGGTGTTTCGCTTCTCATCTGGGGAAATAGCAAAGTTGTCTGAGTTGTCCAATTAGTTTATAACATACAGAAGTTGAAGATACCTTTATAAGGCAGTAAGTTTTTAATTCAATCTCTAAAAAGTTCCACTATATAATTCATACATCTCTGAAAGAAGTACGGTTTTTCCTTGTGGAGCCCGAATACGGTCAGATATAACGATAATGAAATTTTAAATCCACAATGATGAACATCTTGAAGTAAAACAACAAGCAACGAGAGACAATAAGAAGAATGGCTGAGGAACTGAAAACATAAGCAAACTTATCTATACTAATATAATAAAGCTGAAGAGTTTGACTGTTTGTTTTTGTGTTTAAACGCGCTAATCTCTGGAACTACCAGTCGGATTCGAAAAATTATTTTTGTATATGATAGCCAGTTTTAAGAGGAATAGTTTAGGCTGTGTTAAATTTCGGACAGACCACTCCATTCCCTGCATTTAGGCCCTTTGGCACAAATCTACACCTTTTCACCGATCTGAACCAAAATGTGTATACCTACCCTTTGGAACCCTGCGAGTAACACAGTCTGCATGAAATTTCGGACAGACCACTCCATTCCCTGCATTTAGGCCCTTTGACACAAATCTACACCTTTTCACCGATCTGAACCAAAATTTGTATACTTACCCTTTGGAACCCTGCGAGTAACACTGTCAGCATCAAATTTCGGACAGACCACTCCATTCCCTGCATTTAGGCCCTTTGGCACAAATCTACACCGTTTCACCTATCTGAACCAAATTTCACATACTTACACTTTGGAATCCGACGAGTAACACTGTCTGCTTGAAATTTCGGACAGACCACTCCATTCCCTGCATTTAGATCCATTGTCACAAATCAACACCGTTCCACCGATCTGAACCACATTTTGTACACTTACCCTTTGGAACCCTGCGGGTGACATTGTCCACTTTAAATTTCGGACAGACCACTCCATTTCCTGCATTTAGGCCCTTTATCACAAATCTACACCGTTCCTCCTAATTGCACCAAATTATACATACACTTTGAATCCTTGCTGGTAACACTGTCCACTTTATATTTTGGACAACACTCTCCATTCCCTACATTTAGATTAACAAACAAACTGAACTTGAAAACCATGTATTAAGGCCCTAGAATCATTCATGCCCGTAGTAGTGTAACTGTATAAGTGTTTTAAAAAGTTTATTTTTGACTGACAATTCAGGCTGCATCACGTCGCCCCTACCAGTGTTCTGGTGCAGAATTGCGAAAATAGTTAAATCTTGCGCTGCTTATAAATTGCAGTCACGGGGAGTAATTCGTGCAAAAAGATTTCTTTTGCCCCCTAAAACAGTTATTATCATGAACATATTATGCATCTGTATAAGTGTAATGGTGTTGGTGCATTACTTTGAGGTTATCAGCTGCAATACACGTTGGTGCTTTCAAATTTACCTTAATTTATTCCGAAACTTATCGTCGAGCGCTATGTGGCCATAAATTATACTATTGCTACCTCAGGAGCTCGGGACAGCCGAAGTTTTCCAAACTGTTCTGATTATTTTCCTACGGCGCTATGCGACAAAAGACGACACCTATTGGTCTCTACATTTCTAACAGCCAATGAGATATAGGCCCTAGGCAGTGTCTTTTATTTCACTTACTCCTCTTTCTAATCATTTTTAGAAACGTGTTTGTAAATTACATGTGTCAGTGCTGTAGTTAGTAAATAGCCGTTTCCCTATTCATTATTATCATTATTATCATTAGGGGAAAATTACCTAAATGTGACGTCCATTATACTGTACTGCTCATCACCCTCACTACAACCACCACCACCACCACAAAAAATTATATATATATTTTTCTGGTAGTTTAAGTATCATGTGCCAGTTCTGTAATAGTATTCATTATCATCCATAAAACAAATAAATCCACCGGGCGAAGCCGGGCACTACTGCTAGTATTCAATATGGACATGCTAAATTTCACGGAGATTTTAATGAATTAAGCAAATTCAAGCATAATACTTCCAAAATAATGTCACAGGTTGAAAAAAGGGGAGAGCGCCGAAACCCCTTGACCTAGGGCCCACGATCGCTCTCTACGGCCCTGTCCCCACCCTCGAGTCCGCGCCTGGTTCTCGAACGTTAATGTTGTTCATGTGACCCACTGTTCACCTTGACCTCACTAAAAGCTGACATAAATTTTACTATCAACTCTAAGATTCCGTGAAAAATTGTGCTTCAGTCGGACGTGTAATGGGGCCAATTAGCTTGGGTGGTTAGTCCTAATGTAGGCTTACTTAACTCACAATCACTTGAATTAAAATACACAATTACAAACTGTACAGTTCACTAAATAACAAGTAGTTCCGTGAAGAACTAAATAGCATATTTTTTGTATAATACACCGATCTTTTCCATTTAAAAACCCTCCCACCTATTGACTGGCTGCGTGGCTCAGCGGTAACGTTCTCGCCTTCTGTTCCCAAGGTTGCAGAATCAAATCGAATCCTGGCACGTTCAGTTGGCATTTGCGAGTTCGCAAATGCGAGGGAGCCGTGTCAGTAGATTTACTGGCATGATAAAGATCCCCTTTGGGGCAAAATTCCGTTGTTCCGCCCCTTAACACTCCAATAACTGACTAACTAAAGTATCAACCCCGGCGACTTTAAAAGCCACAGTAGTTAAAAGGACGTGAAACCAATAACAGTATTTTTATTACAAATCTCCCACCTATTAAATGGCTTTTGGTACATGGCCAACTGTGCATTGTGGTAAAGTGTAGAGCAACGATTTCAAACCCAAAACTTAATGTCTAAACGTTGAAGTCATTTCAGACCATAAACATAAAAATATTTTTAAACAGCAACGTGGTCTTCTTACTAGACTAGTACTTGCCCAGTCCTACATTGAACCTCTCATCGTTACACATGGCAAGTCACACCAACACACCGTCATCGCTGGAAAATATGTCTCCAATGTCACATGATGAGGCGTTGGCCTATCTACAATACATGAATTTACAACACCACAGAGTTGTGTATCAGGTCATGGCACTGGTTTATCAACTTACCGAGAAACAGTTTCAATAGAACACAGTAAAATGTGTTCCTTTTCACAAATTAACATGCGTATTATTGACGATAACCACATTAAGAATTGGGGCATCAGCATACAAAATTTCAGTTTGATTGCTGTAATTGTTTTGGAGATATCGAGAACTGGTGAAATATTTCTCATCGTTGCAATGTTTGTTCTATATGTAGGTCATAAAATTATATACATTTTTTAATACAGTCGGCCGTGGTAGCCGAGAGCACTGACGCGCTACCTCGTGCTTCGCTGGCATCAGGAGAGCGTGGGTTCAAATCCCACCTCGGCCGTCCTGAAGATAGTTCGCGTAGTTTCCAATTCTAACCACCAGGTATATGCCGGGACGGTTCCTTTCAATAGATCCACGGCCGATTTCCTTCCAATATACCTTCCCTGACCCGTCCTGAAAGGAAAAGTACATGGGCATTGGCTGCATTATTAAAATTATTATTAAAATCATATTCAGTATCAGCAGATGAAGATTATTATGACAATGCATTATACAAACTTCCACTTCGATCACTTGAACAGGAGTCACACAAGTAGTTCTATGAAGAACTAAATAGCCTATTTTCATATTGTGACCTTTATGCATCTCTGATAGCATAAAGTCTACATATTATTCCAACAAAATTTAATTCATGTCTCAAAGTCGATGTGAGAATAGAAGTTGCTTGTGAAACTAGAATGACAAAAGGATGGTTCGTACGTGACTTGAAGAAGCTTTCTCCCAGCGCGGACAAAGGTAGCAGGAAGAGAAAATCCACATCTGGACACCAAATGCGCCAGACAACGCGCGGAGGTCGTTACACTACGCGGGTAAATGCAGAAACCTCAACGATCACCTACCAAATAAACCCCGCCCATTTGAAAGGAATTAGAGCAGTAATTAGAATACAGAAACAGGAATTATACCATCGTATATGGGATTATCCCAGCCTCTCAGAAATATCGTCAAAATTTAAATTGGATTATTCTGTGATTTTTGCCAGAATTAAAATGAAATCAGGGGGTGGATTTGAAACGACCAATGGCAGTGAGAGACGCTAGACGCGATCAAATCCCGCCGAAATTAAGGGACAATGAAGCAAATTACGGAGCTCATTATATAAGGATCCAACGATCGGATTTTGAATAAAAAGGAGTCATTGAGACATTGGAAATGAGGACGTTCTAAGGAGCTAGTTCGCATATTCATGTGAATGTTATTTTGGAAATAAATTCTGAAACCCCCCTACTCCACGTCCCTTTAAGAGAAATCGTGTAAATAATGGATTTAAACACAGCGAAGTCAGTCTACTTTGGGGCATCACGGGAGGCGGAAGCCTTGGCCCTGAGTGTTCAGAAAGTACAGTGATTTTTACAAGTCCTATAAGTCTACTTTGGGGCATCGTCAGAGGCGGAAGCCCGTGCCTCGAGCCCTCAGAAATTAACGTGATTTTTACAAGTTTTATAAGTTCTTAATACGCGCTGTAGAGGCGAGAGCCCGCGCTTGAGGCATAAGAATAATTAACATTTTACAAGTTTATAAGTAGGAGCAAGTATACCTCCGAAATTTGAACATCGCTAAGTATTCGCGAGTGCGAAGTAGAACAGTGCATATCATAACAGTATGACGCAGTTGTAATGATAGGTATAGCCACCCGAGCTATTAACAGCTAGACCAGTATTCTAGGAAGCTATGAACTGTCGGCCGAACTAAATAAGTTGATGATAGCTATATGAGATAGGAGCTTCATGTGCGAGAACCGTGCATTGTGTTAATGGTAATAATTCACAGTGGACCTTTGTTTTGGTGAAATTTTGAGAAAAACCGTGTGTAAATTATCCTCCTATCAAGATGAACCAACTAATGAAGAAGACTGATATCAAGGACCAGAACCGCATCAGGAAATATGAGAGATAAGTAAATATTGTATGGGGCATATGGGCCATAATGTTTCCCATTATTGGGGTCGGATAAGTTTATCTCGATCATAAGCAGTTATGATAAAAATAGATATTTTAGGCGTACCGGGCATGTTTGTGTAGATTTGTGTGTTTATCAGTAATGAGTATTTTTGTGTGTTTTATAACGTAATAAGTATATGAGCATCAAAGTGTTATTTTAAATATGGTTTTGTTTGGGATGTCATTAATCTTGTGGAATGCACAGTCAAGGGAATATTTGTTTGATAGTGCTTATGCACAATGTGATTGTAAAAGCTAAATGGGGAAGACCGCTCGATATTGTGACAAGACCAGTAAGTGACACTGAAATTATGAGAGTAATAAGTCTGGTAAGTGATTATCACGCGAAGGTAAGACAAGAATGGCTGGAGGGTATTGTGAGATATATTCAGGTAAGGCTAAGAGTCGATCCTGGGTCGAGCAGAATTAAAGCGGAGGTGATATTCCCGCGTTCTTCGATGATATAATGGTGAGTGAAAATAATAGCGGAGGTGATATTCCCGCAGTCTTCGACGATATATAAATGGTAAGTAAAATGATTGAATTCATTATCTGATGAGAGTCCACTTTAGCTCCGTCGGAAAGGTATGGTATTGCTCGAGCCCAAGGCAGGTAAAGGGGAGTCTTTAAGAAACAGGTAGAAATATGGTTAGCCGTCTGAATTCTAAAAGCAGCCAGGAGGGTTGTGCTGGCCTGCTGGTTAGTACGGTGAAAGTGTGTCTGTCACAAGGTCGAGTTTGTCACTGTATTCTATGAAGGGAGGTAGTCCAACTTCCCGGGGTTTCTTTTTGTGTACCGCTTCAGGAAGCGATGTATTCTATTTGTCATTATTTTTGGGGTGCATTCATTATGTTGTTGTTTATTAATAATCACGGCGCACCGGCCGCCGAAGTATTTATTTGATGCTTCATGTATGTTGACTTGTTTATTTTACTATAATTAACGGAGTTATAGCTCTGAGTGAAGTAATTGTTTTAAAGTTATAAAAACACACATGCCCGTAACCTAGAATAAAACTATTGCCTTCATTATCTGACTCTTGTGAGGAAAGATGATGATTGTACGAGTAGACATGTCCGATTTCCCAAAGAACAAGTTTTGCAAGTTATAAAAATGAGTGCGCAATATTTATTGTGATAGAATGGCTGGTTTATTTAAGCCATAGTTATTTGAATTAAGTCTGTTGACAATAACTCTTGGACTTGAAGCAGTGGACTGCAGTAAAATAGACTATTTTCTATTCCTGGTTTCAGCCAGTGTGAAACATTATTTTTGCATTTTTTTAATGTTGTTGATTTCAGTAATTTAAGGGAGTTGATTTTGTTTTTATTTGTCTATGGTTGGGAGAAAAGGGAGATGATGTTTTTGTGAAATAAATTATTTTATATTAGGAGTTCTCTGACCTACTGATTTTAAGATAAGCCTCCTGTGATCCTGTGACTACATTCCTAGGATGTTTAGAATAAGTTAGAGCCACCCCGAACAGAGCACTACCCGAGTAAGAGTCGGCATCCTAGAAGAACGCAGAAGGGTATAATATATCCTACTTATGTTAATTGCCTCTATCAATATAAAAAATCAGGTTGATTGCAGTAATACAGTAAATTCGTAGATACTGAGATCCATCTAAATATTTCGGATGGTCGCCATGTTGGATTTTTATATATTATGTAGGCCCTAGAGTTGTGTACTATTACATGAAGATTATTACATATGTGTATTATTCAAACTTCAATAAAATGATTAGTACACGAGAAATATAAACGATATTTGAACATTTCGCACAGCCACCATATTAAGGTTATGTAAACAATTGAACTAAATTAGATGTCAGTGCATTACATTGTGTATAAACATTTGCTGTACCATGTTTCACTCGGCTCGGATGGATAAATTGCGAGAAAATTCTATTTAAATGTTTCAAATTTGCCTGGCGGCCATGTTCATTTTGTACTTACAGGTTTTTGAAAAATACATAGGTGATCTTCTAGTAGTGCCCTTTATCACCGTACAAAATCTCAGGGTGATATCTGTAATAGTTTCTGAGATATGGAATGCCGGTGCAATATTTCGCAAAGCCACTTTGTTATATTGGTGAGACGTAATAAAATTTGTAGGGCACGGTCGGGGACGGAGGAAATAGTACTATGACCTTACCACGTTTCATTGAAATCGCTCCAACTGTTTTTTATTAGGGACACAGCTACGCATACGCACACACACACACACACACGAACAAAATGTGATCTCATAAGCCTATTTTTAGCCTATTTTCATTTAGGAAAAATTAGGCTTATCACCTTTTGTCCGTGTGTGTGTGTATGAGTCCATGTATGTCTCCCCCTAATAACTTCTGAACGGATGGAGCGATTTCAATAAAACTCGGTAAGGTCATAGTACTATTTTAAACGACCCCGACCGTGCCCTTGAAACTTTATTACGTCTCACCAATAAAGCATGGCGGCTGTGCGAAATATTTCACCGGCATTCTATATCTCCGAAACTATTACTCATATCACCCTGAAATTGTGTACGGTGATAAAGGGCACTATTAGACGTTCACCTATGTGTCTTTCAAAAACCTGTCAACTACAAAACGAACATGGCGGCCAAGCAAATTTGAAGCATTAAAATAGACTTTTCTTGCGATTTAACCATCCGAACGCAATGAATCTTTGTACAGCAAATGACTTTATAAATTCCAATGCACTGATATCTAATTTAGTTCAATTGTTTACATAATCTGAAGGTAGAGGCTGTGCGAAATTTTAAAATTAAGTTTTTATTTCGTGCGTTCTAATCATGCCATCGAAATCAACGTTTGTTTAATGAACATACACAATAATCCTCAGTACATAACTCTATGGTCTACAATAAAATCCAACATGGCCACCATCCAAAATATTTAGATGGTTCTCAATATCTATTAATCTATGACAGTGATCAAACTGAAATTTTGTATGTGTATAGAGGCTATTAACATAAGTTCATCTATGGGACGTTCAATAACCTGGTGAGCACAAGTCCAACATGGCGGCGACGCGAAATTTAAATATTCAAATGGACGTTTCTCGCGATGTAACCTTCCGAGCGCAGTGAAACTTGGTACGGTATATGCTTGTATACATTTTAATCCTCTGGCATCTAATTCATTTAAATTATTTTCATAACCACAAGATGGCAGCTGAGCGAAATATTGAAATCTTGTTTTTATTTCTTGTGTCCTAATCATGCGATTGAAGTTTGAATAAAACACCCACACAATGTTCGTCATGTAATAGTACAAAACTCTAAGGCCAATATACTGTATACGATTCAAACATGGTGACCATCCGAAATATTTAGACGGTTCTCAATATCAACGAATCTATTGCTGCAATCAAACTGAAAATTTGTATGTTGATAGGGGCAATTAATAGAAGTAGGATATATAAAAATAGGCTGGATCGTGGTGCACTCAGCCTTGTAAGGACAATTGAGTTGCTGTCTGACAGCGAGGCAGCGCCCTGCTCATAAAAACCAAGATTAACTGCCCGAAGGGACCCGATACGCTGAATACGCGTCACCCAATTATCTGCAGGCCAAATGGCTGGTCAGTGGTCGCTTGGTAGGACTAGTCCTTCATGGGCTGTAGTTCCAGGAGTTATTTTAATATTTAATGCGTAATATTCTACTGTCTACGTCGAACAGTAACCAAAAAAGCCATTCATAATACAGTTTATTATGTACTTTTTGCAATGATAAATAACGTTGAATATAAAATTAGGCCTCATGAAGCAGTTTGCAAAGGCTCTTCGTCTAGATTCTGAATCTTTTCAATATTTAAAGACTTTTTTTTCCTAAATTGTCAGAAGCTAAAATTAAAGGTGGTGGTTTCGTCGGTCCTCAAATAAGGAAACTAATGGCCAGTGAAGAATTTCCACAATTCCTCAACAACCACGAAAACCAAGCATGATGCAGTCTTAAAGCAGTGATCCAAGGATTCCTTGGAAATAAGAAAGCTGAGAATTGCAAACAGCTTATTTCCACTATGCTTGAGAACTTAAACCTCATTGGTTGCAGAATGTCACATGTTACATGGACCAATTTAAAGATAACTTGGAGGCATATTCAGAAAAGCAAGGGGAACGTTTTCGCCAAGACGTTATGGGCTATGAGCAACGTTATCAAGGACAATATAATGAGAACATGATGGGTGATTGAATACATCAGGGGGCTAAGACGAGAAAGTTCGTACCCGCACAAAAGAAGTACCAACAATATTCATCTTTAAAGCTTGTTTGAATTGTTTTCTTGATTTGTAGCAGAACTCTCACATGTGTATAAACAATTCACCCGGACTTATTGGTATGCAAGATAACGAGACACAGTTCTGACAGGGGCTTTCGTCTTGATTATTTGTTTAAACCGACTTTATAAACAAATAAATATATTTCCGTTGCCTTTTCACGAAATGCAAGATTTTTCCTGTACTATTTAGACGATTTGGAAGATTTTGGTATAAACCACATCCTCTAACACTCTCTGGTTTAAGAGCTTGAGATTTATGAAGCATACATCTTAGCAATTTCACCATACCAGGTGAATCAGGTGCCCCTAATAATATTGTTTTATTCAGCCCAACTAGCGTTGTTATCAGGAAGGTCGATTTTTCTCTACTTGCATGTACATAAACCACCCACCCGGTTAACTGTTATGCCGGCTTCTTGCTTATTTGTTTAAACGCACTATTTAAACAAATGGTCGATATTTATGAAATCAAAGTGCAAACCGTCACTATACAGGGGATTTTGAATGCACAATCGCTTAGCTGTGAACGCCCCATGCGTAAAGGCCACCCGCCCGGCCCCGGTGTTAAGCGGGATGGATGCGACGTAGTTCTGCCAGGTTAATTAATTGTGCTATTATGAAAAAATCCATAGCCTGCTTCCAGTCTCCGACCTGGTCAGGAATGGAATGAATGAAGCCCCCATCTAGCGGCGAGGATATGAACTGTGCCGGCTGCCGAGGCCTGATGCACTCCTCTGGGGCAATGATTAAATGAATGACAGATGAAATGAAATGATAGTGGAGAGTGTTGCCGGAATGAAATTTTGACAGGAAAAACCGGAGTACCCGGAGAAAAACCTGTCTGTCTTCGTTTTGTCCAGCACAGATCTCACATGGAGTGACCGGGATTTGAACCACGGACCCAGTGGTGAGAGTCCGGCGTGCTGCCGCCTAAGCCACAGAGGCTAATTAATTGTGCTATTATATCGTGAGTTAATGATATTCAAGTCATAAGAACACGCCCAGACGCCATCATGAACTCATGGAGTCGCTGCTATTTTGACTTGGTCATAGAAAACCACGTACAATGTTCTACGTTGCTGCAAATTTTCCTTGTTGAATCTTAAAAATACATAGAGTTATTCATTATCATATTCTATATGTTCAAAGATAGCCGCCGCGCGTTGTATTCAGTGTGTTAATCTTATGACTTATTTCAGCATGGTCTCTTATTTCATACTCCTTTCTTACGGTTTCGTTTTAATTGCGCAGTTATATTCTGAATGTTTCAATATTACGTTTCAAAATTACGCTCAGCCGCAATCTTAAAAATTGAAAGTCGCTGTTATTTTGCTTTGGGCATCCGATACTTTACATAGGTTTCTACCTTATCACTAGGGTTCGTTATGGTAGCTCTAAAATATACTAAGTTATTTGTTTTTAAATAATGAAATTTCAGGATGGCCGCTGTGCGCTATATTCAGTTTGATAACTTCTTTACTAACACTACTGACGCCTCTTATGTAATTCTCCTCTCGTACTTAGTCTCGTCTTAAATGTGCAATGACATCCGGAGTTACTAATTTCAATACTTAAATAGTACGCCTAGCTGCCATCAAGAATATGTGGGGTCACTGTTCTTCCACTTTGGGCATACGAAGCGACATATAAGGTTATATTTTATTACTAAGTTTCGTTATTATAGCTTTAGGATACTGAGGATACCGAATGTTAGTAATTTCTTTGAAATTTCAAGATGGCTTCGGAGCGCTATATTCAGTGTGATAACCTAACGCAAGTGAGAGCTCTGATATGATAGTGATCTCTTGGCAAGATTCGTGTTAATTGCCCAAATTCATTCGGAGTTGTCGATTTTTATGTTCTAATCATTCGCACAGCCTCCTTCTTGAATGCATGAGGAGTCTGTTCTCTTAAATTGGTCATACAACGCCACATATACGGTCCTACCTTGCCACTAATTTTAGTGACTGCAGCTCTTAAGAGTTGAGAGTTGCTTATTTATATGTTTTATAATTTCAAGATGGCGTCTGCGCGTAACATACAGTATCGTGTAGTTATCACGTTTACAACAGAGGGTCCCTATATAGAACTTTAAGAATGCCAAATACTGTAGGCATTGATTCATTAATTATGTTATCATGGAGATGCATGTGCAACACATTCTTGTCAGATGTAATTAAAGAATGGCGAGGAGCATGAAACACAAATCCCCCTTCCGTCCAATCTAAAAACACTTATAGTGGACGATATAATGAATATAGAGATGTGCTCTCGAGTACGTTTTTGTAGAAGTTTTCATGCTGAACAATTCTTACAGTCATTGTATATTGATATTTTCAACGGTTTGTCCAGCCGAAGCTTAAAAAGCGCACGGACGCCAGGATTTATTTTCGACTTTTTTCTGAAATCGTTACTGCTTGGCTTCCGTTGATCATAAATAAATTATTTTCTACAGGAACCTTCCTCGAGGTATCCTTTACAGAATGGTGAAACTCGCATCAAAATCCATGCAGTGGGTCTCGAGGTTACCCGTGACATCCAAGAATCGGGGACTTTGTTTTATACTAAGTAGAGATTATACGCCGATCAGTATAATTTAATATAATATAATCCCCCTTCCGTCCAATCTTAAATGGACTGTGAATATTGCGGAACGAAACATTTCACAAGCGAAATGGGAGTTGCACTTCCAGGGAATGGCGAGGTGAATGAAATTCAAAACCCCCTTCCGTCCAAACTTAACTTGACTGTGTTTCACAGGCGAAATGAAAAAAAAAACGAGTTTCACTTCCAGGGAAACTCCAAACACAACCTCCCTTCTCGGAAGTCTTAACTCAACACGACTCGATGGTTTGCTGCTGGCTGTATCTGGGGCAATAGATTCGCCCGCTAGCTAGGCTGTAACAGGGATGATAGACTCGCCCTTATCTAGCTAATAAACTGTCGCCTCAGTAGTTGAATGGACATGGTTGTAAGATGATGATGTTGATGATGATGATGATAATTGTTGTTTTAAGGGGCCTAACATCTAGGTTATCGGCCCATGGTTGTAAGAAATTAAAACGTAAAAACACTTATAGTGGGCGATGTATTGAAGATAGACATATGCTCTCCGCACATTTTTTGTACAACTTTTCATGTTGAACAATTCTTACACTCATAGTATTTAGATATTTTTAATGGTTTGCCCAGCGTAAGCTTACAAAGCGTTCGGACGCCAGGTTTCTTTTCGACTTTTCCACTGAAATCGTTACTGCTCGGCTTCCTTTGATCATAAATACATTATTTTCTAAAGAAATCATCCTCGAGATATCCTTTACAGAATGGTGAAAACCGCATCAAAATCCATCCAGTGGTTCTCGACTTTACCCGTAACATCCAAGAATCGGGGACTTTGTTTTATACTAAGTAGAGATTTGATTTAAGCTTTGAACATTTAGATGGATGATTTTGTTTCCGTTAAGATGGCGGCGATATAATGCATGACACTGAAGTGAGTTTGGCTAGTGCTACCTTTCTACCAAATTTGGTCCAGTTCGGTTTGGTCGTGTTTGAATTGATTGACTTGATACGGACGCATTCACACGGCCATTTGGCCAGTGTTGATCTCAGAAGTCTACTTCCATTTTTTACAAAATTTGATAGTAGGCTAATAATTGGCATTGTAGCTTAATTTGGGAGAATCCGTATCTAGACCCTTAGCTTAATCGCTCCTTTCCTGTGTGGCAACCAGTGGCACCGCTGATCTTATTTTGTATTCGAGGCTATGGTGTCATCAAAAATTCAAAATTGATGTTTTATGTTCATTTGGCAGCAACGGCGCTCTTGAAAATAGAATAAGTAGTTTCGTCAAGAACTAAATAGCCTATTTTCATATATCCTACTTATGTTAATTGCCTCTATGAACATACAAAATTTCAGTTTGATTGATGTAATAGATTCGTAGATATTGAGAACCGTCTTAATATTTCGGATGGTCGCCATGTTGGATTTTTATATGTGTAGGTCATAGATTTATGTACCATTAGATGAAGATTATTGCACAGGTTCATTTTTCAAACTTGAATCGGATGATTAGGACACAATAAATAAAATTTAAAAATTTTGCACAGCCGTCATCTTGAGGTTATGAAAACAATTGAAATAAATTATATGTCAGCAGATTAAAATTTGTATGAGCATTTACCGTACCAAGTACCACTGCTCTCTGATGGTTAAATCGTGAGAAACGTCGATTTAATAATTCAAATTTCGCGTCGCCGCCATGATGGATTTCTGCTCACCAGGTTATTGATAGTCCCATAGGTAAACTTATGTTCATAGCCTTTATCAACATACATCATTTCAGTTTGATTGTTCTCATAGATTGGTAGATATTGAGAATCGTCTAAATATTTCGGATGGTCGCCATGTTGGATTTTTATATATGTAGGCCATAGAGTTATGTACTATTAGATGACGATCATTGCGTAGGTTTATTATTCAAACGTTGACTTCGATCGCATGATTAGGACAGAAGAAATAAAAACTTATTTTTTTAATTTTGCACAGCCACCATCTTTAGGTTATGTAATCAATTGAACCAAATTAGATGTCAGTGCATTATAATGTGTATTACATTCGCTGTACCATGTTTTACTGCGCTTGGATGGTTAAATCGCGTGAAAAGTCTCTTTAAGTGTTTCCAATTCACTTGGCCGCCATGTTCGTTTTGTACTAAACAGGTTTTTGAAAGTCACTTAGGTAAACTGCTAGTAGTGAGTGCCCTTTATCACCGTACAAAATTTCAGGTTGATATCAGTAATAGTTTCGGAGATATGGAATGCCGGTGAAATCTTTCGCACAGCCACCATGTTGCATTGGTGAGACGTAATACAATTTAAAGGGCACGGTCGAAGTTGGAAGAAATTGTACTATGTCCGTACTGTGCTTCATAGAAATCTCACCAGCAGTTTAGATTTTATTACGCGGGGACACACACACATACGCACACACACATACACACACACGGACAAAAGGTGATCTTATAAACCTTTTTTTTTCTTCCATAAATGAAAATAGGCTTAAAATTGTGTTTCTCTAAGGAGGAATTGATGCATACCAAGCTTTGTTGAATATTGTGCAGGCGTTCTAATGTTACACATACACAGACAGACAGACAGACAGACACATGGATGGACAGAAAGAAACACACACTAGTGTTTCTAATTAATATCTTAGTCCTACTTTTATATTTTTTTCAAAATATTCGAGGTATGCAAAAATAGGTGTAGGAACTAATTGTTTAGATGGCGCCCGTGGGTGACGTACGCATTACGATAACGATGAGGATATTGAAGACGTCAAAACAACTCGGTCAGGGAAACCAACCATATGAACCAATGATTATTTATTACTTTTATTCTCTTGATGATGTTTTGTAGCCTATTCACTAGTTTCAGTTGCAATAAATATTGGCCCATCAGGAAATTCCAAATTTGGTCGGAAATTAAATTAAATTGAGTTTATTTGTCTACTGTGGGCTCTTCTACCACCTCAGGCCCCGCAGCAAGTCCAGAGCCCAGGATTGCGACCCTGTTCGCCCCTCAGGCCTGCAAGGGATAATGGTTTACCATTCACTTTACTCTGTGGGCTGTTTGAACAACACAATCACATCAAATCAACTCACCACCAAGTACTCTACATTTAGAGAAGGGTTATCATTAAGAGCGGTCATGGTGGCCGAGAGCGCTAACGCACTAGCTTGTACCTTACTGGCGTCGGGAGAGCATGGGTTTAAATCCGACCTCGGCCGTCATGATAATGGTTTTTCGTGGTTTTCTATTTTCACCACAGGGCAAATGCCGGGACGGTACCTTTCAACGAGCCCACGGCCAACTTCCTTACAAAATACTTTTCTTGGTCCTTCCTTAATTGGGGCGCGGTGGCTCAGCGGTCAAGCTGTCTGCCTCTCACCAAGGTGGACCGGGTTCGATTCCCGGTCAATCCAAGTGCGAATTTTGAAGTGAAATGCCATGTCCTGTGGTTCGGATTCCACGTAAAAAGGAGGTCCCGTGGCTCATGATCACGCGATTTAAGGTCACGTTAAACTACAAGCTTCCCTCCTTCGTTCCTTAATTAGATACAAGTTAGCGGCCGCCTGGCAGATCATCCTATCACCATCCCCAGTTTTACCTGCTGACACTGTTCAGCTCCCGAACACCGTCCTTGCGACGGTAGAGGAATGATCCCTCGCAGAGTCCATGGGTGAAACCGAGCTGGGAGGATAAGCGATTAAACAAAAATATTATTAAGTTTTGCTAGAATATTAATCATCACTCTTTCTCCAGGTAGACTACTAGTAATGTCAGTCTGTTCAATCTACATCCAAACCATTCTGGTTGATGTGCCGCTGGAAAAACTGGTGGGTGCACGAACTCTGCGCTAGATAACTATTGATAGCGCCAAATGTCAGAAGGATGTCACTTGTTACCATGGCAACCGACTGCTACTAATATTCATATTGGAAAAGTTACTGTAGTAGCGGTTACATTGGAAGCTATATTACATTTTTAAGTTATTGCTTTTTACTGCGTTTTATACAAGCAATTTGCTTGCTACAGCGTTGTTCAAACAGTGGTTACTGAAAAGTCTCAGCCAAAACCTAAAACTAATATTACTTTTAAGGTCATGTAATTCCCAGGGGGTCACAACTTGTCTTATATTTAGCCACCTTATGTGGTCTTGGAGCCTGAAATGAGACTCTAGACCCAAAGGTCCGGGGTTCGATTTCTCGCACAGGTAAAGAAAAAGAAATGTTTTCTGATGGTTGGAATAGGGTACAGTCAACCTCAAGTAGCAAAAATGAGAAGGGGTTGATTCGACTCCCATATAAATTATGCAATGCAGTAGACCGTTGGATCTTCCTCTCAGTTGGGTGACCAATTGTACAGTAATATGCCACACCCTAGTCTACACAAGTCTCACCGTTGGGATATCAATTGTATGGTTTGGTGGGCACCACCTATATTTACATCTAGCCTATACGAGATGATGGAGCCTCCGTGGCTTAGGCGGCAGCACGCCGGCCTCTCACCGCTGGGTCCGTGGTTCAAATCCCGGTCACTCCATGTGAGATCTGTGCTGGACAAAACGGAGGCAGACAGGTTTTTCCCCGGGTACTCCGGTTTTCCCTGTCACAATTTCATTCCAGCAACACTCTCCACTATCATTTCATTTCATCTGTCATTCATTTAATCATTGCCCCAGAGGAGTGCGTCAGGCCTCGGCAGCCGGCACAGTTCATATCCTCGCCGCTAGATGGGGGCTTCATTCATTCCATTCCTGACCCGGTCGGAGACTGGAAGCAGGCTGTGGATTTTCTATACGAGATGATCTATTCAGGTTGCCTGGGCTTAACTGGTGGAGAATACTTGAATCTAATCTACAGGTGTGAGGTGATATTTCACTTGTGATTGCTTCGACCACACACGGTTGGGCGCACAGCAACTGTTCTGCAGGAATTCGGCTGGGAGCTGTTTGTCCATCGTACGTACAGTTCTGATCTTGCTCCCAGCGATTTAATTCTTTTATGTTATTTTCATTTCGTTTGCTTTCATTTAGTCTGCAATGCTTGAAGTTGATTTTACTTCCAGGAATGAACAAGAAATTGGAATACCAGTGTCATAGCAAAAGGAAGGATGTTTTTTCTTTTACGTGGCCGTTACTCATGCGATCATGGGCAATGGAACCTTCTTTTTACGTGGAATCCAAACCACAGGACATGGTATTTCACTTCGAAAATCGCACATGCATTGGCCGGAAATCGAACCCGGTCCAACTTGGTGAGAGGCCAACAGCTTGACTGCTGCGCCACCACGCCCCTTACCAGTGTCATATGGTTCCTCCCTTAACTTATCTTGAATCAGCTCTTTCATAATTAGTATCAGCCAAAACAAAAGGCATAATATCAGAATAAACCAGGAGTTCAAATGAGAATTACATAATTTTAAGAACGAAATCGTGTTTAGAAGATGCGGGAAACTTTACGTCGCTGGACAGAAATTCACAGTGCTGAGCATAACTGAGCTGCCGTGGTCAGTATCTGAGATACTTCTTGTAAGATACTAAATAGTGATCGTAACTATCAATAGACCGCATTTTTGATTTTTGAAATTGTAGGATCCGCTGCCTGTAATATTTCACACCAACAGCTTAACGAAGTTACGATCAGGAGTGTAGCAATTTGCATGACAATTACTTCAAAGCTACAGAAGGGGTCACTATAGGCTACTGTATATTTAGAAATTACATTTAACACATCTCTAGTTTGCGTATGCAGTAGGATGAATATCTTCCAAGTCTCGGCCACTATTGGCAATTTCTGGAAGGTGTGAGAGAAAGTCTATTTTTTTTTTTTTTTTTGAAAATGGAATCGATCATCACTACCGGACCTTAGATGGAAGCCGAGGGAAATATAGTGTGAAATTGAAATCAAGTACTTAAGTTCGCCAGTTGTTGGAGGTTCTTGCACTGGTAATTGCGCAGTAAGATGGCTTTAGGGCCGTTTTCACCAACGTCAATTATCTCACTAATTCATCATTAAAGGTTATTTAACTTTTCACGAGTATTTCATCACATAGAAATACTCGTTAACTTACCACTAACAAGCAATTACGATAAATGGCCAAATCTAACCTCTCAACTCTCTAAAGCATCGTTAAAGTGGAGGGAAACAGCTGAACTCTACCTCATGCATCTTGCAATGACGGTTTGTTTCTGAGTTTCACACGAACTTTCATGCATATAAAATATGTTTATGACAATGAAATTATAAAAGATCATACATGTTATTAACACTAAAAAAGAAGAATACGGAAATAAATTTTTAAAAACATATCCGAAGTAAAGTAGGATTCGAAACACGTCCAGCTCTACATAATGAACTCAGTGTGTGCAACGCAACCACTTCACTACGAAGACAACGGGGACAGCGTGTCCTGTTAAGCTAACAAAGTAAACACTGATTACACACAACTGCCAGTTCTCCTAAATACTTTAGTTCATGTCATTTTAAGCTTACGCCATGAATAAGGTCTTCTGCATATCCCTTCCTTCATAATTATGTTCCGAATGTCTCGATTAGTGCCACATGCTTCTTAATCTGTCCGCCATGATTCACTAAGGTGAAACCTAATCTACGCATGCGTGAGAGTCGTAAAGCGTACTTAAGTAATTACGATCCCGAATGGCCTCCTGAAATACATCGAGGATAACCATGCATTAACTCTCGTATTTAAGTTAAATAGGAATTAACTAATAATCTTTAGTAAAGAGTTGGTGAAGATGGTTCTTAGAAATGTAGGAAACATGCAGAAATATGCCAAAAGCGAAGTACATGACACATCCTTAAAAATTCGTATACAATGAAAGAAAAGGCACAGACACAGGTTTTCCAGTGCGCAATAAAGAATCGAAGTGTCATATTATACCGTACAGCTTGATGCTTAGGGGCATCAGTGAGATGCGGAAAGTATCTGTGCACGCCCGCTTAGCGGCAAAGAAGGTAAACCGTCAAACTTTCAATGTGTGTCAATAAGATGCGGGTAGAAATTGCGCGCGCCTGCCAGTTTGTGTGTGTGTGTATGTCTGCCTCCCGTATCAATTAAAACAGGGTGAAATCCAATTGAACCAAATTTATTACATGGGTTTCACTAGCAAAGGAAAGCTCAGTGTCATGTTTTATATCACCACCATCTTAACCAAAGCAAAATTGCGGCCACCGAAATGTTCAAAGCTTAAATGAAATTATGACTAAATTAATCATGAGATCTCTACCAAATTTTCAAAAAATATATCTTCATGCAGGAAGCGTCTGGCACCTAAACTACAGGGTCATCATCTAAATAATTTCAATATGGCGCCCGTGTGAATCGTGCAAGCATTATAATCTATAACTCATAATACAATGAATCAATGTTCACAGCACCTATTTGGCATTCGTATAGTTTTATATAAGAACCCCTCTGTCGTCAACGTTATAACTACATTAGACTGTATGTTACGCGCAGCCACCATCTTGAAATTATAAAATATAAAACTATATAACTCTCAATCGTTAAGAGCTACTGTAACGTACATTAGTGACAACGTAGGACCATATATATGGCGCAGTATGGCAAACAAAAAAGAACATACTTTCTATACATTCAAAATGGCGGCTGTGCGAAAGATTATAACATTGAAATCGACAACTCCGAATGAAATTTGGTAATTAAAACGAATCTTGCCAAGAGATGAGCATCATATAAAAGCTCTCACTTGCGTTGGTCAGAAGATATCAAACTTGGGTTGGGACTTAAGTTAGTTAGTTATTGGAGTATTAAATGGTGGAAGAGCGAGACCATGTTATAATTATGGCAACTATTTATTTAGCACTGATACACAAGAGATACATGTTCCACTGTCCTTCAAACTAGTCATAAGCATGGTGTACAACACGTTGCCAGCAATGTGGAAGACGTAAGATACCTTTAGCAGCGCCCGTTGTGTTGATTGTCCAAATGGAGCGATCTACTGCCTGACGAATCACCGAAACAGTTCTGAAAATAAATCCTTGACGGAGCTGGGAATCGAATCCGTGGCCTCCGGGTGAGAGGTAGGTGCGCTACTCCAACACCACGGGGCTGGCACATTAAATAATAGACTCAATACAAAATGGGTTGTTTGTTGACTTGTGTAATAAGCTGCAGAGATGCATATGGATGGCGTAATTCGGATGCCACGTAGCTTCTCCTTAGGCGAGAGAAGAAAGACATCGACTAGGGTCTATGACAAGTTCCAGGCCACAAATCAAGTATTAACATTTGCTGATAGGCTTGATTAGCCAGTTGTTGTTGTTGTTGATTAATATAGGGACTTTGCGACATCGTGGTCATGTAGCCCCTTGTACTTGAGTGTGTGTGATATTTGTTTAATAACCCGTGTTATTGCGATGGCTGGATAAGTGTGTGTATTTTTACTTCAGATGAGGATTGCGAAGGAGGGAGCCGTGGCCTTAATTTAGGACCCATAAGCGTTGGAGTAGAAGTAAGGAAACCACGGAAAACCATTTCCTGAATGGCTGAGGCTAGAATCTAACCCACCTCTTCGCAGGTTTGCCTCACGAAGCTGAGTATACCCCGTTCCAGCCCATATACCAGAATTAAATTTCTTGGCAGAGCCGGGAATCAAACCCGGGCCTCTAGAGTGCTAGCCGCTACGCTACGAGCTGGACCCTTGAATAACCACTTCCTTATATTGTACCCATCTAATACCATGTATTAGGGTTACATAATGCAAAATTACTGTACATCACCGATAACAAAGATTTAGGCTTGAAAACAAAGAAAATTCAAGGAGTCTGCCTTCATTTGGAGAAGACTATACCATGCGGACGTCTCCCTTGGTCTGGTACCTTGACGTGTTGGGGAGGATTGTTTAATGAAATTCCTGAGCCACTTTGACATCAATGACCGTCATCAATGTACACCGCGGCATATGGGTTGTAATGAATGTGAGCATGTACCCCACCTGAGTGCAACAGGGATCCATGATCTTGATTCATTTAGTGTCTTTGCGACATCGTGGTCTTGTAGCCCCGTGTAATTGGGTGTGTCTTATAACCTGTGTCTTTGTGATACCAGTACTAGTGTGTGTATTTGTAATTAGGGTTAGTATTTGGTTTAAGGTGGCCGTGGCTTAATTTTGGCACCATCTCAGCTTTTTCCTGAAATAAAAGTGAGAAACCGTCTAAAAGCACCTCTGTCCGCCTCTTTGCATACTGTAGTGGCTATTACTCTTCGCTGTCACCACGGAGGCAAGGCTTGATTCCCGATTCTACCAAGAAATTCAATTCTGGTCTGAAGGCTGGAACGGGATTCACTCAGCCTCGTGAGGTAAAACTGAGAAGAGTTGGGAACGATTCCTACTTCAGCCATCCTGGAAATGGTTTTCCGTAGTTTTTCATATTTACTCCAGTCAAAAGCCGGGATGGAACATAACTTAAGGCCACGGCCGCCTCCTTCTCATTCCTAAGTTGAATAACAAATACACATATTAATACAGCCATCACAATAACACAGGTTATCAGACAGAATTACACACTCCCCATACTGGGTGAGTTAGTCGTGGTCGTTACGGCATAACTCCTGGCAGTCGCTCACATCCGGGAGGCGAGGAGGTTCGAATCCCCCCGCCGGCAACCTTGTAGATGGTCTTCTGTGGTTTTCCATCTTCCTTCCAGGCAAATGTCGGGTTGGTCCCTAACTATAGGCCACAGCCGCTACCTTCCAACTCCTCGTCCTTATATTCAAGCGCTCCTCCCCAGACAACACTCCACACGTGACGGTACTTGTAGCTCACCCATTGGGTGTCCGCCTAGAAGCAGCTACAAACTGGCGAGTCGAACATGTCCTCGAACACTCCCGGAACTAAGAGCCATACGCTAAAAAAAACACACACACACCCATGTATTGTTCGGATCCAAGTTCCATGAAACTGAGAGGCATGTGGATCGCGGACTATGAGGAGTGATGGTGACGAGTGAAGAGGGTTCCCGGTACGTACGTCGTAGTAGCAGAACCAAATACATTGGTCGGTGACTCACTCACTCATTCGCAACACCACAGTGGTTTGAGCAACGGCCCTATGTTAGCAGTATTGGAATAAACATGAATTCCAGATGACACAGCGGGCTGTCGACAAGCCATTCTCTTCCCACCTGCCACTTCACCTCACCCCGCAAGTTCACCGAGCTTGGACCCGAGCAGTACACGGGGCTACATGATCACGATGTCGCAAAGATCTCAAAGAATCAACAACAACAACAACAACAACAAAACCACTTCTGGGTTGGCTGAGGTGGGGATCGAACACGGTGGATGACGTCTAAAAATACTAGTCACTACACCATGAGGTAATCTTGATTGAGGGATTGAGGTTTAGTAGCAACCGACGACCTAAAAGCAGAGGCGTATATAAGGGGGGTGCTGAGGGGGCTCCAGCCCCCCCCCCCCGAAAAAAGCCAATACAAATTACAGTAAGAAAGTGTTGTTTTGGTAAGAGGAAAAAAAATCGTAAATTTGGTTTAATCCTAATCATAACTTATTGACTAAGTTATAAACAATATTAAATTGAAATTAGAATAACTCGTGTTGTAGTGGCTAGCATTCTTGGCAGCCGCCCCGGAGGTCCGAATTCGATTCCCGGCTCTGCCAATAAATTTTTATTCTAGTCTGAGGGCTGGAGTCAGGCGCGGATTCTAGGGGGGGGGGGAGGGTCATGGACCCCCCCCCCCAAACGGAGAGCAATTTTTTTGCAAACTCAAAAAATGAAAACACAATAACCAGACAAATAAAACTTAATGAATTTTAACTGAAAAACAGTTTTTTTCATTTTATTCAATACTGAAAATATCTTTATTGCAATTATTATATTCTGTTACAACTGTACATATTTACAACTTCATACCTGTTATATAAAAACGATTATTTATATAACAAAATCTACTCGTCTATTTTGTTTAGCAAACCTTGTGATTACCGAATCGATGTCTATAGTGATGTCACGATGAATGTGCAGCAATGCACAGATAGAAATTTGGGGGCTTTTTTTCGCACCAAAAAATTTTGCTGACGTCCAAACTGCAAGCTTGGTTGGCAATTTAAGCTGTGACTTTCTCCCTTTGTCGGTACCAACTCGACTTGCCGAAACTGTAACGTGCCTTGATACTTTTCTCGAAGTTCGATGTAAAAGTCGCAAAACACGCCGTTGCAATTTGTACGAATATTTTTGGTGCGCTAAACGCATCAAATTTCTATCCATGTAGCTTGCAAAAAATTGGTCTTGGTTTGTACGTTTGGTTATTTTGTGATTGCGTTGTTAGTGATACCATTTTTCTTAACAATTTCGATTCTGTGACCCCCCCCCCCCCAAAGCCAAACTCTAGATCCTCGCCTGGCTGGAGTGGGGTACACCCAGCCTCGTGAGGCAATACTGAGAACTCCACAGTACGGCACTTTTGAGAAATAAATTATCAACTTAAAAAAAAAAGTTTACTTTTCTGCTTAGTAAATTGACAAATATTTAGATATTTGCCATTCATTCTCCATAGATCATAATAGAAAATTTTATTTGTGTGTTGTGTTGTATTTTACGACTTTTTTATATTGCCAGTAATTGTAGGCTATATAAACTTTGAATCTTATCTAAAATAATTACAGAAAGTTATATGCTCTAAGATATTGGTTGATATTTCAGGGGATTTTGCTGTGACAATCCCCTGAGAATACTCACAATTTTCCAGGATAGTCAGCTCCCACCGAAAAAAAATGTATATACGCCCCTGCCTAAAAGGCCAAGAGAAAGAAAACAATATAACCATTGCAGTGTGTTTTTGAGTCTATGTTTATATATAAAAATCAATGTTACGTGATAGTTTGTTTGTCTGTATGTAGGGTAGAGTCAAGTTACTCCATGATATCAAGTAACACCGTGATAAAGCGTATTTCCTCTATCACTAAGTAGGTTCAATTCCGAAAGTTCTAAGTGTTTACCAACAGATGACAGTAGAAACCAGGAATCCAGGAAGTCCTTGCGTTCTATCTTTGACCAACTCAAAGAGGTTTAAAAAAGATATTAACAGAGAGTTGATATTTCAACAAGTGATCCCCATCCCGTGAAATCTGTGGTGAAGATTTTAATTTCTTATAAACAGCGGTTTCATTGTATAAGTTTCATTTTAACACCAGTCAGAGGTAAGATGCAGACCATTCACATACAAAACTTACATGCATGTAGTGTTTTACGCATTCAAGGTGTGCGAGCTTAGCAATAAGTACGTTTTTCTTAGGTTGGACGCTGAAATGGCGCCAAAACTGAATAAAGAGGCTCGCTCTGACACAGCTGAAACAATTAGAGAAGCATTGAGGTCGATGAAGGAAGAAGGATGGTCAGTATACAAGGCCAGTAGATGTTTTAATAACCCGTGGAGTACACTAAAGGATTATTGCACAAAATATTCAGCCGATCCAGGAAGTGCAACCCTTGCAAAAATTGCAAAGCCACTCGTTGTGTCACCTGAATTTGAAGTGAAGATAGTGTGTCAAGATAGACACAATAGATCGGTCTAGGCCTAATTCCAGACCCCAGAACAATAACGATGATGGTTGTGGTGCGTGAGATGGCTCCCCTGGCGGATGACACAAAGAGAAAGAATGGAGCCGAATGGATTGATAATCAGTTTTGTAATGTCTGGTACCTATAATGTCTATTTTATGTGTGATAAGTGTGAGGAATCTGATAGTCACTAAGAAGACTTAAAATATGTTTAATGGACTATTTTTAATAGAATGTTTTTTTCTTAAAAAAACTGTGTAGTGAAATGTTTCAATATGGGGTAATATAAACTTATAGTCTACTTACGATTTGAACACTTTTATTACATTAAACATTAGTTTTCACGATTAAAAAGTACACTGAATGGTGAACACCATGCTATCACGGAGTAACTTGAACACTATCACGGAGTAACTTGAATATCACGGCGTTACCTACTTCTACTACCGGATTTTGTTAGTTAATACCTTGAAATAACTTATGAATATTTGTAAGTTATACGCCAGAAATGTTCCGTAGGGTATTCCTCTTTAATATGAAATGAATCGAAATAACTGAAATCTAAAATTTCAGAAATAGTAACAAAAAAAGCTTAGTATCACGGAGTTACTTAACTTTACCCTATGTCCCCTATGCCTTCATATACCATTCATCCGATTGCGATGAAACTTGGGTGTGTACAGGCCCCCAGGGGGTTGCACCCCCTGGAAGCCACCCTCCATCATCTATTAAAACCATCCCTAACTGGCAAATCTCATAAGTCCAGAACAGCATCTTTTACACAGCGAGGGCGGCTGACCAACTTGGAAGGCTTGCCAAACACTTGCATCACACTATAAACAGCTACACTATAACTAACTGGGGCAGCTATGCCAATGGAATGCTGACAGTACAACACCAAAGCCTATAAGAGGAAGGCCTTAATGAGGACACACTCTCTCTCGATTATCAGTCATACAGTGTGTCAGCCGGAGGCCCTAGCTGTTATCATCAGGTGAGTCAGCAGTGTTCAGATATCCTATACTCTGTAAAACCTACCCCACAAACTTGTACACATAATTTGCACTATTGTTCACACTTCCCTAAAAGGGACATACAATTTCATACATCGCTGACCAATAAATACTTGGTCAGTAAACTACACCTTGTATTCGTAATTACACGCCTCTTCACATCCCAACACCCTTCCCGACTCTCGTCACGAGTAAGCGTGACAACAGTAGCCTGTAATCGCCGGCTCAAGTTCTATTGTGTCTCTCACACGCGACCGCTGGCTGCAAGCCACCAGCATAGCTGACACAAGCAGGATTGTTATATAATTCCTTTCGACCAGCTGGGAGCCCAGTGCATTAACCTGGCTCAAAGGATCATCCCCTAATCGACGCTTACGTCTTCATAGGAGCACCCCCTATCATTTAAACATCATACAACACTCTACACTGGTAAGCTTACCCAGCTACGGGAAGCTGCCCTCTTTAGAAATCACCTTCCAAATTAGCACATTAACACGTACGTTTTAGATCTAACTACCCCCAACTAAGGGATCTAAAACAATTTGGTGGAGGCGCCTCTACTACGCACAGTAGGGGTGGGACTCATACAACGAGCCCTCGTAGTAGAAACGACCCCTACCGTACGCAGCCAAGCGAAATAGTGAATTTTTTTTCTCTGACAGAAAGCATCATTTTTGCTTCTCACTAGCTACACAGGGAATTTTTTTTCTCCCACACCAATCCCCCAGCCCCCGAAAGGATCAGAGAGATATACGATACACTGCCAAACACGCACAGTTTTTTTTAAATTACAAGACGCATACACTTCATTCAGCATGGCCCCCCTATACCGCCTAGCTGTGCTGAGGAGCATTGGGGAGTACCAGGAATTAATTGCCTGGTACAAAGTCTTTGAAACTAGGCAGGACTACCTCAGAAGGTTTCAGCAGCTCCTGCACGCCCAGTATATGCGGATCATAAGAGCACTTGTCCGGCCACTCCGCAGCGCTAAGAATCGCAAGATTCGGGCGAAAATCCCCACCCTCCGTACACAAATCATTAAGGCACACTGGCAACTACACTGCCGACACGAGTTCATGTTCCAGCAATGGGAGACACTCATCAGGGAACACCACCGGATAGGGACTAGTGGCACAAATGTCGCCGAACAGGCCATATGCCTCAATAGGCAGTACACCCAAATTTGGGACGAGTACCGCGAGCTCCAAGCTAACAAGGCCATTTTTGAGTTCGTGGCAGGGCCGCAAGCCCAGTCGAGAGAGGACATAAGCGTAGATACGCTAACGCAGCAATTTGCGAGGATGTCCCTCTCGCCACGTACTGACACGCAAGGGAAGGAGTTCACCGTGGCCACAGTCCAGAAGACGGCCAGGTTAGACTCCAACACACTGCAGGGCCAAAGTCACAACAATACACGTCCCTCAGCTCCAGATCAGAAGGCAATTTTGCCAAACCGAGGAGCAGAACCTAGGCCAACCCCCTCACAACGGACGAACGAGAAGGAGTTGACGCCAGGACTCCCGAATACACATGACATAACAGGGAGAAAACTGTAGGTAACTATGTCATGGGCTGAGGACGTAGAGCCCGCCCTACAGCACATTAAGCCCACATACACCTACACAAATAGGCAAACACAAGGGCAGGAGTCTACCGTGGCCATAGGCCAGAAATCGGTTAGGCCACACTCCACTACATTGCCAGGGCAGAGACAGGCAATTAAACGGCCTTTACCGCTAGTTCAAAGGGCAGTTTTGCCAGAAGGGAAGCGGGCACCAGCATCTGTACCCCAGGTGTGAATGCATAAGAGGGTGTTGCCTTCAGGCCCTCAGGGTGCACAACACACACCCGCACACTCTGACCAGGCGCTAACACACAGTACACGGAGCATAAGAAAGGTCCTATTACCTACCCCACGAGACCGATCAGTCAAGAATATACACACCCCCATAAACTCTACTAGGGTAGCGCAGAGCGCAATTAGTCCCTTAGACAGAAATACACTCAGTACAACAGCAAGGCACTACGGTGAAAGCAGGTCCAGTCTTACTTTGCTGCAAATTCCTCCGGAAAACAGCAAAGGGGCACCTCAGTGGATTCCAGGGGCCTACACCTTAGTGACAGGGCGAAAGTATTCACCTTTCCGAGCAAGGACGCTTGGACGAGAATAACGACTTCCACCAGGAATACAAAATAAACCAATATCACTTGCACCAATATTATAGTTACACGTAGGCTCGTTTGCACGTGAGAAATACGATAATAGACACATAGAGACTCACAAACATAAACTGCACATTTTTATGTATATACAGTGGAACATGGCTAAATCAAAAGGTATCATTCAAAATTCTTCTTGGGTTTTTTTCCTTGGCCCCTAGCATTTTTATTTTAGGCCATCAATGGTTTACAATCGTGATTAAGTAAAGACATATTTAGGGCAATGCAAAGTCTTAATATGCAAAGCCGACCGGAAGCCAATTAGGCGAGCCACGCGGCTTAAGGCCGGAAAGAGCTATTCCGAACACAACCTAAGCAACAAACCACTGCATAGAGCTTAGGCGAATCTTTCTAAGTAGAAATGACTAAAGGTTCTATGTTCCGGTCCCACAGTTTGATAGATTCTCTTGTGACGGGCGAGAGCCCTAATTGTAGCAAGAATTAAGAATCTCAAACTATTTTTCAAAAGTGGTAGATTCCCCTGAGACCTAACTAGATTACTATCGTACTAACGTCACCAAATAGGTGAATAGTACACTCAGGTCCTACTTTTCATTTTTAAACATTTTTGCACTATTTACGGCACAATCTTTACAGATTACCGATGCCTGGCAACCCGCTTTGATAAGCATAAAGCATTGCGCAGACGGGATATAATATATTTTCTCTACTCTTTTCAAAGTGCTCTCTTAATTCGGAGCGTTGCATAACTTTTTTTTACCTCTTTCACTAATCCCGAGAAAGGAAAGTTAGCCAAGTGGAACTGTATGTATTTAATCCATAGGCATACGTGACACATTACACTGCCTATAACATGACTTTTTCTCGCCTCCATAACAGCACGCAAGCTAAAACACAAACACCATAGGGTGAAAATCCCAGACTTTGGGAAAGCCTACATATTTTTGGACGGCACACAGTCAACCCACATTACCACATAACAAGTTAATACGCTAACACAACTGTCCAGAAGACACAAGCCTGAATGGCACCAGAAATAATTACCCTGGTTAAAGACGGTCTCAAACCCGCAACCTTCTGAATACCAGGAATGTAAGGTCGGGTAGCTATCCAGTTGCAGGATAGGAAAGTAAGGGACAGTTCCACTAACACATATACATACGCACAAAACAATCAAATCACCTCCGACACCTAGTCACCAAACACGCGACTAGCGGCCCGGAGACACTCGTGCATAACGACATTTAGTACCATTAATAGGGATATACTCGACCCACGCTTACAGTTAACACAAAACTAGAGGACACAAATGTAGTTAATGGAAAGTTCTTTTGCATGGCGGAAAGCCATGAGCACAGCAAGAGAACGGGCAATCAAATTCACACACATACAAGTGCAGGAAACATGAACAGAGCCAGACAAGTAACAAGTGAGTGCACACGCCGTTGTAATTCAATACTGTCGCACTCAGCGATAACACACTCCGCGTGGGCGACCTTTGCTGGCACAGACAGACTAAGACCACTCCAGGTTGAACTGGGACATACACATTCATTCACGCCAGGTCCAGAACCCCGTAACTCCCCAAATTACACTACGAGGAGAATTCAAAAACACACAAACTCTTCACAGGAATGCGTATTTTCATATGCGCATTTCAAATACACGATACATGGGCCATGGTATATACGGCACAGATATCGTCATACCAAGTCCTTACAGCAAGCCGGATCCGAACCCACGACCACACTACACAGTCGTGCCAAAAACTAACTAACCAATGGTATTTTTGGCACGAAAGACACAATCAAAAACCACACTGGGGACAACTCAATCCCAAAAACACAACGTAGACATAGAACACGGAGAATTACATGATCACGGGTCCGAATTCCAGCAAAAATTGGACGCCATGGGAAATAAAAATCCAGACGCCCAAGTACACTGAAGTTGGCCACAGATAAGTAGATAACTGGGTCAGACACATGCATATAGACACAGAAGGGTTTTTTTCTCTCTTTTTCTCTCTTTTTGCCCATACATAATGGAGCATAGATTCGCCCCAGGGTACTCGCTACAACAGCCTACCTCGGCAGTGGCGACCCAGGAATTCCCAACAAGAGGGCGTACCGCAAATTCTAGGCCTCCAAGGGGATCACAATAGACTTCCCAGACATGGATTACACATGGTTACACAAAACAAAGTCTTGCGAAAGCAGTGTACACGTAACATCGATTAACAAAAGCAGGACAGATTAGCACACTGGCACTCCCAGAATCCCAACCAGTGACAACACTCACATACTGGCAAAAAGTCACGTTCCGACAGCCGACATACGCAATGTCAGAGACTTCATGTACACAAACAAATGAAAACATAACATGACGAAATACTGACTTGCAGAGTCCACCGCATTGCAACACTGCTGCCGACAGACACTATTGTTATATCGGAAGTGACCATGAAATCACAAACACAAACCAATGATAATGCCATATATTTTTCAGCACTGTTACAACAGTTGGGACATTTAGCAATATGCGGATACTGTGGGCCACATTATCTCAGGACCATAGGAGCATATCTACACAGATGTTGACAAGTTACACGCGCCATCTGACACTCAGACACGCGACACACGATAGGACTTAGCCTATAACAGCCCACCCGCCCGCGTGGTGTAACGGAACATAGTCACACACACATGCGCTCACTAATCAGGGGCGAATAAAGACAGGGACTCTGAGGGAACAGACCTCCCCAATAAACACTTCTCTTCTTACTTTTAAATCCTAACACCATCATAGGCGGTCAGGACATGACCAGTCGCACTACGACCACTGGCTGCATTAACATTGCAACTGAAAGACCAGATTAGGTCGTGACGTTATAGCGTCACCATACTTTACTATCCCAAGGAGCGGATAGTAAACAGACTGACCAGGTGAGGATGACAGAAGCACAGGTAGATAAGGCCAGCCAGATAGCCAATATACCGCCTACAGGCTGCCATAGTAAGACCCTCATCCTGCCATAACCTTTCCATTTACACCATTAACCAACACAGACACATAAAAACATGAAAACAGCAAACTACACGCCAAAATTTACATCGGGGTTGATAGACTTCATGCGTTTAAAGAGAGGGCTTACTACGCCCTGGATCTCAATGCTAACACCTGAATATTAGGGGTGTGTCGGAAAACGACAATTAAGCGTAATGCGCATCTCCAAGTAAGAGATGAGGCCAAAATGACATACTAACAATTCTTTTTTATTAAATAATCCCGCATGAAAGGGACATAATATTATTATACACTGACCAATACCCATCCTTCAATGAGCGAGGGTACGCCTCATATCCAGACACATGCATGGAATATCCCATCCACATACCAAGGGTTATTACTATTGAACCTGCATGACACTTTGTTAAAATTTTTGCAATCCCGGGAAATACCTACCCCCGTCCACTCATTGTAGAAGCATCCTGGTAGCATCACCGGCTCTAGGCCACCATTTACATGAAGCCCAAAGATGCGCAACCCCCTCCTACCATGCTTTAAACCTATTCAACGGATAATACCCCCGGATCCTAATAACAGGGAACCTAATGCCATAAACCCTACTAACGCCTCCAGGAAAATCAACAAAGCATTACAGCTGGAAATCCGACATAGCACAGTAGACCTAAAGTAGTCTATGCACTTAGAAGTTTCTACAACCCCAAAACACTTGAAAAATTTTACATTTTATACACAATAAATTATTTACACAATACACTTATTTTTTCCATATATAAAAAGGAATCTGTGACACGCTGATTGATGATGACAGCGTAAGCTGAAGGAAAGAGGCACCACACAGAAGCAGAGCTGGGTAAGGCGATGTTGAACCTTACCCTAGTTAACATACTGACCCAGACCAAACAGACGAACTACGTAAGGTTGAGGCATTCATGGCCTAGCACGGGCAAACTTCGGAGTCCCAGGGGGCCTATCCTGTTCCCGGGACGAAGAGATGTTACACCCACTATGTGCCACGGTCGTCGAAGCCAAGACCTGCAGGGGAGACTTTCTGAGGATGGGGGGAGAAATAGCCAGCTCCACACCGGACTCAGGAGATGACCCTAGGGACGACCCAACTAGGACTAGACTTTTAGTTAGATATAAGTACGTAGGGCTTCTAGAGCGGGAAGCAAGACTCCTATGCGCGGGAGTGAAGCATTATTGTTGCCAATAAGGGCAAAGAGATTATTATTACTGCGAATAAGGGCGAAAAGGATACTATTACTGCCAATAAGAGCGAAGATGATATTATGCCATTGGACGATGTCCAATGCCCACATAAATGGTGACGCATCGGGCAGCCAAGGGCATTAAATGAGGAGCATCGCGAGCAACTCACAGGGGTCAAAGTGGGCAGACCCAACAACGACAACATATGCAAAGGCAACGGCAATGAGCAGACAAATACAGCGGGCGAAGCGGTTTGCTTAGGGGCACCGTAAGCTGCCTGCGACTATATTAATACTAGTTAATAAGCACTAGCATAGACGTCGACAATTAGGATTAAGACAGAGGGGACTACGAGGCATTGTTGGGTTCCGGTCCCAACAATGTACTACAAGGGCACCCCCGCGAGAGAAATCGAACGGACAGCCTCCATCTAAATTTTAGTATTTAAGTTACAGTGCCATTTTTTTAGGTCACTTAGATATAAGCAAATTCAACCAGCGCTGTTGTTAAAATAGGACACAGCACATTTCGGCTTTAGAATAAGGTCCACTCGGCATGTATATACAGCATAGTTTTACAATTAAGGCAATTTTTTTTTTTAGATTAAGGTAAAGCCTTTCGGCACCTGGCGACGCAAAGCCGTTGTCAGGGTATGCCCGATAACACACTAGAATAAGTCAGATTTAGGCTAAATATTTCGACACCCGGTAACTAAAATTCCGCTACCGGGGTAAGCCCCGACAACATATTAAGATAAATGGTATTAAGATGACAACACTAGGTTAAGGCAATATTTGGAGCCACTTTTTATATATCCCTAAGAGTAGTCTATAAATAGACATAAGGTTAGTTGAGCGACAGGAGTACACTATCACGTTGGTAGACAGGAGTAAACATACATATGGACAGTGATATTAATCATATATATGCTTGCTTTACAGCCATGAGCTCCAACGTGGGACACCCGCTCCCAATATAGGGTGCTCCATAATTATGGACATTTATTTTTGTCAGCATAGAGAGTGGCGCCAATATGGGCACTCTCCAGATTTTATATGGCAATATCATTATTATATTGTGCTTACATATCATGTTATATTTTCTTGCACCCCGCCAGGTATCGGTCCAGCGCCGACAACCGACCACTGGGTACAGGCAACCGCTACCATGTAGCAACCACGTGCTGAGCACCATGCTCATACTGTCATGTTTTACAGGCCAATACACAGGATGACAAGGGTGAACACCCTATACATATACATATATGCCAATAATTTCTTTTCTTTACCAACAGGTGGCGACATTGTATATATCCCTCTGTAAATATTTTGCCCACGCCCATACACGTCTTGCTAACCCCCACTCATACACACAATTTCCCCCCCCCCCCCCCTCTACACACATCAATAAATTTTGCTTACAGGTAATAAATCCGCACCACGGGGGAGATATGCCTGTGGGATATACCCCACCGCAGGTCGGATCAACGTTTAATGAATATCTCACCTAATATGAGAGGTGACATACGGCCACACAACGCGGACTCCTCATGTAAAGGACGGGTTGTGCCGCCATGATAGTCGCGCCCACCCACAGGGGGCAACGCTATTAGCATAAGTTTGTTAGAAATGATGACGATGAGGTACCACATAGATTAGAGTAACAGAAATTTAGCGCGCTTAGTTAGTCCATAAGATAATTGTAAATTGTAAATTAGCACAAAGTAATGCGCCCACGGGCAGTTATTCTCCTATAAATGTATAAACAATACTTCGCACCCCCACATTGTCTGCGGAGGGGATAAATGGTATTCATAAATCTTAATATATGCGCATATCAAAGTTACATATTATACAGTATACTCTCTACATTAATATCACATGTACACAATGATTATGATTTGTTTCTTTCATTTTCTTTCTTCTAACGCCCAAATTTGTGAAGGTGTTCCGTTTTATCCCAAAACAATAAACATATTTTAAATATTTCCCCTAACGTATACCTTGGAACACCTATTTTTTCTACTTCTTCTATCTTTCTCATTGCAGGGAGCAATTTTTTCCCCAAGATAGAGCCGGACGACACAATCACTCGTCCAGCCCTGGGTTTTTTTCCTCCCTGCACGACAATATATTATCAAAACCATGTATTTTTTGGAACTTTTTATATATTGCAAATGCCAATTTTTTTCTCATGAACTGTTTTAAAATGTCAAATGTATATGTATATCCCAAAACCCACCCCTCTGAACACGAGCTGATCTCACATCTACACGACATCGCTACATCAACACGACATCACGACATCACTACCTCTACACGACACGAAGAAACAAAGAAGAGATATAAGGAAGATTCAAGAATAACCTAATACATCGACACCCCAACTCCACGTTCCGTTCCCGTTCGCGGGGACACGAACTAATCAGAGGAGGAGGCTTGTACAGGCCCCCAGGGGGTTGCACCCCCTGGAAGCCACCCTCCATCATCTATTAAAACCATCCCTAACTGGCAAATCTCATAAGTCCAGAACAGCATCTTTTACACAGCGAGGGCGGCTGACCAACTTGGAAGGCTTGCCAAACACTTGCATCACACTATAAACAGCTACACTATAACTAACTGGGGCAGCTATGCCAATGGAATGCTGACAGTACAACACCAAAGCCTATAAGAGGAAGGCCTTAATGAGGACACACTCTCTCTCTCGATTATCAGTCATACAGTGTGTCAGCCGGAGGCCCTAGCTGTTATCATCAGGTGAGTCAGCAGTGTTCAGATATCCTATACTCTGTAAAACCTACCCCACAAACTTGTACACATAATTTGCACTATTGTTCACACTTCCCTAAAAGGGACATACAATTTCATACATCGCTGACCAATAAATACTTGGTCAGTAAACTACACCTTGCATTCGTAATTACACGCCTCTTCACATCCCAACACCCTTCCCGACTCTCGTCACGAGTAAGCGTGACAACAGTAGCCTGTAATCGCCGGCTCAAGTTCTATTGTGTCTCTCACACGCGACCGCTGGCTGCAAGCCACCAGCATAGCTGACACAAGCAGGATTGTTATATAATTCCTTTCGACCAGCTGGGAGCCCAGTGCATTAACCTGGCTCAAAGGATCATCCCCTAATCGACGCTTACGTCTTCATAGGAGCACCCCCTATCATTTAAACATCATACAACACTCTACACAGGTAAGCTTACCCAGCTACGGGAAGCTGCCCTCTTTAGAAATCACCTTCCAAATTAGCACATTAACACGTACGTTTTAGATCTAACTACCCCCAACTAAGGGATCTAAAACAGGTGATTTGTTGTGTGCACTCCAGGGAAGGTTTCTAGCTACAAATTATTTATGTAACACAAAAGGGTGAGGGACTTAATAGGAACTCTTAAATCCCACAGTAACCCGATTGCAAAATCTGTATACTTACCACACAGCAACGCCAGGTGTGAGAATGGCTTGCTGATTCATCGCAAGGTGTCATAGGAGACTGTCAGCAGCCCGCCGTGTTATCTGGTATTGCTGTCTATTCCAATACAGTTCACGCCACGGTTTTTGGCCGGTGGTTTTAAAAACTGAACTCGAGCTTGGAAAACAAATAACATTATTAGTATCCTCCTCTCTTTCTATCTATCTTTGATTGGCATTGCAACGCATGCCGGGTATAGCTAGTACAAAATAAATTAGGTGAACTACAGTACATTACGATCTTATGGTGACGTATCTTGAGAAGGTTAGAATGTTAGCATCTTGACAATGTAGCGAACGATAGTACAGCAGGAACATCCAGGAAACAGCTAAGTCTACACAACTACTCAGTTATTATCTTTATGTTTGTTCAAGTGATATACCTAACGACCCAAATACATAAGCACAAACCAAACCTCGTGGCGCTACAGCCCATGGAAGACTTAGGCCTACCAATCGACCACTGCCCAGCTAGTTGGCCTTCAGATTATGGGGAGACGCTGGGTCAGCGCGTCAGATCCCATCGGCCGTTAATCTTGGTCTCCGTTACCCGGGCGCTGTCTCACTGTCAGACAGCTACTCAATTGTCCTCACGAGGCTGAGTGCACCCCGTTTCAGCCCTCACGCCAGTTTCTAAAATCCCTGACGGAGCCGGGAATCGAACCCTGGGCCTCCGGGTGCGAGGCAGGCGTGCTACCCCAACACCACGGGGCAGGCCACAGGAGCACACTACTTAAATAGTAAATTTGAACAGTAAAGGTTACTAACAAAATAGTTTCGAACGCAAACAATTCAAAAGCTCGCTACGGTAGAAGTTAACGATTCAAAGAGTTTTCATACTTAAACACATAAAAAGTACTAACAACAAAACACGCTACACTTACAGAAGTAGTGTAATCAACTAACGTAATAAAAAATAAAATACAGTAAAACCTGCCTTCAACTGACCCTCTATTAAACGGAAACTGTGTTACGCGGACAAAGGAAATCAAAGTACGCATTATAAAGGAAAGTTTCCAAGTTCCGGAATGCAGTGTTTAGATTTTTCTGGCACCCTGTGAAATTCTACCTTGACTGCTGTAACAGTTCATTCTGCTGATAAAAGAGGATTGTGCAAATTGGTCTTCCTTCTTTTGTTCGCCAACTGACTGGTCCAAGCATACGGTTAATTGGCTGTTTCCTGTTGCACAATGCTCGCTTTAATGAGCTGTCAATCAACAAATGCCTGTCTTTGTCTATGCCCTTGTCAATTACCTTAGAATTCAGTTAATAACTGAACATATCTCAACTTACATTGCTGACACAGTTCGGCAGCTGTCATTATTGCTTCGAAAGCACGAGTTGTGCTTGATATTAGCATGAGAGTAAAAGTGATAAAGTATTGTATTAATTCGTTGCATAAATATGTAAATATAACCTTGAGTAAGGTATGTACAACATTTTATTTTATATCAGATAGCCCATCATATGCATGTCCTTTGTTTAATTATTTTAGCGTACACCTACCTCCATTAACTGGAAATCTACCTTTAAAAGGGGAGACTCCACTGAAAAATTTAACTTGTCTCCTACTGCATCGATTTCAAATTAATTTTGTGATCATATATAACACGCAAAGATGTAGAGCAATGTCTAAGGTTTGAAGGCCATAACTTGAATGGTTCTTGAATTATTAATTTTAATGTGGTTTTTGATGGCATTTTTGAAAACCAACTTTTGGTACTGAGATATCAATTTTTACATTTCAGTTTCTTCAGACATAGTAACAGGACATAGTTTAAGAGTTCTGTGCATTTATTTTATGAGAATGTTTGTTTATTTACCCTTAGTTCTTTTTTCAAATTTCAATTTTTTTTTCAAATAATTTGTACATAAATGTCATAAAAATCATTGAAACTGCATATCATTTAAAATTAATGCACAGAAGTAAGCAATTACCTCATGACTACGTCCTGCAAAACATTCACTGAGATTGGTTAATATTTAGGATAAAAAAGCTGGTATTGAAGTTAGAAATCAAACTTATAAAAATTTACCTCCCAACAAAATGTTTGTTAAAATCACTAGTTCAGCTTTTTATCACCAGGAATCGCTACATTTGAAGGAAAAGCAAAGAGCCAACTTTGGAACAAAGATTATCCGATTGGTGAGAAGATGTTCGTGTTTGATGGTGTTAACATCAAAAAATACTATCCTTGACAGCTGTCAGTGTACCACGCCCCCCTCATGCAGTCCATATATCAAATATTATTTAGACTTATTTATAATTCGAATAGAACCAAATCTTTCTGGGATCTAAGAGAAAACACTCCCAAGGGTCTGAAATAGCCAATAAACATTCTTTGAAAAAAAAAATGAAGTTTTGCGGTGGAGTCTCCCCTTAACGGAAAAATTTGCGAGTCCCGTTCGATTCCGTTGAAGAGAGGTTTTACTGTGTAATTGGTTAAAAATGTCTGACTCATGAAAACGTTTAATTAAAAACTTCTTATCCCTAATAATTTTACATACTGTTGTACATATCCACTGAACCTGAATTACGCAGGACACAACACCACCCCTATCTCGATAATGTTAATTTAACCATGATAAATGGTAATCTCAAACTTTAACATGCGATGTAAAAGGGCTCTTAAAATTATACTGAACCTTTAAAATATACAATACATGATTTGGATTGGTCTCTTAGATTTTTAGGAGAGCTTAAAATACGAAGCCGAAAGAAATCAGAAACCCCTATGGATGTCGAATTGGCAGGTGAAAAGCTACAGGAAGTAGGTGGCTTCTGTAACTTAGGAAGCAAAATAACCAGTGATGGACGAAGCAATGAGGATATAAAAAGTAGGTTAGCACAGGCAAGGAAAGAATGTCTACAGAAAGGAATCTGTTGACATCGAATGTAGATTTAGGTATTAGGAAGTCATTTTTGAAGGTCTATGTCTGGAGCGTGGTACTCTATGGAAGTAAAACTGTTGGAGCAGCAGAAAATAGGAGAATTGAAGCGTTTGAAATGTGGTGTTACAGGAGGTTGAAGATCAGATGGGTAGATAGGGTTACGAATGAAGAGGTATTAAGGTAAGAAAGACCCGTCTAGGGGCGAAAATAAAGGGAAAATTATCTTCTTGGCGTTTTTAGTTATTTACAATGTAGAGAATAGGAATTTGTAAAAGAAAGTCGAAGAAATATGACAAATTGTCATTTTATAAGATATAAATGACTATGCTGTACCATGAAACACAACGCCCGCTTTTACAGAGATTTATGTTTGTGCGTATAACTTCCGAACTATTATAGATAGATTTCTGAACTCGCTTCTGGTCTGCTCTGTTGAGCACAGACTTTGTGTTGGCAACAATGCCAACTTCCTGCATTGTTTATGTTACGAATGGTTACTGAACATCGTCATAATATTATAATTACTGCGATTTTGCACTGACCTATTGAAGAAATATTGTTTAAGGGGCGGAACAGCGAGGTCATCTGTCCCAATTATTAATAATTGAATCGTTGATTTTAAGAGGGAAATAAGTCCCCTTATTTGCAAACAGATAAGTTGAAAAACGCATTTACTGTATTTATATTGTTTGTATTTACTTATTTATTTGTTCTTTTATTTATTTAAAACCTAAAGGAAGTAGAAGCAAAATAACCAGTGATGGACGAAATGATGCAAGTTATGGGGCAAGAATGTTCTAAGAATTGTCAGAGGTGACAAAATGTAATGAAAAACGTCAACCTCATTTTTCTCAGTTTAACATTTTTCACTACTTTGGTACCATTTGAAAGAAAACTATTAAAGATAGGTCCATAATTTTATTTTGATGTATCAACATCATCCTAATGAACAGCAATAAATAATACAAATAATATTATAATATAAATAATACACAAAATGAAATATAAATATTTTTTGACATAATTTTGGAATAAATTTTCGTAACTTACCTTAAAAAAATAATCATATTGGCAAACGTATTTCGTTTTTGTCAATAATCCTTCTTATTGCTTCAGATAATGATCCAAACAGTAATCCCTGAAAATTTCAATTAGTTAACCCAAACAAATTTTGAGTAAAGTGTACCAAACATTTGAAGATTTAACATGGGCGAGATAGGTAGGTCTTTCTTACCTTAAGACGAGTGGGAGAGGAGAGATGCTTCTGGCGACTGCTAATGAAGAGAAGAGATAGGTTGGTAGGACACTTAATTAGACACCCAGGAATAGCAAACATAGTTATAGACGGAAGGGTCGAGGATAAGAAAAGGAAGGAAAGGAAGGAAGCTTGTCGTTTAACGTGACCGTTAATCTTGAGATCATGAGCCACGGGACCTCCTTTTTACGTGGAATCCGAACCACAGGACATGGCATTTCACTTCGAAAATCTCACATGCATTGACCGGGAATCGAACCCTTGGTGAGAGGCATACAGCTCGAGGATAAGAACCGCAGGGGTAGACTAAGGTTAGAATATGTTAAATATATTGCCTCGGATGTAGGGTGCGGTAGATATGTAGAGATGAAACGATTAGCTCAGGACAGGGAAGCATGGAGGGCTCCTTCAAACCAGTTGAAAGACTAGACTCAAACAACTAACTTAAGTGCAAGAATAAAATTGAGTTAATATATTTTTTTATAGGCTTCCATGCTCTTACCTCGTTTAGAGGTTCGCTGTATTATCGCAGGGCCGTCGCGAGAGGTGCGGTCGCGCCAGGCCCCGCGCTTTACGCCATTTTTTTTCCTAAATGAAAAAAATAAAGATAGTGTGTTTGATTCAGTCCAGCCCAAATTAAAATAAGCCAACTTATGCTGTGTTTGTATGGGGGACCCTCCCCCCCCCCCCCCCCATACATCCAAGTAATCAATACCAATCCCCCCGGGGGATATTAATTACTTGGATCTGGATCGTCTGAATTAAAGTCAGTTTGTTGACAAAACTTGGGTTGGTCCTCGAGCTTTAGGAGGTACACGACACTACGGGAAAGGGGTTAGCTGAGGTCTCAGAGGGTGTATTGTAGGATAATGATCTTGATATCATGGACTGGAGGGGACAAGAGTATGACAACGGTGCTAATATGAAGGCCAAGTATACAGTAAGGGAGTGCAGACGCGAGTAAAAAATATTATTAAACGAGCAATGTTCATGGCATGTGTTGCACATAATCTTAACTTACTTTTGGGTGACATGGTTAAATGCAATAAGGACGCTATGATATTTTTTGGTATAGTTCAGCGTCTGTACACTTTGTGTGTAGCTTCCACGGAAAGGTGGGACATTTTGTGCGAACTATGTCCTGGCCTCCTCACACTAAAAATCTTTATCTAGCACGAGATGGGAATGTAGAATTGACAGTGTCAAGCCCATCAGGTACCAGTTAGGCAAAGTAAAAGAAGCTCTAGAAAAAGTAGCAGAAACTACCAAAGATCCTGTTACCCGGTCAGAGGCCCAATCTTTGTTGCTTCATACAAGTTCGTATGAATTTGTTTTAAGCCTCGTTATCTGGTACGATATTTTATTTTCTGTGAACTCAACAAGTACAACTCTCCAATCTGAGAAGACTTCGTTAGATACGGCTTTAACCTAACTTCAGGGCCTAAAGTCATTTTTTCAAAATTAACGCAACACAGGCTTTAACAGTGCAATGTCCACCGCTAGAGAAATACAGTAATGGAAAATGTGGGCTATGCAAAGAATTTTTCTATTCGCCGTCAAGGGAATCGCAAAAGGTTCTCTGATGAAATAAATCAGCAAAATGATCAACAGGTGGAAAAAACCGAAGAGGAACTTTAAAAACAAGCTGAAAATAAATTTCGGGTAAATTACCTTTTGTCTGTCGTAGATACTGCACTTAGCTGCGTAGAAAATAAATTTAACGAAGTTAATTTTTTTCGGAATACTTTGGATTTCTTTTCGATCCTTCCAAGCTTCCCAATTTGGAGGAAAAGCAATTGAAAGACCATTATCAAACACTCTCTAATTTTCTAAAAGACGGGCAGCTTGAAGATTTGGATGCAGAAGATCTTTTTCTGGAGCTACAATAATTTAGGTACGCTGTTCCGTCATCTGTAAAAAGTGCGCTAGGTGCACTACAGTACTTAGCCCCGATAAAGGAGCCCTTTCTTAATTTAACGACGGCCTATCGAATTATGCTTACAATTCCTATAACGGTTGCTTCGGGGGAAAGGAGTTTTTCCATTTTGAAACCAATCAAAAACTATTTGCGATCAACGATGGCAAAAAGCAAGCTTGTAGTTTAACGTGACCGTTAATCTCGAGATCATGAGCCACGGAACCTCCTTTTTACGTGGAATCCGAACCACAAGACATGGCATCTCACTTCGAAAATCTCACATGCATTGACCGGGAATCGAACCCGGACCGCCTTGGTGAGAGGCATACAGCTAGACCGCTGAGCCACCACGCCCTCCTAATCAACGATGGCACTGGAGCACCTGAACGGTTTGGCTACTCTGTCAATCGAATGTGAAACGGCAAAAAAAAAAAGGAACGATTTTGCCCTAGCAAAGGACCGCAAAGCTCTAAATTCTAAACAAAAAACAGAAATTACTTCTTTTTAGAAAAAAAAAAGCCTGCCCTGTAAACCATGTTATTTCTCGAACAAAGGGGCCGTTCAGCTCATATTTATCGTTGAAAGTTGACTTATAGCACTTTTAGTAGTTTAGTTTATGAAAAACTGTATAGCCGTAGAAATGTTGAAATATGTAAACGTGATTGCGTATTATTATTAATTATGTGCGTTTGGGTAAGAAAGTACATCAAGCACATGCTTCGTTTTCCATAATATATTATTTATGCCAAAAAATGACCTGTGTTAGCTCATTATGTCAGGTTTCCATTGATATTGCTTTTTGCTTTTATCTGATCAGGTGCTTCCTGTATCCAATTTTATGATTATCCTATTTGTTGAGGTTTGTATAGAAACTAGAAATGTAATAAAATGAGTTTTAATTAGCCTAAAATTGTAATCCCCCACCTCCGCGAACTCATGCCTACTAGACCCCGCGCACATTGTCGTGCCAGGCCCCGCGAACCCTCGCGACGGCCCTGTATTATCGTGTTGGAAACTATTTTACAGCGTTGCCTTACTAATCGGAATTTAAAGTCGAAATTCAGCAGGTCAATACGATTGTAGTCTACCCAATTGTAATGGGCATTTCTCTAAGCCCAAAATAAATTTCAAGAGAGTATAGATACACTTGGATGACAAGTTCCAATCGTCAAGCGTCCATCATCAGGTCCATTACACTTAGGCTATTAAATCTATGTCTACAAGTATGGGTTATAGCATTTACAATATAGGCTATACACTTATACTTGTATAATAGCAGTAGTTATTAAACAAGCGAATCTAGTTAATATTTGATAGTTATATGTGATTATGTTTGTTCAGATATTGTTAGTGGTGATTGAACTTCAAGTTTGCTTGCTTAGTGTGATATTTGAGATTGTTATCATGTTGACCGATTGGAAAGCATTAAATTTCGAGGTTCATTGTATGTAATGAAGTGTTATTATACTGCTGTATAAGTTTCAGAAGCTTTGGTCTTATGGTTTCAGAGATAAAGGGACATATTTCAGGAAAGCAGTTTAATGTTGGAAGTTTTTATTATGTGTCATATCTCTATAACTCCGTGAGCTGCCAGAATAGGATTGACAGTTCTCACCTCGCCATATGGTCAGGGAACAAGGTTGCCAAACAGAATAACAAGCGATCACACTGTACAAGCTAGAGAGAGATACAGCTGACCAGGTATTGACGAACGTGGACTGTAATATTGCAACGTAGAGTATTATGACATCAACTATGCGAACATGGATTGATGAAGAGGCAGAGGGGTGATGACTGACGTGGAACTCCCTGCCAAATGTCAATCCTATTCAGGCAGCTCACAGATTATATTATATTATCTCTACTTAGTATAAAACAAAGTCCCCGATTCTTGGATGTTACGGGTAAACTCGAGAACCACTGAATGGATTTTCATGCAGTATTCACCATTCTGTAAAGGATATCTCGAGGATTATTTCTGTAGAAAATAATTTATTTATGATCAATGGAAGCCGAGCAGTAACGATTTCAGTGGAAAAGTCGAAAACTACCTGGTGTCCGAGCGCTTTGTAAGCTTGCGCTGGGCAAACCGTTAAAAATATCTAAATACTATGAGTGTAAGAATTGTTCAGCATGAAAAGTTCTACAAAAAAAGTCCCCGAGAGCATATGTCTATCTTCAATACATCACCCTCTATAAGTGTTGTTACGTTTTAATTTCTTCCAACCATCTCCATTCAACTACTGAGGCGACAGTTTACGAGCTAGCTAAGAGCGAGTCTAACATCCCTGTTACAGCCTAGCTAGTGGGCGAACCTATTGCCCCAGATACAGCCAGCAGCAAACCGTTGAGTCGTGTTGAGTTGAGACTTCTGAGAAGGGTGGTTGTGTTTGGAGATTCCCTGGAAGTGCAACTCGGGTTTTCTTCATTTCGCCTGTGAAACACAGTCAAGTTAAGATTGGACAGAAGGGGGATTTGAGTTTCATTCACCTAGCCATTCCCTGGAAGTGCAGCTCTCATTTCGCCGGTGAACTGTTCGTTCCGCAAAATTCACAGTCAATTTAAGATTGGACGGGAGGGGAATTATATTATATTAAATTATACTGATTGGCGTATAATCTCTACTTACAGTAGTATAAGACAAAGTCCCCTATTCTTGGATGTCACGGGTAATTTCGAGAACCACTGAATGGATTTTGATGCGATTTTCACCATTCTGTAAAGGATATCTCGAGGAAGGTTTCTGTAGAAAATAATTTATTTATGACCAAGGGAAGTCAAGCACTAACGATTTCAGTGAAAAGGTCGAAAAAAACTGGTGTCCGTGCACTTTTAAGCTTACGCTGGATAAACCGTTAAAAATATCTATATACTATGAGTGTAAGAATTGTTCAGCATGTAAAGTTTTACAAAAATCCCGGGAGAGCATATCTCTATCTTCAACACATCGCCTACTATAAGTGATTTTACATTTTCATTTCTTCCAACAATCTCCATTCAGTTACTGAGGCGACAGTTTACGAGCTAGCAAGGGGTGAGTCCATCACCCCAGTTACAACTTAGCTAGTGGACGAGCTTATTGCCCCAGATACAGCCAGCAGCAAACTGTCGAGTCGTGTTGAGTTAAAAACTTCGAGAAGAGTGGTTGTGTTTTAAGTTTCCCTGGAAGTGCAACTCGGCTTTTCTTCATTTCGTCTGTGAACTTTTTGTTCCGCAAAATTCACAGTCAAATTAAGATTGGACGGAAGGGGAATTTGTGTTTCATGCACCTCGCCATTCTTAAATTACGTCTGGCAAGCATTTTGTTGCACATGCATCTCCATGATAATATAATTTATTGTCCAGTCAGTGATTTTAACCCATCATGCCGAGACGTAAAACGGATATTGGTCGTTATTCATTGACATTGGAAAAAAAAAGCGCTTATCTCGTAATGCATTCATAACTGTTCCCGGGCGAAGCCGGGTCGGGTTGCTAGTACTTATTATAAAACAAAGTCCCCGATTCTTGGATGTTACGGGTAAACTCGAGAACCACTGAATGGATTTTCATGTGGTTTTCACCATTCTGTAAAGGATATCTCGAGGATGATTTCTGTAGAACATAATTTATTTATGATCAAAGAAAGCCGAGCAGTAACGATTTCAGTGGAAAAGATGAACAAAATAACTGGCGTCCGAGCGCTTTGTAAGCTTACGCTGGGCAAACCGTTAAAAATATCTAAATACTATGAGTGTAAGAATTGTTCAGCACGAAAAGTTCTACAAAAAAGTCCGCGATAGCATATGTCTATCTTCAGCACATCGCCCATTATAAGTGTTTTTACGTTTTAATTTCTTCCAACCATGTCCATTCAACTACTGAGGCGACAGTTTACGAGCTAGCTAAGGGCGAGTCTCTCATTCCTGTTACAGCCTAGCTAGCGGACGAACCTATTGCCCCAGATACAGCCAGCAGCAAACCGTCGAGTCGTGTTGAGTTAAGACTTCTGAGAAGGGTGGTTGTGTTTGGAGTTTCCCTGGAAGTGCAACTCGGGTTTTCTTCATTACGCCCAAGTTAAGATTGGACGGAAGGAGGATGTGAGTTTCATTCACCTCGCCATTCCCTGGAACTCTCATTTCGTCTGTGAACTTTTCGTTCCGCAAAATTCACAGTCAATTTAAGATTGGACGGAAGGGGGATTATATTATATTAAATTATACTGATTGGCGTATAATCTCTACTTAGCATAAAACAAAGTCCCCGATTCTTGGATGTTACGGGTAAACTCGAGAACCACTGAATGGATTTTGATGTGGTTTTCACCATTCTGTAAAGTATATCACCAGGAAGGTTTTTGTAGAAAATAATTTATTTATGATCAAAGGAAGCCAATCAGTAACGATTTCAGTGAAAAAGTCGAAAGAAAAACCTGGCGTCTGTGTGCTTTTTAAGCTTTCGCTGGGCAAACCGTTAAAAAATATCAATATACTAACTATGAGTGTAAGAATTGTTCAGCATGACTAGTTCTACAACAAATCCCGCGAGGGCATATCCCTATCTTCAATACATCGCCTACTATAAGTGTCTTAGATTGGACGGAAGGGGGATTTGAGTTTCATGCACCTCGCATTCTTAAATTACGTCTGACAAGAATTCGTTGTACATGTATCTCCATGAGAATATAATTAATAATCCAGTCAGTGATTTTAACCCATCACCCTGAGACGTAAAACGGATATAGGTCGTAGTTCATTGATATCGAAAATAAAGGCGCTTATCACGTAATGCATTCATAACTGTTCCCGGGCGAAGCCGGGGTGGGTTGCTCATGTACCTATATAATGTTCTTTTAAAAGGTAACGGGTGATGTAATACCAATCCTTGCCTCAATTAAAAATATACACACTAATGCAGATACCACAATAACACACACATACAAACAGGTCCCAGCATTTAGCTGGACACTTGTCCATTAGTGCTCAGTGGTAGGAGAGGGTCGTGGAGTGACGCCCGCAAAATTAACATAACTAGCCTAAGCCAGTGCCGCTTAGCGTGGCAAATGTTTTACGCTGCAGTAGTATGCAGGAGGGGGACTGACTGCTTGGCTCAGTGATAATGTTCTCGCCTGCTGTTCTCAAGGTTGCAGGATCAAATCCTGGTGCAATCAGTTGGCATTTGAGGGTACGCAAATGCGAGAGAGCCATTCAGTCGATTTACTGGCATGTTACAATCCCCTTCGGGGAAAATGTCCAGCACCCCGGCGTCTCTAAAAGCCAGAGTAGTTAAAAGGGACATACAACCGATAACATTATTATTATGAGAAGGGCGATGGGCAAGTGTAAAGCTGTCCATATATTAAATTTTAATTTGAGACTGTTTTGCCTTTCAGCGTCCAGTCTAGTCTGCAAGCCTCTGTTTGCGAACAAGTCGCCTCCATGATCCCCTATTATCAGTTAGCACTGCGGGCTCCGGTGCTTCCACACCTCTGACTTTGAAATCGTTCAACAATGAATCTAACCATCGCCTCCTAGGCCTACCTCTTCTTCCCTTACCCTCCACAGCTGAACTCATTACCCTCTTAGGTAATCTCTCCTCCCCAATTCTCTTCACATGACCCCACCATCTGAATCGGCTCATACAAATCAATAAATAATTATTTAATAGTGATTATAACTAATATATGTATTTTTTCATGAGAATTTATTTAATTATTATTTTATTATATACATTGCGCCCCACCCAGTCATTTGGGCAAACGTGTTGACCGACTGAAGATTTACAACTAACAGTTTATGTAGGAAACATAAGAAATGCCTTCAAAACTTTACATTACAAATTAACTAACTCGAGGTTCTGAGAAGAATGAACACAATGAAGAACTCGTTAACATTACAATCTGCATCTTGGAACCAATGTCAGCACATCCTTTCTTGAGGAATTCCAGAGGAGTTAAACACAGTATAAAAACAATATAGTTCTGATGAGAATCGATCGCCCCTATGGATTCACTCCACATCTGACATAAATTACGGTACTAACATCTTTCGAATTCTTATATCCTTGCTTGATTGAGACATACGCATTAGAACTGGGCTGTGACACAATCACATCAGCAATGTAACCTTCTGACCTCGTGATAATCTCAGATAAAGTAGCTACCAAACCCTCCTCACACCCAGCATTCTCTTCACATGACCCCACCATCTAAGTCGGCTCATACGAACATCTAGCGTATTCATGTCTAACTTAGCGTTTATCTCTTCATTACGAGTACCTTCCTGCCATTGCTCCCATCTATTTGTCCCAGCAATCATTCGTGCTACCCTCATATCAGTTACATCTAGCTTATGTATTAGATATCCTACCTCTCTACCGTACAGCAAGGTTGGTCTAAATACTGAGCGATTTAAGGCGAGTTTCATCGCTACTCCAACTTCCTTCTTGCATAATACTGTAGATCTCAACGGAGAACTCACTGCATTGTAATTTAGTTTTGAAAGGAAGGAATCTTTACGTCACCATTAATTTCACGACCATGGACCACGGAACCCGGAGTTTACGTGGAATTCTAACCACATGACGCGATATTTCACTTCGAAAATATCACATGCATTGACCGGTAATTGAACCCGGTCCGCCTTGGTGAAGGGCAAGCAGCTTGACCATTACACCACCAAGCCCCAATTTAGTTTTGAAGTGTACATATTGAACCCTTATTGATCTTCGATAAATAAGTATTCATATTTATTATTATTATTACTACGGCCCAGGCAGCACATAAGGAAGTCGACTTGGATATTAGGGAGGCCAGTATTTCGTAATGGTTGCAACAGAAGCTGAGTTGGTAGCTATTCCTGGGGACGGCCAGAATTAGTCGAGTTCAAGGCCAAATTGTGCAACTACTGTACCAAAATTGGAGACATAAAGGAAGAATCACGAGGTCCTCTCAACGAACATACGATTGAATCAGCCAATCGCAAGAGACCAAGCCGTGACCACGAGGTGGACGGCGTCAGTAGTAAAAAGCGCGCGGAAGTGTGTATCTAAGGAACCGCCGAACGGATTAATCTCCGCTCGGGTAATTTGAGACGTTGGATTTATTTGGAGAAGAATGACACTGGCCCCATCTTTGTGAGACAAAAACTCTGGAAGTTTTTATCCGACTCCGCCCCACTCCACCGCCCTTGTCAGTTTCTCATAAATAGTTTGGCCTGACGCCAATCTAAGTACTCAGTTGTGGAGCCTTCAGAGGCATACTCCACGCCAGTTTGAAGTGTGATTTTGACGCTCGAATTTATCTATTCTTGTGGAGCCTTCAGAGGCATACTCCACGCCAGTTCGAAATGTGATTTTTACGCTCTAAAATCAGTGAAGCTAATTTTATTTTCTGAGCTCTGGGAAGCTAAAGTCGCAGCGTTTGCAGTATCAAATTTTTAAAAGTTATAATACATTCTGTTCTAAAATCAACTAAATTGTGTGATCTAAATATTTCACGCCAGCGCGTGATAAACTGTAACATTCTTTTAAAGACGACGAGTTCAACTTTAAGGGGGAAGTATCGTATCACCCTCATTAGCGCTTACCAGAACCGAAGTCCACAGGACGGGACGGAAATACCGGACGAGATAGCGACTGCGAGTGCAGCCAGGATTTTGAACTTGTTAACGAGCCAGTGGCGCGGACTCGAGATGTATATTTTATGTATAAATTATGTGTATTGTATGTGTGTTTTTATAGTGCGTATGTGCGATATAATTAGGGCCAGTCTTCGCTATTAATCGCAGTAGAACAATTGTGGGTGAACTGAGTAGCCTGCAAGCGATTATAGATAGGCAAATATTTAACATTGAACTTTTCTGCCAAGGAGTCGAGACCAAGATGATCAGCACGTGGTTTGAAGTTGGGATGAGCTTCAAGAAATCAACGCAGACGACTACTATGGAGTGCTAAATTGTCCATAGGGCAATGGGTTGAGAAGGATGTCCTTAGTCCTACATGCAGAAGCGGTGATGTACTAAAATTGGATTATTTCAATTATGTAGTTAGATTTGGCCGGGGAACCTTGTAAATAGTCATGTTTTTCTTTCTTGTTTTGTTATAGTTGTTTTCCTTGTACCGACACTATATGTTTAAATGTCCGTTGGCGCGTGGCCAAAGTGTTTGTTGATATTTTGTTATTTTTCTTGAGTCATGTGTAATGTACGCGGCGTGCGTGCGTGATTTTTATCCTTTCAATTGCGGAACCCGTTACATTCGATAAATGGTGCTTTATTAACGTTAATATTTTGAAATAGGAATGGGAGGAAATGATTGTAAAACATTTTGCTGAACAGGTTATTATTCATGTTAGGGTAGCCGAGTGCACCAACTTAAAAGTAATTGTAGAACACCTTCGTTCTAATTTTGATAGATTTTTCTTGAGTCCTTTTCAGGTGACTAGTCACGGCATAGAACGATGGCGCCAGCATGTGATATTATTTGTGTCTTTTATTTCAGGGTCTGTCACAACCCATACGTGTGATTCAGTGTGTGTTGATGTGTCTAGTGTGTGTTGATTCTACGTGAGGAGGGGGTAGTTGTCCTACCGCCCTTATATATATTTTTTGCTGCTGTTGTATTTTAAATGGAAAGACAGAGTGCTCTTGGGAGACTGCTGATTCTTGTCCATATGTTTTTCTGACACACACGTATTATTGTGCTTTGGGGCACATTTCTTCGAGGTTCGACCCCATGTTCTGGGAGGTCGAGGTTATTGACACGTGGGTTGACAGACATGCAGAGTTCCACAAACCGCCCGTTTTGCCTGTGACTTATTTTTGATAGGCAGTCCTTTTTGTCCGACTGAACCCTGTAAGCTTTCATGCAGCAAACCTGTTCATTGTGATGGCTAATTTTTAAGCCATAATTAATTGGGGAGTTCGCCATGTGTGTAACGGATTGTTGTACCTTGTATGGATAAGAATATTGTGATTAACGTAAATGTTGGCTGTTTGCCTATTGCTTTGTTGATGACTCGATTTCATGTAATTTTGTTTGTCACACCCGTGTGGTGTAGTGGTAGAGTATTTGTAAATTTTGACAGCGGTCATTTGAGTATTTTTCTATTGGTCACGTGTTAATGTACTTGTGTTGATTTGTATGAGAAGTCCTAAGCTTTTAGGCAGTAAATGTTGCTACGGCAATTCAAGTCCAATTTCACACGGAAATTTTGTGTTTGTTTATAGTAGATTTAGGAAGTGTCGGTTTAATTTAAGTATTGTAGTTGTGTTCCCTCGTGTCGGTCTAGCTCTAGGAAATGCGGATTCGTTGTTTGAAGGGTCATTCTGGATGATAACGAATCACGCATTCAAAGTACACATCGTGGTGCATGTAGAACGGCGTACGCACTTATATGGTCACTTTTGGTATTGTTTTATTTAAGGACGCTTGGTCCAGGTAATTAATCTCTCCAGAGATATCGCCTAAATTGTTTGGCATTTTTATTAAGCGGGAGTCAGTTGGGAGTTTTTGTTGTTAATTGTTTATGTAAATATGGTGATTTGTTATTAAATTCAGTTGTTTTTAACCCTGGCTTCACTCTTTCCTGCATGTTATTTTGTTATATGTTACCCTGCAAGTTAATGAAGCGCCCTGACAGCAACTTACGAATATGACCTGTTACGCCCCGAATCTGAGTCTCATATGCTTCTTTGCAAGGGTTCAATATCAACATTTTTTCTTGATTGCAGGTAGACTTTCACTTTGAGTCTTCACTCTTTTGACTTGTTCTGATCCAGCCCTCCACGCCTCCCTGTCCTGAGCTAACCGTTTCATCACTAAATAGCTACCACACCTTACATCCGAAGCAACCTGTTTAACATATTTTAAACTTGGTCTACCCCTAAATTTCTTGTCCTCGACCATTCCTTCCCCAAACTATGTTTGCTATTCCTGGGTATCTCAGTATGTGTCCTACCAACCTATCTCTTCTCTTCGTTAGCACTCGCCAGAAACATCTCTCTTCTGCCACTCGTCTTAATACCTCTTTATTTGTTACTGTTCTACCCATCTGATCTTCTTCATTCTCCTGTAACACCACATTTCGAGTGCCTTTATTCTCCTCTTTTCTGCTGCACCAACAGTCAACTTTCACTTCCATAGAGTGCCACGCTCCAGTCAAGGGCTTTCAAAAATATCTCTCGAATACCTAAATCTAATGTCAACAGATTCATTTTCTGTAGAAATGCCTTCCTTACCTGAGACAACCTACGTTTCAATAGAATTCTTTTAGAAAGCCACCTATTGCAATGGATACCAGGTTTCGACTTCCGGATAATTTTTACCTATCTTCGCGTTTCACATCACCCAGATCCCAAAACCACCGTCAGTTCAGAAGTTTATAATGTAATTTATATATCTCTATACCGGGTGATTCAGCAGCCGCTTCCAAAATCGTGTGTTGCAACCCAACTATTGTATATAACACGTGTTGGCAGGAAGGTCGATAATTCTATGCTTGCATCCCGGACGGTACTAATGCACTGCAAGCATATCCTGCAAACGATACTGAACACTATTTGTCTTCCCTCGATGTGACTACAGACTAATACGAGAAAAATAAAATAGTGTTCAGTATTTGCTTAGAGTGCATTAGTACAATATGAGATGCCGGCAGAGAAATATCGACCTTCCTGCCAACACGCGTTAGTTGGGTTGCAGCAAACGATATTGGCCCTGCTGAATCACCCACTATAAATAGACCTATGTATCACTTTTATGTGGACAAGATAACTACCGCCATTTTCCACCAAACACGTTCAAATGTACACATAAAATATTACCCTATAAAATCTCTCTCAAGTTCGTTAATGGGTAAAATCAAACCAAGGGGGTGGAAATGGGGGGGGGGCTTTTTCGAAAAAGTGAAATATCGCTATAACTTTATTAATATTTTTGATAGCACCAACCATTGACCGAAGGGATGAAAAAAACTAAGTTTTTTGATAAGAAAAATATATCTCCCTCAATATGCACACTATCAAAACCGTTCAAAATGGTCAATAGTCCTCTAAACATTAGCTAATACTTTTGTCTGAAAGATTTATTGATATGACCCACCCTTATGCCAAGGGATGAGCAAAGTGCTCTCGATGAAGATGCAAAGTTGATGAGGGACGACCTAAGGCGGAGATATGTATCACAAATTATTGCTGACTGTAAGCTACTACGGATGTCATCAAATCAATATTGACAGCCGTGTCGTTCTATGGACGAGACAAGGATAGCTATATCTCCACTCCTGGCCGGCAGGTCGGTTGTTGTGCTAGTAAAAGGTAAATATCAGTAGACTAGATTATAATTGTATCGATTATTTCGGAAACCAGTCAAGCGCCAAGTCATTCAATTGTGGGAAAATGACAAAAACTGTATAACATCAGACTAAATGTTTTGGTTGTTGTTTTAATATTTTAGCTAGAAAGTATTATATTTTTAAATACTTTTTATCTCAGGAAAAATATTTTGTGCTTATTAACTTTGCTGTAAAAAAATCCGAAACATTTTCCACTTAACTGTTTTCTGCAATAAACGTGTTTTGCAAACATATTTTTATGGGATAATTCTTGAATTTTGAAAGGATTTCGTCATAAAACACATATTTGTGGAAAAAGAAAATATTTTAATTAGGTTTGGACTACATTGCTGATACAAATATAATTATTAAAAGGATGAAATCAGCAATGCCTGATCATCATGACAGGAGGTAATCAATCCTCATAAACAAACTTCACAGCACATTCTGTCTCTACAATAGGCCATTGTAAAATGCTGTCATAAAAGTGTTCATATCCCATCAGGTAAGGTTTTAGGGCATTTAGGTATCGTATGGTCTTGATATTGATTGTCTCCTATAACAATCAATACGAAGAATAACGTAGGGCTCAGACCAACAGTGTACATATACTGTATATTCAGGCCACAATATAATATTTTAGAATTTTATACGCTTTTGAATCAAAGAATATTGTTACATGTAACTCTAACTAATAATTTGGTAAGTATACCTAATAAATCATATGTATAAACTTACTGCGTCTGAAGCGTAGATCATCTGGGTGGGTAAGTCAAGAGCAAGGTCTATTTTCAGTAGAAATTCTAGATTCAGAGCAGCAGCGCCATCCGGCAAGGTGCGGCACATCACAAGATGTACCAGTAGTTTACTGCAGAAACCAGCCAAGCGGAGTCATTTAACTGGTTCCTGAACTAAATACGAAATTCAACGTAATGCCTGACCTTTATAGGAGGACGTTTCTAGCCTGGTTTCATCACTAAAATTTGCGTATACCCTCCTAGTAACATACTCTGCCATTAACTTATTTTTTCATTTTTTGTCACTTGACTGCTTTCTGAAATAATCGATTCAATTATAAGATGGAGCTTCTCGTATGGTAAACATGTAGAACATTTGTAGGCATATAACAGCTGGCAAATTCAGTGATTTCGATAAACTTTTCTTAACCCGGTGAAATCTACCTCCGCCTTCAGGCGGGCACTACTACTGGGAAATGTACTCGTATGTCGACTGTACTAACGTACGCAAACATATGCATAGGTGTGTACAGTCGATACACTTTTCTTGATAGTAGTGACGTAACATATCGTCCAAGTAAGTGCTCTGGCTCTACCTACATAGACACGGGCATTTGGCACATATAGATCTCATATAAGTCTTTAGCATTTTTTATTTTACAAAATTCGAAAGTTGGCTAAGATATGTAGCGATAAACTTCTTACTAGATATTCATGTTGTTGTTGTTTGTAGTTTTTTTTTTTGCGTATGGCTTATAGTCCCGGGAGTGTCCGAGGACATGTTCGTCACGCTAGAGTTTGTAGGTTTGTAGCTGCTTCTATGCGGACAGCCATGGGGTGAGCTACAAGTACCGTCGCGTGTGGAATGTTGTCTGGGGAGGAAATTGTGAATGTAAGGACGAGGAATTGGAAGGTAGCGACTGTACCTTGTAGTTAGGGACCAACCCCGGCATTTGCCTGGAAGGAAGATGGGAAACCACAGAAGACCATCATAAGGATTGCCGGTGGGGGGATTCAAACCTCCTCGTTCCCTGCTGTGAGCGACTGTCTGCAGCCACGCCGTAACGACCATGGCTAACTCACCCGGTAGGCATCAATAAACTTATGTTCAGACAGAGAATTAAAATAGATTATCTTTATTGAAGAAAGTGACATGTATACACACTTTATAAATACATATAATGTAATGAATCTTTTAATAGTCAGGTTAAAGTAGTACCTAGTAGGTATGACATTACCACATTCTTGAGATCATTCAACTTGCTATGGAGATAGGTCTGTCTTAACAGGTAATTGGATGCAGCCATGTACAAAGGATCCAAACGCCAAAGAGTAGCGATCTAGTAAATCAGTTTTTCTTTAAGGTAATAAAATTTCAAAATGGTATTCCATTAAAAACCAACGATATTAAAACATAATTTATTCAGGATTTATGTTTGTTGTTGTTGATGTTCCATTGAGGGCTTGCTGCGTCATGGTCATCAGCCTCGTATACTAGTGTTTGTTTAGAATGTGTATGACAACTTGTGATATTGGTGTGTCTGACATAGTATGTGAATTAGTGGCATGTAACACAAGGAGATCTAGGTAATTTGAGGATTCCGAATGACTGTATGATAGTAGTGGCGATTTACAATACCTGTACAGTAAACTAAGTTCGATTTCACGTGCCGAATTAAACGAATTGATAGATGTTTACCGTCTGTACTTTGTTGTCTGACAAAATAATATTTAATCTACTCACCGCAAATCAATTTGTGTGTACATTGAAATTAGGAGACCGAATGTAAGATTTATTTATTTCCCTGCTCTATAAGCAGCCACAATTACATGTTCATTTTATAAATTCACTCGCAAAGATAAGTATTCCATTAAAACACAACGATATTGAAACATAATGTAAACAGGATTTATGTTTCTTATTGTTGTTGTTGTTGTTCCATTTAAGGGCTTGTTACGTCATGGTCATCAGCCTCATGTACTTTTGTTTGTTTAGAATGTGTATGACAACTTGTGATATTGGTGTGTCTGACATAGTATGTGTATTAGTGGCATGTAACACAAGGAGATCTAGGTAATTTGAGGATTCCGAATGACTGTATGATAGTAGTGGCGATTTACAATACCTGTACAGTAAACTAAGTTCAATTTCACGTGCCGAATTAACCGAATTGATAGATTTATACCGTCGGTAATTTATTGTCTGACAAAATATTACTTAATCTACTCACCGCAATAAAATGTGTGTGTACATTGGAATAAGGAGACCGAATGTACGATTTTTTATTTCCCTGCTCTATATGCAGCCACAATTACTTGTTCATTTTATCAATTCAATCGCAAAGATAAGTATTCCATTAAAACACAACGATATTGAAACATAATGTATTAAGGATTTATGTTTGATGTTGTTGTGTTCCATTTAAGGGCTTGCTACGTCGCGGTCATCAGCCTCGAGTACTTTTATTGTTTAGAATGTGTATGATAACATGTGATATTGGTGTGTCTGAAATAGAGTGTGTATTAGTGGTATGTAACAGAAGAAGATCTTGGTAATTTGTGGATTCCAAATGACTGTATGATACTAGTGGCGATTTACAATAACTCTACAGTAAACTAAGTTCAATTTCACTTGCCGAATTAACCGAATTGATAGATTTATACCGTCGGTACTTTATTGTCTGACAAAATAATATTTAATCTACTCACCGTAAATCAATTTGTGTGTACATGGGAATTAGGAAACCGAATGTAAGATTTTTAATTTCCCTGCTCTATAAGCAGCCACAATTACTTATTCATTTCATCAATTCAATCGCAAAGATAAGTATTCCATTAAAAAACAACGATATTGAAACATAATGTATTCAGGATTTATGTTTGTTGTTGTTCCATTTTAGGGCTTGCTACGTCGTGGTCATCAGCCTCGTGTACTTTTGTTTGTTTAGAATGTGTATGATAACATGTGATAATGGTGCGTCGGACATAGTATGTGTATTAGTGGTATGTAACACAAGGAGATCTTGGCAATGTGTGGATTCTGAATGACTGTATGATAGTAGTGGGGATTTACAATACCTGTACAATGAACTAAGTTCAATTTCACGTGCCTAATTAACCGAATTGATAGATGTTTACCGTCGGTAATTTATTGTTTGACAAAATAATATATAATCCACTCACCGCAAATCAATTTGTGTGTACATTGGAATTAGGAGACCGAATGTAAGATTTTTTTTATTTCCCTGCGTCATAAGCAGCCACAATTACTTGTTCATTTTATCAATTCAGTTGCAATCCCATTAAAACACAACGATATTGAAACATAAGGTATTCAGGATTTATGTTTGTTGTTGTTGTTCCATTTAAGGGCTAGCTACTTCGTGGTCATCAGCCTAGTGTACTTTTGTTTGTTTAGAATGTGTATGATAACATGTGATATTGATGTGTCTGACATAGTATGTGTATTAGTAGCATGTAACACAAGGAGATCTTGGTAATTTGTGGATTTCGAATGACAGTATGATAGTAGTGGCGATTTACAATACCTGTACAGTAAACTAATCACGTGCCGAATTAACCGAATTGATAGATGTTTACCGTCGGTAATTTATAGTCTGACAAAATAATATTTAATCTACTCACCGTAAATCAATTTGTGTGTACATTGGAATAAGGAGACCGAATGTAAGATTTTTTGTTTCCCTGCTTTATAAGCAGCCGCAATTACTTGTTCATTTTATCAATTCAATCGCAAAGATAAGTAGATCTATTCCATTAAAACACAACGATATTGAAACATAATGTATTCAGCATTTATGTTTGTTGTTGCTGTTGTTCCATTTAAGGGCTTGCTAATTTGTGGTTATCAGCCTCGAGTACTTTTGTTTGTTTAGAATGTGTATGATAACATGTGATATTGGTGTGTCTGAAATAGTGTGTGTATTAGTGGTATGTAACAGAAGAAGATCTTGGTAATTTGTGGATTCCAAATGAATGTATGATACTAGTGGCGATTTACAATACCTGTACACTAAACTAAGTTCAATTTCACGTGCCGTATTAACCGAATTGATAGATGTTTACGGTCGGTAATTTATAGTCTGACAAAATAATATTTAATCTACTCACCGTAAATCAATTTATGTGTACATTGGAATAAGGAGACCGAATGTAAGATTTTTTATTTCCCTGCTCTATAAGCAGCAACAATTACTTGTTCATTTTATCAATTCAATCGCAAAGATAAGTATTCCATTAAAAACAACGATATTGAAACATAATGTATTCAGGATTTATGTTTGTTGTTGTTCCATTTAAGGGCTTGCTACGTCGTGCTCATCAGCGTCGAGTACTTTTGTTTGTTTAGAATGTGTATGATAACATGTGATATTGGTGTGTCTGAAATAGTGAGTGTATTAGTGGTATGTAACAGAAGAAGATCTTGGTAATTTGTGGATTCCAAATGAATGTATGATATTAGTGGCGATTTACAATACCTGTACACTAAACTAAGTTCAATTTCACGTGCCGAATTAACCGAACTGATAGATGTTTACCGTCGGTACTTTATTGTCTGACAAAATAATATTTAATCTACTCAACGCAAATCAATTTGTGTGTACATTGGCATAAGGAGACCGAATGTAAGATTTTTTTATTTCCTTGCTCTATAAGCAGCAACAATTACTTGTTCATTTTATCAATTCAATCGCAAAGATAACTATTCCATTAAAACACAACGTTATTGAAACATAATGTATTCAGGATTTATGTTTGTTGTTGTTCCATTTAAGGGCTTGCTACGTCGCGGTCATCAGCCTCGAGTACTTTTGTTAGTTTAGAATGTGTATGATAACATTTGATATTGGTGTGTCTGAAATAGTGTGTGTATTAGTGGTATGTAACAGAAGAAGATCTTAGTAATTTGTGGATTCCGAATGACTGAATGATAGTAGTGGCGATTTACAATACCTGTACAGTAAACTAAGTTCAATTTCACGTGCCGAATTAACCGAATTGATAGATGTTTACCGTCGGTTCTTTATTGTTTGACAAAATAATATTTAATCTACTCACCGCAAATCAATTTGTTTGTACATTGGACTTACGATACCGAATGTAAGCTTTTTTATTTCCCTGCTCTATAAGCAGCCACAATTACTTGTTCATTTTATCAATTCAATCGCAATGCTAAGTATTCCATTAAAATACAATGATATTGAAACATAATGTATTCAGGATTTATGATTGTTGTTGTTGTTCCATTTAAGGGCTTGCTACGTCGTGGTCATCAGCCTCGTGTACTCTTGTTTGTTTAGAATGTGTATGATAACATGTGATATTGGTGCGTCGGACATAGTATGTGTATTAGTGGCATGTAACACAAGGAGATCTTGGTAATTTGTGGATTTCGAATGGCTGTATGATAGTAGTGGCGATTTACAATACCTGTACAGTAAACTAAGTTCAATTTCACGTGCCGAATTAACCGAATTGATAGATGTTTACCGTCGGTAATTTATTGTTTGACAAAATAATATATAATCTACTCACCGCAAATCAATTTGTGTGTACATTGGAATTAGGAGACCGAATGTAAGTTTTTTTTATTTCCCTGCGCTATAAGCAGCCACAATTACTTGTTCATTTTATCAATTCAGTTGCAAAGATATGAAAAGAGGAGAGGATGGAGAGGGGAGGGAGGAGAGGGGAGGGAGGAGGGGGGAGGGAGGAGTGGGGAGGGAGGAGAGGGCGGGAGGAGAGGGGAGGAAGGAGAGGGTCCGTCCCAAAGGTAAGGGACAAAAGGGGAAAAAGGACCCAGCTCAGGGATCCCTCGGGGTCGCCAACTCCCCAACTCACCGGCCGTGAGCCCCTGAGGGTGTAGCATTATCTAGGGTGCACCATAAGGGGTGGGGCTACATACACCCGGCCTCCGTAAGGGCCATGAGCACAAGGCAGGAGGTAAAAGGAAAAGAAAAGGAAGTCTGACCCCTCACAGAAGGAGGGTGTCTGGAAAGATGAGACAAGGGCCAATTAAGGCGGGACTGGAAGAGACTCCCTAGGCCTCGGATACCCTAATACCGTCAGAGTCAGAAGAGAACAAGAGTTGACCAAGTGAGGTCGACAGGAAAGAAGACGGAGAGGAGCCCGGCACAAGTAAGTGGAAGCAATGCAGAACTCAGCTGGGGAACCGTGGTCGCCAACCCACGCCCACTAGAAGTGTGAGCCCCTGGGGGTTTTCATCAATTCAATCGCAAAAATAAGTAATCATGAAAAAAAAACGCTGTTGCAACATAATGTATTCAGGATTTATGTTTGTTGTTGTTCCATTTAAGGGCTTGCTACGTCGTGGTCATCATCCTCGTGTACTTTTGTTTGTTTAGAATGTGAATGATAACATGTGATATTGGTGTGTCTGACATAGTATGTGTATTAGTGGTATGTAACACAAGGAGATCTTGGAAATGTGTGGATTCCGAATGACTGTACGATAGTAGTGGCGATTTACAATACCTGTACAGTAAACTAAGTTCAATTTCACGTGCCGAATTAACCGAATTGATAGATGATTACCGTCGGTAGTTTATTGTGTGACAAAATAATATTTAATCTACTCAACGCAAATCTATTTGTGTGTACATTGGAATAAGGAGACCGAATGTAAGATTTTTTATTTCCCTGCTCTATAAGCAGCAACAATTACTTGTTCATTTTATCAATTCAATCGCAAAGATAAGTATTCCATTAAAACACAACGATATTTAAACATAATGTATTCAGGATTTATGTTTGTTGTTGTTGTTGTTCGATTTAAGGGCTTGTTACGTCGTGGTCATCAGCGTCGTGTACTTTTGTTTGTTTAGAATGTGTATGATAACATGTGTTATTGGTGTGTACACATAGTATGTGTATTAGTGGCATGTAACACAAGGAGATCTTGGTAATTTGTGGATTACGAATTACAGTATGATAGTAGTGGCGATTTACAATACCTGTACAGTAAACTAAGCTCAATTTCACGTTCCGAATTAACCGAATTGATAGATGTTTACCGTCGGTAATTTATTGTCTGACAAAATATTATTTAATCTACTCACCGTAAATCAATTTGTGTGTACATTGGAATAAGGAGACCGAATGTAAGATTTTTTATTTCCCTGCTCTATAAGCAGCCACAATTACTTGTTCATTCTATCAATTCATTCGCAAAGACAAGTATTCCATTAAAAACAACGATATTGAAACATAATGTATTCAGGATTTATGTTTAATGTTGTTGTTCCATTTAAGGGCTTGCTACGTCGTGCTCATCAGCCTCGTGTACTTTTGTTTGTTTAGAATGTGTATGATAACATGTGATATTGGTGTGTCTGAAATAGTGTGTGTATTAGTGGTAATTTGTGGATTCCAAATGAATGTATGATACTAGTGGCGATTTACAATACCTGTACACTAAACTAAGTTCAATTTCACTTGCCGAATTAACCGAACTGATAGATGTTTACCGTCGGTACTTTATTGTCTGACAAAATAATATTTAATCTACTCAACGCAAATCTATTTGTGTGTACATTGGAATAAGGAGACCGAATGTAAGATTTTTTTATTTCCCTGCTCTATAAGCAGCAACAATTACTTGTTCATTTTATCAATTCAATCGCAAAGATAAGTATTCCATTAAAACACAACGTTATTGAAACATAATGTATTCAGGATTTATGTTTGTTGTTGTTCCATTTAAGGGCTTGCTACGTCGCGGTCATCAGCCTCGAGTACTTTTGTTAGTTTAGAATGTGTATGATAACATGTGATATTGGTGTGTCTGAAATAGTGTGTGTATTAGTGGTATGTAACAGAAGAAGATCTTGGTAATTTGTGGATTCCGAATGACTGTATGATAGTAGTGGCGATTTACAATACCTGTACAGTAAACTAAGTTCAATTTCACGTGCCGAATTAACCGAATTGATAGATGTTTACCGTCGGTTCTTTATTGTTTGACAAAATAATATTTAATCTACTCACCGCCAATCAAATTGTTTGTACATTGGACTTACGATACCGAATGTAAGCTTTTTTATTTCCCTGCTCTATAAGCAGCCACAATTACTTGTTCATTTTATCAATTCAATCGCAAAGATAAATATTCCATTAAAATACAACGATATTGAAACATAATGTATTCAGGATTTATGATTGTTGTTGTTGTTCCATTTAAGGGCTTGCTACGTCGTGGTCATCAGCCTCGTGTACTCTTGTTTGTTTAGAATGTGTATGATAACATGTGATATTGGTGCATCGGACATAGTACGTGTATTAGTGGCATGTAACACAAGGAGATCTTGGTAATTTGTGGATTTCGAATGACTGTATGATAGTAGTGGCGATTTACAATACCTGTGCAGTAAACTAAGTTCAATTTCACGTGCCGAATTAACCGAATTGATAGATGTTTACCGTCGGTAATTTATTGTTTGACAAAATAATATATAATCTACTCACCGCAAATCAATTTGTGTGTACATTGGAATTAGGTTCCCTGCGCTATAAGCAGCCACAATTACTTGTTCATTTTATCAATTCAGTTGCAAAGATATGAAAAGATGAGTGGATTGGAGAGGGGAGGGAGGAGAGGGGAGGGAGGAGAGGGTAGGGAAGAGAGGGGAGGGAGGAGAGGGTCCGTCCCAAAGGTAAGGGACAAAAGGGAAAAACGGACCCAGCTCAGGAATCCTCGGAGTCGCCAACTCCCGAACTCACTGGCCGTGAGCCCCTGAGGGTGTAGCATTATCTAGGGTGCACCATAAGGGGTGGGGCTACATACACCCGGCCTCCGTAAGGGCCTTGAGCACAAGGCGGGAGGTAAAAGGAAAAGAAAAGGAAGGCTGACCCCTCACAGAAGGAGGGTGTCAGGAAAGATGAGACAAGGGCCAATTAAGGCGGGAAAGGAAGAGACTCCCTAGGCCTCGGATACCCTAATAGGCTACCGTCGGGGTCGGAAGAGAACAAGAGTTGACCAAGAGAGGTCGACAGGAAAAAGACGAAGAGGAGCCCGGCACAAGTAAGTGGAAGCAATGCCGGACTCAGCTGGGGCCCCGTGGTCGCCAACCCACGCCCACTAGAAGTGTGAGCCCCTGGGGGTTTTCATCAATTCAATCGCAAAAATAAGTAATCATTAAAAAAAAAACACGGTGTTGCAACATAATGTATTCAGGATTTATGTTTGTTGTTGTTCCATTTAAGGGCTTGCTACGTCGTTGTCATCATAATCGTGTACTTTTGTTCGTTTAGAATGTGAATGATAACTTGTGATATTGGTGTGTCTGACATAGTATGTGTATTAGTGGTATGTAACACAAGGAGATCTTGGCAATGTGTGGATTCCGAATGACTGTATGATAGTAGTGGCGATTTACAATACCTGTACAGTAAACTAAGTTCAATTTCACGTGCCGAATTAACCGAATTGATACAGGATTACCGTCGGTAGTTTATTGTCTGACAAAATAATATTTAATCTACTCAACGCAAATCTATTTGTGTGTACATTGGAATAAAGAGACCGAATGTAGGATATTTTTTTTTCCCTGCTCTGTAAGCAGCAACAATTACTTGTTAATTTTATCAATTAAATCGCAAAGATAAGTATTCCATTAAAACACAACGATATTTAAACATAATGTATTCTGGATTTATGTTTGTTGTTGTTGTTGTTCCATTTAAGGGCTTGCTACGTCGTGGTCATCATCCTCGTGTACTTTTGTTTGTTTAGAATGTGTATGATAACATGTGTTATTGGTGTGTCTCACATATTATGTGTATTAGTGGCATGTAACACAAGGAGATCTTGGTAATTTGTGGATTTCGAATGACAGTATGATATTAGTGGCGATTTACAATACCTGTACAGTAAACTAAGTTCAATTTCACGTGCCGAATTAACCGAATTGATAGATGTTTACCGTCGGTAATTTATTGTCTGACCAAATAATATTTAATCTTCTCACCGCCAATCAATTTGTTTGTACATTGGACTTACGATACCGAATGTAAGCTTTTTTTATTTCCCTGCTCTATAAGCAGCCACAATTACTTGTTCATTTTATCAATTAAATCGCAAAGACAAGTATTCCATTAAAAACAACGATATTGAAACATAATGTATTCAGGATTTATGTTTGTTGTTGTTCCATTTAAGGGCTTTCTACGTCGTGCTCATCAGCCTCGTGTACTTTTGTTTGTTTAGAATGTGTATGATAACGTGTGATATTGGTGTGTCTGAAATAGTGTGTGTATTAGTGGTATGTAACAGAAGAAGATCTTGGTAATTTGTGGATTCCAAATGAATGTATGATACTAGTGGCGATTTACAATACCTGTGCACTAAACTAAGTTCAATTTCACTTGCCGAATTAACCGAACTGATAGATGTTTACCGTCGGTACTTTATTGTCTGACAAAATAATATTTAATCTACTCAACGCAAATCAATTTGTGTGTACATTGGAATAAGGAGACCGAATGTAAGATTTTTTATTTCCCTGCTCTATAATCAGCAACAATTACTTGTTCATTTTATCAATTCAATCGCAAAGATAACTATTCCATTAAAACACAACGTTATTGAAACATAATGTATTCAGGATTTATGTTTGTTGTTGTTCCATTTAAGGGCTTGCTACGTCGCGGTCATCAGCCTCGAGTACTTTTGTTAGTTTAGAATGTGTATGATAACATTTGATATTGGTGTGTCTGAAATAGTGTGTGTATTAGTGGTATGTAACAGAAGAAGATCTTGGTAATTTGTGGATTCCGAATGACTGTATGATAGTAGTGGCGATTTACAATACCTGTACAGTAAACTAAGTTCAATTTCACTTGCCGAATTAACCGAATTGATAGATGTTTACCGTCGGTTCTTTATTGTTTGACAAAATAATATTTAATCTACTCACCGCCAATCAATTTGTTTGTACATTGGACTTACGATACCGAATGTAAGCTTTTTTATTTCCCTGCTCTATAAGCAGCCACAATTACTTGTTCATTTTATCAATTCAATCGCAATGATAAGTATTCCATTAAAATACAACGATATTGAAACATAATGTATTCAGGATTTATGATTGTTGTTGTTGTTCCATTTAAGGGCTTGCTACGTCGTGGTCATCAGCCTCGTGTACTCTTGTTTGTTTAGAATGTGTATGATAACATGTGATATTGGTGCGTCGGACATAGTATGTGTATTAGTGGCATGTAACACAAGAAGAACTTGGTAATTTGTGGATTTCGAATGACTGTATGATAGTAGTGGCGATTTACAATACCTGTACAGTAAACTAAGTTCAATTTCACGTGCCGAATTAACCGAATTGATAGATGTTTACCGTCGGTAATTTATTGTTTGACAAAATAATATATAATCTACTCACCGCAAATCAATTTGTGTGTACATTGGAATTAGGAGACCGAATGTAAGATTTTTTTATTTCCCTGCGCTATAAGCAGCCACAATTACTTGTTCATTTTATCAATTCAGTTGCAAAGATATGAAAAGAGGAGAGGATTGGAGTGGTTAGGGTGGAGAGGGGAGGGAGGAGAAGGGAGGGAGGAGTGGGGAGTGAGGAGAGGGGAGGTAGGAGAGGGTCCGTCCCAAAGGTAAGGGACAAAAGGGGAAAAAGGACCCAGCTCAGGGATCCCTCGGGGTCGCCAACTCCCCAACTCACCGGCCGTGAGCTCCTGAGGGTGTAGCATTATCTAGGGTGCACCATAAGCGGTGGGGCTACATACACCCGGCCGCGAGATTGCATTTTCTAGTTCACTTTTAGCATTAGAGAGCGATACGGCTTCTTGATTGGCTGTTCCGACGAAACACGACTGCACCAAGGGCTGTGATTAGTCAGCGTAGTTATAGACTGGAACCTATCAGCGATGTCGTTCCAGGTTTGAACAAAATACGTAGAACTCCCACTGTTCAAACTTCCTCTTTTCTTGATACCTTCTACTGAAATGCGCCTAGCAATAGTAGCATTATCATTGTTCCTAGGCCATAGATGTTTCCATATCTTCTTAAGTCAAGAAGTGCGGAGAACGGCAAGCTCATTTTTCGGCTCCGTGGTTGCCATTCATGCCTTTCAGACCGTCGAAAATAAAATAGTTTGAGCCACCTCCCATGTGCTTACAATTCATGATCGGGAGTGGATGATAAGCTACTTCCGCATTCGTACAGAGTAAATGAGCTAATCGATGAAAAACATTCTGGTAATGATTATTATTGACTTAAAGAGATACGGAAACCCTTATGGCCTAGGATCAATGATCATGCAACTATTGCTTGGCGCATTTCAACTCATGCTGGGACCTAGGAAATAGGAAGTTAAACAGCGGGAGTTCAACATATTTTGTTCAAACCTGAAACGACATCGCTGATAGTTTCCACCCTATAACTTCGCTGACTAATCACAGCCCTTGGTGCAGTCAGGTTTCGTCAGAATAGCCAATTAGGAAGCTATATCCTTCTCCAATGCTAAAAGTGAACTAGAAATTGCAATCTCGCTCCGTAAGGGCCTTGAGCACAAGCCAGGAGGTAAAAAGAAAAGAAAAGGAAGTCTGACCCCTCACAGAAGGAGGGTGTCTGGAAAGATGAGACAAGGGCCAATTAAGGCGGTAAAGGAAGAGACTCCCTAGGCCTCGGATACCCTAATACCGTCAGGGTCGGAAGAGAACAAGAGCTGACCAAGTGAGGTCGACAGGAAAGAAGACGGAGAGGAGCCCGGCACAAGTAAGTGGAAGCAATGCAGGACTCAGCTGGGGACCCGTGGTCGCCAACCCACGCCCACTAGAAGTGTGAGCCCCTGGGGGTTTTCATCAATTCAATCGCAAAAATAAGTAATCATGAAAAAAAAACCGCTGTTGCAACATAATGTATTCAGGATTTATGTTTGTTGTTGTTCCATTTAAGGGCTTGCTACGTCGTGGTCATCATCCTCGTGTACTTTTGTTTGTTTAGAATGTGAATGATAACATGTGATATTGGTGTGTCTGACATAGTATGTGTATTAGTGGTATGTAACACAAGGAGATCTTGGCAATGTGTGGATTCCGAATGACTGTATGATAGTAGTGGCGATTTACAATACCTGTACAGTAAACGAAGTTCAATTTCACGTGCCGAATTAACCGAATTGATAGATGATTACCGTCGGTAGTTTATTGTCTGACAAAATAATATTTAATCTACTCAACGCAAATCTATTTGTGTGTACATTGGAATAAGGAGACCGAATGTAAGATTTTTTATTTCCCTGCTCTATAAGCAGCAACAATTACTTGTTCATTTTATCAATTCAATCGCAAAGATAAGTATTCCAATAAAACACAACGATATTTAAACATAATGTATTCAGGATTTATGTTTGTTGTTGTTGTTGTTCGATTAAAGGGCTTGTTACGTCGTGGTCATCAGCCTCGTGTACTTTTGTTTGTTTAGAATGTGTATGATAACATGTGTTATTGGTGTGTACACATAGTATGTGTATTAGTGGCATGTAACACAAGGAGATCTTGGTAATTTGTGGATTACGAATGACAGTATGATAGTAGTGGCGATTTACAATACCTGTACAGTAAACTAAGCTCAATTTCACGTGCCGAATTAACCGAATTGATAGATGTTTACCGTCGGTAATTTATTGTCCGACAAAATAATATTTAATCTACTCACCGTAAATCAATTTGTGTGTAAATTGGAATAAGGAGACCGAATGTAAGATTTTTTATTTCCCTGCTCTATAAGCAGCCACAATTACTTGTTCATTTTATCAATTCAATCGCAAAGACAAGTATTCCATTAAAAACAACGATATTGAAACATAATGTATTCAGGATTTATGTTTAATGTTGTTGTTCCATTTAAGGGCTTGCTACGTCGTGCTCATCAGCCTCGTGTACTTTTGTTTGTTTAGAATGTGTATGATAACATGTGATATTGGTTTGTCTGAAATAGTGTGTGTATTAGTGGTAATTTGTGGATTGCAAATGAATGTATGATACTAGTGGCGATTTACAATACCTGTACACTAAACTAAGTTCAATTTCACTTGCCGAATTAACCGAACTGATAGATGTTTACCGTCGGTACTTTATTGTCTGACAAAATAATATTTAATCTACTAAACGCAAATCAATTTGTGTGTACATTGGAATAAGGAGACCGAATGTAAGATTTTTTCATTTCCCTGCTCTATAAGCAGCAACAATTACTTGTTCATTTTATCAATTCAATCGCAAAGATAAGTATTCCATTAAAACACAACGTTATTGAAACATAATGTATTCAGGATTTATGTTTGTTGTTGTTCCATTTAAGGGCTTGCTACGTCGCGGTCATCAGCCTCGAGTACTTTTGTTAGTTAAGAATGTGTATGATAACATGTGATATTGGTGTGTCTGAAATAGTGTGTGTATTAGTGGTATGTAACAGAAGAAGATCTTGGTAATTTGTGGATTCCGAATGTCTGTATGATAGTAGTGGCGATTTACAATACCTGTACAGTAAACTAAGTTCAATTTCACGTGCCGAATTAACCGAATTGATAGATGTTTACCGTCGGTTCTTTATTGTTTGACAAAATAATATTTAATCTACTCACCGCCAATCAAATTGTTTGTACATTGGACTTACGATACCGAATGTAAGCTTTTTTATTTCCCTGCTCTATAAGCTGCTACAATTACTTGTTCATTTTATCAATTCAATCGCAAAGATAAATATTCCATTAAAATACAATGATATTGAAACATAATGTATTCAGGATTTATGATTGTTGTTGTTGTTCCATTTAAGGGCTTGCTACGTCGTGGTCATCAGCCTCGTGTACTCTTGTTTGTTTAGAATGTGTATGATAACATGTGATATTGGTGCATCGGACATAGTATGTGTATTAGTGGCATGTAACACAAGGAGATCTTGGTAATTTGTGGATTTCGAATGACTGTATGATAGTAGTGGCGATTTACAATACCTGTACAGTAAACTAAGTTCAATTTCACGTGCCGAATTAACCGAATTGATAGATGTTTACCGTCGGTAATTTATTGTTTGACAAAATAATATATAATCTACTCACCGCAAATCAATTTGTGTGTACATTGGAATTAGGTTCCCTGCGCTATAAGCAGCCACAATTACTTGTTCATTTTATCAATTCAGTTGCAAAGATATGAAAAGAGGAGTGGATTGGAGAGGGGAGGGAGGAGAGGGGAGGGAGGAGTGGGGAGCGAGGAGTGGGTAGGGAGGAGAGGGGAGAGAGGAGAGGGTCCGTCCCAAAGGTAAGGGACAAAAGGGAAAAACGGACCCAGCTCAGGAATCCTCGGAGTCGCCAACTCCCGAACTCACCGGCCGTGAGCCCCTGAGGGTGTAGCATTATCTAGGGTGCACCATAAGGGGTGGGGCTACATACACCCGGCCTCCGTAAGGGCCATGAGCACAAGGCAGGAGGTAAAAGGAAAAGAAAAGGAAGGCTGACCCCTCACAGAAGGAGGGTGTCAGGAAAGATGAGACAAGGGCCAATTAAGGCGGGAAAGGAAGAGACTCCCTAGGCCTCGGATACCCTAATAGGCTACCGTCGGGGTCGGAAGAGAACAAGAGTTGACCAAGTGAGGTCGACAGGAAAGAAGACGGAGAGGAGCCCGGCACAAGTAAGTGGAAGCAATGCCGGACTCAGCTGGGGCCCCCGTGGTCGCCAACCCACGCCCACTAGAAGTGTGAGCCCCTGGGGGTTTTCATCAATTCAATCGCAAAAATAAGTAATCATTAAAAAAAAAAACGGTGTTGCAACATAATGTATTCAGGATTTATGTTTGTTGTTGTTCCATTTAAGGGCTTGCTACGTCGTTGTCATCATAATCGTGTACTTTTGTTCGTTTAGAATGTGATTGATAACTTGTGATATTGGTGTGTCTGACATAGTATGTGTATTAGTGGTATGTAACACAAGGAGATCTTGGCAATGTGTGGATTCCGAATGACTGTATGATAGTAGTGGCGATTTACAATACCTGTACAGTAAACTAAGTTCAATTTCACGTGCCGAATTAACCGAATTGATAGATGATTACCGTCGGTAGTTTATTGTCTGACAAAATAATATTTAATCTATTCAACGCAAATCTATTTGTGTGTACATTGGAATAAAGAGACCGAATGTAAGATATTTTTTTCCCTGCTCTGTAAGCAGCAACAATTACTTGTTCATTTTATCAATTAAATCGCAAAGATAAGTATTCCATTAAAACACAACGATATTTAAACATAATGTATTCAGGATTTATGATTGTTGTTGTTGTTGTTCCATTTAAGGGCTTGCTACGTCGTGGTCATCATCCTCGTGTACTTTTGTTTGTTTAGAATGTGTATGATAACATGTGTTATTGGTGTGTCTCACATATTATGTGTATTAGTGGCATGTAACACAAGGAGATCTTGGTAATTTGTGGATTTCGAATGACAGTACGATATTAGTGGCGATTTACAATACCTGTACAGTAAACTAAGTTCAATTTCACGTGCCGAATTAACCGAATTGATAGATGTTTACCGTCGGTAATTTATTGTCTGACAAAATAATATTTAATCTACTCACCGCCAATCAATTTGTTTGTACATTGGACTTACGATACCGAATGTAAGCTTTTTTTATTTCCCTGCTCTATAAGCAGCCACAATTACTTGTTCATTTTATCAATTAAATCGCAAAGACAAGTATTCCATTAAAAACAACGATATTGAAACATAATGTATTCAGGATTTATGTTTGTTGTTGTTCCATTTAAGGGCTTGCTACGTCGTGCTCATCAGCCTCGTGTACTTTTGTTTGTTTAGAATGTGTATGATAACATGTGATATTGGTGTGTCTGAAATAGTGTGTGTATTAGTGGTATGTAACAGAAGAAGATCTTGGTAATTTGTGGATTCCAAATGAATGTATGATACTAGTGGCGATTTACAATACCTGTACACTAAACTAAGTTCAATTTCACTTGCCGAATTAACCGAACTGATAGATGTTTACCGTCGGTACTTTATTGTCTGACAAAATAATATTTAATCTACTCAACGCAAATCAATTTGTGTGTACATTGGAATAAAGAGACCGAATGTAAGATTTTTTATTTCCCTGCTCTATAAGCAGCAACAATTACTTGTTCATTTTATCAATTCAATCGCAAAGAAAAGTATTCCATTAAAACGCAACGTTATTGAAACATAATGTATTCAGGATTTATGTTTGTTGTTGTTGTTGTTGTTCCATTTAAGGGCTTGCTAAGTCGCGGTCATCAGCCTCGAGTACTTTTGTTAGTTTAGAATGTGTGTGATAACATGTGATATTGGTGTGTCTGAAATAGTGTGTGGATTAGTGGTATGTAACAGAAGATCTTGGTAATTTGTGGATTCCGAATGACTGTATGATAGTAGTGGCGATTTACAATACCTGTACAGTAAACTAATTTCAATTTCACGTGCCGAATTAACCGAATTGATAGATGTTTACCGTCGGTAATTTATTGTTTGAAAAATAATATATAATCTACTCACCGCAAATCAATTTGTGTGTAGGCCTACATTGGAATTAGGAGACCGAATGTAAGATTTTTTTATTTCCCTGCGCTATAAGCAGCCACAATTACTTGTTCATTTTATCAATTCAGTTGCAAAGATATGAAAAGGGGAGAGGGGAGGGAGGAGAGGGGTGGGAGAAGAGGGGCGGGCGGAGGGGAGGGAGGAGAGGGTCCGCCCCAAAGGTAAGGGACAAAAGGGGAAAAAGGACCCAGCTCAGGAATCCCTCGGGGTCGCCAACTCCCGAACTCACCGGCCGTGAGCCCTTGAGGGTGTAGCATTATCTAGGGTGCACCAGAAGGGGTAGGGGTACAGACACCCGGCCTCCGTAAGGGCCTTGAGCACAAGGCAGGAGGTAAAAGAAAAGAAAAGGAAGGCTGACCCCTCACAGAAGGAGGGTGTCAGGAAAGATGAGACAAGGGCCAATTAAGGCGGGAAAGGAAGAGACTCCCTAGGCCTCGGATACCCTAATACCTTCGGGGTCGGAAGAGAACAAGAGTTGACCAAGTGAGGTCGACAGGAAAGAAGACGGAGAGGAGCCCGGCACAAGTAAGTGGGAGCAATGCCGGACTCAGCTGGGGCCCCGTGGTCGCCAACCCACGCCCACTAGAAGTGTGAGCCCCTGGGGGTTTTCATCAATTCAATCGCAAAAATAAGTAATCATTTAAAAAAAAACACGGTGTTGCAACATAATGTACTCAGGATTTATGTTTGTTGTTGTTCCATTTAAGGGCTTGCTACGTCGTGGTCATCATCCTCGTGTACTTTTGTTTGTTTAGAATGTGAATGATAACATGTGATATTGGTGTGTCTGACATAGTATGTGTATTAGTGGTATGTAACACAAGGAGATCTTGGCAATGTGTGGATTCCGAATGACTGTATGATAGTAGTGGCGATTTACAATACCTGTACACTAAACTAAGTTCAATTTCACGTGCCGAATTAACCGAATTGATAGATGATTACCGTCGGTAGTTTATTGTCTGACAAAATAATATTTAATCTACTCAACGCAAATCTATTTGTGTGTACATTGGAATAAGGAGACCGAATGTAAGATTTTTTATTTCCCTGCTCTATAAGCAGCCACAATTACTTGTTCATTTTATCAATTCAAGATTTTAGTGCTTTTCAGTCGGTCAACACGAATGTACCTAAAAGAGATGGGTTATGCCCTATTCCTGAAATAAATTACATGAGATTAATAAAACACTAGGATGACCAGTTTCGATCGAAAACGATCATCATCAGATCCATTACACTTAGGCTACAAAATCTATGTTTGAAATACATGTGAAAAATATTTACAATATGTACAATTATTTAGTTTCAGTATTGGTACTGCAACTGTCAGTGTATGCTAAATGCAGTATATATGTTAGGTGAAATGCTAAATGGTGATAGCTATCCGGAGATTGTACTTTAGAGAGATTATATGGTTGTAAACTATGGTTAAACTATAAATTTTTTGGCTAACTACTTATCTGATTGTCTTCCGTATTACAGCTACTCGCAGTTTTCGTGCTCACTGGAACTCGCTGTGCGGTCGACTGCGGTGGTTATCTTAACGACTGGTTTTTCCCCTGCCTCCTCCCCCCCTGTCCCTACGTGCTGTGGGGAGTGATAGCGATGTGTTTATGTGAGGTGTTGCCAACCTAGATAAGATGTATGTTATTGAATGAGGTGGGTCCACAACTATTAAAGACCGTGGATTAGCCCTCGCCACGCGTGGAGCATAACCCATTCGAACTAAGCGTTGACGGTCTTATGAGGACGTCCCGGCACCTTTAATACTGCCGCGAATATGGGCCTTGGTTTATTGCAGAAGCAAAGAACATCGTACACCTGATCCAGATAACATTTACCTATTAAAAAACCCCTAATTTCCCCCCTTTTTATCTAGCTTGGCTGTGTCGCTAAATTGGGTTTTGTTTCCGACAGGGTGTGTTTTTAGTAGCGTGAAGAGGGGTGAGCTCTCCATGAACGTGTGTTCATTTAGATTGTTGGGATTGTTTCGTTTGGCTAGGTGTATCTCGATTGCTTCCTTTATGTCAAGAGCTCTGCCTTTCGATTCGTGATGGATTATTTTAAGGTCCGACTCTATGTTGGTAAAGCTGTGCCCTGCGTCACACATATGTTCGCACACAGCTCAATGTGTTCCGTATCTTATCGCATTCCTATGTTCATTATAACGTGTGTCTACTCGCCTTCCACTCTGCCCGATGTAATTAGCTTGACAATCGGTGTCTTGGCACGTTATAGAATATACCCCTGACCTTGAATACGGGTCACGTTTATTTAGATTACTATTTAGGAGGTGCCTAGCGGTTGTGTTTTTCATCGTGAAAGCTATCCTTATGCCTTGTTTTTTGAATAGGTTAGTGATTTTATATGTATTCGCATTCACATAGTTGAAACGCGCAAATTTTTTCTCATTACTGTCCAGTTTGGGAATCGTTTTATCTTTATTTTTATGTTTGGCTATAATTTGATTTATTTTGCATGGCGAGAAGTTGTTTTCCTTTGCTATTTGCATAATAGTTCTTATTTCCTTATTATAGTTGTCTTTTGACATGGGTATGTTTAAAGCTCTGTGCACCATTGAATTGAAACCCGCTAGTTTGTGCGTACTGGGGTGATTAGACTGATTGTCGATTGCATGCGAGGTTTGTGTTGCTTTCCGGAATAAGGAATATGAAAGGTCGTTGTCTTTACGTTCAATAGTTATATCTAGATAATTTATTTTCCGGTCTATTTCGGATTCCTTAGTGAATTTGATAGAGTGGTGAAGGCTATTAATGGATTGGAGAATTGTTTCTTCGCTTGTTAGTTCAGTATCGTAGATGCAAATTACATCATCTACGTATCTATTCCATATTACTATTCCCTTTGTTGAAGTCTTTTCTAAGAACGCATTTTCTAGTGCATTGATGAACATGTCAGCGATTAACCCACTTAGTGGCGATCCCATTGCTAGGCCTTCTCTCGGTGTGTATATTTTATTGTCGAATTGAAACACGTTTTGGGTGAGAACGACCCTCAGTAATCTCACAATCTCTTCAATTTCTTTTACCGAATTGTTGGATTTTAAGTTGTTTTCGATAGTGTTGATTGCTTCAATAATCGGAATATTGGTGTACATGTTAGTTACGTCGAAGGATACTGCCTGAAGCTAGGTTTCATTTGTAGGGTGTTCAATGCTGTTACTAGTTCTGTTGTGTTCTTTACAGAGTTGTTTTTGTCGTTGGAAAGACGGCATTTTAAGATTTTTAGTAACTCTTTGCTGATTTTGTAATTAGGGGCATTCCTACAATTGACTATTGGTCTCATTGGGCATTCCTTTTTGTGTATTTTTGGTTGTCCCCTCAATGACGGTATTTTCGGGTTCATGTTTATTAGTTTTGGTTTTTCGGTTTGGTCAGTATGTATTCTGTTTCTTTTAGCGCACTTTTTATTTGTTTTTGGAATTTGTTGGTGGGGTCTTTTGTTAATTCCTTGATTTCGTTGTTGTTTAGGAATTCGACTGTTTTTTCAATGTATTCTGTTTTGTTCAAAATTACTGTAGTGTTTCCCTTATCTGCTTTTGTGATGATTAAGTCATGTTCTTTTATTTTTTGTTTCAACGACTTTATTTCTTTGAGCTGTTTGTTGTTTTGAATGTTATTGCTATCGCCCTCTCGTTTGAGGATTTTTTTGGCTTCGTTGGTGGCGAGATTTTTGGTTAATTCCCTGTCTTCTGCTGGGAGCTTGTGAATGGCTATCTCAATATCTGTGATTAAATGTTTTATATTGTGGTTCGTGTGTGCGTCTGTGCAGTTGTATTTCAAACCTTTGTCTAACATATTCATTTCACCTTGAGAAAAGGTTACGTTCGTTCTGTTGTTTACTCTGCTGTGGAAATTGAATTCATTGTTATTCGTGTGTTCTTCGTTAGCTTGATGGTTCTGTGTTTCTCCTAGTTTTCTTAATTTATTTTCTAGCGTTTCATGCTTCCTCGTTGCTCTGATTTTGATGTTGTCATGTAGGTGCTCGGTGAAGCTGTCCCAATGGGCCGCGTGCCAGAACTTACTTAGTTGCAATTGAATGTCGTATAATTGTTGGTTAATTTTTTGCTTTCTTATGTATGCAAATCTTAATTCGTTTTTTATCCAAAGCGCTTTGGCTTGTTTGGTAGAAATGATCGTGGCTGGTGTGTTCGGTACGGTTTTAATTGGTACGTATTTAGGGGTGAGGTTTAGTTCTATACATTTTTTGTTGAACCAAATTGACTTGTCTAAATTCATGAGTTAAAGCCTGAGTGATTTGAATTTCTTGGCTTCACGATTTGCCTGACTAGCCGTGAACATTGTGGTGTTTGAAGCCATATTTTCAGTGTTGCCTTAGTAAACAAGAGTTTAGTGCTTTTCAGTCGGTCAACACGAATGTACCCAAAAGAGATGGGTTATGCCCTAATCCTGAAATAAATTACATGAGATTAATAAAACACTAGGATGACCAGTTTCGATCGTCAAGCGATCATCATCAGATCCATTACACTTAGGCTACAAAATCTATGTTTGAAATGCAGGTGAAAAATATTTACAATATGTACAATTATTTAGTTGCAGTATTGGTACTGCAACTGTCAGTGTATGCTAAATGCAGTATATATGTTAGGTGAAATGCTAAATGGTGATAGCTATCCGGAGATTGTACTTTAGAGAGATTATATGGTTGTAAACTAGGGTTAAACTATAAATTTTTTGGCTAACTACTTATCTGATTGTCTTCCGTATTACAGCTACTCGCAGTTTTCCTGCTCACTGGAACTCGCTGTACGGTCAACTGCGGTGGTTATCTTAACGACTTGTTTTTCCCCTGCCTCCTCCCCCCTGTCCCTACGTGCTGTGGGGAGTGATAGCGATGTGTTTATGTGAGGTGTTGCCAACCTAGATAAGATGTATGTTATTGAATGAGGTGGGTCCACAACTATTAAAGACCGTGGATTGGCCCTCGCCACGCGTGGAGCATAACCCATTCGAACTAAGCGTTGACGGTCTTATGAGGACGTCCCGGCACCCTTAATACTGCCGCGAATATGGGTTTTGGTTTATAAAGATAAATAAAGATAAAACGATTCCCAAACCGGACAGTAATGAGAAAAAATTTGCGCTTTTCAACTATGTGAATGCGAATACATATAAAATCACTAACCTATTCAAACAACAAGGCATAAGGATAGCTTTCACGACGAAAAACACAACCACTAGGCACCTCCTAAATAGTAGTCTAAATAAACGTGACCCGTATTCAAGGTCAGGGGTATATTCTATAACGTGCCAAGACACCGATTGTCAAGCTAATTACATCGGGCAGAGTGGAAGGCGAGTAGACACACGTTATAATGAACATAGGAATGCGATAAGTTACGGAACACATTCAGCCGTGTGCGAACATATGTGTGACGCAGGGCACAGCTTTACCAACATAGAGTCGGACCTTAAAATAATCCATCACGAATCGAAAGGCAGAGCTCTTGACATAAAGGAAGCAATCGAGATACACCTAGCCAAACGAAACAATCCCAACAATCTAAATGAACACACGTTCATGGAGAGTTCACCCCTCTTCACGCTACTAAAAACACACCCTGTCGAAAGCAAAACCCAATTTAGCGACACAGCCATGCTAGATAAAAAAAAGGGGGGAAATTAGGGGGTTTTTAATAGGTAAATGTTATCTGGATCAAGTGTACGATGTACTTTGCTTCTGCAATAAACCAAGGCCCATATTCGTGGCAGTATTAAAGGTGCCGGGATGTCCTCATAAGACCGTCAACGCTTAGTTCGAATGGGTTATGCTCCACGCGTGGCGAGGGCCAATCCACGGTCTTTAATAGTTGTGGACCCACCTCATTCAATAACATACATCTTATCTAGGTTGGCTACACCTCACAGAAACACATCGCTATCACTCCCCACAGCACGTAGGGACAGGGGAGAGGAGGCAGGGGGAAAAACCAGTCGTTAAGATAACCACCGCAGTCGACCGCACAGCGAGTTCCAGTGAGCACGAAAACTGCGAGTAGCTGTAATACGGAAGACAATCAGATAAGTAGTTAGCCAAAAAATTTATAGTTTAACCATAGTTTACAACCATATAATCTCTCTAAAGTACAATCTCCGGATAGCTATCACCATTTAGCATTTCACCTAACATATATACTGCATTTAGCATACACTGACAGTTGCAGTACCAATACTGCAACTAAATAATTGTACATATTGTAAATATTTTTCACCGGCATTTCAAACATAGATTTTGTAGCCTAAGTGTAATGGATCTGATGATGATCGCTTGACGATCGAAACTGGTCATCCTAGTGTTTTATTAATCTCATGTAATTTATTTCAGGATTAGGGCATAACCCATCTCTTTTGGGTACATTCGTGTTGACCGACTGAAAAGCACTAAACTCTTGTTTACTAAGGCAACACTGAAAATATGGCTTCAAACACCACAATTTATCAATTCAATCGCAAAGACAAGTATTCCATTAAAAACAGCGATATTGAAACATAATGTATTCAGGATTTAAGTTTGTTGTTGTTCCATTTAAGGGCTTGCTACGTCGTGCTCATCAGCCTCGTGTACTTTTGTTTGTTTAGAATGTGTATGATAACATGTGATATTGGTGTGTCTGAAATAGTGTGTGTATTAGTGGTAATTTGTGGATCCGAAATGAATGTATGATACTAGTGGCGATTTACAATACCTGTACACTAAACTAAGTTCAATTTCACTTGCCGAATTAACCGAACTGATAGATGTTTACCGTCGGTACTTTATTGTCTGACAAAATAATATTTAATCTACTCAACGCAAATCAATTTGTGTGTACATTGGAATAAGGAGACCGAATGTAAGATTTTTTATTTCCCTGCTCTATAAGCAGCAACAATTACTTGTTCATTTTATCAATTCAATCGCAAAGATAAGTATTCCATTAAAACACAACGTTATTGAAACATAATGTATTCAGGATTTATGTTTGTTGTTGTTGTTCCATTTAAGGGCTTGCTACGTCGCGGTAATCAGCCTGGAGTACTTTTGTTAGTTTAGAATGTGTATGATAACATGTGATATTGGTGTGTCTGAAATAGTGTGTGTATTAGTGGTATGTAACAGAAGAAGATCTTGGTAATTTGTGGATTCCGAATGACTATATGATAGTAGTGGCGATTTACAATACCTGTACAGTAAACTAAGTTCAATTTCACGTGCCGAATTAACCGAATTGATAGATGTTTACCGTCGGTTCTTTATTGTTTGACAAAATAATATTTAATCTACTCACCGCCAATCAATTTGTGTGTACATTGGAATTAGGAGACCGAATGTAAGATTTTTTTATTTCCCTGCGCTATAAGCAGCCACAATTACTTGTTCATTATATCAATTCAGTTGCAAAGATATGAAATGAGGAGAGGAGCGGAGAGGGGTGGGAGGAGAGGGGAGGAGAGGGGAGGGAGGAGTGGGGAGGGAGGAGAGGGGAGGGAGGAGAGGGGAGGGAGGAGAGGGTCCGTCCCAAAGGTAAGGGACAAAAGGGGAAAACGGACCCAGCACAGGAATCCTCGGGGTCGCCAACTCCCGAACTCACCGGCCGTGAGCCCCTGAGGGTGTAGCATTATCTAGGGTGCACCAGAAGGGGTGGGGCTACATACACCCGGCCTCCGTAAGGGCCTTGAGCACAAGGCAGGAGGTAAAAGGAAAAGAAAAGGAAGGCTGACCCCTCACAGAAGGAGGGTGTCAGGAAATATGAGACAAGGGCCAATTAAGGCGGGAAAGGAAGGGACTCCCTAGGCCTCGGATACCCTAATACCGTCGGGGTCGGAAGAGAACAAGAGTTGACCAAGTGAGGTCGACAGGAATGAAGACGGAGAGGAGCCCGGCACAAGTAAGTGGAAGCAATGCCGGACTCAGCTGGGGCCCCGTGGTCGCCAACCCACGCCCACTAGAAGTGTGAGTCCCTGGGGGTTTTCATCAATTCAATCGCAAAAATAAGTAATCATTAAAAAAAAACACGGTGTTGCAACATAATGTATTCAGGATTTATGTTTGTTGTTGTTCCATTTAAGGGCTTGCCACGTCGTTGTCATCATCCTCGTGTACTTTTGTTTGTTTAGAATGTGAATGATAACTTGTGATATTGGTGTGTCTGACATAGTATGTGTAGTAGTGGTATGTAACACAAGGAGATCTTGGCAACGTGTGGATTCCGAATGACTGTATGATAGTAGTGGCGATTTACAATACCTGTACAGTAAACTAAGTTCAATTTCACGTGCCGAATTAACCGAATTGATAGATGTTTACCGTCGGTTCTTTATTGTTTGACAAAATAATATTTAATCTACTCACCGCCAATCAATTTGTGTGTACATTGGAATTAGGAGACCGAATGTAAGATTTTTTTATTTCCCTGCGCTATAAGCAGCCACAATTACTTGTTCATTATATCAATTCAGTTGCAAAGATATGAAATGAGGAGAGGAGCGGAGAGGGGTGGGAGGAGAGGGGAGGAGAGGGGAGGGAGGAGTGGGGAGGGAGGAGAGGGGTGGGAGTAGAGGGGAGGGAGGAGAGGGTCCGTCCCAAAGGTAAGGGACAAAAGGGGAAAACGGACCCAGCACAGGAATCCTCGGGGTCGCCAACTCCCGAACTCACCGGCCGTGAGCCCCTGAGGGTGTAGCATTATCTAGGGTGCACCAGAAGGGGTGGGGCTACATACACCCGGCCTCCGTAAGGGCCTTGAGCACAAGGCAGGAGGTAAAAGGAAAAGAAAAGGATGGCTGACCCCTCACAGAAGGAGGGTGTCAGGAAAGATGAGACAAGGGCCAATTAAGGCGGGAAAGGAAGAGACTCCCTAGGCCTCGGATACCCTAATAGGCTACCGTCGGGGTCGGAAGAGAACAAGAGTTGACCAAGTGAGGTCGACAGGAAAGAAGACGGAGAGGAGCCCGGCACAAGTAAGTGGAAGCAATGCCGGACTCAGCTGGGGCCCCGTGGTCGCCAACCCACGCCCACTAGAAGTGTGAGCCCCTGGGGGTTTTCATCAATTCAATCGCAAAAATAAGTAATCATTTAAAAAAAACCACGGTGTTGCAACATAATGTACTCAGGATTTATGTTTGTTGTTGTTCCATTTAAGGGCTTGCTACGTCGTGGTCATCATCCTCGTGTACTTTTGTTTGTTTAGAATGTGAATGATAACATGTGATATTGGTGTGTCTGACATAGTATGTGTATTAGTGGTATGTAACACAAGGAGATCTTGGCAATGTGTGGATTCCGAATGACTGTATGATAGTAGTGGCGATTTACAATACCTGTACACTAAACTAAGTTCAATTTCACGTGCCGAATTAACCGAATTGATAGATGATTACCGTCGGTAGTTTATTGTCTGACAAAATAATATTTAATCTACTCAACGCAAATCTATTTGTGTGTACATTGGAATAAGGAGACCGAATGTAAGATTTTTTATTTCCCTGCTCTATAAGCAGCAACAATTACTTGTTCATTTTATCAATTCAATCGCAAGATAAGTATTCCATTAAAACACAACGATATTTAAACATAATGTATTCAGGATTTATGTTTGTTGTTGTTGTTCCATTTAAGGACTTGCTACGTCGTGGTCATCAGCCTCGTGTACTTTTGTTTGTTTAGAATGTGTATGATAACATGTGCTATTGGTGTGTCTCACATAATATGTGTATTAGTGACATGTAACACAATGAGATCTTGGTAATTTGTGGATTTCGAATGACAGTATGATAGTGGTGGCGATTTACAATACCTGTACAGTAAACTAAGTTCAATTTCACGTGCCGAATTAACCGAATTGATAGATGTTTACCGTCGGTAATTTATTGTCTGACAAAATAATATTTAATCTACTCACCGCCAATCAATTTGTTTGTACATTGGACTTACGATACCGAATGTAAGCTTTTTTATTTCCCTGCTCTATAAGCAGCCACAATTACTTGTTCATTTTATCAATTAAATCGCAAAGACAAGTATTCCATTAAAAACAACGATATTGAAACATAATGTATTCAGGATTTATGTTTGTTGTTGTTGTTGTTCCATTTAAGGGCTTGCTATGTCGTGGTCATCAGCCTCGTGTACTTTTGTTTGTTTAGAATGTGTGTGATAACATGTGATATTGGTGTGTCTGAAATAGTGTGTGTATTAGTGGTATGTAACAGAAGAAGATCTTAGTAATTTGTGGATTCCGAATGACTGTATGATAGTAGTGGCGATTTACAATACCTGTACAGTAAACTAAGTTCAATTTCACGTGCCGAATTAACCGAATTGATAGATGTTTACCGTCGGTAATTTATTGTTTGACAAAATAATATATAATCTACTCACCGCAAATCAATTTGTGTGTACATTGGAATTAGGAGACCAAATGTAAGATTCTTTTATTTCCCTGCGCTATAAGCAGCCACAATTACTTGTTCATTTTATCAATTCAGTTGCAAAGATATGAAAAGAGTAGTATAGTGGAGAGGGGTGGGAGGAGGGGGGAGGGAGGAATGGGGAGGGAGGAGAGGGGAGGGAGGAAAGGGTCCGCCCCAAAGGTAAGGGACAAAAGGGAAAAAGGAACCCAGCTCAGGAATCCCTCGGGGTTGCCAACTCCCGAACTCACCGGCCGTGAGCCCCTGAGGGTGTAGCATTATCTAGGGTGCACCAGAAAGGGTGGGGCTACATACACCCGGCCTCAGTAAGGGCCTTGAGCACAAGGCAGGAGGTAAAAGGAAAAGAAAAGGAAGGCTGGCCCCTCACAGAAGGAGGGTGTCAGGAAAGAAGTGAGGTCGACAGGAAAGAAGACGGAGAGGAGCCCGGCACAAGTAAGTGGAAGCAATGCCGGACTCAGCTGGGGCCCCGCGGTCGCCAACCCACGCCCACTAGAAGTGTGAGCCCCTGGGGGTTTTCATCAATTCAATCGCATAAATAAGTAATAATTTAAAAAAAAAACGTGTTGCAACATAATGTATTCAGGATTTATGTTTGTTGTTGTTCCATTTAAGGGCTTGCTACTTCGTGGTCATCATCCTCGTGTACTTTTGTTTGTTTAGAATGTGAATGATAACATGTGATATTGGTGTGTCTGACATAGTATGTGTATTAGTGGTATGTAACACAAGGAGATCTTGGCAATGTGTGGATTCCGAATGACGGTATGATAGTAGTGGCGATTTACAATACCTGTACAGTAAACTAAGTTCAATTTCACGTGTCGAATTAACCGGATTGTTAGATGATTACCGTCGGTAGTTTATTGTCTGACAAAATAATATTTAATCTACTCAACGCAAATCTATTTGTGTGTACATTGGAATAAGGAGACCGAATGTAAGATTTTTTATTTCCCTGCTCTATAAGCAGCAACAATTACTTATTCATTTTATCAATTCAATCGCAAAGATAAGTATTCCATTAAAACGCAACGATATTTAAACATAATGTATTCAGGATTTATGTTTGTTGTTGTTGTTGTTGTTCCATTTAAGGGCTTGCTACGTCGTGGTCATCAGCCTCGTGTACTTATGTTTGTTTAGAATGTGTATGATAACATGTGCTATTGGTGTGTTTCACATAATATGTGTATTAGTGGCATGTAACACAATGAGATCTTGGTAATTTGTGGATTTCGAATGACAGTATGATAGTGGTGGCGATTTACAATACCTGTACAGTAAACTAAGTTCAATTTCACGTGCCGAATTAACCGAATTGTTAGATGTTTACCGTCGGTAATTTATTGTCTGACAAAATAATATTTAATCTACTCACCGCAAATCAATTTGTGTGTACATTGAAATAAGGAGACCGAATGTAAGATTTTTTATTTCCCTGCTCTATAAGCAGCAACAATTACTTGTTCATTTTATCAATTCAATCGCAAAGACCATTATTCCATTAAAAACAACGATATTGAAACATAATATATTCAGGATTTATGGTTGTTGTTGTTCTATTTAAGGGCTTGCTACGTCGTGGTCATCAGCCTCGTGTACTTTTGTTTGTTTAGAATGTGTATGATAACATGTGATATTGGTGTGTCTGAAATAGTGTGTGTATTAGTGGTATGTAACAGAAGAAGATCTTGGTAATTTGTGGATTCCAAATGAATGTATGATACTAGTGGCGATTTACAATACCTGTACACTAAACTAAGTTCAATTTCACGTGCCGAATTAACCGAATTGATAGATGTTTACCGTTGGTAATTTATAGTCTGACAAAATAATATTTAATCTACTCACCGTAAATCAATTTGTGTGTACATTGGAATAAAGAGACCGAATGTAAGATTTTTTATTTCCCTGCTCTATAAGTAGCCACAATTACTTGTTCATTTTATCAATTCAATCGCAAAGATAAGTATTCTATTAAAACACAACGATATTGAAACATAATGTATTCAGGATTTATGTTTGTTGTTGCTGTTGTTCCATTTAAGGGCTTGCTAAGTCGTGGTTATCAGCCTCGAGTACTTTTGTTTGTTTAGAATGTGTGTGATAACATGTGATATTGGTGTGTCTGAAATAGTGTGTGTATTAGTGGTATGTAACAGAAGAAGATCTTGGTAATTTGTGGATTCCAAATGACTGTATGATACTAGTGGCGATTTTCAATACCTCTACAGTAAACTAAGTTCAATTTCATGTGCAGAATTAACCGAATTGATAGATTTATACCGACGGTACTTTATTGTCTGACCAAATAATATTTAATCTACTCACCGTAAATCAATTTGTGTGTACATTGGAATTACGAGACCGAATGTATAATTTTTTAATTTCCCTGCGCTATAAGCAGCCACAATTACTTATTTATTTCATTAATTCGTGATGATGATGATAATTGTTGTTTTAAGGGGCCTAACATCTAGGTTATCGGCCCCTAATGATCTGGGTGATAGCGAAAATGAGAATGAAATGGAAACCAGAACGAAAATTATGTGAGACGGTAAATACGTACGAAGAGAAATCCAGATGGAAACAACACCCAATATAGTCTTACAAAAGGGAATTTAGAACAAAAGATTCATAAAAAGAATAGATTGAAAAAGACCCACAAAACGTAGGCTAGATTCAAAATACGTACAAAATGCAATGTAGCGTCTAAATACTTACAAAATGCAACTGAAATTCAAAATACTGACAAAAGGCAAATGAGATCGAAAATACGTACAAAATGCAATTGAGGTTCAAAATACTTACAAAATGCAATTAAATTGAAAATACACAAATCAATTCAGATTGAAATATCCCAGTTCCAATCCAAATTATTCACAAAGTGCAATTGAAATTCAAAATACTTACAAAATGCAATTGAAATTGAAAATGCTTACAAAATGTACGGTAGATTCAAACGACTCATGCGGATTGACAATACTTACAAAATGCAATTTAGATTGAAAATACTTCACAAAATGTAATTTAGATTCAAAATACCCTCAAAATGCAATTAAGAATCAAAATATGTGCAAAATGCCCACCAAACAAAATGCAATTTAGATTCAAAATTCCTGCGAAATGCGGTTTTGGTTGAAAATACTTACAAAATGCAATTGAAATTCTAAATTCTCACGAAAAGGCCCGGCTACCTGCATTGAAAGACTTACCAAAAAGCAATTTAGATTGTCAATCTTTACAAAATGCAATTGAACTTGAAAACAATCGCGAGATATAATTTAGATAGAAAAAACTTACAAAATGCAACGTAGATTATAAGCACCTTTAAAAAATCGCTAAAAGGGAATTTAGATACACGGTGAACCAAGTAAAAATAAAACAGTGCGGGAATCTTAAAGAGAAAGGAAATATAATGAAAAGAGGAGAGTAGAGGAGAGGCGTGGAGAGGGGGTAGGGAGGAGAGGGGAGGGAGGAGAGAGTCCGCCCCAAAGGTAAGGGACAAAAGGGGAAAACGGACCCAGCTCAGGAATCCCTCGGGGCCGCCAACTCCCGAACTCACCGGCCGTGAGCCCCTGAGTGTGTAGCATTATCTAGGGTGCACCAGAACGGGTGGGGCTACATACACCCGGCCTCCGTAAGGGCCTTGAGCACAAGGCAGGAGGTAAAAGGAAATGAAAAGGAAGGCTGACCCCTCACAGAAGGAGGGTGTCAGGAAAGATGAGACAAGGGCCAATTAAGGCGGAAAAGGAAGAGACTCCATAGGCCTCGGATACCCTAATACCATCGGGTCGGAAGAGAACAAGAGTTGACCAAGTGAGGTCGACAGGAAAGAAGACGGAGAGGAGCCCGGCACAAGTAAGTGGAAGCAATGCCGGACTCAGCTGGAGCCCCGTGGTCGCCAACCCACATCCACTAGATGTGTGAACCCCTGGGGGTTTTCATCAATTCAATCGCAAAAATAAGAAATCATTAAAAAAAACGGTGTTGCAACATAATGTATTCAGGATTTATGTTTGTTGTTGTTGTTGTTGTTGTTCCATTTAAGAGCTTGCTACGTCGTGGTCATCAGCCTCGTGTACTTTTGTTTGTTTAGAATGTGTATGATAACATGTGCTATTGGTGTGTCTGACATAGTATGTGTATTAGTGGTATGTAACACAAGGAGATCTTGGCAATGTGTGGATTCCGAATGACTGTATGATAGTAGTGGCGATTTACAATACCTGTACAGTAAACTAAGTTCAATTTCACGTGCCGAATTAACCGAATTGATAGATGTTTACCGTCGGTAGTTTATTGTCTGACAAAATAATATTTAATCTACTCAACGCAAATCAATTTGTGTGTACATTGGAATAAGGAGACCGAATGTAAGATTTTTTATTTCCCTGCTCTATAAGCAGCAACAATTACTTGTTCATTTTATCAATTCAGTCGCAAAGATAAGTATTCCATTAAATACAACGATATTGAAACATAATGTATTCAGGATTTATGTTTGTTGTTGTTCCATTTAAGGGCTGGCTACGTCGTGGTCATCAGCCTCGTCTACTCTTGTTTGTTTAGAATGTGTATGATAACATGTGAAGCCTCCGTGGGTCAGGCGGCAGCACGCCGGCCTCTCACCGCTGGGTCCGTGGTTCAAATCCCGGGCACTCCATGTGAGATCTGTGCTGGACAAAACGGAGGCAGACAGGTTTTTCTCCGGGTACTCCGGTTTTCCCTGTCAAAATTTCATTCCAGCAACACTCTCCACTATCATTTCATTTCATCTGTCATTCATTTAATCATTGCCCCAGAGGAGTGCGTCAGGCCTCGGCAGCCGGCACAGTTCATATCCTCGCCGCTAGATGGGGGCTTCATTCATTCCATTCCTGACCCGGTCGGAGACTGGAAGCAGGCTGTGGATTTCATTTCATGATAACATGTGATAAAGGTGCGTCGGATATAGTATGTGTATTAGTGGCATGTAAAACAAGGAAATCTTGGTAATTTGTGGATTTCGAATGACTGTATGATAGTAGTGGCGATTTACAATACCTGTACAGTAAAATAAGTTCAATTTCACGTGCCGAATTAACCGAATTGATAGATGTTTACCGTCGGTAATTTATTGTCTGACAAAAATAATATATAATCTACTCACTGCAAATCAATTTGTGTGTACATTGGAATTAGGAGACCGAATGTAAGATTTTTTTATTTACCTGCGCTATAAGCAGCCAAAATTACTTGTTCATTTTATCAATTCAGTTGCAAAGATATGAAAAGAGGAGAGGAGTGGAGAGGGGAGGGAGGGGTGGGGAGGGAGGAGAGGGGAGGGAGGAGGGGGTTTGGAGGGAGGGAGGGGAGGGAGGAGAGGGTCCGCCCCTAAGGTAAGGGACAAAAGGGGAAAACGGACCCAGCTCAGGAATCCCTTGGGGCCGCCAACTCCCGAACTCACCGGCCGTGAGCCCCTGAGGGTGTAGCATTATCTAGGGTGCACCAGAACGGGTGGGGCTACATACACCCGGCCTCCGTAAGGGCCTTGAGCACAAGGCAGGAGGTAAAAGGAAAAGAAAAGGAAGGCTGACCCCTCACAGAAGGAGGGTGTCAGGAAGGATGAGACAAGGGCCAATTAAGGCGGGAAAGGAAGAGACTCCCTAGGCCTCGGATACCCTTATACCTTCGGGGTCGGAAGAGAACAAGAGTTGACCAAGTGAGGTCGACAGGAAAGAAGACGGAGAGGAGCCCGGCACAAGTAAGTGGAAGCAATGCCGGACTCAGCTGGGTCCCGTGGTCGCCAACCCACACCCACTAGAAGTGTGAGCCCCTGGGGGTTTTCATCAATTCAATCGCAAAAATAAGAAATCATTAAAAAAAAACGGTGTTGCAACATAATGTATTCAGGATTTATGTTTGTTGTTGTTCCATTTAAGGGCTTGCTACTTCGTGGTCATCATCCTCGTGTACTTTTGTTTGTTTAGAATGTGAATGATAACATGTGATATTGGTGTGTCTGACATAGTATGTGTATTAGTGGTATGTAACACAAGGAGATCTTCGCAATGTGTGGATTCCGAATGACTGTATGATAGTAGTGGCGATTTACAATACCTGTACAGTAAACTAAGTTCAATTTCACGTGCCGAATTAACCGAATTGATAGATGTTTACCGTCGGTAATTTATTGTGTGACAAAATAATATTTAATCTACTCACCGCAAATCAATTTGTGTGTACATTGGAATAAGGAGACCGAATGTAAGATTTTTTATTTCCCTGCTCTATAAGCAGCCTCAATTACTTGTTCATTTTATCAATTCAATCGCAAAGATAAGTATTCCATTAAATACAACGATATTGAAACATAATGTATTCAGGATTTATGTTTGTTGTTGTTCCATTTAAGGGCTTGCTACGTCGTGGTCATCAGCCTCGTGTACTTTTGTTTGTTTAGAATGTGTATGATAACATGTGATATTGGTGTGTCTGAAATAGTGTGTGTATTAGTGGTATGTAACAGAAGAAGATCTTGGTAATTTGTGGATTCCAAATGAATCTATGATACTAGTGACGATTTATAATACCTGTACACTAAACTAAGTTCAATTTCACGTGCCGAATTGATTGATGTTTACCGTCGGTACTTTATTGTCTGACAAAATGATATTTAATCTACTCAACGCAAATCAATTTGTTTGTACATTGGAATAAGGAGACCGAATGTAAGATTTTTTATTTCCCTGCGCTATAAGCAGCCACAATTACTTGTTCATTTTATCAATTCAATCGCAAAGATAAGTATTCCATTAAATACAACGTTATTGAAACATAATGTATTCAGGATTTATGTTTTTTGTTGTTCCATTTAAGGGCTTGCTACGTCGCGGTCATCAGCCTCGAGTACTTTTGTTAGTTTAGAATGTGTATGATAACATGTGATATTGGTGTGTCTGAAATAGTGTGTGTATTAGTGGTATGTAACAGAAGAAGATCTTGGTAATTTGTGGATTCCAAATGAATCTATGATACTAGTGACGATTTACAATACCTGTACACTAAACTAAGTTCAATTTCACGTGCCGAATTGATAGATGTTTACCGTCGGTACTTAATTGTCTGACAAAATGGTATTTAATCTACTCAACGCAAATCAATTTGTTTGTACATTGGAATTAGGAGACCGAATGTAAGATTTTTTATTTCCCTGCGCTATAAGCAGCCACAATTACTTGTTCATTTTATCAATTCAATCGCAAAGATAAGTATTCCATTAAATACAACGTTATTGAAACATAATGTATTCAGGATTTATGTTTTTTGTTGTTCCATTTAAGGGCTTGCTACGTCGCGGTCATCAGCCTCGAGTACTTTTGTTAGTTTAGAATGTGTATGATAACATGTGATATTGGTGTGTCTGAAATAGTGTGTGTATTAGTGGTATGTAACAGAAGAAGATCTTGGTAATTTGTGGATTCCGAAAGACTGTATGATAGTAGTGGCGATTTACAATACCTGTACAGTAAACTAAGTTCAATTTCACGTGCCGAATTAACCGAATTGATAGATGTTTACCGTCGGTTCTTTATTGTTTGACAAAATAATATTTAATCTACTCACCGCCAAACAATTTGTGTGTACATTGGAATTACGATACCGAATGTAAGCTTTTTTATTTCCCAGCTCTATAAGCAGCCACAATTACTTGCTCATTTTATCAATTCAATCGCAAAGATAAGTATTCCATTAAAAAACAACGATATTGAAACATAATGTATTCAGGATTTATGTTTGTTGTTGTTCCATTTAAGGGCTTGCTACGTCGTGGTCATCAGCCTCGTGTACTCTTGTTTGTTTAGAATGTGTATGATAACATGTGATATTGGTGCGTCGGACATAGTATGTGTATTAGTGGCATGAAACACTAGGAGATCTTTGTAATTTGTGGATTTCGAATGACTGTATGATAGTAGAGGCGATTTCCAATACCTGTACAGTAAACTAAGTTCAATTTCACGTGCCGAATTAACCGAATTGATAGATGTTTACCGTCGGTACTTTATTGTTTGACAAAATAATATTTAATCTACTCATCGCAAATTAATTTGTGTGTACATTGGAATTAGGAGACCGAATGTAAGATTTTTGTTATTTCCCTGCTCTATAAGCAGCCACAATTACTTGTTCATTTTATCAATTCAATCGCAAAGATAAGTATTCCATTAAAACACAACGATATTGATACATAATGTATTCAGGATTTATGTTTGTTGTTGTTGTTCCATTTAAGGGCTTGCTACGTCGTGGTCATCAGCCTCGAGTACTTTTGTTAGTTTAGAATGTGTATGATAACATGTGATATTGGTGTGTCTGAAATAGTGTGTGTATTAGTGGTATGTAACAGAAGAAGATCTTGGTAATTTGTGGATTCCAAATGACTGTAGGATACTAGTGGCGATTTACAATACCTGTACAGTAAACTAAGTTCAATTTCACGTGCCGAATTAACCGAATTGATAGATTTATACCGTCGGTACTTTATTGTCTGACAAAATAATATTTAATCTACTCATCGCAAATTAATTTGTGTGTACATTGGAATTAGGAGACCGAATGTAAGATTTTTGTTACTTCCCTGCGCTATAAGCAGCCACAATTACTTGTTCATTTTATCAATTCAGTCGCAGAGATAACTTATTCGACCAGCGTCATGGTCATATTTGTATTACTGTTGTTGACAAACCGCTCCTTAACACTGTGCTCAGCCTCATCTGATTTATTGTATATGAGAATGATTTGGCGTAGCCTACTGTACTGGTATAATTAAGGTCTAAAATTAATTCTTCCGTGCTTTTCTTGTGTTCTAATTTCCTGAACACAATGGAGGAACAACTGTATTTATTAAAAGTCAGCCAGACTGGTTGACTCATATAGTTGAATTACCTAACATTGTGAGTCGCATTTTGGTTCGTATATGTTGTAACATTGCGTTTTATACACTACTTAATGGTTAATGGCACGCTAACGTTTAGTAACATAACTTAGTAGGCTACTCATATCTTGTCTGCATATTTTTGATTGGTTCATACCTGTGTTACTTCGCAGGAGATACATGTCCTGTTGCATTCAGATAACTTGAATGACGAGGCTGCTGATATATTTGACGATGAAAGGATAGCAGTTAATGAGGAAAATGGAATACAGGTGTAATTATAGTTTCTGCGTTATTTCTCTTGTAATAATATGAATGATTTTTATAATGAATATTGTTTGGAAGATTGGAAAGCTTAGTCTTGTTTTCTATAAGAACACCAACATTAGCTGGTGTTAATGTATTGATACTGCAGATCCACTCTGCTGGCACCCTGGATCCTAGTATAGGTTAAATCAACACAATGTGCCATGATAGAACTTAGTCATATGCGGCATTTGATATATGATTGCCCTTATGTGAATCTGCTGGTTGCTCTAGGCTAGTGTTGAAGATGGAAGATGATTGGGATGGAGGGTTCATGCCAGTTAAGGACTATCGCGGCATTTGCCTGGAGTAGAAGTGGGAAAACACGGAAAACCACTACTAAGATGGCTGAGGTGGTAACTGACCCATCTCAGTTTTGCCTCACGAGGCTGAGTGTATCCCGTTCATAGCTCAGATCAGGATTAACTCTCTTGGCTGAGTTGGGAATCAAACCCAGGTCTTTTGGAACCGCAGTTTCAATATACAATATAACCCGAGAGCAGCAGGATTTGCTGTGACTTTGGTCTTCTCTTTCTTAAAACTACATTGTGGTACTTGGATCCTTTCTGCCATACACTTAACGGTTTTCTCTTACAAGCATTCAAAATTCCAACATTCTGTACAACCACTTTAAACTGACACAAAGAAACTAATACTAAAAAAAAACAGTCGTTTACACCATGGATCCAAGCATTCTCGTGTAGTACACAGTGGATGACATGCCCTTTAGACACACAACAATGCGAACATAAATAATAATTCCTGTTCACACAACATACAGGAATCTATAAATCTTCAAAAATGTCTTAAACACAACCCCATCATTAGCCCTTAGGGCAGAACTACAGTATTTAGTCATTTCTTTTTAATTTTAAATGCATTTATTGAAATTTTCATTTTCATTGTTCTAAAATATTTTGTTATCTTCTACTTTAATTTAATTTTAATGTGGATCTTAATCTTAATTAGGCCTATTTACTTTTATTTTTTCATTTCAATTTGTATGTTTATATTTTATATTGTTTATCGTCAATGTTTTTATTTTTATTAATTTATCTAGCTTCATAGATCAACGGAACACAACAAGTATACGCCTCTCATTCTTCTTTCTATCTCTCTCTCCCTCAGAAGTGCTGAAATAGCTAGGGATTCACCCCTCATCAGGCATGCTGCTACTGCTTGCATGACTCATGCTGATAAGATACATTTACGTGTGGATAGATCTTCGTGTTACTCATAAAACAGGGATGTTCATTTATTTTTACTGTAGATTATAAATACTATTTCACAAAATGACATTTCTTAATGCCAAAACTTGTAATGAAAACTAATATTCCGGTTCCTGAAACAGAACTTGAATTGAAGAATGGATCTCGGGGCAATCTGGTGCTAGCGAGCACTTTTTGGCTCGTACAGTGTGACGAGAGCACCTAATGTCATTTAAAGAGCACATTAGTGCTCGCGAGCACCAGGTTGAGAATGGCAGCATTAGAGAAAACCATCTAAGAACATCAATTAAGATGGTTCGGCCACGTTCACCGGATGTCAACAGATTGCTTCCCGAGGCTAATGAAGGGAAATGTCAGTCTGATGTAGAAAATGCTTTTCAAAATGAATGATGCTTCAAGTTCACTGATCTTTCTGGTTCTACACCTGCTTTCTACATAGTTGCATATGGATGTAAAATATAGTCACTATTTTTTCTTCAAGAGAGAGAGATAGAAACGGACATGTTCACTGTCATTACTATTTGTAAGCTCCATTGCCACAGAGAAAGGAATGTTAATCTGCTTTCCGAAATCATTAATACCCTCAAAGTCTTCATCTCTCCGGTAAGCAGGGACAGTGTGTGCTATAAATTTCAAATCAACATCCCTCCGAGAGACGGAATCCAACTGCAATGAAAAAGTTCCGGCCTTGCTTTGAGTACCAAGAAACTGTAAAGCAAACGAGATGATTTCAGTTTCATCATCCTTTTTCAATGAAAGCCAGAAAAGCTCATGATATGCTTCGACCAGAAGATACCTTTTGAAGATAACTTCTTTCATTAAGTTGTTCGTGGACAGTAAAATCAGAATGTAAATTTGCTACATGTTCCCGTAGTTCAGTAAGACTAGATTTCCATGGGCATCTGCTTGACTTACCAGCTAAACATTGAAATTTGCGGAAACTACATTTCAGTTCATGAGCCAGTATACATTTATGAGATAGTTTTCTTGGGCAACCTTCGTTCTCATAGTGGCAGGGTAATGTCAGTCTTTCCATAACATCCTCGGCTGAGCGATTTCTCATTTTTGTAATAGGTCCTTCACACACAGGGCATTTCCGCACTTTTATTCGACAGTCTACACAAATACTGTGACCGCTGCTACACATCATTATTGGTGAGGTCAAATAATGCGGGCCACCTGGACACTCAAGCGCCTTGAGTTGAAGTTCCATGCGACTATTCCTTGTCGGAGGCATTCTCAGATCTGAAACAAAGATGAATACAGCAACGAGTTAGTTAAATAATAATAATAACTAGGGAACCTGTGCGAGAAATCTCGCATGTGCATAAACTGTTATGCGGGCTTCTTGTTTATTTGTTTAATAGTACATTATGCAACGAGCCTATAATGGCTATAATTAAGACACGAGTATTATAATTTCCATACGAGTGTCTTAATTACCATTATAGGCGAGTTGCATACGACTGTTTATGTTCGACGATAATTATAACTTTATTATATGTTTTAACATAAATATCTGTTGAGAGTCAGCTACTTGAATTTTGTGATCGCAGAGCGAGCGTTGGGTATTATATCTCTGTCTTTCAAGATCTCTGAACGACCGACGCAAGCGCTCTGTGTGCTTGCAATGCCATATTATGCAGGCCATATGTTTACATCTGCCGTCCCTCAGTAATATTGTCACCGGAGTCGTTTGAAGGCAATGAATGCGCTGTGTAGAAATTAGTGTTGGTGATTTTAAGGTACAGGGCTATTTCTTGTCTCAGATTCGCCAGTTTATTTACGTGAACATATGGACGGTGCGTATTCCATGTCGGTAATTTATTATAGTTCGATGTTGTGTTTATGTCCGACATGTTGGATTTTGAGCGCATGCGCGAAGGTATCGTTACCTAATTGGTCAATGAACGAGCTCTGATTGGCTGGAGAAACTGTATCATAATGGAAAACAGTGTTATAATGACCATCATTATGATACAGTTTTCTGACACATAATAGTGAGGGTCGAACATAAATAATAATAATAACTAGGGGACCTGTGCGAGAAATCTCGCATGTGCATAAACTGTTATGCGGGCTTCTTGTTTATTTGTTTAAATGCACATTTTGAACAAAATGTCGATATTTATGAAATCAGAGTGCAATTTGTCACTGCTGCTGGTAATTCTCTTTCTTTTGAATGCATAATCGGTTACTCGTGCGCGCCCCATGTGTATAGACAACCCGCCTCGCTCTAGTGTTATACGGGATGGACGCACCATACGAGGGCGAATCAAAAATTAAGTTACACTAGCTCACCGTGAGAGCACGCTGTTTGTCGTGATCGTGGCCAATGCGTAGCAAGCTACAGTAACTGCTGACACGTCCGATAAGGAGGGTAGTGTGGTATCCCGTCGAGGTGTGTGTACTGAGCAGGCTAGGTTCAATGGCGCGTCAACTGGATGTTCACTAGAAATTGGAGGTGCATGCAACGATCAGATTTCTATGGGCTAAACGGCTCAATTGCGCTGACATTTGTTCCACGATAACGCAACACCTCACATGGCCCGCCAAACGTCAGAACGGCTGCAGCGATTCAAGTGGGAGGTATGGCAACATCCTCCATTCAGTCCAGACTTAGCGCCATGTGATTAGCATGTGTTCGGTAAGATGAAAAAGGATTTCGGTGGACGACGATTCCGAAACGTTGAGGAGGTGAAAGCAGCTGCATCCATGTGAATACATAGCGCTGGAGGTGGTTCCTACGCATCCGGAATTGAAAAGTTGGTTGCCCGTTCCGAGATATGTTTACAGTCTCTTGGGCAGGGACCCGGAACAGAACTGAAATGCGTTACGTAACGCTGTGTTCCACGTTACGTTACGTATGCCATACCGCGGCCCCGAGCTGGCTTGCGGTATCGTTCCGGAACTGTAACTTGGAACTCAGTACGAGCATGTGGAACGTTACAGCGCTGGAACGGTACACTCGGAACTCGACTCCCAACTGTACCGAGCATCAAGGTACGTGTTAGCGGAACGTTACGTATGTAACGGTACATGACTGGAACGATTCCTCAGCGTTACCAGTTGGAAAGTTACTCTGCGTACCGTTCTTGGTTATCGAAATAGAGTAACGTTCCCACCAGTACCCGGTTACACTGTGTACCGTTCCAGGTTATACCAACCAGCCACCCGGTATCTATGCGTAACGTTCCAGGTTCTCATGTTCCAACGGAAAATGGAACGGTACAGAGCCTGTAACAGTACAGCAGCATTTCCCAAAATGTATGTAGGCCTACAGACTATTACAGGACTATTACAGGACTGTTACCGGTACTACTGTCCATTAGCTATTAAAACCATTATGGCTATTACACCGAATTTTTACGTAGACTATTACGGCTATTACACAGTCTATTTAGTTACCACGGCAATTGTAACACTGCGTTTATTACACTGTTACGCTGGTTGTTACAAACTGTCACATAATAGCCTAATTACACAACAACTACATCAATTACATACCTGTTATCTAATCTAGGGGCATTTCTTTCATGATATCGAAATACTCTATCTAGCCTAAGGATATTTTTCAGTATCTACTGTCCTACCAAGAACCCTGATGAAAAGATCCTTTTTTCTGCGTCAACAACTATCCCAGTTTGAACGATGCCATATGCAATTCCAGGCAAATTATTTATTCAAACATAGGATAATTACTTCTTGAAATATCAATAAAAATAAAAATACTGATTTCAGTCTGAGTGCGTGCCGCATCAGACAGGGCAAGGCACGTTGCTCGTTTCGATCGCGGTCATACTGTAGCCTACGTTAGAAATATGTTTCCTGAAAACAATACGATGGAACCCATTGATTCGAAATATTTATTGTTGCACCATATTGAGGTTTGGAACATAGGTTATTGTTCATCGGTCCATGTAGTTGAGGTTTTTATGGAATTTGTCTGATAGGTCTAAACTTTGTTATTGTGATGTCTGTAGTAACGTGTGTATTTGTAATGATGGAATGGCTTGGGAAGGAGTAGGCCGTGGCCTTGACTTAGGAACAATCCACGCATTTTCCTGGAGTAGAAGTGGGAAACCAAGGAAAGCCAATCTAAGATGGCTTAGATGGGAATCCAACTCACCTTCTCGCAGTGTTGCCATATAAGGCAGAGTGTAACCTACACAGCAAACTTTAGCTCCTTTGTGACCAATAATAGTATTTCTTTTCTAAATTAAACCTCCCGTTCTTGCTTTTCGTTTACATGTTAGCCTATTTTCATTTAATAGTGATAGAAGCCATTTTTCAGTGATGCTTAATTCTAATAATGAAGGCTATTCAGTCGTGTTGACCGACTGAAAAGCTTCCTTTATTATTTACATTTATGAAAGATAGACCTATGACATCACATATAGTCCGTGTGTGTGTACGTATGTGTGTGTTTGCATGTGTCCGTCGCCTCGCTCCCCTCCCTAATAAAATCTAAACTGCTGGAGAGATTTCAACGAAACTCGGTAAGGTCATAGTACTATTTTGTCCAACCCCGACTATGCTCTTCAAATTTTATTACATCTCACCAATCCAACATGGCAACTGTGCGAAATATTTCACCGGCATTCCATATCTCCGAAACTATTACAGATATCATCCTGACGTTTTGTATGAAGGAAAAAAGCACTAATAGAAGTGTAACGATGGAACTCTCAAAAACCTCTTTACAAAACGAACATGGCGGCCAAGCGAAGTTGTTGTATTTAAATAGCCTTTTCTCGCATTTAAACCAAACGAGTGCCGTCACACATGGTACAGCAAATGGTAAACACCTTGTAATACACTGACATCCTATTCAGCTCAATTGTTTACATAACATCAAGATGGCGGCTGTGCTAAATTTTAAAATTAAGGTTTAATTTCTTGTGTCCTAATCATGCGATCGAAACCAACGTTTGAACAATGAACCTTCGCAATAATCATCTAATAGTGCATAGTTCTATGGCCTACCATGTATATAAAAATCCAATATGGTGACCATCCGAAATATTTAGACAATTCTCAATGTCAACTAATCTGTGACAGCAATCAAACTTAATTGTTTTCTTAACCACGAGATGGAGCCTGTGTCAAATTTTAAAATCTCGTTTTTAGCCTATTTCTATTTATGAAAAGATAGGCTTATGAGATCACCTTTTGTCCGTGTGTGTCCGTGTGTGTGCCCCCACGCCCCACTAATAAAATCTAAGTGGCTGGATGGATTTCAATTAAATTCGGTAAGGTCATAGTACTATTCAGGCCGACCACGACCGTGCCCTACGAATTTTATTACGTTCTAATAATCCAACATGGCGGTTGTGCGATATATTTCACAGGCATTCTATATCTCCGAATCTCAGAAGACTTCTGTTACTTAGGAAGCAAAATAACCAGTGATGGATGGAGGAAAGAGGATATAAGAAGTAGCTTGGCTCAGGCAAGGAAGGCATTTCTACAGAAAAGGAATCTGTTGACATGGAGCGTGGCACTCTATGGAAGTGAAAATTGGACTATTGATGCAGCAGAAAAGAGGAGATTTGAAGCGTTTGAAATGTGGTGTTACAGGAGAATGATGAAGATCAGATGGGTAGATAGGGTTACAAACGAAGAGGTATTAAGACGAGTGGGAGAGGAGAGATGTTTCTGGCGACTGCTAATGAAGAGAAAAGATAGGTTGGTAGGACACTTACTAAGACACCCAGGAATAGCAAACTTAGTTATGGAAGGAAGGGTCGAGGACAAGAACTGTAGGGGTAGACCGAGATTAGAATATGTTAGTTTGCCTCGAATGTAGGGTGTGGTAGCTATGTAGAGATGAAACGCCTAGCTCAGGACAGGGAGGCATGGAGAGCGGGATAAAACCAGTCAAAAGACTGAAGACTCAAACAACAACATCAGCCGATACGAATGAATTGATAAATATCAAAGACACAAGATAAATGTATAGCGTAACACTAAAAAGTCCCTTGGTATTAAACCTTATATGGTGCACCATAAAGAAGGATGGAAATTTGAACGCCTAAATCAACATACCGTAACATGATGTATGAAAATATGATAAAATAATAATTTGCAACAAATTTCAAACACTTATTAAAACTCTAAAAATGCCTGATTTTCTTACAGATCACTGCCAGTAGAAGAACGTGGCTAATATTAAGGGACTTTTTTCAAGAAACATTATGTGTCTGTGTGTGTATATGTCTGCTCCCCCCTTTCAATTGAAACACAAGATTTTGTCCAGAGGTAGCACTAGAAAAGGGCACCTCAGTGTCATGTTTATTCTGCCGCCATCTTTACCAAATCTCAATTGTGGCTACTCAATTGGTCAAAACTTAACATAAATAAACGACTAAACTAATCGTCAGGGACCCGGAACAGAACTGAAATGCGTTACGTACCGCTGTGTATGCCATACCGCGGCCCCGTGATGGCTTGCGGTATCTTTCCGTAACTGTAACTTGGAACTCCGTACGAGCATGTGAAACGTTACAGCCCTGGAACGGTACAGTCGGAACTCGACTCCCAACTGTACCGAACATCAAGGTACGTGTTAGCGGAACGTTACGTATGGAACGGTACAGTCGGAACTCGCCTCCTAACTGTACCGAGCATCAAGATACGTGTTAGCGGAACTTTAGCTCCTTTGTGACCAATAATAGTATTTCTTTTCTAAATTAAAACTCCCGTTCTTGCTTTTCGTTTACTTGTTAGCCTATTTTCATTTAGTAGTGATAGAAGCCATTTTTCAGCGATTCTTAATTCTAATAATGAAAGCTATTCAGTCGTGTTGACCGACTGAAAAGCTTCCTTTACTATGTACATTTATGAAAGATAGGCCTATGACATCACATATAGTCCATGTGTGTGTACGTATGTGTGTGTTTGCATGTGTCCGTCGCCTCGTTCCCCTGCCTAATAAAATCTAAACTGCTAGATCGATTTCAATGAAACTCGGTAAGGTCATTGTACTATTTTGTCCGACCAGACTGTGCTCTTCAAATGTTATTACATCTCACCAATCCAACATGGCAACTGTGCGAAATATTTCACCGGCATTTCATATCTCCGAAACTATTACAGATATCACCTTGACGTTTTGTATGGTGGAAAAAAGCACTAATAGAAGTGTAACAATGGGACTCTCAAAAATCTCTTTACAAAACGAACATGGCGGCAAAGCGAAGTTGTTGTATTTAAATAGACTTTTCTCGCATTTAAACCATCCGAGCGCCGTCACACATGGTACAGCAAATGGTATACACCTTGTAATGCACTGACATACTATTCAGCTCAATTGCTTACATAACTTCAAGATGGCGGCTGTGCGAAAATTTAAAATTAAGGTTTAATTTCTTGTGTCCTAATCATGCGATCGAAACCAACGTTTGAACAATGCACCTACGCAATAATCATCATCTAATAGTACATAGCTCTATGGCCTACAATGCATATAAAAATCCAATATGGTGACCTTCCGAAATATTTAGACGATTCTCAATGTCAACTAATCTGTGACAGCAATCAAACTTAATTGTTTTCTTAACCACAAAATGGCGCCAGTGTCAATTTTAAAATCTCGTTTTTAGCCTATTTCTATTTATGAAAAAAAAATAGGCTTATGAGATCACCTTTTGTCCGTTGTGTCCGTGTGTGTGCCCCCAACTCCCACTAATAAAATCTAAGTGGCTGGATAGATTTCAATTAAATTCGGTAAGGTCATAGTAATATTCTGGCCGACCCCGACCGTGCCCTACAAATTTTATTACTTTTCAACAATCCAACATGGCGGCTGTGCGAAATATTTCACTGGCATTCTATATCTCCGAATCTCAGAAGACTTCTGTTAAGTTACTTAGGAAGCAAAATAACCAGTGATGGTTGGAGGAAAGAGGATATAAAAAGTAGGTTGGATAAGGCAAGGAAAGCATTTCTACAGAAAAGGAATCAGTTGACATCGAGTGTGGCACTCTATGGAAGTAAAAATTGGACTATTGGTGCAGCAGAAAAGAGGAGATTTGAAGCGTTTGAAATGTGGTGATACAGGAGAATGATGAAGATCAGATGGGAAGAGTGGGTTACAAACGAAGAGGTATTAAGACGAGTGGGAGGGGAGAGATGTTTCTGGCGACTGCTAATGAAGAGACGAGATAAGTTGGTAGGACACATACTAAGACACCCAGGAATAGCAAACTTAGTTATGGAAGGAAGGGTCGAGGACATGAACTGTAGGGGTAGACCGAGATTAGAATATGTTAAACAGTTTGCCTCGAATGTGGGGTGTGGTAGCTGTGTAGAGATGAAACGCTTAGCTCAGGACAGGGAGGCATGGAGAGCGGGATAAAACCAGTCAAAAGACTGAAGACTCAAACAACAACATCAGCCGATATGAATGAATTGATAAATATCAAAGACACAAGATAAATGTATACCGGTAGCGTAACACTAAAAAGTCGCTTGGTATTAAACCTTATATGGTGCATCATAAAGAAGGATTGAAAATTGAACGCCTAAATCAACATACCCCAACAAGATGTATGAAAATATGATAAAATAATCATCTGCAACAAATTTCAAACACATATTAAAACCCTAACAAGAAGTTCCGTGACGAACTAAAGAGCCTACTTTTCCTAAAATTAAGTTTCATACCAATGATTAAACTAGTGTATATGAACCTATCTAGAATAATGACGAAATTAAGTTGTTAATATCGAAATGTCTAATTAGTTCGAAATATACCTGGTATAATGTAGCCTAATAGAGCAGTACTGTTGGCAGCCCTGGCGACTTAATATATACATCTTCGTTCCATCTCTTAAGGTACAGAATACACAATTTGGTTGAATTCCAATGAACTTTACATGCAGTTAGACTCTGGATTTATCAGCACGCGTAAAAGCATGTTCGGCAACAATGTCATGCGTGTGCTGGTCAGAAATGATCTGAAATATTATGATATCTTGTTGTGCCAATTATGGATGAAATCCATTTTTAGTATACAAGTTACATGTTTTTTAAAATTAACCTATCTGCAGGCATAGAATCATGTTGGTAGCACTGTCTTATATTGATTACTCCAAATTTATCTAGAATGCCAGGTGCTATACGTGTGCAAATTATGGAGCTGTTGGCTTGCATATTTTCTGATTTATTGATATTAGGGAAAAAATATATAGACAGCATTTATTAACAGTTGGCAGCCCTGATTCCTCTTAAGAATAAGCATAGTCATATCTGTTATGGTACATATAGCACATGCGAAATTTGGTTGAAATCCAACTGATAGTATAGAAGTTACATGTATTTAAAATTTGGTGCTATCAGCAGGCTTAGAATCATGTTGGTAGAACTGACTATATAAGTTACTCCAAATTAATCTAAAATTTAAGGTACTAAACGTGTGCATAGTTTAAAGCTGTCGGCTTGCATACTTTCTGATATTTTGGTCTTTGGATAAAAAATAGAGAGAGCAATTATTAACAGTTGGCAGCCCTGGTGGTTCTTACGAATACGCTCAGTCATATCTGTCCACATATTACATACAAAATTTGGTTGAAATCCAATTGATAGTGCAGAAGTTATATGCATTTAAAAACTTGACCTATCAGAAAGCTTAAAATTATTTTGGCAACATTGTCACGCATGGCCTCCTGAAAATTAAACAGAAATAGCATTATCTACTTGTGTGCCAATTTTGGAATAGCTCCCATGCATACCTTGCATGATATCCAACATGGAGCTGAAATTTCTAGCGCGTTTTTTCAGCAGTTGGTAGCACTGACATCATTTTCAAATATGGGCTTGAGATATTCCGGTATACATCTTTACTCATACTAAAAATTGTTTTCGCTTGATGCAGCCGTTTATGAGTTGATAGGGGGGGGGGGGGGTGAGGACACCCACAGCCAGCCAAACAGACAGACACACAGACACACACACATTGTCCCGGATCGATCTCAAAAGTCTACTTTTTCCTCATTTTTGCAAAATGTGAAAAGTAGACTAATAATTCCAGGTAGAACGTGGCTAGTATTAAGGGACTTTTTTCAAGAAACATTGTGTGTCTGTGTGTGTATATGTCTGCTCCCCTCTATCAATTGAAACACGACATTTTGTCCAGAGGTAGCACTAGAAAAGGGCACCTCAGTGTCATGTTTATTTTGCCGCCATCTTTACCAAATCTCAATTGTGGCTACTCAATTGGTCAAAACGTAACATTAATAAACGACTAAACTAATCATCAGGGACCCGGAACAGAACGAAAATGCGTTACGTACCGCTGTGTATCACGTTACGTAACGTATGCCATAACGCGGCCCCAAGCTGGCTTGCGGTATAGTTCCGTAACTGTAACTTGGAACTCGGTACGAGCAAGTGGAACGTTACAGCCCTGGAACGGTAGTGTCGGAACTCGCCTCGTAACTGTACCGAGCATCAAGGTACGTGTTAGCGGAACGTTACGTATGGAACGGTACAGCCGGAACTCGCCTCCTAACTGTACCGAGCATCAAGGTACGTGTTAGCGGAAATTTAGCTCCTTAGTGACCAATAATATTATTTCTTTTCTAACTTAAACCTCCCGTTGTTGCTTTTCGTTTACTTGTTGGCTTATTTTCATTTAGTATTGATAGAAGCCATTTTTCAGCGATTCTTAATTCTAATAATGAAAGCTATTCAGTCGTGTTGACCGACTGGAAAGCTTCCTTTATTATTTACATTTATGAAAGATAGGCCTATGACATCACATAAAGTCCGTGTGTGTGTTCGTATGTGTGTGTTTGCATGTGACCGTCGCCTCGCTCCCCTCACTAATAAAATCTAAACTGCTGGAGCGATTTCAACGAAACTCGGTAAGGTCATAGTACTATTTTGTCCAACCCCGACTGTCCTCTTCAAATTTTATTACATCTCACCAATCCAACTTGGCCACTGTGCGAAATATTTTACCGGCATTCCATATCTCCGAAATTATTACAGATATCACCGTGACGTTTTGTATGGTGGAAAAAAGCACTAATATAATTGTAACTAAGGTACTCTCAAAAACCTCTTTACAAAACGAACATGGCGGCCAAGCGAAGTTGTTGTATTTAAATAGACTTTTCTCGCATTTAAACCAACCGAGCGCCGTCACACATGGTACAGCAAATGGTATACACCTTGTAATACACTGACATCCTATTCAGCACAATTGTTTACTAAACTTCAAGATGTCGGCTGTGCGAAATTTTAAAATTAAGGTTTAATTTCTTGTGTCCTAATCATGCGATCGAAACCAACGTTTGAACAATGAACCTACGCAATTATCATCATCTAATAGTGCATGGTTCTATGGCCTACCATGTATATAAAAATCCAATATGGTGACCATCCGAAATATTTAGACAATTCTCAATGTCAACTAATCTGTGACAGCAATCAAACTTAATTGTCTTCTTAACCACGAGATGGAGCCTGTGTCAAATTTTAAAATCTCGTTTTTAGCCTATTTCTATTTATGAAAAGATAGGCTTATGAGATCACCTTTTGTCCGTGTGTGTCCGTGTGTGTGCCCCCACGCCCCACTAATAAAATCTAAGTGGCTGGATGGATTTCAATTAAATTCGGTAAGGTCATAGTACTATTCAGGCCGACCACGACCGTGCCCTACAAATTTTATTACGTTCTAATAATCCAACATGGCGGTTGTGCGATATATTTCACAGGCATTCTATATCTCCGAATCTCAGAAGACTTCTGTTACTTAGGAAGCAAAATAACCAGTGATGGATGGAGGAAAGAGGATATAAGAAGTAGCTTGGCTCAGGCAAGGAAGGCATTTCTACAGAAAAGGAATCTGTTGACATGGAGCGTGGCACTCTATGGAAGTGAAAATTGGACTATTGATGCAGCAGAAAAGAGGAGATTTGAAGCGTTTGAAATGTGGTGTTACAGGAGAATGATGAAGATCAGACGGGTAGATAGGGTTACAAACGAAGAGGTATTAAGACGAGTGGGAGAGGAGAGATGTTTCTGGCGACTGCTAATGAAGAGAAAAGATAGGTTGGTAGGACACTTACTATGACACCCAGGAATAGCAAACTTAGTTATGGAAGGAAGGGTCGAGGACAAGAACTGTAGGGGTAGACCGAGATTAGAATATGTTAGTTTGCCTCGAATGTAGGGTGTGGTAGCTATGTAGAGATGAAACGCCTAGCTCAGGACAGGGAGGCATGGAGAGCGGGATAAAACCAGTCAAAAGACTGAAGACTCAAACAACAACATCAGCCGATATGAATGAATTGATAAATATCAAAGACACAAGATAAATGTATAGCGTAACACTAAAAAGTCCCTTGGTATTAAACCTTATATGGTGCACCATAAAGAAGGATGGAAATTTGAACGCCTAAATCAACATACCGTAACATGATGTATGAAAATATGATAAAATAATAATTTGCAACAAATTTCAAACACTTATTAAAACTCTAAAAATGCCTGATTTTCTTACAGATCACTGCCAGTAAAAGAACGTGGCTAATATTAAGGGACTTTTTTCAAGAAACATTATGTGTCTGTGTGTGTATATGTCTGCTCCCCCCTTTCAATTGAAACACAAAATTTTGTCCAGAGGTAGCACTAGAAAAGGGCACCTCAGTGTCATGTTTATTTTGCCGCCATCTTTACCAAATCTCAATTGTGGCTACTCAATTGGTCAAAACTTAACATTAATAAACGACTAAACTAATCGTCAGGGACCCGGAACAGAACTGAAATGCGTTACGTACCGCTGTGTATGCCATACCGCGGCCCCGAGATGGCTTGCGGTATCTTTCCGTAACTGTAACTTGGAACTCCGTACGAGCATGTGAAACGTTACAGCCCTGGAACGGTACAGTCGGAACTCGACTCCCAACTGTACCGAACATCAAGGTACGTGTTAGCGGAACGTTACGTATGGAACGGTACAGTCGGAACTCGCCTCCTAACTGTACCGAGCATCAAGATACGTGTTAGCGGAACTTTAGCTCCTTTGTGACCAATAATAGTATTTCTTTTCTAAATTAAAACTCCCGTTCTTGCTTTTCGTTTACTTGTTAGCCTATTTTCATTTAGTAGTGATAGAAGCCATTTTTCAGCGATTCTTAATTCTAATAATGAAAGCTATTCAGTCGTGTTGACCGACTGAAAAGCTTCCTTTACTATGTACATTTATGAAAGATAGGCCTATGACATCACATATAGTCCATGTGTGTGTACGTATGTGTGTGTTTGCATGTGTCCGTCGCCTCGCTCCCCTGCCTAATAAAATCTAAACTGCTAGATCGATTTCAATGAAACTCGGTAATGTCATTGTACTATTTTGTCCGACCCGACTGTGCTCTTCAAATTTTATTACATCTCACCAATCCAACATGGCAACTGTGCGAAATATTTCACCGGCATTTCATATCTCCGAAACTATTACAGATATCACCTTGACGTTTTGTATGGTGGAAAATAGCACTAATAGAAGTGTAACGATGGGACTCTCAAAAATCTCTTTACAAAACGAACATGGCGGCAAAGCGAAGTTGTTGTATTTAAATAGACTTTTCTCGCATTTAAACCATCCGAGCGCCGTCACACATGGTACAGCAAATGGTATGCACCTTGTAATGCACTGACATCCTATTCAGCTCAATTGCTTACATAACTTCAAGATGGCGGCTGTGCGAAAATTTAAAATTAAGGTTTAATTTCTTGTGTCCTAATCATGCGATCGAAACCAACGTTTGAACAATGCACCTACGCAATAATCATCATCTAATAGTACATAGCTCTGTGGCCTACAATGCATACAAAAATCCAATATGGTGACCTTCCGAAATATTTAGACGATTCTCAATGTCAACTAATCTGTGACAGCAATCAAACTTAATTGTTTTCTTGACCACGAAAAGGCGCCAGTGTCAATTTTAAAATCTCGTTTTAGCCTATTTCTATTTATGAAAAAATAGGCTTATGAGATCACCTTTTGTCCGTGTGTGTCCGTGTGTGTGCCCCCAACTCCCACTAATAAAATCTAAGTGGCTGGATAGATTTCTATTAAATTCGGTAAGGTCATAGTACTATTCTGGCCGACCCCGACCGTGCCCTACAAATTTTATTACTTTTCAACAATCCAACATGGCGGCTGTGCGAAATATTTCACTGTCATTCTATATTTCCGAATGTATTACTCATATCAACCTGAAATTTTGTACGGTGATAAAAGGCACTACTACAAAATCGTTCAAGGGACTTTCAGAAACCTGTTAACTACAAAACGAACATGGCGACCATGCGAATTTGAAACATTTAAATATACTTTTCTGGCGGTTTAAAAATCCGAACGCAGTGAAACTTGGTACAGCAATTCTTTATACACTTTGCAATGCACTGACATATATTTTTGTCAAATTGTTTACATAACCTCAAGATGGCAGCTGTGCAAATTTTGAAAATTAAGTTTTAATTTTTTGTGTCGCAATCATGCGATCGAATTCAACGTTTGAATAATGAACCTACGCAATAATAGTCATCTAATAGTACATAACTCTATGGCCTACATATGTTACAATCCAACATGGCGAGCATCCAAAATATTTAGACGGATCACAAAATCTGATAATCTGACAGCAGTCAAACTGACATTTTGTGTGTTGATAGAGGCTATAAACATATGTTCACCTATGGAACTTTCATAACCTGGTGACCACAAATCCAACCTGCCAGCGACGCGAAATGCGAATATTGAAAAGGATGAGCACAGTGAAACTTGGTATGGTATATGAAAAATGAAAATCCACAGCCTGTTTCCAGTCTCCGACCGGGTCAGGAATGGAATGAATGAAGCCCCCGGTATATGCTTATACAAATTTTAATCCACTGGCATCTAATTTATTTCAATTTTTTTTTTCAGAACCAGAAGATGGAGGCTGTGCAAAATTTTAAAATCTCGTTTTTACCATTTATTGTGTCCTAATCATGCAATTGAAGTTTGAATAATACTCTTACACAATAATCTTCATGTAATAGTACATAACTCTAAGGCCTACATATATAACAATCCAACGTGTCGACTATCCGATATATTTAGATGGTTCTCAATATCTACGAATCTATTACAGCAATCAAACTGAATTTTGTATGTTGATAGAGGCAATTAACATAAGCAGGATAAATGAAACTGGGCTACACATTTCTTCACGGAAGTACTTGTTATTTCTTGTGTCTTAATTATGCGATTGAAGTTTGAATAATACATTTACGCAATAATCTTCATGTTCTTATATTATATTTTTAAGCGTATGGCTTTTAGTGCCGGGAGTGTCCGAGTACATGTTCGGCTCGCTCAAGTTTGCAGCTACTTCTATGCGGACACCCATGGGGTGAGCTACAAGTACCGTCCCGTGTGGTGGTTGTCTGGCGAGGAAAGTATGAATGTAAGGATGAGGAATTGGAAGGTAGAGGCTGTGGCCTATAGTTGGGGACTAACCCCGGCATTTGCCTGGAAGGAAGATAGGAAACTACAGAAAACCATCTTCAAGGTTGCCGGTGTAGGGTTTCGAGCCTCCTCGCCTACCGGATGTGAGCGACTGCCTGCAGTCACGCCGTAACGAGCACGGCTAACTCAACCGGTATCTTCAAGTAATAGTAGTCTACAAAACTCTATGGCCTACATACCGAACGGTCCACTGGCCCCTTGCGATCCAGTTTTATGCATTCTGTCACTTGTACTACAATTCTGAAAGACATAGGTCCCTCTCCCTAAACCGGGGTAATATAACGAGATGTGTGTTTACGGGCTAGAAGACAGCAGGAATCGTGAGCGCCACTATTAATTCAGTATGGGTACCTCGAATGAACCCGTTAAACGAGCAGAGATACGCAGAACTCACACTTGAAAACAAGAGGTGCACGCATACACGGAGAGCAGGTATTGTATAGACCGGTAGGTGCGCGCTGTAGGTCAAATGTCGCAGTAGCTCACATGGCAAGCGCGCGATTGGAGTTGCGTGGCAAGTGGCATGGTTATATACTTAATCGTTTTCACAGACTGATTAGTTTTTTTTTTTTTTCGTTATCGTTTTACCCTCCTGGGTTGGCTTTTCCCACGGACTAAGCGAAGGACGGTGTCCTGCAGCTTGAGGTTCTGAATCAGGGGATACAACTGGGGAGTGTGACTAGCAATTCGCCCAGGCGGCCTCACCTGCGAAGTGAACAAGGGCCTGATGAGAGGATGGGACGAGTGAGAGGGATAGGCAAGGAAAAGGGAAGGAGGCGGTCGTGGCCTTTGGTTAGGTACTGTACCTTTCCAGCATTTGCCCGAAGACGAAGTGGGAAACCACGGAAAACCACTCGAAGATGGGTGAGGTGGGAATCGAACCCACTCTACTCTTCTCCCCGAGGCTGAGTAGACCCCGTTTCAGCCCTCATACCACTTGTCAAATTTCTTGTTAGAGCCGGGTATCGAACCTCAGACCTCCGGGGTGGCATTTATGCACGCTTACCACTACACCACGGAGGCGACACGATTTGTTTATTTGGCTCTGTAAAAGACCATGTCACTGCGGAGGCCCGGGTTCAAATCTCGGCTCTGCCACGAAATTTTGTTCCTGGTCTGAGGCCTGGAACGGGGTTCACCCAACCTCGTGAGGCACACAGACTTAGTAGAGGCAGGTTCGCTTCCTGCCTCAGCCATCCTAGAAGTGGTTTTCCGTGGTTTCCCACGTCTCCTCCAGGCGATTGCTGGGATGGTTCCTTTCGACAGGACCACGGCATCTTTCTTCCCACTCCCTTCGCTGCCCTTTCCTTCATTAGACCCAAGTTCGTGGTCACTTAGGCGATTGGCTTGTCACCATCCCCAGTTGAATCTGCTGTCAAGGTGTGTTCAGCTCCGAGGCACTGTCCTGGAATTCGACGGTAGAGGACTGATCCCTCGCAAAGTCCGAGGGTAAAGCCGAGCTTGGAGGGTAAGCGATCAAATAAAAAGAAAAAGAAAAGAAGACCGTGTGTATCGTTGCATAAGCTAAGGTGCTGGATTGGACAAGGATGAGGAGGTGATTGTCTCTAGCTAGGGCACAGGCAACCAGTTAGCTACGTCGTACATGTTCCAAGCTTCGTAGACCACAGTTAGGGCAAAGTGTGCCCCATTGGAACGAAAACAACATGCGATGGCAAGTCAGTATGTAGCTGCGCGAACTCGCTCCTTCGACGTAATTCACAACACGAAGCGTATTCACTGCCTCGAGATGTATTCCAGCGAAGAGCATATGAATATGTTCAGGCGCGGATCTAGAGTTTGGCTTTGGGGGGGGGGTTCAGAGAATCGAAATAGTTAAGCAAAATGGTATCACTAAAAACGCAATCACAAAATAACCAAACGTACAAAACCAGACCAATTTTTTGCAAGCTACATGGATAGAAATTTGATGCGTTTAGCGCACCTAAAATATTTGTACAAATTGCAACGGCGTGTTTTGCGACTTTTACATCGAGCTTCGAGAAAAATACCAAAGTACATTGCAGTTTCGGCAAGTCGGGTTGGTACCGACAAAGGGAGAAAGTCACAGCTTAAATTGCCAACCAAGCTTGCAGTTTGGACGTCGGAAAAATTTTTTGGTGCGAAAAAAGCCCCAAATTCCTATTCGTGCATTGCTGCACATTCATCGTGACATCACTATAAACATCGATTCAGTAATCACAAGGTTTGCTAAACAAAATCGACGAGTTGATTTTGTTATATAAATACTCGTTTTTATATAACAGGTATGAAGTAGTAAATAAGTACCGTTGTAACAGAACATAATAATTGCAATAAAGAAATTTTCAGTATTGAATAAAATGAAAAGAAAAACTGTTTTTCAGTTAAATTCGTTAAGTTTCATTTGTCTGGTTATTGTGTTTTGGTTTTTTGAGTTTGTAAAATATTTGTTCTCCGTTTGGGGGGGGGGGGGGGTTATGACCCCCGTGACCCCCCCCCCCCCCTTGAATCCGCGCCTGAATATGTTATATTAATGGAGGAGCTCGACAGAATGCATACCAGAACTGTATCCGGATAGACAACGACCGACAGGCATGGTATTTCGGAGTGTGGAAAGACGCCTGGGAGATACTGGATCCCTGGGAAAAACACGGCCTGTTTGAGATCATCGCGTGACGTCTGCTCACAATGAAGAGGTTGTGTTTGACGCTATCCGGCGTCACCCTCATACTACCACACGGGCCATTGCACTGGAGACGAACATCAGCCGAGCGTCTGTTATGCGGATAATGCACACCCACTGGTCTCACCCGTACCATCTGCACTTACACTTGGAGATACATGGTCATGATTTCGAAGCACGGGTGGCGTTCTGTGGAAACTGATCCGGCTTTTCTAGCGACCATCTTATTTACGGACGAAGCACGATTCCACAACAATGGAACCGTTTATCGTCATAATATGCATTACTGGAGTGTGGATAATCCCCATTGGGTGCGACAGACATCCTTTTAGGTACACCCCCGTGTGGGTTGCGGGTTAGAATACACACACGGTATGCTCTGCTTGTCGTAGGAGGACACTAATAGGGCCGACAAGACAGACTGACATGACTGACTTAGATTTTGAAGACTCCCTGTTGATGGGAAGAGAAAATTCATCGACGGTATCCCCTGCCTGTCGTAAAAGGTCTTTTCCGACTTCCGGTCCCATTTTTGGTTTGACCCTTAGAAATAAACGTCATGCTGCCTGGGGAAGGGCCACCAAATTGGCCATCTGGCCAAAAAGCCTGGACGGTATTCCCCATCCCGTCAGGTGGGTGCGCCATGTACCCTTGCAGTGGTATCCGCCTCACAACGGAGGTCCCTGCACGGCCGAATTATTTCGCCAAACATATCACTGTGCATGCCGAGGGGGAAGTGCCTATTCAAGGCACTGGGACCCCGGGCAATACCTGCTATGCCAGGTAGGTATTGCCTTGGCTGGGTGGCGCCCACAGTGATGACCCTCGTTCGGAGTAGGTTGTATTCGGGGAGGGTGATTTCGGGATGACGCGAAAGCGGCCCAATAAATCATCAGAGGGTGTCCCCCTTAAATAGCCGTCTCTTGAGTGTCGGATCAGGGATAAAACTTTCAATGCACGTTTCCCTGTTGACAAGTCACATCGCTACCTGGTAGCTATCAGGACAGACGGGGATTATTTCAAAGTGGTGAAATCAATGATCTTTTCCGAGGAATTCGAGGGGAAATTTGGAGATCTAAACGGGATTTCCAAGCTCCGGAACGGACAGCTCCTACTGCATACAATTAGCCGACAGCAAACCGAAACGTTGCTGGAATGCACGCATTTCAGCGAAATTCCCGTTAAGGTCTCAAAACACGAAACGCTAAATGAGGTCCGTGGAGTTATTTTCCATCGTAAATTCATTTTGAATAGCGATGCGGAATTGTTGCGGAATCTGGGGAAGATAGGCGTCACCAAGATTGGGCGCATCACCCGAAAGATTGGAGAGAACAGCGTCGATACCGGCGCTTTTATTCTCCATTTCGAGGGTGATGTTTTACCTAAGCAGATGTAGGTCACATCGAACCACTGCGATGTTCGACCGTACATCCCTCCACCTATGTGATGTTATCAATGCCAGAAATTCGGGCATGTTTCTGCCAGGTGCACTGCCAAGGCCGTGTGTAGAGAGTGTGACAAGGGGACACATGAGGGTGAGAGGTGTACGCCTCCCCCGATTTGTCCTAACTGCCAAGGAAGCCACTCTCCACGATCGAAGCAGTTCCCTGAGTTCTGTAAAGAAGCCACAATCCAAGAAATCAGAACATTGCATCGGCTTTCATATCACGATGCTCGCAAGAGGTACCGTGATATTAATGCCCCCGAATTTCGGGTGACGTTTGTGGCCGCAGCGACGCCCTCATTCACCCCTGCTGTCACAGTTTCCAGTATAGTACCCTCGACGTCCGGTAATTCAGCAGATTTGAAATCACCCCTCGCTGTACCAGCGAAAATTGTCTGCCCGAAGGAGGTCCCACAACCTTCTTCGGGCAAGGAAAAGAAGGCGACAGTTATATCATCTAAACCAGCGAAATCGGAGAAGTCCTCTTCTTCTTCGAACCGGTCGGCTAACATGTCTTCCTCAGTTAACAGGGGAAAGAAGAGTTTGCCGACCAGGGCTGGTCCTTCTTCCAGTCCACCCGATATGACAAAAGTAGTAGTGGAGATGAGAGAGAAGGTTCGTCGCCATCTCTCTCGCCCTCCTCCTGACGGAGTGGCTACTGACTCTGCTGGCCTTCCCGCTCCCACGACCATCAAGGGAGCGAAGCCGGCTGAAGCCAAACACGTCCGTATGGAGGAACTCCCCTACAAATGGAAAATACATCAGCGGAGGAGAGAGGAACGGTTCAGCGCCGTTTCTCTTCCTCTCCTAGAGACAGGGCTGCTCAGGTATCTGCTGGCCATTCCACTCCCACCACCACCAGTGGAGCGGTGTCAGCAGGAGCGGCCATGTTTTGTAAGGAACTGGCGTCTGTGGGGAAGCGACCAGCTACTTCCCCAAATAGACGTCAGCGCCGATCAAGAAAGAAATCTCTTCGGGAAATGTCGGGGACAGACACCCAGTCTTCGGACCGGGATAAAGTCCCTCGACACCGCTCTCGCTCTTCCCCAAGAGCGAGACTCGTGAAGTCCGACGAGGACCGCGCGCCATCCAGGGGACTGCCCGCTCCATTTTCTTCGTCATCGGACCGAGATGTGGAGATTGTGGTGCGCTCTCCTGCCCCATCATATCCAACTAGAGAAGGGGAATGGTGGCAAACGGTCAAGCGTAAGTAGAAGACCCACTTCTACTTACAAGGGAACTGTAATAGCTATTCTGGTCATCTCAATGAGTTACGTCAATTAATATCTTCGTTTTCGGCAACCATTGTCTGTCTTCAGGAATCCAGGTTTCGTCCTGGACGTGAGACAATAATGCGTTACTTCAACCTCTTCTCTGAAGACCCGGTGGATGGAGCTGTGGCCGTCGGTGGCGTCTGCATTCTCGTCCACTCTAGCCTCTTTAGTGAAGAGGTGCCGTTGCGTACTCAGCTAGAAGCAGTTGCAGTTCGTACTTCGTCGCCAGTAATGGCAACAGTATGTAACGTGTACATTCCACCTGATTCTCAACTGGATTGAAACCAGCTGGTGGATCTAGTCTCTCAGCTCCCCCCCCCCTTTTCTCCTTCTGGGATATGTTAATGCCCACAACACCATCTAGGGCTCCGCTACCACTAGTGATGGAGGGAGAGATTTTGAGAGACTGATCAGGCGCTGGAGCTGTATTTGTTAAACACAGGGGAACCTACGCACTTCTCTATTGCACACGGCACTTATTCAAATGTCGAAATCACCTTGTGCTGTCGTGCGCTGGTTCCCCTGCTACAGTGGGGTGTACACGACGACCTTTGTATTAGTGACCATTTCCCGATTATCGTTACTCTTCCGAACCATAGAGCCATCGAATTACCAAGTCGATGGCTTCTCCGTCGGGCTGATTGGACAACTTTCACAGCACGTGCTGATTTTGCCGAAGATACCTTTGAGAGTGTCTATGATCATACCATTCACATAACGCATGGTATTTCGGCTGCTGCTGAGGAAACAATACCTTCCTCATCCGGCAACTCCCACCGGAAACTTGTCCCTTGGTGGACAGCCGAGATTGTAGCAGCCTTTAAAGATCGTCGACGTGCTTTCAAATGCTATCGGAGGCAAAATACTATGGCCAACCTTATCACCTTCAAAAGGATGCGTGCTAGAGCCCGATATCTGATTCGGGAGAGTAATAAAACGACGTGGGAAAAATATGTGTTGTTTATGACGACACCTACTCCTTCATCTCAAGTGTGGACTAAGCTTCGTCGGATCTCCAGACTCCCGATATCATTGATGGCACACGGAGTCTCCATCATCGGAGACTTCATCACGGACCAACTTGCCATTGCCAACCGTATTGGATCGCACTTCAATGATGTATCCTGTTCTGGGAGTTACGATCCTACATTTCTGACTCTGAAGCGGGAGGCGGAGGCTCACCCCTTGTCCTTTGCCACTGCTGTTTTGGAGTCCTACAATGTACCATTCTCTGAAAGGGAACTGCGCAGTGCGCTTTCACTGTGTAGGGATACGTCTCCCGGACCGGATAACATACAGAATCAAATGTTAAAACATCTGTGCGAATCCAGTATAAAGCAATTGTTGGTCTTCTTCAATCGTATATGGATTGATGGGCAGTTTCCATCTCAATGGCGAGAGTGGATCATGATACCGGTTCCCAAGGCTGGAAAGGATCCCAAACTTGTCAGCAGCTACAGGCCTCTCAAATGCCCTATGTAAGCTGCGAGAGAAGATGGTGAACCATTGACTGGTGTGGTTCCTGGAAGAGAGAGGCTTACTGTCAGGGTACCAGTCTAGATTTCGCTCCCATATGTCCACCACCGTCCATCTGGTGCGACTTGTGAGCGCCATACAGGAGGCATTTCTCCGAATTACCTACGACACCATATGGCGCTACGAGATCCTTTCTACCCTTCATGAGTGGGGACTCCGTGGTAATCTACCGACTTTCATTACGAATTTCATGTAGTCCGACTCTTCCGTGTAAGGGTCGGTAGAACATATCGCAATATTATACCCAAGAAAACGAAGTTCCTCAGGGTTCTGTTCTGTCACCTTGTTCGAGGTTGTCATATCTTTTGGCCAAAGATGCTACATTAAGATTGTTATTTTTTTTACTCTATTATCTTTTTTCCACTGTTGTAAAATTAACTGTCATGGCATCCAGAAGTGTCAATAAATGGTTGTTTTGAATTGATATATTTTCCTTAAATATAAAAGAAGAAAGAATCTGCGAGCGTAAAAGTAAAATAAGTGGCGACCAGTGATAGGATAAATATATCAATATATTTTAATTATGGAGACAACTCAACGTGAACTGGATCGAGCGATAAAGCTACGTAAGGTAACACGGGCGGCGTTTTCGAGGCAGTTGAATAACCTCAAAGGTGAAATTGATGACGTCCAGATGACAGCTCATGAAAAGCGAAGGAAAGTTCAGGTTTCCCTTTCTTTAGTTCGGAAGAAAAATGATGAGCTCCTGCAGCTGGATGGTAAGGTCGTAAGTCTAAAACTTGACGTCGGCCAAGAGGACTTGGACGACGAATGTAGACTTGCCGATGACTATCAACGTCAATTTCTTGATATAGAGGTGAGTGTTGAATATATTCTACCTTCAGGAGGCATCGCTCAAGACAACAGTGATTGTAGCAGTGTAGATCTTGTGAGCAAGAGAAAATTCAAACTACCTAAATTAGAACTAAGGAAATTTGATGGCGATGTAAAACAGTGGATACAGTTCAGGGGCCAGTTTGAAAAGATAGACAAGGATCCGGATATTGCACCGGAAGATAAGTTTCAATACTTTATGCAAGCTACAGTGAAAGGGTCTCGTGCTCGAGAAATTACTGAAAGTTTTCCACCTATTGGGGAAAATTATACGAAGGCAGTAGAATGTTTAAAGAGCAGGTTCGGTAGAGATGATCTGGTGGTTGAAGTTTACGTAAGAGAGTTGTTATCCTTAGTTCTTAAGAAATCTTCCACTCCCGGTGATGGCAATTCAATGTGTAGCCTTTATGACAACTTGGAATCGCACATACGGTCACTTGAAACCTTAGGTGTTACAACAGATAAGTGTGAATCTATGATGTATCCTTTAGTGGAGTCGTGTTTGCCTGAGGAGTTTCTTAGGGCCTGGCAAAGAAGTTCCAATTTTGCACACACACGTGATTCGAAAGATAGGTTAGACAATCTCATGCTATTCATGAAAAGGGAAGTGGAAGCCGAGGAACGGATCAGTTCAGCAATTTCCGGTTTTGGAATCAAAGATAATAACAGGAGTAGAGACCAACCCAAATTGTCAGAGCACATTGCTACTGCAGCTGACTTGTTAAACACTAACCCAGTTGAGGAGAGGAGAGGGTACTGTATTTTTTGTGGAGGTCAACATGATGCCCTTAATTGTTTTAAAGCACACTAATTAGGTCTATCTGAGAAACAGAAGGTCCTAAAGGACAAGGGTGGGTGTTTTAAGTGCTTTAAGAAGGGACACTGTGTCAATAAATGTAAAGCCGTAGTACGGTGCATTATTTTTAGTAAGAGCCACCAAGTTCTGATGTGCCCTGATTTACCTCAGAATAAACAAAATATATCCCATAATAATGTCGAACACAGGCAATCCGGGGGGAAGAATGAACAAAAGACAAATTCGCTGAGTAATATTTCTAAATATCCTAAAGTTATTTTGCAAACTTTGGTTATAAAGATGAAAGGTATTGGCTCTTCCTTCTCTGTTAGAGCCTTAATTGACTCAGGATCCCAAAGATCCTATGTTAAGAAAGACATTGTTAAAAGATTAGGTTACACTCCAGTCAGAACTGAAACAATTAAACATGACCTTTTTGGGGGAGTGAAAACGAGTGTTAATGAACATTCATGTTACAAAGTAGAAATTGAAAGCCTGGATGGAAAATATCAATGTAATTTTGAAGTATTGGATCAGGTTTTAATATGTAATGGCATCCCTTCGGTCAAGAAAGGACCTTGGTTGAATGAACATGAGGAAGGGAATATCAGCCTAACAGATATTGGGGATGAGTCTAGGCCTTTGGACTTGCTGATTGGAGCGGATGTAGCGGACAAACTTCTGACAGGAAATATTTAAGTTCTATCTTCTGGTTTGGTTGCTGTGGAAACAAATTTAGGCTGGACTTTGATGGGGAAAGTTCCACAACAATCTTCTGTTAACTTGGCAGAAGAAGTTACAGCTCTGTTTGTTAATGAGATCAACGATCGCTGGAGCCTAGATACCATTGTAATCTCAGACTCAGCTGTTAAAATGTCCAAAAATAAAAGACAGCTTCAAATTAGAGATGATTTTCTAAGAGGTATTACTGTAAATGATGAGAGACGTTACGAAGTTTCATTGCTATGGAAAGAAGATAGCTTGGCTCTTCCTAGTAACAGGGAGCTAGCACTCAAAAGGTTAGAATATACCACTAGAAAGCTTCAGTCTCAAAATCTTCTCATTTCATACGATGCAGTTCTAGCTGAGTGGGAAGAACTGGGAATTATTGAAGAAGTACCAGTCAAAGAAGTAGGGAATTATGGACACTACCTACCACATCGAATTGTTATTAAGGAGAATAGCACCACCAGAGTTCGTCCTGTATTTGACGTGTCAGCAAGAGGTAGAAATGCTCCTTCTCTCAATCATTATTTAGAGTGTGGACCCAATCTGATTGAACTGATTCCTTCCCTGTTACTAAAATTTCGGGAAGGGAGATTTGGGGTGACAACTGATGTAGAAATGGCTTTTCTACAAATAAGTGTTCGTCAAGAAGACAGAGATTTTCTTAGGTTCTTCTGGTGTGATCCAAATGACTGGAAGAATATAAAGATATTTCGGCATCGGAGGGTGGTATTTGGATTAAAATGTAGCACTTTCCTTTTAGGAGCAGTTCTTGATTACCATTTGGACAAGGCAATGGAAGATTGTCAATATAGTAAAGGACAGATATCAAGACTTAAACAGAGCCTTTATGTGGACAATGTTGTAACCAGTGTTGATACTGAATCAGAACTGAAAGAATTCTTTAATGAAGCACGTGATATATTGCAGGAAGGAAAGTTCGACCTCAGAGGTTGGCAGGCCAACAATGATGCTTTCATTCTTGTAGGACGGACAGCGGTGCTAGGTTTACGATGGGATTTGGAATCTGACAATTTATTGTTAAACTTGGAATGGTTACAGAACCATGAATTGGGACTGATCACGAAAAGATCTATTCTGTCAGTTGCACAAAAGATATTTGATCCGATTGGCATAGTTAGTCCAGTACTTCTAGTTCCTAAATTGTTATTACAAAAGATATGGCTAAGTGGTATATCTTGAGATGAAGAGGTTACTACTGATATTAAGGACCAATTTGTAACTTGGTATTTAAGCCTTTTTCTCCTGAAAGAGATGAGAATTCCACGCTGGTTTCATTATTCCAAGAACCACAGGGATGTCAGTCTACATATTTTGTGTGATGCTAGTGCATAGGCCTACGCTGCAGTAGTCTTCATACGACTACAAATTGACGGTGAGAGTAAGGTACACCTTCTTGCAGCCAGAGCAAGAGTAGCCCCATTAAACACAGTCACCATTCCCCGACTGGAACTAATTGCTGCAACAGTGGGAGCTAGATTAGGTAATTCAGTGCTAGAAGGACTAAACTACCAAGATGTCAAGTTGAATTTCTAGACTGATTCGACAACGGTTTTAGCATGGATTCTATAGGAAGAAACATGGACTGTGTTTGTCAACAACCGTGTTAAAGAAATCCATCGGTTGACTTTACCAGAAATGTGGAGATATGTTCCTGGCCATTTGAATCCTGCAGATCTTCCTTCAAGAGTTGTCTGGCAGAAAAATTGTTAGCACTTCGATGGTGGGAGGGGCCAGAGTTTTTATGAAAGGACCGGCCAGAGTGGCCTGGTGAATTTCCACCTGCAGAGGCAGAGCTGATTTTGCAAGAAAAGAGAAAATCAACTCAAATAATGAGTTACTTTGTAGATACTTCATGTAGCACCCCAAAACATGTAAATAATGATCAGTGCAGGTACCACGATTTTAATTGGTATTACTTATATTTTTCAAGCTATGGAAAAATAATTCGGTTGGTTGCTTGGATAAAGAGATTTATCCAAAATACGCGAAGAGCAAACCTTACAAGAGCTCGTGGAGAATTATCATGTGAGGAGATAATGTCAGCAGAAAAAATAGTCGCAAGATTGGTACAGGAAGAGCCTTTCTCTTCAAAAAATGACAAAAGTCTCATTAGCCTAAATGTGTTTAGGGATGAGAAGGGATGTCAAGAGATTAGATTTATGATTACTGTATTTTGAGGTAATTAGGCTATAGTTATTTATGTATGGTTGAGTTGTTCTTCCACCAACTCAAGGTGGAAGTGTGTCATATCTTTTGGCCAAAGATGCTACATTAAGATTGTCATTTTTTTCTTTATTATCTTTTTTCCGCTGTTGTAAAATTAACTGTCATTGCATCCAGAAGTGTCAATAAATGGTTGTTTTGAATTGATATATTTTCCTTAAATATAAAAGAAGAAAGAATCTGCGATACGCCGATGAGTGTAAAAGTTAAAGAGGTTGCCATAAACGGCATTGTTACCGCCACCGGGCCCACGATAGTTCCATCACTGTATGTAGCCGATTTAGCTCTGCTTTACAGCTCTGGAAGTATGTCAATCGTGGAACGGCAATTGCAGGTAGCTATTAACCGGGTCGACAGGTGGGCTCACGACCGGTTTTCATCAGCGAAATCCTCCGTCGTCCATTTTTGTCGGCTCCGAAGGCTACACTTACACCCTGAACTACATCTCAGGTATGCTGCGTTGCCGTTGGTTGACACTTATCGCTTCCTGGGGCTCCATTTTGACAGCAAATTAACGTGGCAGCCCCATATACGGCAACTAAGAACGACGTGTCTCAGGAAACTGAACATGCTCAAGTTTCTTAGTAGCACTACGTGGGGGGCTGACGGAGCGGTGCTGCTACGGTTCTACCAAGCCCTCGTCGTGTCCCGGCTAGACTATGGTTCTGCGGCTTACGGTTCAGAAAGACCGGCAACCTTGAAAATGCTGGACAGTATCCACCATAGTGGCGTTAGGCTGGCTACTGGTGCCTTCCGGACCAGCCCGATAACCAGCCGACTCGCCGAATCGGGTGTTCCACCTCTAAATTATCGACGCCATCTTATGCTTTTAGCATATACTACTAATGTGCGTCAGTACCCAATACGACCAGAGGTACGCCAGCCAGCCTCGAACCACTCGGCCTGTTGGTATTAGACTCGCTAGCTCGTGTACTGAAATAGGAGTGGCTGTGGGCCCTAGCCTACTTTTCACATTTTACAAAAATGAGGAAAAAGTAGACTTATGAGATCGATCCGGGAAAATGTGTGTCTGTCTGGCTGTGTGTGTGTGTCCCCCTATGAACTCCTAAACGGCTGCAGCAATCAAAACCAAATTTAGTATGAGTAAAGATGTGCACCGGAATATCTCACGTCCATATTTGAAAATGATGTCAGTGCTACCAACTGCTGAAAAACGCACTAGAAATTTGAGCTCCATGTTGGATATCTTGCAAGGTATGCATGGGAGCTATTCCAAAATTGGCACACATGTAGATAATACTATTTCAGTTTAATTTCCAGGAGGCCATACATGACAGTGTTGCCAACATAATTGTAAGCCTTCTGATAGGTCCAATGTTTAAATGCATAGAACTTCTACACTATCAATGGGATTTCAACCAAATTTTGTATGTAAAATATGTACATAAACATATATGACTGAGCGTATTCTTAAGAGCCACCAGGGCTGCCAACTGTTAATAATTGCTCTCTCTATTTGTTTTATCCAAATACCAATATATCAGAAAGTATGCAAGCCGACAGCTTTAAACTATGCACACGTATATTCTGACATTTTAGATTAATTTGGAGTAACTTATATACATCAGTTCTACCAACATGATTATAAGCCTGCTGATAGTACCAATTTTTAAATACATGTAACTTCTATACTATCAGTTGGATTTCAACCAAATTTCGTATGTGCTATGTGTAACATAACAGATATGACTATAAGTATTGTTAAGAGCAATCAGGGCTGCCAACTGTTAATAAATGCTGTCTATATTTGTTTTCCCTAATATCAATATATCAGAAAGTATGCAAGCCAACAGCTCTATACTTTGCACACGTATAGCACCTGACTTTCTAGATTAATTTGGAGTAATTAATATAAGTCAGTGCTGCCAACATGATTCTATGCCTGCTGATAGGTCCAATTTTAAAATACATGTAACTTCTATACTAACAAATGGATTTCATCCAAAATTGGCACAACAAGATATCATAAAATTTCAGATTATTTCTGACCAGCACACGCATGGTATTGTTGGCAACATGCTTTTACGCGTGCTGATAGATCCAGTGTCTAACTGCATGTAACGTCCTTTGGACTTCAACCAAATGTTGTATTCTGTACCTTAAGAGATGGAAATAAGAATATATTTAGTCACCAGGGCTGCCAACTGTAGTGCGTTATTAGGCTACATTACACCAGGTATGTTTTGAACTAATTAGATATTTCGATATTACCAACTTAATTTCGTCATTATTCTAGATAGGTTCATATACTGTAGAATAATCATTGGCATGAAAAGTAGGCTGTAGATGGAACTTCTTGTCTTACGTATGAAACCACCCAACAATCTTCTTCTTTCCTGGCGTTTATCCCAGTACAGAGTCCGCTGCTCTACCACCCAACCATCAGAATATAATAAATAGGGGCCGGATTTTGGTGGTTTTTAAAATTGTCATTTTAGGTTTTCAAAAACATAAAATTGTTCTTTTTAGGTTTTTATTAGGTAGAATGGGTTTTTACAACAGGTTCTTATGTTTAAAGGGTAGCGAAAGTTGACATACATTACATAAGGCTTAAAATTAATACCTCATTGCTAGTAGACAATCTGATTGCAACGAGAGAGTAAATATTTTACATAATGATGCGTAATCAAATTATCACCGATAACTTTACACTTGTAGGGATTGCAATAAAGCCAAGGATGTCAGAGATGATTTTCACACTCTATCTCGTTCAAATAATGTTGATTCTTTACAATATTGGATTCTTGGGAATAATAAGAGATTTATTCGCTCATTCCTCTCGGTAAATAACCAAACAATAATATATAAGCTGGAAAGTGCTGAAAATATTTCATTTTTCCTGTAGGTAGGATTGCTTTCAATCAACTGGAGCTAGGAATAAACACTATCTTCACATTTAATTTCAAGGATTATGGACAAAATTTGAAATATACTACAATAAATGGTACAAAACTGCAATTAGTTATTTTTAGGTACTCGCGTATTATTTAGTTTATTAGGTAGTACGGAATTTCAGTGTGATTCGTAAAAGTATTTAGAAGTATGGGAAAAATAGATAAGAACCTAAGAATCCGGTTCCTCATAATAGGCTAACTGCGCCCCGATAGTATAAGGTAGTTTCTCTGTTGCTGGATAGCGAATTTTTGTACAAACTCAATTGTCTAGAATAATGAAAAATATAATAATAGACTAATAGTATACTAATAATAATCATTATTGACTAATAATTATGAAAATAATAATAACATAACTGTCTAATGATGATAATAATAATAATAATAACAATAGTCTAATAATAAGTATTTCGCTGTCCTCTTGGAGTGACGATGTGGGTAGTCATAATATAGCCTTATTCTGAAAGCAGAGATATGAAATGATTGTCAATGATATGTAAGCCAACCAAAATTTGATTAAACTAGAGAATCGTCTGTACTCCCCTCTCCAACTCCAGGCAGCTTGAAATGTATACATTTTATATGTGGTCTCAAACCTCATGTCTCGGTGATAATCAACGTTGAAGTACAAACAAACACTACGGTGTTCCCGCAACTTAGATCTACTTAGTTACATACGGAAAATGTGCCACGGAACCGCTTGATAGCACTGTGCTTTGCCCATTGCCCTACCTCACAAATCGTGTACGGTATCCCAAAGAAATTTTGATCAACCGATCACAACGAGGGGACGGAGTCGCGCAGCTTCTTTTGGGGTACAGGATCTCTACATTACCTGAAACAGAAGGCTGGCGTGCTGTGAGGTGAGCGGGAAAATGGGATTGAGTGAGTAAATGCATGCACGTCGTCCCAATAAAAATAACAGCTACATCGCACGCCTTCTGCTTGACCTTGAGACGTCATAATGCAGCCTTGTAACAATACAATCCCGTTAAATTTGTAACGTTCCGTTCCGTCTGTTTGTTCCGTTATTATAAGTAGAATGTTCCGAACTGTAACGTATCGGATATTCCTCTGTTCATTTCGGTACGGGACAACGTAACGTTCCACCCGTCTCCAATACGCTGTACCGGTACAGGCTCGGCTAACATTCCACTGTTCCAGATACCGGGTACGGTTTCAGATTCAGTTCCATTCCAGGACGGTAACGTTACGCTTGGAACAGACAGCGGTAACGTTACAACTTGGAAATAACCTTGGAGATAACGGAATTTCTCCGTTCCACATAGACAAGAGTTCCGTTCCGCGTTACGTTCTGTTCCGGGTCCCTGGGTGGCACAGAAGTGCTTGTATTGAGTTGCTCACTAAGTTATTTCTTATTTTTTAAATAATATTTTCCTTTTCTTGAATGAATATGAAGTTAAGAATTAGTGCGGAATTAGACTGATCATATTGCGGATTTAGACCAGGTATTGCGGATTTACACTGAATGCCACTTTTTGTATTAAATGATTTATACAACCCATGTATGATAAAATGTTAATCTTAAGAACGGAAGTTATGTCACAAATATATAGGTACTACTTTAATTTCTATGTTAATTTTTTGAACCCTTTCCCTTAATTTATCGTACTTACCATAACCCCCTTAATATTGCGGATTTAGTCGAGCTTCCCGTATTAGTTATGGTCACTAGACTATTATAGGCATAGTGGGGCAATTTTAGGATTAGGCTACGCGTTTCGACCTTCAAACGGTCATCATCATAACCTGATCACTGGGTAGAGGTTTAAATTTATTTATTATCTAATTTCACGTAGTGTACTGCGTTTATTTGGTGTTTATACGGTGAGGACTCTGCCTATCGAACGGAGACTCGCGGTGGCCGCGTGGCGGCCGGGGCACTGTAGCTAGTCACGTGTCGAGTAAGGCGCTAGCAGCAGCGTAGCGCTCAATCAGTTTAACACATTTACACTTTTTAACGTATTTAATAATCATAATTACTTACCTGAATTTCAGAGTAGTTGCTGGAAATGCTGTCCTTCATATTCTAAATACACGTTGCACCGACGTAGGAAGTTTTGGTACACTCTCTGTAATTCATCCTCACTGATATTTTGTATCAGTGCAATTATTTCGTTCTCGAGAGCCTCCAGAGTACGCGGATTGTTTCTGTACACCTCTTGTTTGAGGTTCCTCACAAGTAACAATCGCACGGCGCTGAAACTTACGAACACATTTACTGCAAACTTCTTCTTGAGAAGATAGCCTAAGTTTCCACTAGGAAAATTCAATGTTTTGTTCTATACCCAACCATGTTCACCTGATACGAGGTAGGCTACAGAACTTCAGAGCAAGTCTTAATTATCACAACTAAGGTATCTTGCCAGCTGCGTATGTAATAAATGCTATGACAGCATACAGGGTTCCATGGCCCGCTGTTGTAATCGGCACACTCTATAAATGTGACGGTGAATCATGGCGACCTGTCTGCGGCACGGCCTTTGGAAAGCTCCGTTCTAATGGGAGGGCCCTCACTGAATAACGATTTATATAACACCTCTGGGTTTATGCATGACACGCCATATCTAAAAGTCATGCCTAAAGAAACACTGTCAAAATTTGTAAATTGTTATGTCTGATGAAGATGGTCATGTTGATTGTTATGAACTATTTGAGGAATTGCAAGTGCTGTTCCTATATTATAGAAAGCTTTTCAGTCGGTCAACACAAATTTTGCCCAATTACGAGGGCGGATCGAAAAGTCTTCGCCCCTATGTTTTTAGATTAAAAAAATACATACAGGTAATTACAAATATACGTACTGTTCTACGTACCTTACACTAATTTTCCACATAGTCTCCACATTTGTCCCATCGCAACACTAAATTTCAGATACCCCAGTGGTAGAATTCAGCCGGCTGACTGTGGAGCCATCGTCGGACTGCTGTCTTGGCGTCATCGCTGCACATGAATCGCTGTCCTTGCAGGAACTTCTTCAGATGACCATGACAATGGGAGACCACATGTTGCAACCAGAACCGCCAGCAAACTCCGGTCATTTCCAGGGTCGTATTTCTAAATAGGCTGCAGCCTAGAGCGGCAAATTTTCAGGGGCGGCAGTTTAGCAATTTATTGAAAAGTTAAAATGAAGTATTTCAGACGTTAATAATATTTTCCGTACGAATTTAAGAATACATGTTTCTTAAAAATATGTTTTATTCCTTCAACATAGCCTACTTTCTAAAACTATAACATAATACAAATTCACAGCACGTAATCTTGTATTAGACTATAACTTTCTCGTAGTGCAATGTAATTTGATTCGACAACACTGGCACAAGAGCAGCGATTCCATCTGACAACACTGTAGCCGATCTGGCAAAACTGTTGGTGGAAGGCCCAGTGGCTCCGCTATCAGTAGTGTTGTGATTTATTATTTACTATTTAAATTATCCGCCGTTATCAGTCAGGGGGAGCCACTCCGGGCTCCGCGCTTCGGCTTGCCAGAGCATAGGCTGCTGCGTGACGTCATCGGTTGGGTACTGTCGTGGCGACCATGTATAACAAACAGTTCTCAGCTGTCTCTAGCAACAAAAAGGGACGCTTTTGAAGAGAAATATGCATGTGGTAGTCCTCGCATGCCCTTCTGCAGTCAACTAATACCCTATAAAGGGCGTATCACTACAGTCTGTACCATTAAACTTGCTACCCTCCTGTCAGGAGACTGATAAAATAACCCGGTCAATGCATGTGAGATTTTCGAAGTGAAATGCCATGTCCTGTGGTTCGGATTCCATGTAAAAAAGGAGGTCCTGTGGCTCATAATCCCAAGATTCACGTTTACGTGAAACTAATAAATAGAACTCCAAAATGGTCATGTTGAAAATTAATCAGTGAGGTAAACAACATTGAACCAAAAGCTAAACGGTTATCGGAGTCCCAAGTCAGACTACTGTGTGACCACCACGTAGTGTAGCGGTTAGTATTCGTGGCTGACCGGGTACACTCAGCCTCGTGAGGCAAATCTGAGAAGATGTGGGTTCGATTCCCACCTCAGCCAGCCTGGAAGTGGTTTTCCATGGGTTGCCACTGCCGGGTTGGTTCCTAACTTAGGCCACGGCTGCCTTCTTCTCAATCCTCATCTGATTTACAACTACACAACGACACCACAATAACACAGGTTACCAGACAAATTTAACACACACCCAAGTGCACGGGGCTAAATGGCCACGATGTCCAAACTCCTCAAATGGATATTTTGGGCTGTAACCAACTGATTTACTACTTCTTGAAAAGTACTGTAGTAGTCCAGTGAATAGAGCAAAAAATGGGGGATTACCTTACAAACGGTCCGGTAGTTCTAAATTTTGTATATGTTGTCTAGGATGATTAGTAGGTGTTTAAAATGGAAAATGCACAATTTCCCCCCCTCCGCGCCCGCCGCCATATTGGAAAAATCGCCAATAATCGGCCTTTTCTTGAGATTCTCGCCTCTATCTCCTTTTCGGTGCGTTTTGGCGAAAAAAGAGTTCTAGTCAATGTTGTAGACAATTAAATTTCCTATTATTTACGTTTGATATTTTGTTTCTAGGACTTATGGTTACGGAAATATTTACTTTGTTAAACAATAAAAAATCACATTTTTCGGATATTTTGTCAAAATTCTAACTTTGGAACGCTGAAATTGCTGAAAATGCTCCCTTTTCTCCATGCTGCAGGCCACTGGTTTTATGCAAAAACTGCGCATTTATTTCTGCAAGAAATGCTGTGCCTGGAAGAAAAAATGGACCCCACTGAGTTTAAGAAGTTCACAATGGAGGGTCATTTCACTGTTCGAAGATCAGACAAGTTCTGGTCCGGTATTTGGACCGACGTGACAATCGAACAAATGCTAATGAAGGATATGAAAATAGGGGGAGGATTAATCGGATGGGGCATGACTGAGAACACTCTGTTGAAGTGGACTCTTGGGATGACCTGCCTGCAAAATATTGCTCATGAAATCGAGAAGTACAGCAACGTAACATCAACGTCCTCTGAGCAGCACGTGGAAATGAGGCCTACTAGAATGAGTCGTGACGCTCATGATGTGGGGATTCTATTTGATTGGCTTTCCAAACACCCACCCTTCCCCGAAACTGATCTAATCATCAACATTAACTCTGGCGTAGTGGGAAGTGACCAGGTTAATTGTCACCAAGCCCAAGTGGTAGGAGGTGCAGGGGTAGCAATAATAGTTGGAAACACATTCGGAGAGGCGTCTTTTAAGAAAAAAAATACAAAGTGATCACACTGATGTTCGATAAAAACTCAATGAAGGTGGGAGACAATAAGTTATCTGTTGACCCATTCACACTGTTTAACCGCATGTGTATAGCGAAACAATCAGAAGAAGATCTGCAGAACTACCTATCGTATGAACTGGCACCATTCCCTATGTCTTTGTTTAGTGCGGACGGTATGCGTAAAGGGACGAAATCATTATTATACACAGCTTTCTCGCCACTTCCACAAGACTTCCAACTACCTCAACGTTCCATGGTCGTTATTGATGGAGGGTACCTTCTGCACAAAGTTGTATGGAACAGCAGCTTGACCTTTGGAGGAATTTGCCAGGGTTACGTGAAGTACGTTCTACGTCATTATGGCACCGATGTGATGGTGATTTTTGATGGCTACATTACAGGTCCTTCTCATCAAGGGACAAAGACTGCAGAACGAGCAAGAAGGTACAAGGCAAACTCATCACCAGATGTGGTGTTTAACAAAGCAACTGTTAACACCACACCTCAGGATAAGTTCCTGGCCAATGAGGGGAACAAGAACCGATTTGTGAAGCTGCTCTCCAGTGAATTGCAAGCGTCAAACATATCTACAGACCAAGCATCCGAAGATGCTGACAGGTTGATAGTTGCCACAGCTAAACACCTCTCCCCCACGTACGACGCCGTTATCATTGTCGGGGAAGACATTGACCTACTTGTACTGCTGACTGGCACAACACCTGCGGTAAATGATGTTGACCGCAAAAAACCAGCGAGGGGAAAACATCCAGAAGCAATCTACTCCGCCTCCTCCTACAAGTACAACTCCAAAGGCTGTATCTTTCTCCACGCAATATCGGGCTGTGATACCACTTCAAACATTTTTGGGTTTGGAAATAATAAATTCTGCCAACTTTTTACGAAAAACCCATCATTGCTGGAGCAGGCTAAGAGGTTCGAGGACCCTGCTGCTAGTCCCCAAGAAATTTCAGCAGCAGGGGAGAAAATCTTGATATCCCTGTATGGTGGCAGTGGAGAACAGTCGTTGAACTCCCTTCGCTATAGCAAATTGAAGACTAGTGACATTAAACTCAACCTGACTAAACTACCTCCAACTACTGACACAGCACATTTCCACTTCCTGAGGACATATCACCAGGTCATGCAGTGGATGGGGATTGACAAGGACCCTATCGATTTGGGCTGGTGTAGAAAAGCTGGAAGACTGGAGCCCATCAGGATGAGTAGAGACGCTGCTCCCCCAAACCTGCTTAACACCATCTCATGCAGATGCACAACTGGCTGTATGGGGGCGTGCGGCTGTAGAAAGGCGGGCCTAAGTTGTTCCGCCCTTTGCAAAGAATGTAGTAGAGAAGAATGTAATAACAGGGAGGAAGTCACCATCGACAACGAAGACGACGCCGATCTACTAACTTCTACTCCGACTTCATTCACTCACCCCCTACAAAACGAGCGAAGCTGCAGTAAATCAGTTTTCTTTTATGTTCTTAGTTTATTCACTACTGATTTTAGTAAGATTATGGGTGTATTTTGATCTTATTTTGTTTAAATAAATGGATCTTTAAAAATGTACTTGCTGTGTTGGTGGATTGTTTGGAATTGAACACCTCCTCTCACCAGTGGATATTTAAGTGAAATATAGTACCTGCCTCATTATAATTGCGCTGTTACATGTAAGAAGCTCAGTATGGTTGGTATTAACTAAAAATTCAAGCCATAGCTGGAAAATAGTTTGTGCATTTTCTTTAGATCAAATGTGGAGTCACAAAAGCGAAAAAAGCAATATACCCATTGTTTTAATTTTTATACTTACCCCCACTTCATATGGTTGGCTAAAGAATTACATGCATTTTGTAGGTAATTAAATTCTCTACAAATTATATTGTGATACTTGTTTTTCTAGAATAGGCCATAACTGAATTACAGCGTTCTAAAGTTAGAATTTTGGCAAAATATCCGAAAAATGTGATTTTTTATTGTTTAGTAAGTAAATATTTCCGTAACCATAAGTCATAGAAACAAAATATTGAACGTAAATTGTAGGAAATTTAATTGTCTACAACATTGACTACAGCTCTATTTTCACTAAAACGCACCGAAACGGAGATATAGGCGAAAATATCAAGAAAGTGCCGATTTTTTGCTATTTTTTCAATATGGCGGCGGGCGCGGAAGGGGAGAAATTGTGCATTTTACATTTTAAACACCTACTAGCCGTCCTAGACAACATATAAAAAATTTAGAACTACCGGACCGTTTGTAAGGCAAGAGACCTTTATTCACTGGATTATAGTTTTAAATAAGGAATATAATAAAATGCTAAATAATCAATAAGCTAATTGCATTGGACACTTAAATTCTTTGGCATTGCATCGTGCAAATAACTTGAAACGTGAGAGCATTCTGGACTCTCGTAATATGCATAGATCATCCAAACGCACATATTTTAAATAGGTTAAATATCGTAGTTCTCAGTTCTTAACATTTTCTAGGATCAAGCACACCCTCGCAGGAAGTTGTGGTACAGTTACAAAAGTACTCTCACGCTTACGAAACTATAGGGTCATTCTTAACGGTGTAGTAATATATAGGCTGGCTGCGTGGCTCAGCGGTAATGTCTCGCCTGCTATGCCCAAGGTTGCTGGATCGAATCCTAGTGCAGTCGGCTGGCATTTGAGGGTAAGCAAATGCGAGGGAGCCGTGTTAACAGATTTACTGGCACGATAATGATCCCCTTAGAGGCAAAATTCCGGCACCCCGGCGTCTCTAAAAGCAGCAGTTAAAAGGGACGTTCAACCAATAACATTAATTATATTATCTAGCAATATAGCAGCTGCATTAATGTAATCTCTCGGCTGTTAGTCACCCGGCTACGTGCGCATTTTGCCGGTCCCCGCTTTATTGCTAGACCGATAAAAATGTCTTTGTAATATTGCGAGCATCTGAGTTATAGTCTACTCATCTTGGTATTGAGTCATCTAACGTGCTCGGCTGAAGCTGAAAATTAAAACTTGCTACCAGTTGCATCGGTAATACTTCTCCAGTGAAGATGACGTTCCGCTAGATGCACTTAAGTACTTTGCCGGTTATGTGGCATTCAAGAGTAGGTTCATTGATGAGAGTTTAAGTGTGAAGGGGGAAAATTTGTGTGTAACAGACGAGAGCAGGGATGATTGGATATCCATCATTTCAAAGGGGGGGGGGGGGGGGGGACTTACTCGTCCAACACATGAGTGGCTTCATAAAATGATTGAATTTGAAGTTTTGTTCGGTTCTTCTCATGGACGAACTATATCAAAAAGAAAAATGTAATGGCCTACCTGACCACCTTAATAAAATCAAAATTCCCGGAAGTGTATGAGAAGATAATTCGTTTGTACGTGAGGACAAGGACTTTTATCAGAATCCGTCACCTGAATAGGCATATCAAGATCAAATTACTGGAGAAATATGCAGCAAAAAAGAACAAACTCTGGGTCGCTTCGTCATCTAAAACTCAAGTCGCATAAAAGGTAATTGTTTATAAAATGATCATTTTCATACCAATGTTACATTAATAATGTATGTTGTTGGGACTGGGACATCTTGATCATCAGCTCCGTGTACTTGTCTTCAATTTGTAATCCGTGCTTTTAAGGTGACTGTTGTAATGTGTGTGTGACCGTAATTATTAGGGACGGAAATGGGGTAAGTGCTCCGGAACTTGAAACAAGGTACTATATCGGCATTTGACTGGAGAGAGTGTGGAAAGCCGCTGTCAGCGCCGGGATTTGAACCTCTGAACTCCCGACTTACTGCAGCTTCCCATCGCGGTCGTAGTGAGCAATATAACGCACTTGGCTGCACCGTAGGATCGCTAAAGCATGATTATGTAGCTTATCGCTACTGCTATATTTCGTATTTCCATCCTTTGCACGTCTTTTGTTGTGTTTTGTGAGGCTTCTTTTAAGCTCAGCTGATACTAAGGTGCGGTAGCATAGTTAATTTAAATATTTTTTTGTGTGTTTATGAAGTATATTTCGCATTATAATCCACTGCAATATATTGTTTATACCTTTCTCTTTATAACGCGAATATTGCCATTATTGTGATTGTTTACTACGCGCGGAAAAGAGAAGCGAAATATGACTGTGTTTCCCGTAAGAATGCATTGCAAATATCAGCTGGCATGCGCCTGCTACATCCGAGCTGCGTCACAGCGTATCAGCCAATGGGAGCGTGAGGCACCGGAGTGTCCTACCTTATAGTCTACTTACCTTGGTTATCAGTGTAGAATGAGAACTCGGCAGCAATGGTCATTTTGGATAGTTCTCAAACCCAATCATCGTAGTTTCTTCATCTAAGGGGAGCTGTACTTCGATTATTCATACATCGAGCATTGCGAGTGAATTACATTGTGCAACTATGTCCAGTGAATACACATTTCTTACCCTGAAGTGGGACGGATTTAAAGATAACTTGATTGAATCATTTCAACATCTCTGGATGGATCCAGATTTCACCGATGTAACGATTGTTTGCGAGGGTAAATTTCTTAGGGCACACAGGGTAGTTTTGTGTGCGTTAAGTCCGTACTTCGCATCGATATTGAAGGAGGAACCTTCAAAGTATCCTATCATCATAATGCCACACCATGTTTCTTATGATCACCTGGAGGCACTGATGCAATATATGTATGCTGGCCGAGTAACAGTGGCCGAAACTGCTATTGAAGATATATTGATGACTGCCCAACAATTGCAAGTTAGGGGTCTATCACGTTGACCGAGTGTTTATGGTCTTGCTTTAGAAATGGTGCACGGATTGCCAAGTATGGTTAACTGAATATTGTTTCAACTTTTTTTCAATTTTTTTACTGTACTTAGGACATATTCAGAAAATCTGTACTTTTGTGTGTGTGTGTGTTGTTGTTTTTTTTTTTAAATTATGGAGGACAGTTAATTGCGTTGATCTGAAGACAGTGTAATTTTTAGGAAGTGTTTTTGAGAACGATATTTTAATTTTGTCTTCTTAAGTTTGCATCCATGTGGAACCGTTCTCCGATTATTCATGTTCCAAGTTTGTTGCTAAATGAATGACTATCTGAGTGAAGTTATGTACGAGAACTTTCGGTCGTACATTAATCAAATTGCTCAAGCATAGGTTGTGTCAAAACCTTCACATGATAATGTGTGTTTTAACGTAAGATTTCTTTTGTATTTCTTTTTCGAGTGATGCATAGCTCGGTTATTTAAATTTTAGTGGAGCACATAGGTGCAATTTGTGTCTCAAGTTTTAACGTATGCGTGTCGACATGTTTTAAGTCACAAACTGAGTTTGTTTCTCACTTGGAAACATGTAATTTATTCAGTAATCAAAAGTAGATTTGAAACTTTTAATAATAATATGTAAATTCACATGCTTTTTATTTCGTTATATTCAGTAGCCTGATGTTCAATTCCTCGAGTCCTACTTTTTGGTAGCCTGTATTACGGGGAGGTGGTCGTGATTGTTGCTCCAACAAGGGGATACGATGCATGGGTCACCGATTCGAACCATTTTTATACACGTGTAGGGCATGACCAGGCACGTTGGCTTCTTGTTAGCGTACAACGCACATGGACGCCGCACTGTAATTGCAATTAATTAATTTCTCTGAAATGGCTGAGAAGCGCACCTTACTACTTGCACCTGATATACGCCTGGTCATGCCCTACACGTGTACTAAAGATGGTCCGAATCGGTGACCCATGCATCGTATCCTCCTCTTATAAGGGCCGGACTTCGAGTTTAGCCTATCTGCCCTTAAATTTCAAACCTAGGCCTAGGTGTCATAGGCATTTTTCGCATCGAAAGGAAAATACTGCATAATTATGTAGAATGATATTTGACTAAAGTAGCAACATTCGATTCTTGAAGAAATAGTGAAAACTGCATAAAATAGTCTCACCATAACCTATACCAGCTACCTTTGACGATCGCTCTTGTTTAATTTGACATCGTAGTCATTTCACCCCCGTGTGCTTGGGTCTATGTGTGTAGAATTTGTCTGATAACCTGAGGATCCAACCAGCTTTCGGGCTGACTAACAGACAGACCAGTACGATTGTGGTGTGTGCATTTGTAATTGGAGGTGAGGGTTGGGAAGGAGGCGACCATGGCCTCAAGCATCCCGGCAATTATCTGGAATATAAGTGGGAAACCGCTTCTAGGATGATTGAGTGAGAATCGATCCCTCCTCTTCTCAGTTTTGCCTCACAAGGAGCTGAGTGTAACTCGTTACAGCTCTCAGACCAGTTTTACATTTCTAGGCAGAGCTGAGAATCGAACCCGCATCTCAGAATTGCAGGAATGCCAGCAATTACACCACAAGGTGGTCGATCTCACTTTGGGCGTACCTTTTTTTTTTAGCTACAACTTGAAAATAATATACGTTCAACGTAAGACATGATATCACGAAAAAAAAAAAAAAAAAACTAACCTAGCCCTAGGCCAAAGGACACGAACAAGCAGTGAGAGGTATTTGATAAACAAATGCCTTAGGGTCCGAAGTGCGATTGTTTTAAGGGGCGAAACATCTAGGTCCATAATGTTATTGGTTTTAAGTCTTTTTTAACTACTGGCGCTTTTAAAAACTCCCAAGTGCCGGAACTTTGCTCTGAAGGTTTTATGAGACCCTTTTGTGTGTGTTATTTTTAATCTGTACATACAGTATGTTATACGATTAATTTTTTTCTGTATAACTACACATGGCATATTGATTGGTTCAAGTACAACCTTTTGAATGAAGCACTACGGTATTTGGTGAAGTAATCAGTTCAATGATGTTCGTATCGCGAGTTCACAAGGTACACAACAACGAAATAAATGTTGCCACCAGCGAAATAAACTTGCCCACCAGTTAGGCCAACAAATTCAATTTCCTCTACAACCAGCCCCTTCCCACTTTAACTAAAAGACGGGTTCGCCCTGATCAATATTTTGCTAGAATGTTCTTGTTCGAAATAGCTGTAATTTGCTAATGCTTGTATAATCATTTTCAAGCACATACCTCGGTACGAGTTTATGTACGACCTCGTAGAAACAGGAATAATAAAATGTGGAAATATAGATCGGTCAATAGAGTATTTATTAAAGGTTAAAGAATGTTGTTCACAGTACTGCTGTACTCGACTATCGCTTTGTACTGATTAATATCCTCGTGATTACAACTAAAACGCTATTATATTTCGCATAAAGAACTGTCCAAAGTTGCAATTATGTTACAGCCTAACTAATTTTCGCAGATCTTTTACACACTAGGGGCAGATGGCCTCGCTGTTCTGTTCCTTAAAACAATAATCATCTTTCTTACACATTGTTCCTAAGGTCGCCAGATTTAGTACCAGTTAGTTATTGTTGTTTTAAGGGGCGTAACTACGAGGTCATCTGCTAGATGAGGTGAAAACCACCAGATTTTGAGTTTTAAGGGGCAAAACAGCGAGGTCATATGCCCCTGTGGTGATAGTTGCAAAGGATATATCGGATATATCTTTTCCGTTCCTTAAAACAAATCATCATCTTTCTTACACATTATCCTTACGGTCACCAGAAAGTCACCAATCCCAGACCACGCTGAACCACCTCACGGTGTAGCGGATAGCGTTCTTGGCTGTCGCCCCCGGATGTCCGGGTTCGATACCCGGCCCTGTCAATAAATTTTAATTCTGGTGTGAGGGCTGGTACGGGGTACACCCAGTTTCATGAGGCAAAACCGAGAAGAGGAGGGTTTCGATTCCCATCCTGGAAGTGGTTTTCCGAGGTTTCCCCACCTCTACTCCAGGCAAATGCTGGGATGGTTCCTAACTTAAGGCCACGCCGCAACTATTATAGGATACATCAGTCTTAGAGCACCACATACAGTAGGCCTATTCACATTCGGTCTCCATTATGTTTCAAACATGGCACCACTTTAAAAATATATTTTAATAGCTGAGGAAGTGAACTTTTAATTACTTGGATAATGCGTTCAAAGGTAAGTGTAGCTAATTTTGAAATACTGTGTATTGAAAAATTGTCACAAAGTAGGCTTATCTCCATTTTTCAGTAGGCATATTGAAAACATAAGATTATTTGTCGATCATTACGAGTGTAATGTCTTCTAACATGACAAATGTACAGTGATAGCTTCTAGCGGTGTGTTTTTTTTTTTTTTTTTTTTTTTTTTTTAGCATAATGGATTTTGTGCGAAATGTGGAGTGTTGTCTGGGGAGGAAAATGTGAATGTAAGGACGAGGAATCGGAAGGTAGCGGCTGTGGCCTAGAGTTAGGGACCAACCCCGGCATTTGCCTGGAAGGAAGATGGGAAACCACAGAAAACCATCTTCAAGGTTGCAGGCAGGGGTATTCGAAACTCCTCGCCTCCCGGATGTGAGCGACTGCTTGCAGCCACGCCGTAAAGACCACGGCTAACTCAGCATTTGGTTGTGTATATCTTTTAAAATTTTAATGTAAATTCTTTGTAATAAGTTTTTGTAATTTTAGTAAACACATAGCCTATTTAGGCTATAGTGTTTGTCACTCATAGTTAAATTCTCACTAATTGAGGAAGTTAAGGACACTTTAAGGGGGCTCATACACCGCGAGTGGGGGTTTTCGCACTTGGTTAAGAATTAAATCATAGCTTCGCTGATATGTAACATAGAATTGTGAGAACTTACAACGTTATAGTCAATACATAGGGCTTTTATTTCATATATAAAAGCGAACAGTATATAACGTATTGCGTGATTTATTGATAGGGAAATATTGGTGATTTTTAAACGTCATGGATTACACGATTTTCTTTCATGTAAAGAAAGAAAAAAGAATACCATGTTATATTGTCAATAGTATGTTTTTTATATTTAATTTGTCTTTCAAAAATAGTTTTTGTTAAATTTTCCAAGTAGGATATTTTTTATTTCATGAATGAGGTTGATCATCCGTATTCATGTGTTTTCTTTACGGGAAAAATAAATCATTCCATTCAGACCGGTATTTCTTGTTAAATCGTGTATTTTGTGATGCATGACGTTTAAAAAATCACAAGTATTTTCCTACCAGTAAATCACACAATGCTTTATATACTGTTCGCCTTTATATATGAAATAAAAGCCCTATGTATTGACTATAACGTTGTACGTTCTCATGTAAAGAAAGAAAAAAGAATACCATGTGAGTTAGCCGTCGTCGTTACGGCGTGGATGCATGCAGTCGCTCACATCCGGGAGGCGAGGAGGTTCGAATCCCCCCGCCGGCAACCTTGGAGATATGTTACATATCAGCGAAGCTATGATTTAATTCTTAACCAAGTGCAAAAACTCCCACTCGTGGTGTATGAGCCCCCTTAAGTGTCCTTAACTTCCTCAATTAGCGCGAATTTAACTATGAGTGGCAAACACTAAAATTACAAGTTGAAAAAAAAATACAAAGAATTTACATTAAAATTTTAAAAGATATCATACACAACCAATTGCAAAAAAACCGGGTGAGTTAGCCGTGGTCGTTACGGCGTGGATGAAGGCAGTCGCTCACATCCGGGAGGTGAGGATGTTCGAATCCCCCCGCCGGCAACCTTGAAGATGGTCTTCTGTGGTTTCCCATCTTTCTTCCAGGCAAATGCCGGGGTTGGTCCCTAACTCTAGGCCACAGCCGCTACCTTCCAATTCCTCGTCCTTACATTCACACTTTCCTCCCCAGATAACACTTCACACGCGACGGTACTTGCAGCTCACAAATTTCCAATGATTGGAGATTGTTAGAAGAAATGCAAACGTAAAAACACTTAATGCTGTAATAACCTTCAATCGTGGGAATTCAGGCAGACTTAAGGTTCTTGAAGAACTGGGAGTAGAAATAGGAAATCATACAGTATCTGGATTGAAAGTACTTGACAGGTTAAGGGAGCAAAAAGCAGAATTTGCTCAAATCTGGCAACAAAAGAACCAAGAAGAAAACGGAGCAGATTAGGCAGTGAGAAGTCAGATTATGGTGCTGAATGCTTCTAATTAGTCTAGGAAAACATATAGGGTAAGTTAAGGATACTTTTTTCATACTTCAACTTTGGAGTTGATTTTCTTAAAACTTAAAAAATCTCAATACCGGTAAATGTTCCTTTTTCTTCAAAACTGTACAATGTATAACCATGAAATTTTGTCAGGTACCTAATGTACAGCTGGGGATCTACAATCAGGCCATTGTGACGAATACCTTGAGAGTTATGCCTCATTGTTCATGATTTATTTTATTGGAATATATCTTTTCAAAACAAAATCATTACTCCCACATTTATTGAACCACAGTTCCAATTGTACATCCCTGCGTTTAGTAAGAGTTGAAGAATATACTGTAAAAATTTCATGCATTTATATTTAGCAGTTTCTGAGAAAAAGGAACATAAAGTATACAGAATTAACATTGGCTAGATAGGGCACTCGGTCTTACCTTAAGACATAGCTTTCCTTGAAACGGTCATATCTGCTGAGACTTGCAAATTTGACCGCAGTGTGGATTAGAATCCGAATCTCCTGCTGTACGGGCAGGTGCGTTTAGCCATTTATACGGTGAGAGCCTTCTCTACAGAACAGAACCTCGCAGGCGCCGTGTGACGGTATGGCTACTGTGGCTAGCCACCTGTCAAGCAAGACACTGGTGCTAGCAGCAGCGTAGCGCCCAACTAGTTCAACATATTTAATAATCATAATTTCTCATATGAATTTCCGAGTAGTTGCTGGAAATAGTCCTTTTTCTAAACACACGTTGCACCAACGTAGAAAGTTTTGGTACGCTCGCTGTAATTCATCCTCATTATTATTATTATTATTATTATTATTGATTTAAGCCCACTAAGGAGCGCTTATGACTACATTTATTTTTGGATGCTCGCTTTCGTTCCCAATACCTCTTTAATCCTGCCAATAGTTTTTCCTTCCTTTCCTGTGAAAGAGGTAGGCGAGATTTAACAACCGTTGGTAGGGGCGACCACGAATTAACCATGTCACAAAATTTGTTCTAGAGAGCCTCTAGAGTACCGTATGTGGATTGTTTCTGTATACATTTTGTTTGAAATTCCCCCACAAGTAAAAATTGCACGGGGCTGAAACTTACGAACACATTTACTGGAAGACTTCTTCTTGAGAAGATAAGTTTTCACTAGGAAAATTCGATGTTTTGTTCTCTACCTAACCATGTTAACGGAACACGAGGCAGTCTACAGTACTTCGCAGCAAGTCTTAATTATCTCAACTAAGGTATCTTGCCAGCTCCGTATGTAATAAATGTTATGACAGCACCCGGTGATTATCGACCCGCTCTTGTGTAATCTGCAAATGCTAAGTCATCTGACGCTGACTCAGGATCCGTCACACGGCCCCGGCGAGTTTCCGTTCTATGTACCAATGCGGCCAACTCTTTCGGCCCTGACAGTGTTACGTATAGAGGCCTGGGATGTCTTTCATTCTCCCACTATACATGGCCCTTCCCATTTCGCTCCCCCAATACTCTCGTTTTACTAGGCGGTCGAAACTCTTGAATAGGGCCCACTATGGTTGTATATTACGAGGAGCAGATGACAGCGATATTTCACACCATAAAACAACCATCAAATTACTCGGTCCTTTTTCGGCTTCAAACCTGGACTATATAGAACTTATTGTTGCTCTTGTATAGGCTACAACGCCTCTTTATGCAGCCCTCTTCATTCCGAGGACGATTAAATACAATAAGAGAAAAAAAGAACTAACTTTAACATTCAGTTGACAATAAAATTAACTATGTTCTTGATACAGGTAGTTGTTATTACTTCTAGATAATCTTTGAATGTTGGCTACTGAAAAATCAATCCCTACTACTGTATTTTAGCTTAAATCGAGGGAGAATACCTGAGTCAGTCGTTTGCCCATCCTGAAATATATGCCTTGAAGTTGGAATCTATCACATGACTTTTTTTCAGGTACCGGTACCGGTAGTCTCTTATACATAATATAATAAAGACCGATAACCTAGGGGTTACGCCACTTAAAACAACTAACATCATGGGCATAAATACATGTTGACCAACTGAAAAAAAGTTTGGCGCTTTTCAGTCGGTCAACACGAATGTACCAAAAAATCTGGGTATGCCCTAATCCTGAAATAAAATAACATGAGATTAATAAATACACTAGGATGACCAGTTTCGATCGTCAAGCGATCATCATCAGATCCATTACACTTAGGCTGTAAAATCTATGTTTGAAAATACAGGTGAAAATATATACAATATGTACAATTATTTAGTTGCTGTATTGGTAATTCAACTTGTCAGTGTATGATAGTTGTAGTGCATATATTGCATATATTTTATATATATATATCTAATCTTGGTTTTCGTGATCGGGGCGCTGCCTCACTGTCAGACAGCTATTCAATTGTCCTCACGAGGCTGAGTACACCCCATTCCAGCCCTCACGTCTGTTTCTAAAATCCATGACGGAGCCGGGAATCGAACCCGGGGCCTCCGGATGAGAGGCAGGCGTGCTACCCCAACACCACGGGACCGGCCGAGATCCTCCCATGGTCAACTCTTATTCTCTTCTGCCCCTCCATTGTTACATGTGGAGACCTTTATTTTCGTGCCTTTTATAACTTCCCTTTTCATTTTTAGATGGGTCTGAACCCTTTCTGCATCAACGTACAGTAATTGCGTGCTACAAGGGGGCACATGTCATCTACTGTATGTACCGCTTCTTTAAATAAACAAATTTGTATTGACCTTCACAACCATTAATATTATACTCCAGCTTAGGCCTTTGCCGTGTCTGTTGCGGGGAAACCTCTATAGGTAAAGCCCTGCGCGGATAAACCCGCGGATATCCACAAAATATTTCGCCATGCGGATATAGTTTGCATGGCTGTGCGGATAGTGGATAAACTGCGGATAATGTTTGGAGAAATTTTGTGGATAGTTTTTAGAATACAACCCTAACTAGTATTTTTGATGTCAATGAAAACCATATTCCGTGTTCACCGCTGCAATGACTGCACTTCCATATTTCGAACTAAGCTGCAAAACCAGCGCCATAATATCATTATTAGGACTCGGATGTTTATGACTAGGGCTCGGATTCGAGCATATTTGCATATTTTTTTTCTGAATAGTACACATTGAAAAAAGCCTTTCGGTGGTATTTTCACCTCTCTGGGACCAACAGAATTGAAATTTATCGAGCATATAAATGCATAAAACCGCGGTTTTCAGAATAGAAGCATATAAATGCATATTCTTGTGGTTTTCGTCTAAATAGTTTGTTTTTCTTCGAATTCTCCCCCGAATTCGGGCCCTGACAATCCTTAAGGTTCGAAAACAGAAATAATTATTGAAAAGCCTATCTGGTGCGAATAATAGAACCGCAGGCTTTTAACCTTTTGTGAGGTCGTTCTCGTCATTGAAACTTTTATTGACTGATTTAAGAAAATCATTCAAAACTGAAAACATAGAAAATTTCTTGTTGTACAGACCAATGCAGATCTATTTCTTTGACTCGCCTAATTCTGAACATTTTGTAAATGAACTTTAAAACTGTATCTTTTATCTCTTATATATACTTGTAAAACTTGAATGCGAGTATATTGCAGTGTATCATACATACAATTAGAAAATAAAGCTCGTATTTAAAGTATGTTATTGGTTTTTTTTGTTTCACTTTCCTTTCTATAGTTTTTAACGGTGTTTTTCGAGCATATTCTGCATAATTAACCGCATATAATGGGGGTTTCGAGCATATCTATCGAGCATATAATGGGTTTATAATGGTTTTTCGTGCATATAATGGGTTTTTCGAGCATATCTATCGAGCATAAAACACATGGTTTTCGAGCATATCTGGAGATTTTATCGAGCATATCGATCCGAGCCCTATTTATGACATATCATCATATATTTCCGTTGAGTGTTTTTCATGACAAATGTAAGATGATGATTTAAGCTAATCTCATTCAAATTATGTTATTAAGCATAATTAACACTCCGAACAGGAAAGGGTTTGCAATTCTGGCTGTGTAACATTCATTTTAAACATAGCACTTGACATACAAAGCCTAAGGGAACGACTTTTTTCTCAAATGTCTAAATATGTTGCTTTAGGAATTTATGCTTTATCTAATAAAAATACTATTGTAATGCCAGTAGATTCGGATAACAAACGTGGGAATGCGGAATTCGTGCGGATAACAGTCGTGCGGATGCGGGGCGGATGCGGATAACGTTTTGTTTATCCGCGCAGGGCTCTATACTATAGGCAGGAGAAATGCTGTGGAGCTCCTGATTCCCAGTGTAAAGAAGTGCGATGTTCTTATAAGGAACGTAGTGCATGGTCCACTATCCCAGTTGTGGTCCGGGCAGGGTGTACCAAGAACCCACTGATGAGCCTGACTTCGTGCTCGTTGACGACACCCCGAAACAGGTACAGCAAAAACCTTAAATATTTGCTGGAGTAACATTTGAGTTAATTAATATGTTAATTTCCAAAGCCTCCGTGGCTTAGGCGGCAGCACGCCGGCCTCTCACCGCTGCGTCCGTGGTTCAAATCCCGGTCACTCCATGTGAGATCTGTGCTGGACAAAACGGAGGCAGACAGGTTTTTCTCCGGGTACTCCGGTTTTCCCTGTCAAAATTTCATTCCAGCAACACTCTCCACTATCATTTCATTTCATCTGTCATTCATTTAATCATTGCCCCTGAGAAGTGCGTCAGGCCTCGGCAGCCGGCACAGTTCATATCCTCGCCGCTAGATGGTGGCTTCATTCATTCCATTCCTGACCTGGTCGGAGACTGGAAGCAGGCTGTGGATTTTCATTCAATATGTTAATTTCCAAAGTTTATCGTGTTGCAAAACATGTTTCAGTGTTGCCTTAGTAAACGAAATTTATGTTTTTCAGTCGGTCAACACGATTGTACCCAATTGTGATGGGCGCTATGCTGTAACCCTGAAAGAAAGTTACATGAGGTTAATAAATTAACTTGGATGACTACAATAGTTTCGATCGTCAAACGTCAATCATCAGATCCCTTACACTCGGGCTATTAAATCTGTGTCTACATATAGCCTATGTGGGTAAAGTGGACAGTATTAGCCTAGTGATAGCCACTGCACAAGAACGGAAACCACATCGTTCAAATAACCAGCTAAAAACGTCCGGCCAGTATCACGTCTTAAATCCATGATTGAGACACGCACATGTCAGCATCATTTGCTGCTCGTCTTATCTCGGAAGCAATGAGTCATTTGCTGCCATCAAGCGATGAGTAATTTGCAGCCGTCTCGATCGCATTCCATAAAATCATAACTGAGCCTGCAGCTGCATGTCAAGAGGTGGATATGAATTGCGCAATTGCACTACTGGTAAAAATTACAGGCTTCCTGTTAATCTCCTCACCTCATTGCAACACGAGAATAATGTATAGTCAAGTTTTATTTCAGTGGAGCCTTCTACTTAAATACAAGTTTTCATGGCATTCGCTCGTGTTGTTTTAACGTCAACCCACAACAAACAGGCAAAAATTAAACTGAGGGTATATTTGGTCATTAAACACCTCATCTGGGATAAATACAGAGTTTGAGCTGAAAATTCAAACATATTCAGACAGAAAGACTACTTCATTTGTAGATTACGAGTACCCACCTTCCATTGTTCCCATCTATTTGTTCCGTCAACCTTGTTTCGTAGTGACTAGCACTCTTGGCTGTCACCGCGGAGGCCCGGGTTCGAATTCCGACTCTGCCAAGAAATGTAATTCTGCTCTGAGGGCTGCCTCGTGAGGCAAAACTGAGAAGAGGCGGCTTCGATTCCCACCTCAGCCATCCTGGTAGTGGTTTTCCGTGGTTTCCCCACTTCTAATCCAGGTGAATGCTGAGATGGTTCCTCAATTAAGACCATGGCAGTATTCTTCCAAATCCTCATTTGAATTACAACTACACACACTAACACAGCCATCACAATAACACGGGTTATCAGAGAAATCCCACACACACACACACACACACACCCAAGCACACGGGGCTATATGACAACGATGTCGCAAAGCCCCTAATTGAACCAGTAACAACTGGTTTGTTCCAGCAATCATTCCTGCTACCCTTATATTATATCAGTTAGGCTACTTCTAGCGTGTGTATGATATATCCTGAATCCACCCAGGAGAAGAAGAGTGAGTGAAAACGTATGGACAAGCGAAATGTGTAAAGAAATTGACATTTATTTGAAAACAAACATTACAGCTTTAGTCTACATTAGAGAGTTGTTGATTCATTTAGAGATGCTTGCAACATCGTGGTCATTCATCTCCGTGTACTTGGGTGTGAGTTGAAACTGTCTGTGTTATTTTAGTGACTGTAGGGTGTGTGCACTTGTCACTGAGACTAGGACTGGTGATGATGATGATGATGATGATGATGATAATTGTTGTTTTAAGGGGCCTAACGTCTAGGTTATCGGCCCCTAATGGTCTGGGTGATAGCGAAAATGACAATCAAATGAAAACCATAACGAAACTTACGTGAAACTGAAAATACTTACAAAATGGAGAGTGGAAATACTTACAAAAGGAAATTTAGAAGAAAAATAAGTTATTCACAAAAGGAATAGATTGAAAAACAAGCCCAAAATGTTGGTTAGGTTCAAAATACGTACAAAATGCAATGTAGAGTCGAAGTACTTACAAAATGCAATTGAGGTTCAAAATACTTACAAAATGCAATTGAAATTGAAAGTACACAATGCAATTTAGATTGAAGAAGTCCATTTCAGATTCAAAATACTCATAAAGTGCAATTGAAATTCAAATTACTTACAAAATGCAATTGAAATTGAAAATGCTTACAAAATGTACGGTAAGTTAGATTCAAACTACTTAGTTGGATCGTCAATACTTACAAAAAGCAATTTAGATTGAAAATACTTACAAAACAAAATGTAATTTAGATTCAAAATACTCAAAAAAATGCAATTGAGAATCAAAATACTTACAAAATGCCCACCATGCAAAATGCAATGTAGATTGAAAATACTTGCAAAATGCGGTTTAGGTTGAAAATACTTACAAAATGCAATTGAAATTCAAAATATGCACTAAAGTGCCAGCCCCTACATTGAAAGACTTACTAAAAAGCAATTTAGATTGTCAATCCTTACAAAATGCAATTGAGGTTCAAAATACTCGCAAAATGCAATTTAGATCGAAAGACTTACAAAATGCAACTTAGATTGAAAATACCCACAAAATGTAGTGTAGATTCAAAAAAGTTCGCTTAAGGTAATTTGGATATACGGGGAACCAATTAACAAAAACAGTGCAGGAAACTTAAAGAGAAAAGGAAATATAATGAAAAGAAAACAAGAAGTCTGATCCCTCCAAGAATGAGGGATCAGGAAAGATGGGACAAGGGCCAATTAAGGCGGGAAAGTGAAAGACTCCCTAGGCCTCGGATACCCTAATACCGTCGGGGTTGGAAAAGTACATGCGTTGACCAAGGGAGGTCGACAAGAAAGAAGACGGAGAGGAGCACGGCACAAGTAAGTGGAAACAATGCCGGACACTGCTGGGATCCCGTGGTCGCCAACCCACGTCCCACTAGATGTGAGTCCCTGGGCGGACTAGGACTGGGAATGAGCCTGTGGCCTTAACTAGGAAAGGAAGTTTGTAGTTTTACTGTACGTGACCGTTAATTTCGTGATCATGAGCCACGGGACTCCTTCTTACGTGGAATCCGAACCACAGGACATGGCATTCCACTTTGAAAATCTCTGATCGGGAATCGAACCCGGTCCACCGTGGTGAGAGGCCATCAGCTTGACCGCTACGCCACCACGCCGTTTGGCCTTAACTTCAGCGTAGTCACATTATTCCAGTCACTTCCATAGTCATATTATTTTTGAAGCGGTCTCTTTGACCTCACGTCCATGTAGATGTCACTGAAAATGTACGTACGAGTACATAGGAGTTAATGTACGAACCATCACGGCCTTTTCCTGGAGTAGAAGTGGGAAACCACGGAAATCCACTTCCTGGATGGCTGAGGTGGGTATCCAACGCATCTCTTCTTAGTTCTGCCTCCTGAGGCTGAGTGAAGCCCGATACAAACCTCAAACCAGAATTAAATTCCTTGGGAGAGCCGAGAATCGAACTCGAACTTCAGGAATGACAGCCAAGAATGCTAGCCACTACATCACGAGGTGGTCTGTATTAGACGGGGAAGGAAATGGCACACATCAGCTTGAAACGAAGAGTCGTGAACTTCTTGACAACTAACTTGTAGTGGACAAGGAAGAGTAAGTACGAGTCTGAAAGATCTACATCACAGATTTCTTCAGAGATGGCCGTTTATTGTCCGACAACGTCAAGGAAAATCAGACAAGACAAAGCAAGCAAACTCCTCGAACTGATGGTCATAAACATCTTCTAGAATATGTTCAACCACATTTACAACAATGAGAACGTCCTTGCACACTTTCATCAGCTTGGCGAATAAATCGAATGCTAAACACTGCACTGACTGCAGGGTAATCAGTCCAATGGGTCACGCTCTAAAAGTAATTCTAAAAACAGTGCTCTTCCGATTGTGAATAAAAATGCTGGAACATTTAAGTGAAATTAAATTTTATTAATGCGGCCAATGGACATGTATTTAAGTGAAATTAAGTTCATGTTTAGAAGTGGTCTTGGCACGAAGAATGTCCTGTTTTCTATCCAAGTCTAAGTTCCTAAATGTCTTGACCAAATGGTTAATGTCATTGCTTCATTTATTTATTCCAAAAACACTTGAACAACGTTAAACACGACATTCTTAGTCACTCAGCTGAAACTCATTAGACTAGCCCTGACAGCAAAGACTTAATTAAAAGGTTGCATTGGAATCAGATGGCACGGATAAAAATCTGTGATCATGCAGCTAATAGGATCAAGATATTTAAAGACATTAGCCAAGGGAGTATCTTGTCCCCCAACACACTTCAATTTATACTCCAAGGTCATTTTACAAAATCATCTTGTTGAAATTGATTGAGGAATCAAGACCAATGACAAGGAATTGAACATCATCCGCTCTGCAGACGGTACTATAAAACTGTGAGCTGCCAGAATGGGATTGATAGTTTTCGCCTCGCCATGTGTTCTGAGAACGAGGTTGCCAAACTGTACAAGCCAGAGATACAGCTGACCAGGCACTGAAGCACGTGGGCTGTAATATTGCAACGCAGAGTATTATGACATCAACTATGCGAACATGGATTGGTCAAGAGGCAGAGGAGTGATGACTGACGTAAAATTTCCGGCCAAATCAGCTCACAGAGTAGACTATAATTTTATATTACAGACAACCTAGAAGACTTTCAGTCCATTCTACAGTGAGGTCATTCTCTATAGAACGGAACCTCGCCGGGGTCGTGTGATGGACGGAGAGCTATGAGCTACGGCCAGATGACTAGCATTTACCGATTACACAACGGTGGGTCGGGAAGCACCAGATGCTGTCATAGCATTGATTACATACGGAGTTAGCAAGCTACCTTAGTTGAGATAGTTAACACTTGTGGCGAAGTGCTGTAGCCTATCTCGTATCCCATGAACATCGAATTTTCCTAGTGGAAACTTATCTTCTCAAGAAGAATTCTTCCTGTAAATGTGTTCGTACGTTTCAGGGCTGTGCAAATTTTACTTGTTGTGGGGGGACCTCAAACAGAAGGTACAGTATAGCCTACAACCTACAGAAGCAATCCGCGTGCCATGGAGGGTCTGAACAACGAAATAACTGCACCGATACGAAATATCAGTGAGGATGAATTACAGCGAGTGTACCGAAACATCCTACGTTGGTGCAACGTGTGTTTAGAAAATTAAGGACGTAATTTCCAGCAACTACGGTACTCAGAAATGTATGTAAGTTATGATGATTAAATAAATACGTTAAAAAGTGTAAATATGTCGAACTAGTTGGGTGCTACGCTGCTGCTAGCGGCAGTTCCTTCTTCAACAGGCGGCTACACACAGTGGCCCGGCCGCCGTACGGCGCTGCGAGGTTCCGTTGCATAGAGAAGGATCTCACTGTAGATGGGATGAACAATGTCAGCAAGGATTCGGAACTCAAAATTAACTTTCAGATAACAAAAACCATGGTTATCCGTGTCAGAGATTATACAACACTATCATTACCTTCGGTGGAAGCATGTTTAAAAGATTAGCCTACCACGATTCAAGTACTGCTCGGTTCCAAGCTCTGTGAACTTGCGGGATAAAGCGCAGAGGCAGGGTAAGAGCAGGCGAGAATTGAGAAGCCTGTCGACAGCCCGCCGTGTTATCTGACATTCTCGTTTATTCCAATACTGCTAACATGGGTCTTTTCTGAAACCAGTGTGGCGTTGGGAATGATTGACTGAGTCACCGACTAATGTATTTGCTTCTGTTACTACGCAAGGACCGAGAAACCGCATCACTCGTCACCACCACTACTATAGTCTGCGATGCACATTCCACTCAGGTCCATGCAGCTTAGCGTTTGAAATGTAGCTGTATCGTAGAATGTCGAGGGTCTCTTGGGTGGACGCCAACGAATCACACCGGGAAAATATGGTATGCAAAGTGCTAGCTGCTGTAATAATAATAATAATAATAATATCGTATGGCCTCGAAAGCCGGGTGCAAGCTTTGTTATTTGACGCCCAGAGGGCAGCTTGCAAGTCGAATGTTGTTGTTCCTTGGAGCGCTATGAAAGTCAAGGAGATTAGATATGTACGGTAGCACTTTCTAGTAGAGAAAGGAGGATCTTTGTGTTGGCGGAAAATCCCGAAATTAATTTGGCCATTATGAGCACGGCCTACTGAATTCAAATGGGATCTTTAACATGCCATCAACGTGTGACATGCGTGCCGAGATTTTTGTCGCCTTTCAAAAATCACTTACCACGGCCAGGAAAGAACCTGCAAGCTTGGGGTTGGTAGTCCGACACAATAACCACTCACCGACCGTGACAATTCTAGCTGCAGCAAAGCGTAGGAAATCACCATATTTTGAACAAATTTTTTGAAATGAAAATTAGAGATTGATGCAATTTCTAATTGAAGGCAAGATGGAAGGGAAATATAGACGTGGAAGCTACGGAAATTGTTTGACAACCTCGGCCTCGGCATAGCTACATTGACATGCAGACAGATTTGAAGCCATTTTCAGTGTTGACTGATCGCAGCTTTTCAGTCAGTCAAAACAATGCAATCCTAATTACTGGGACATGCGAAAAATATCCTGAAAACTTTACATGTGATTAAAATATAGGTTTATATACACTATAATGTACTTGTTTTGGACTACAGAAGAGGGAGAATACTAAGGGATGACATGTTTCCCTCGTCAAGCGAGCATCATCAGATTCAAAACTATACAAGACAAAATAGCTCTACAAAACACTACCAAACCTACAATGACACCCGCTAAGTCACAGCCCTAAAAAAAATTTAAAAAAAGTGTGGCAACTACAAGGGTCATTACCGGTATATGTGCGCCCGAGTATAATGATAATTACTGGTAAAATACTAAAGCATTAGGCATCCTAAAAAAGAACTAAATAATAATGTTATTGGATTTACGTCCCTTTTAACTACTCTGGCTTTTAGAGACGCTCGGGTGCCGGAATTTTGCCCCATAGAGGATCTTTAACGTGCCAGTAAATCTACTGACACGGTTCCCTCGCATTTGGGCACCCTCAAATGCCAGCTGATTGCGCCAGGATACGAACCTGCAACCTTGGGCCCAGCAAGCGAGAACGTTACTGCTGAGCCACGCAGCCAGTCCGAAAAAAGAACTATTAACATGCCTGCTATGTTGCAAGACTAAGAAATGGAAATCTCATCAACAAACAGTCTCACTCCCCCAACTAATCTATGAAGGTGTAGCTACTATTGCTGTGATATACTTAAGCAATAAGTCCTAAACTACTTTAGAATTATAAACTAATGCAGAAATGACATGCAAGTACTCTTCTGTGATGATGGTAAAAATCTAGAACAGCAACAGACTACCAAACATTGATTTCCATCAATCGTGTCACGTATAGCCTAATATAGTTTTCCTTACCATACTTTACATTTTGGATGTCGTACCATCATCTCAGCAGAGTACTCATAGGTCATTTGTGCATTAATTTACAATTCTACAGAAGTTTAGGGCTTATTGCTTAACCCTTTCCTTGTTGCATTTCCAGGTTTGATATCCCTAAAAATCACCCTATTATTTTAGAAAAAGAAGTCTGTGGACATGGGTATAAACTCTTGCACATAACATTGGAACTACACAATACAGTGCATTTTAAATAAAATGACATTTTACACATGAATTACCTACAGTCTTGCAATGACCCACAGTAAATTACACTCACCTGGGGTCTTTGGTTTGAAATCTGCCCTCATATTATCTGTTGACAATTTTAAAACTATATGATCTGGCCACATAAACAATTATGAAACTAAGTTTTAAAAAATGTGTCAGTAATGGAATTTGCACAAACTGTACACATAGGTTACATTGTTTTCCGTTTTATTTCCTGAGGTCCCTGGTTCAGAACCACTTCAGCATCTCTTTATTTCACCCAGGATTAGTCACATTGGCCCATACTACAAAAATTAATTGTCAAATCCTAATTTAAATATGCTAATATATACATCTCGGTAGCCTGCTCCATGGAGTCCTTAGTTCCCAATTCTACTCCCATCGCCAGTAAAATCATCTGGCAGAGTAAAAGGCAGGGAAGGTTGAATGCTTGGTTGTAGGCTACCGTCACCATCGGCATTTACAGTACGCTAGTTCCCTGTATCCCCATGAATATCACTGTCACTCTCATTTAACTGATCATTTACATCTAAATCACACAGAAAATCACTTCCACAGGAGCTTTCCGAATCACTAACATCGCTTCTATTCAATTCTGTTAGGACATTGACATATGAGAGACCAGCCATGTTTCCTCGAAACAGCTGGGAGAAAGGTCAAAGAACAAACATTCATTGTTACCGCTAAAACTAACACTATGCCTTCTAAATGCTCTCCTATGCCTGCCTGGCATATTACCTATAGTTCACAATTAGTTTTAATTCCACACCAATACGAGAGGTGGCAGGGGAATGCCAGAACATACACAGGCGCTTTCGGGCGCTTTAGCAGGGAGCTGTGACTTTCATATCCGGGTGCATTCGGGCGCTTTGAGAAGGAAAGGGTTAAGTATATCACAGCAATACAACATTTATGAAGACTGAGACAGGACAGGTTTTGACACAAAGAGAAGAAATGCTGAAGCAATGGAAAAACTATTTTGACAAATTACTGAACGTCAAATTCAAAGCATTGATAGAGGAAACAAAGGACAATGAAAGGGCTGTAGGAATTCAAGGTAAAGATACAACAATATTAGATACAGAAAGTGCCTTAAAAAAGATGAAGAGTGGGAAAGCAACAGGAGTGGATGAGGTATCTCTAGAGATGATTAAGGCAGCTGGACCCATAGGGATGCAGTGGTTGTACAGACTATTTTCGGTGATATGGAAAAATAAGGAAGTACTGGAAGAGTATGGTAGGGTGAGGGTCTAATAATTCCAGTCTTCAAGAAACGAGATTTAAAAAAAGGCTGTAACAACTACAGATTAATCACCCTCATGTCACATGTGGCAAAGTTATTTGAAAGGATACTCGAGGGTCGACTGAGGATCTTATTTTTACAATGAAGAACATGATGGTGAAAAAGTGGGAAGACAGGAATGGTTTGGTGATAACCTTTATAGATATTGTGTAGGCATATGATAGTGAGCCAAGACAACTGGTTTGGGATACATTGATAATGAATAAAGTAGGTAGAGCTGAATTGGAAATGATAAAAGCCATGTATCGTCAGTGTGCCAGTAGTGTGAAGACCATGATTTGACAAACAAATACTCTGAAGCTTTATTTATGTTCAGCTATAAACAACGACTGATTAGTGTTAATACTGAACTACAATGCAGGAAAGACATTCATACCCATAACACGAGATTAGCAATTCAGTTATATGTACATGGAGTCCACAAACACTACTAGATATGGTATTAAAAGTATTTCCTATTCAACCAGCAATCTTATAACAACTTACCACCTAAACTGAGATACAGTAGAACCCCTCTCGTCCGCCCTCAGCTGGTCCGCTGCTCCGGTTGATCCGACCGTGTTTGACCCGAACTTGCACCGACTCGTAGCGGTGACTCACTACCCGTCGCACCATTGTTGTTTACAGGTACTTGTTATCACTTGTCGTTTTAGTGCTCCGTCATCTCTCGTATCGTTTCTGTCATTGTCCATGCTTTGTACAGTATGTACTTCACTGTCAAGTTTTTAGTGCTTACTGTTGTTCGTTAGTTTACGATATTGTTCTTCTGTGTTCGTTACAGCACTGAACAGTTAATTTGTCTTATGTACATTGTGTGTACTGTACAGTTGTTGAGTTTTTTCAACATGTCAGGAGTGAAACCCTAACACGTTACTCTTTCATTAAATGAAAAATTAGCAGATGAAGACTGCACAAAGGGAAATCACTCCAAAAATTTGCCAAGGAAATCAACGTAGGCGTTACGACAATGAAAGATTGGAGAAAAAATCGGAAAGAAATTGCATCATGTACAGTGTGACAGATGGTGAAAACGCTCTTAAGAATTGCAAAACATTGAAAAAGCCTAAACTTGAACTACTTGACAACGCTATGTGGATATGGTTCTACCAAGAAAGAAGGAAAGGAACCCCGATATCTTGAGTTCAGAGATTGTTTATTGTAATGTAAATCCATATTTTTCTGTACTTTCTGATAATCCGACCTTTTTTGCCTTTTGACCATACCCTCAGTCCCAAAGGTGACGGATTACAGGGGTTGTACTGTAGTACAAAACTTAAACAAATTGAAAAAGGAAGCTCACAGGTACGCACTCTGTGTTATTGCTCCATGTAGGAAGGTTAATTTTCCTTCCACCTCAGCTGGCACCTCTGCGACAGAGAGAAGTTGTAAGGTTCTATACTAATAATGCGTTCTCACTAGTTAATTGCTCAATTTGTCTTTGTCATATAGGAGCATTGACTGTCTCCATTTTCACCACTTGGTGGAGAGTTTGAGTCATAGCTTCAAGATCACCATAAGGTAATACGAGTTCATATCCGCTCCCTCATATGTTCGTACCTGTTCCACACAGCCGCGATATCCCCCATCAACTATCACATGATCAATCTGGTTTCTCGTCACACCGTCTGGTGTTATCTATGTGGCTTTAGTGAATCCTATTGCACGGAAAATATATGCTGCTAATGATCATCCTTATTGAAGAGCAAAGTTCACCATCATGATACCATTCTTCATTACTCATGTCATGGAGGCTATTCGGACCTATTTTAGGATGGTATTCTTCCTCTTGTCCGATCTGTGCATTGAAGTCGCCTAATACAATGTGAGTAGCATGCCGTGGTATATTATCTATGTGATCTTTGAGATCTGCATAGAAATTATCTTATATCTCTTCCTCAGCATCTTCTGATGGGGCATGACAGTTGAGAAGACAAATCTTGTATTTTTTTTGTTTTCAGTACCAGCACACATAAACAGTCACTTTTTGGCATCCATTAATGACAGCAGATTGTGAACAGCAAATCCAACTCCTGATGTCCATTCTGGCCTTAACTCATTGCTGTTAAAGAGTATGTAGTTGTCCCCATCTTCATGTTTCCTTGGGGGAGTCTCGTTTCTTGCAGCGCAACTAATGTTCATTTGTAGGTACCGGTACCTAACACAGTTTCTAGTTGTTTTATCCCTCCTGTCATAATCGACCTGATGTTCCAAGTTCCATTCTACAAACCAATCAGTCCATTAATCAAGCCATTGTTGTCAACATTTTTATCAGTCCTACATATCCTCTGGTGGGCAAGTATTTCACAGGCCTAAAATTGAAACTTAGTTATCAGAAACCAAGAATAAACACAGTGAGACATCACCGCTCAAAAGTATGGTACAGTGCATAGAGCTAGAGAAATGAGGGCTGGTCCACTGCTTTGATGCTGCCATTGTCGCCTTGAGTCTGTGGTGGGTGGGACTTGGCGTCACAGTGGGGCGACTTTCTCTCTCGTGGTAGTTGTATATTTGTCTAATAGATTAGTTGTAGGTTATTTAAAGTGATATTAGCCTTGTTTGTTTTCTGTTTTATATTTTACTATGATTGGTTAAGGAAAGTATATTAAATTTTACAACTTGATTACGTGTGTGCAGCATGCGATAAATGAAGTTCAGTGTACATTCAATGTTGTGTTATAAGTGCCTTATAATCAAAAACAAATGTACATTCCCAATTTCGTGAGGTGCTTCTAGAAATCGGCTTCAACTTTGATTGACTACAGTATTTATGAGTGCGATAACATGCTTCTTTGTTTTCATGCGTTTTGGAAAAATTCCATAATGCCAAGTTGTGCAGTTGCTTTCTGTAAGAATAGGTCCGGGAAAGGTAAGACAAGTACTGTAATATATCACACTTTTCCTGAGAATGAAAGTGTATTAAAGGAGTGGCTACTATTTTGAAAAATTATGTCTGAATTTGAAGCTGCTTTTATCCTCTTATTACATTTACTGTGAGCAGGTATTATTGTTTTTTGTGTACCAGGTTATCCAGTCATCTTCGCCTCCTAAACGAAACCCATAAAAGAAATTGGTATTCAATTTAGATGAAAATACGTCCTGGCTCCCAGTCTTATCAGGAGTAACTCAGGGCAATATCCTGGGACCCCTTCTCTTTGTGCTGTATATGGACATTATAAACACATGCGTGCAAATTTCTCCGTGTTCTCTTCTTCTGTACGCTGATGACCTCAAGATATTCAGAAAAATTTCCAGTTCTGACGACCATGCTGAGCTCCAGGAAACAGTGAATACATGTACTGATTGGTTCAACAAATGGAGGTTATCACCAAATCCCAAAAAGTGCTTCAATGTGTCTTTCTCACTACTGAAATCTGGAAATCAAGCGGACTATAAAATATGTGGAAATAAATTGGATACGGTTTCTCAGGTAAGAAATTTAGGTATTATTCACGATGATAAACTGACATTCTCTCCCCACATTGACCATATCAAATCTCGCACAATGCGCAGTCTCGGCATTCTATACAGATTCACAGATATTAAAGACCTCACTGCACTTAAATTATACTTCACCACATATGTTCTCCCTATCCTAGATTTCTCTTCTCCAATTTGGTCTACTTCGGCTATAACCAATATTTCTAAATTAAACAGTGTCTTTAATTTCTTCATATCAATAGTCAAAGCTCGCAATCCTTCACTAAGGCACTTTGTCAAATCCGATATTCTAAATCAGCTCAATGTACCTGACCTGAGAAGCCGTCTACAATTTACTGACCTGTGTTTCTTACATAAAATTATGAATGGTTACACAAAATGTAATATGCTCTTAAGCTACTTCCCACTCCATGTTCCCTCCCGCTCAACACGTCAGAACCATTTACACCACACCTCGCCCACATCTTGAAGTACAGAAGCGCTCTATTTTCCACCGTCTACCTACCCTTAGCAACTCCCTTCCAAATATTGACATATTCTCTCCCTATAGAACATTCAAACATAACATTAGAAGATCCCTTTCATCCTCAATTCCTACCCCCTCACCTTCCTAATCACCCACTACCCCAATCATTCCCTGCGTCTTTCCCGAGATTTGTCCCTTGCTGCCATCACTGCCAATTGTTACCTGTTATTGTTGTTGTTTTTGTTAATATTATTTGAAATTGTTAAAATATTAGTGTAAAATGACCTTTCATGGTTGTATTTAATAATTATTAAATAAATAAATAAATAAATATTACTATACAAAGTCTGCTTTCTAATGGCAACAACCTATAAAGTAACTTTTGATGCATATCTATGTTTGTTGCATTGTAGCACTCTTTGTACAGTGATGGCCCGCTCTATAGAACGGGGCTTTCCGATAGCCGTGCTGCCGACACGTCGCCATGTGCCAATTACAACAGCACGCTGTGAGGCCCTGGATGTTGTCTTAGCATTGATTACATTCCCAGCTGGCAAGATACCTTAGTTCAGAGAGTTAAGACTTGTGGTGAAGTACTGTAGCCTATGTCGTATCCCATATGATTATTAAATAGGTTAAAAAGTGTAAATGTGTTAAACTAGTTGGGCGCTATGCTTTTGCTAGCGCCAGTGCCTTGCTCGACAGATGCCTCCACTCGGTGCCCTGTCCGTCACACGGCGACTGCAAAGCTCCGTTCTCTAGGGAGTATGTGTGCCGCTAGTGTATGTTATAATAGATCTTTCAACATAATATTGGGTGCCCTGTTATTCTTGTCATTTGTAGCTCTTCAGTCGGTCAACACGATTATGCCCAATGAATGGGCGGAGTACAAAAGATAAATATATGTAAATACACTCTTGGAAATAATTACATGTATTAGTTAACTATCACTATTAAACGGGGCAATCTCTACATCCCTGTCATTCTATCGTGCTATAAATCCAGTGATTACTTTATTTAAAGGAAGCATGAAAAAATATTTTGAATTTTGGGATACCGTGCTGATTATTATTTTATTGTGTGTTAGGTCTATGTTATACCATGCTGTTTGATAGAAATTGGAATTTAAGAATAGACCTGTGTGAAGTTTACATCTTGCTTTCTTCGTATTTTCTCTATCCTAATAATGTAAGAGGACAGTGGCGGACGGTAATAATGGAGCAGTTTTGCACAATTACCAGATTTTTTAATAAAAAAGAATAATAGCATATTAATAAACTTTTAGCAATAAAAGACAACACATTTCTTTGTACATGGATATGAGTTTATAGATTTGTTCTTTAATAATTCAGGAAATTTTGTAGTAGTGTTTGAGAAAATGAAGTGCACCTACAGTGTAGGGGCACTCACATTGTGGTCGTTGCCAAGCCTGAGCACCGATCAGATCTCAATAGTGGAGGATATGGCAGAGATGCTAGACCCAGTAAGTCTTATCCCAACAGTTAACTCTACTAGTCATTGCCCACTGATTGCAGCAAGGAAGGAGAGGCGCTCTACTGCCGACACCAGTGTCTCGCAATATAATTTGCCCGTGAGTACGACATGTGCAGTTCTTACTAACGTAAGTAAAAAATTGAGGAAAAAACTCCGTCAATTAATACATATATTATACAATTTATCAATCAGGGCACATGTTTCAAGCCATTATTGGCCCTTCTTCAGCAGTATTTTCATGTTAACTGAGAAGAGACCTCCGTCATTGAACAACTGCCCCATTCAAGAATGACAAGCTCAACTTTTGAAGCTCTATTATATGGTCAAGCTCACTGTGACATGGAATGCTAAGTCATCAAACATGATGTCACGGATATTTTATAGGTTTTTCAAGTGTTTTTAGCATGTGTTTTGTTTCAATTTTAGCATGTGTTTTTAAATGATGAAATAATGTTGTATGCTGATTTATTGGCATGATTGTATTTTACATGATAGGGCTGAATAATGGCTTGAAACCTGTACCCTGATTCATAAATTGTATAATATATGTATTGATTGATGGAGTTTTTTCCTCAATTTTTGACTTAGTAATTTTACTGTCAATAAGGACCTAACTGAGTTCCATTATGGAGTCAAACAAAATTGAAAAATGTGCAGTTCTTTCTCACCCTCGTGGATACTGTAGTTATGTCTGTTTATTATGGATTAGTGTCAAAACTACTGGAGCGAATGCCATGATATTTGTGACTAGAAGGCACCCCCAAACTAAAACTAGGCTACAAATGATTTATGTAGCACAAAGGGGTGACGGAGTTATCCAGAAGCCAATAAAGCAACTGCACAATCTGTATCGATAGCTTGACATGGTATACCGGTACCAGGTGTGAGAACAGCTTGATGATTATTCATTTGCTGATCTCAGAATATCGCGAGGTGACATTGTTCTGACGGATTCGTGACTCTCACTGTCTGTCAGCATATTTTGACATGCGAGGGTGAGATAGATGTGATGTACGAGTATGTGTATCCCTATGGCACACAATACTTCTCTCTTTTTTTCTTTTTGTCAGCTGGTGCGGGTCAGCGGTAAAGGGTTGGTCTTGAAACTGAACTCAAGCTCAGCTAGGAGAATTCAACATCATATTGGTCCGTATTGACTGATAATCCTATTTGACTAAATTGCACATTTCCGTCTATCCAATACATTTTTTATTTATTTTTATTGAATAGACGGAAATGTGCAATTTAGTCAAATAGGATCAAGCTCAGCTGTCGGTTCAAATCTGACCAGAGGCATGGATGTGTCTTTGGTCTGTTGTCTTTAATTGTAAGCGCATTCAATTTCTAAAATATAATACCGATATATACATCATACCAAGACACGTAATGCAAGTCAACAAATATTTCGAAAAAACTTCTTTTTTTAGACTTTGCATGCTGGTTGATGGCTCATTTCTCTCATTAGCTATGTATAGTTTCACCCCGAAGTGATCTTCCTTTCAGTACCTAATTCTAAGTATAATAATGTACTGGATGCAAAATGCCAAATTACACAGGTGTTGGTCAAACAAGGTCTGGCAGTCTAGCGATAGGCCCGACGAGGGGGAGGGGTGAGCGGGGCTGTTGCCCTGGGGCCCGTATTTGCTGAGGGGCCCAAGGCAGTAAAAGGACTTAAGAGTGGACAACTTAATTTAATAATGTTATTGGTTTTACTTCCCTTTTAACTACTGCGGCTTTTAGAGAAGCCTGGGTGTCGAAATTTTGCTCCAAGGGGGATCTTTAACGTGCTAGTAAATCTATTGATACGGCTCCCTCGCTATTGCCCACCCTCAAATGCCAGCTGACTTCGTCATGATTTGATCCTGCAATCTTGGGTACAGCAGGCGAGAACATTACCGCTGAGCCACGCAGCCAGTCACTTTATTTAATTTAATGTCTAAACTATTATGAAATTTTGTGTTATGTCTCTGTTCAATGTAAATACAGCTGCTATAAAATACCTCTTACTGTACTTTGACTAAGCAATACAGACTTTCACCCAGAACCTTCATGCTTTGCACATTGACTATACAGTGTGTCCAGTAAATAGTTGGACAATCTGAACTGGCATGGAACTTCTTGGAATGGGTAACCTAATTTTCCAAAACATTACGAGAATATATAATTAATTCTATAAATAACCATTGTGTCTTTGTTTTCTCCCGGGGAAATAGCAAAGTTGCCAGAGTTGCCCATTTAATTTACAACGTGATTAAGTTCAAGAGCTCTTTGTTTCAGTTTCCAATTCAATCTCAGAATAAATTGACTCTTTACTTCATACATTACTGAAAGGAACATTGTAACGTGTTTTTCGAGGGGTTTTTGTGCAACTGGCATAAGTCAGTAGGAAGCCATTCTATATTTATTTACGCGGCAAATTGTTCAGCCAAGAGAATTTTTCATGTTAATTTATTATTATTATTAATTTATTATAATTATTATTAAGATATTTTCGGAGCATTTTATAAAAATTATAAGCATACAGATAGGTTTTCTATGTCTTAGAAAACGCTATCAAGCAAATTATTACGAACGACGATATCATAGAAAATTATCTGATTACGGAATTTTACGGAGTTTTCGTCAGTTAGGGTATTTGAGAGACGTGACTCACTGGGATTTCAAATACAAGCTTAATCTTGTCAGGAAGTATTACGCAAGGCTGGGTCACATCGTCAAGGAAAGGCGAATTGTTGGAACGGAACCCTCCCGCCGAGTGTAATGACCCAGAGAAGGGGAGTATAGCGCGTGGGGTGCAGCCAATCAGTAGAGACGACGTAAGCTGGAAGACGGCTCCGGAGTGGGAAGCAAACGTGTGCATATATCGTTCGACGCGCCGTGGAACGAGAAGAATCTGTGTAGAACTTGCCGAGTACGGTTGCAAGTGCGTGTCGCTCCGATGTTCAGTGGAGTTAGCGACTATCTTTGTGAAACTTAACCGTGGTGGTTGTACGGTTTGGGTCCGATGTACGGACCATAGAATTATCTAATCTACCAGAATATCATCAAATAACGAAGAAGATGGCGACGTCCAGGAGACAGTGGGAAGCACACAGCATCATCCAGTACGAGGGAAATGCTTTAGCAATTTCCAGTGGTAAGCGCAAATGACGCAGAAATACGCAATCTCTCATTTTTCTTTGTTTTACATTTCATATTTCAGTAACTTCATAACTTGGAAATAAGAGTAAAATCAATTTATCAGACTCCGTTTTCACGTAATTTTCTATCGGTAATATTAAAATCGCAACGCTCCAATTTAAATTTTAAACTTATTATTATTATTAATTTTGCTATACTTGTTTTATATAATAAATTCATTTCTTTTACAATGCAATCTTTGCTTTCAGTAGGTAGTATTAGATATAGACCAACTCCTTCTCCTGATACAATTGTTTGTTGGGTTAATGATCAAATCATACCACGATCTGAGTGAATAGATTCTTGAAGGTGTTCTCCCAGAGCTAGACGTTGTTAAATACAAATTTAGATTTCAGCATTGCATTGAGGTCTTGGCGCCCATTAAAACAACATAGCTTAGGCAAAGGTCAACAGTTACAATTATCACCCAACAGTTAGGGGCAAGCGAAGCTGCTACATTTGTCGCTACCAACATGGGGCATTAATAACTGCTACACTTGTACGCTCAACGTGTGGGCTAGCAAAACGTTACAACATGGCTGATTCTTGTGCTGCCTGAACACGTTCAGATACAATGAAAATAGAATTTAGAATGCACAGTGATCAAAATCTTGAAGTAAAAGAACAACCAATGAGAGAGAACAAAAAGGAGAGTAGCTGAATAACTAAAAGGAAAATAAATTAATATTAAGTTGGGCAAGCTAAATTCCATGGAGTTTAATTTGGTGGGGTTAAAGATTTTCAAGCTTAATACCATAATTCCAAAATTATGTCACAGGTTGAATAAAAATGGAGGGGCCTGGAAGACCTTGTGATCGCTCCTACGGTCCTGTCTAGCCATGACTAAGCTAACCTATCACCAGTCTTCCGAATGCAATTTTTGTTACCCTTACAACGTAAACCCATCAATGGCGGGTACGAAGAGCAATATATCATTCACTTCTTACAGTCTCCTCACAGAAGCTATTACTCTCCTATTTACCTTGGCACAAGTGAAGAACAGAGAAGTTACTTAACCCAAATCCAACATCAACATGGCGGTTAACGGTCGAGATTTTTCTCCGAGCGAAAAGTTCGAAAATAACGAGTGTGTGATGTGTAATGGATGTAAAAACGATAGTAGGGCCAGTCTTGAAGTTTGTGAAACATGCGTGTTTAAGGATGCGTTCGCAAGTGAAGTGCCAAATTCGGAAGACGATGAAGTTTCAGATAACCTCACTTCGACCGCATCGCATCTACGGTTCAGAATAAAATCTCTGGAGCTCGAGCTATTCTCAAAAGACGAAATAATCAAGATGATATCAATTGATTTAGAAAATGCTCTCCTAGAACTGAAGGGCTTAAAGGAAGGTAGGGCAAATATTAAGATACCGGGAGAACATGGTAGGGATTATACAGAGGTTAAGTCTAAAAATCTTAGGCATACCAGGCCTCATGTAACAGGCAATGGATCTTCACATAAAGGCATCGCAACAGCGAATAGATTTCAGATCTTAGGGTCAGAAGATGACGTAGTCAACACAGAATGTAACCTTCCTATGGTCTCGGAAAGTCAAAGGAAATCCCGTCGTCGATCGAAGCGTAAACATGCCCGTACGGTAATAATAGGTGATTCAATGGTGAGGAATGTTGGGCCTGAAATTGAAGAAGGAATCACATATTGCTATCCGGGCATGCAAGTGGGACAACTGACAGCACATGTGAACAATAATAAAATAAAGGAAACACCCGAGATGTTAATTATCCACGTTGGTACAAACGACATTCTAAACTCAACAACACCCAGTGATATAATGGCCGAGGCTGATACTCTTATTGCGACAGTAAAAGTGAAGTTTCCGGAGACAAAGCTTTGTCTCAGTGGAGTGTTATATAGGAATGATGTCGACTACCGCTATGTGGATGCTGTAAATTCCACACTAGACTGGCTGTGTCGCAATGGAGACGTCCTTTTTGTCGATGCAAATGGATGGCTTAATGACTATGATTTTAGTACAGATGGGTTACACCTCAATAGGAAAGGGACCTCTAAGTTCGGTAAACTGCTGAATAGGATATCTAAGAAAATGCTTTCGGGAAACTAATTCAGAAAATGGGGGGCATAAATGAGTCCACTGGAAAAGATACAGTAAATCAGTACCACGAAAAACAGGACTCGAGTCAGGGGAGCAAGGGATTACTAATTGCACACCCACAACATCGAAATTTGAAGGGGGAGGGGGGTCTAAGATTGCTCTTGGTAAACTGTCAAAGTGTAGTAAACAAGCAAATAAAACTCAGTACAGCAATGGAAGCATATGAAATTGATGTGGCGATAGGAGTGGAATCATGGCTGAGAGAAGGGGTAGGAAATAGAGAAGTATTCCCAGAAGGGTATGTAGTCTATCGTAGAGACCGAGGAAATAAGAAGGGAGGGGGGGTGTTTATACTGGTGAAGGAAACTTACTGCTCACATGAATGGTTTACCGACGAAAAGGATGAAATATTAGGGATAAAATTAGTTTGTGACATTATGAAGGAGGTGGGAATTATAGGAATATATAGGCCTGGGAGAGAGAAAAGAGACATGGAAATATTTGAGAAACTAATAGATTACACTCATAAAAACAATAATGACATGATAATAATTGGGGGGGATTTAAACTTGCCAGAAGTTGATTGGAATGGAGCTGCAACAGAAGCCCATGAACAGAAACTTGCAAATAAATTAGTTTGGGAGGGAGGATTTACACAAGTAGTGCAAGCACCAACTAGACTCAGCAATTTGCTGGATGTATTCCTGATAAAACCAGGGGAACTTGTTGATAAAACCCACGTAATTGAAGGAATAGGTGACCATAAGGCTGCAATAATGGACGTTGGTCTGGTACCAAAAAGGCTTAATAGGAGGGTCACACAGGACAAGAAATTATACAGAAAAACTAAATTCGATGAATTTGGAGCTTACCTGAAATCAAAATTTAATTCTTGGATAAGTGAAGGGAGTAATGTGGATACACTCTGGGCAAATTTTAAGGAAATCATTTGGGAGGGTGAGAAGATATTTGTACCTATTAAGAAGGGAAAAACAACCTCAGACCCTGTTTACTATACAAAGGACATACGAAAATTAAAAAGGAAATGTAGAATGGTAAACAGTCAAATCAAAGAGGGCAGGGGAAACAGAGAAACCAGAAAGCAGCTAATAAAGGAGCTCAATAGGTTGAAAAAGGAAGCAAAGGAAAATTACATGAATGGCATACTTCATGAGGGTAAAGACCACATAGGGAAATGGAAAAAGCTGTATTCATATATTAAAAACCAAAAGGGAAACGGAATCCACATTCCCACAATGGAGGGAGAAGAGGGTGAGCATTTATTTGCAGATAATGAGAAAGCAAACCTATTTAGTAGGGAATTCATAGATTCAGTGGAAGATTGTCAGGAGTTGGAAACCGTAAATGAGACTGGAGAGGGTGAAACACATAAGGACACAAGAAGCTTCACCTTTACAAATGAGGATATTTTTAGAGAAATCAAACTGCTTCAGCAAGGAAAAGCAGCAGGGTGTGATCAAATTACTGGGGAATTAATAAAGGCAATGGGGTGGTACATAGTGCCTTATTTAAAGTTTCTTTTCGACTATGTCATGAACAATAGTAGAATACCAAAGGAATGGAAGGAATCTATAATAATACCAATTTATAAAGGAAAGGGAGATAGAAATAAACCTGAGAACTACAGACCAGTAAGTCTGACCAGTGTAGTTTGTAAAATCTTGGAGAGTTTAATAGTAAAATATATTAGAGGGGTATGTGAAGATAAAAATTGGTTCCTGAGGAGCCAGTATGGATTTAGAAAGAAATTTTCTTGTGAGGCACAACTGGTGAGATTTCAGCAGGACATATCAGATCGGTTGGATCTAGGGGGACAGTTGGACTGCATAGCTATAGACCTTTCCAAAGCTTTTGACAGAGTGGAACATGGAGTATTATTAAAGAAAGTGGAGAGAATGGGATTGGACTCGAGGGTTGTACGTTGGATAGGAACATTTCTAAATTCAAGGGTTCAGAGAGTCAGAATAGGGAATTACGTATCACAGGAAGAGAAAGTTAAGAAGGGAATTCCACAGGGTAGTAAAATTGGTCCATTGCTTTTCCTAATATATGCAAATGATTTAGGGAACAATATAGCATCAAAAATAAGATTGTATGCAGATGACATTATCATCTATAGGGAAATAAATAATATAGAGGATTGTAAAATATTACAAAGGGACCTCGACAGTATCCAACATTGGGTTGAAGAGAACCACATGAAGGTTAACGGAGGTAAATCAACTGTCACAATATTCACAAACAAGAGATTAAAAACTGAATTTCAATATACATTGGATGGGGTAATCGTACCAAAAGATGACAAGTGCAAATACTTAGGTGTGAGATTTGATAGTAAATTGCACTGGAAGGGTCATGTTGGAGACATTGTTGGGAAAGCATACAGATCGTTGCATGTCATTATGCGACTACTTAGAGGATGCAACAAAGAAATAAGAGAGAAAAGTTACCTAAGTTTGGTTCGTCCAATATTGGAATATGCAAGCAGTGTATGGGATCCGCACCAGAAATACCTAATAAGAGAAATTGAGAGTGTTCAAAGGAAAGCAGCAAGATTTGTGATAGGGGATTTTAGGAGAAGAAGCAGTGTATCAGATATGTTAGAGAAGCTTGGGTGGGAAACATTAAGTAAGAGAAGGGAGAAAAACAGACTTGTAGGGTTATATAGAGCATATACAGGAGAGGAAGCATGGGGGGAAATCCGTGAGAGGCTCCAATTGGAAAGTAATTATATTGGCAGGGCAGACCACAAATTCAAAATTGGACGGCACTTTAGCAGAAGCGATTGGGGTAAATTTTCATTCATTGGGAAGGGTGTGAAGGAATGGAACAGTTTACCAAGGGCGGTGTTTGATCCCTTTCCAAAATCAGTCCAGTTATTCAAGAGCAGAATAGACAAAACCAGGGAAAAGAAAGAAGTGGTATAACTTAGTGCTGTATTCCTAGAGACATTATACGTGCTATGTAATTCCTACAGCAGTTGTGAGAGGGGAGTTCAATCAATGTGTGAATAGTACATTAAGTTACTGTATTCTTTTAATATTGTGTAGTGTTTGTTACTGTATTCTTTTGGGTGTTTGTTACTTTATTCTTTTAATATTGTGTAGTGTTTGTACATTAAGTTACTGTATTCTTTTAATATTGTGTAGTGTTTGTAAAGTATGTACCTCATTTGCCACCGAGGTTGACACCTCATTGCAAATAAAGTGATTTTGATTTGATAATCCCTTTCATGTTCTAACTTCAGAATTTGTGTAAGGGTGGAGAGACCTAGCTACCAGCCTTTCACCCAGACGGCGGAGATTGAATGTATGTTCCCCAGAGAAAGACTACCAACGTTGTCTACAAGGAGACACTCGGCTCAAAGGGTTGTTAACATCTCTGCACATATATTACATGTGACCCGTCAATGACAGCTATTAAGTACCAAATTGAGCTTAAAAACAAATTAACACTTCATTCTCTTATAGTAGTGAACTTTCTGTGCCCACTTTATATCTCTGCCGGTGAGCTGCGTCATTACTTCCAGGAAAGGTATACCTACTGTACTAGCCTTACCAAAGACATTTCTCAAATTTGCACACCAACAATAGTGTGGCAGGCACTACTGAGTGTGCAGAGTGCATTATGCTAAGTCGTCTGTCAGAACTCCCGAGCCCCACACTGTGAGGTAATGTCTTATGAATAGGAGTAGAGGAGTTGGCGGCTTGAATTCTCAGAAATATTACGGTCCTCACCGGCAGAGATACAATGCAAGGACTGTACCTTCTGTGTCTACCTCAGACAGCTTCTGTTAAACACAGCCGAACTGAAAGAAATATTAGTTTGTTGTTGTTGTTAGTTCATTTTATGGACTTGAGACATCTTAGTCTCCAGCCCTATGTACTTCAGTGTGTTTAATTTGTCTGATAACCTGTGTTTCTATGGTGACTGTATTAGTGTAATTAGGTTCTAGGATTGGGTTAGGCACCCCAGGATTTGAAACAAGGTACCATTCTGGCATTTTTCAGGAGAGAGTATGGAAAAATCCATGAAAAAACAACACCCAAAATGGCCACTGACAGCACTGGGATTCAAACATTTGATCTCCCACTTGCAAAAGTGGTGCGTGATTTAATGTGCATGGCTTCGCTGCAAGGTGACATAGATATTAAATTGTGTCATGGGATCAGGGAATTATTTGGATATGGACACATTTCTGGTGAATCAACGCTCTGTACCGGCTAGACAGCTCATATAATGAAAGTTGAAGTAGTTTTCATTCCAAACAGTATGTATCAACACTCTTCGACCAGATCTGGTCATCAGTGTTTGCCGATAGCTGAAGGCGCAGGGTAGGGGAGTGAAAAGTAGGTCAATAAATAATGCACTAATTACATTTTCTCAAGCATTTTATATTCACGACATTTAAGATTCTAATTTCACTTTACATCTCCACAGTATTTGCTACTTCTGCTGAAAGTTTGCACTATTAAGACACACATTTCAGATATAATATTCTCAATTACAGTATACTCTCGATTATCCATACGGTACGCAGATTATCCAGTTTGCGGATTAACCGTGCACGATTTCACCTAATTTAAAAAAATTGAGAATACAGTCTACAGTACAACATTCTGTGTAATTGATACTGCACTGTAAATTGAATAGATTTCAATTTATTTTACGTACATATTTTTTTCAGTATAGTCCTGGTATTTTTCGTATATATTTTTGCAGTGTAGTCTCGGTGGGGATAAGGTATTTTTAGTACGGTACTTTGTGACTGGTCAACGACTTCTTGCTTTGTCCAGTCTTGTTTTGTAATAGCGAAGTGTAAGTTCAGTAAGGAAGTGGGAGTAGGCTTATTTCCAGGTTGCTGAAAGGCAAGTGCTGTCAGCATTCTATCGAAGGATCCGCTTTTATGGTCAACAGCTGTTAAATAATTGTTATACAGTACGTTGTGGTGTGAACAATGTCTGGTGTAAAACGTAAACGAGTAGTGCTAACAATCGAACAAACATTAAATATCATTCAGAAATTAGATAGTAATGGAGTCTCTGTAAGCAAATTAGCCAATGATTATGCCTCGAGGTAAGGAAGCAGATTAACAACCAAAAGCAGAGAACCATTACAGACTTCTTCAGAGCACAATAATGTGGGTGAGTTATAAATATATTATAGCCTACTTTATATGGTACTGTATTTAAAAAGAATAATAGAAGGCATTCTTCTTGCGATAAACACATGCTTTAGGATTATCCGTGCCATTCACCCCGGTCATTAGCCCGAATAGTCGAGAGTATAGTGTACTGTCAATTTTGGAGACCTTCAACAATGATGAAGAAACATTCTTCCATACTACCAGCTGAAGGGTACATCAATAAATACTTGTACATGCATATCTTATCATGAGGGTAGCTAGAAAAAATTTCTGGAATCTTTCTCTGTATAAAAAACTTATAACTCTTGCACTTCATTCAACATAAAGCCTTACCATGAAGATTTGAGCAGAAAGTATTTCACTCCCCTGGGAATCAAACAGTTTCATCTCTGTTTGTTAAAATAGATAAGTGAATGTTGGATGGACTTATACTTTTGTGAACACAATGAAAAATTAAGCTAGTGAAGTTGTTTACAAGAGTGATTTTGTAGAATCTTCCAAAATGTACTATTGCAGGTCTATGTGGTGTCCTCTAACAGCTGGCCTCAGTCCAGAAAAAAATCAATAAAATCAGCTGGCAGCCAGATACTTCTTCTCCATCTATACGTCCCTGAATGCTAGACCATATCTTCTTTCTGACCATCCTAGCATAGAGAAGAACAGTCCAACACTTAAAATATGTTCACAATTGAGGAGCTGTCACAGATAATGGCTCAATTGTTGGCCATTCTCTCCTGGCGGTCAAATCTCAAACTGCAGTGAATGCTGGGTGGAATTTTCACCAGAAAAAAATCGTGGCATCACCTTATCAACCAGACAAGTCCAAAAAAGAAAGATATAAGTTGGCTTCAGCCACCCTGAATGATCAGATGAGTAAAAACAGAGGATACATTTTCATAGAAAGCTTTTTTTAATTATTATTCCCAGCTGCTATAAAATACCTCTTACTGTACTTTGACTGAGCAATACAGACTTTCATCCAGAACCTTCATGTTTTGCACATGGATTATACAGTGTGTCCAGTAAATAGTTGGATCATCCGAACTGGCATGGAACTTCTTGGAATGGGTAACTAATTATACTTTTATTCAAAGTCCTATAAGTCATAGTTTCAAAGTTATTGCTCATTGAAACTGTGGTGAAAGTTAGGATTTGGCAATGTTTGAGGCAGTCAGATATCACAGAAGTGGCTTGGTACAGTTTACGCCATGGTTTTTGGCCAGTCAATCCCGGTTTCAAAGTCGTACAGAGGACAGTCTGTGAGTCTTAGGCATGTGCAATTGATACGTGAGTTTTCAGTTGTGCGGAAAGCAACTTATGTATCAATTGCACATGCATGAGGTTCGCCACCTGCCTTCTGTATGACTGTGAAGCCGGGGCTCACCAGCCAAAAACCGTGGCGTGAACTGTACATACTCATGCAAGCAATGGCCTCACGTGCCTTGACTGTCCATTGTAGAAGCACATGCTCAGAATATGCTGCTAAGACACCACACGGTGGGAGGCAGTATCGTGCATATTTGCACTGTGTATTGTACTAGATGAAAACCTTGCATATTGTTGTTATCATTATTAGTGGAACGTGATAACCAGGGCTAGGATTTTTATGTAATATCAACACTCAAAATATGTACATATTTATGTAATAATGTACTGTATGTCAACCCCTTATTATTCCCATTTTCAACGACATTGGGGATGAGATGCAATGAAATTCTATTTGGCGGATGGATTCTACGACCGGATGCCCTTCCTGACGCCAACCTCATGAGGGGAGTTAATGAGAGATAAAATGAATGGAGATGAACGAAACCGGGTAGGGATGTGGAAGGAAGCGGCCGTGGCCTGTCAGAAAGTACCAACCCAGCATTTGCCTGGAGTTGAAAATGGGAAGCCATGGAAAACCATTTCAAGGATGGCCGACGGTGGGACTCGAACCCACGTCAACCGAGTCCGCAGGTAACATGGCACATATTTACGTAATAATATTAGGTGAAATATGTAATATTATATTAAAAAAAAAAATGTAATATTAATTTAATTTTTATATAAATGATACATTACACAAGATATTACTTGAAGATTGCTCATTTTATTCAGTATACTTTTGCAAAAAAGTGTGGTACAATAATTAATTAGTTAAGCATGTCCATATTATAGCAAATTTAAATAAATTCCATTTTTGTTTGTAGGGTGGGAGGAAATATAGCAGCCTTTGTGAACAACAGGTTAAAACGTATGAAAAGCAGAATCTCAGCACTCACTGGACAACGAAAATAAACTAAAGTCCAGCTGCTGAGTCTCCAGCAGGGTGTGACGTGAATTCCCATCCCCTTATCTCCACTAATACTGTATCTTTCTTGGAATTCTTCCCTGGCCCTTTCTCAGCAGTTAAATGAATTGCTTGTACCTGAGTTTTTAGAGAACAAATATTGTCATACAGACTTTTTTGAATTGCCGTATATTTCACTTGCGAAAAAATACTTTTTATTCGGTAAGAGGCAGAATACGTAATTTTACATTTAAAGAAAGTGAAAGTATTTAAAAACAATGTCATTACGATCAAATATGTAAACTATGTAAAAATAAAACATAATTATATTATAACTAAGGTTCTAATTAATGGACATCTATCATTTTTAGTTATGTAAATGCAAAGGGAAATATTATGTATTTACATAATAATCCTAGCCCTAGTGATAACTCACTGGTCTAGCTGCTGACTTTCCACCCTAGCGGCTGTGGTTCAAATCCCAGGGACCACCGGGGGTGTAATATTCATTAGAAATTGCATATGGCATCAGGAAGGGCATCAAATTCTAATTTCTAGCAACAGAGAAGAATGAGTCAGTGTAAGAGATGAAAATCTCCAGTCAATGGGTAGGCCTATCTACTTATTCCAGAAACTTTTTATAGCTATTTTATACAAAATTTCTGTACAATTCATTGCCATCAATTTGAGATGAAACTTAAGGTGCTAAAAGCAATTTGGACTCACCAGAACACATCAACCTACATTAAGACATGAGAAGAATAAAAGTATACAGGTTTAAAAAAAAAGGACTGATTTCAGTAGAAACTTCCATTTAACAATAAGATATATGGTAATTAATAGTAGATGATAAGAACATATTTTCACTGACAAATTACAATTTTGCTTTATAAATTTTAGTAACTTTCAGAAAACAATCATTCAGACATTAGTTTCCTAATAGAGCATTGCATTCATTGCCATAATGTTACTTCTTTCCAATCTGTTCCTCATAACTGGTCACAAACCATATGCCATACACAGATTGTTAGGAAACTGACATACGAGACCATGGCATGAATACATAGAACATAAGGGGCAGATGACCTTGCTGTTCTGCCCCTTAAAAGAACAACTAACTACATGGAATATTCCAAGTGTAATAATGATAATGATGATGAAAATAATAATATTACTGGATTGACGTCTATTTAACTGCTCCAGTGTTAGGGATGCCGGGGTGCCAGAATTTTACCCTGGAGGGGATCTTTAACATCAGTTAATTTCACTCGCATCTAAGCATCGTAAAATGCCAACTTACTTAACCGGCATTCGATTCCGCTGCACCACACAGCCAATTCCAAGTCTATTTATCTCGGTCAAAGATTCACCAAGCTTGGTTAGAAATAGCGAATAAAATTACAGCAGTGTGCCACCATGAGGGGAAATGTGTGATGCAAAAATTTCTCTGTTATTGTATGAAATTAATTGTCAAGTTTTACATTATCTTTTAAAAAATGTTTTACAGTTGCTGTGTTTCATATGCTTGTACTCTATAATGACAATGCCTAATGCTTTTCAATCTGAATTCCTCTAAATAGTTTGGTCTGCAAACGCTCAGGAAATATAGAATTCTCATTTTAAACTGCCAGGCAGGCAATTTAATTGAAAGTGGAGATCCAGTCTCCTTGGCGGGCGAAACACTGGCAAGTAGATTCAGAAGTCTGAAAAGCATTAATCCCACTGATGTTATAGATTGATTACATTATACATGGATATTAATAGTGTCATGCATATTTTTGAGAGGATTAACATTTAGATGAGTGTGTTGTTATTAATTCATATTAGGGGCTTGGGAGATATTTGGTTGTCAACTCCATGTACTTTCTGATAACCTGTATTTATGTGATGTGCAGCTGTAATTGTTAGGGTCGTGGATAGGCTAGGTGCCCCAGGATTTGAAATGAGGCAATATCCCAGTATTTGCATGGAGGGAAAACTGGGAAAAACCCATTCTGGTTTGCTCAAGAAATATAGATTTTTCACTTTAAACTGCCAGACAAGCAATTTTATTGAAAGTGGAGATCCAGTCTCCCTGGGGGGAAATACCACATAAAGTAGTCAGATAGCACTCTTCTTGCCATAGGATGAGTCCAGCTGCCATGACTGCTATATAGCATAGTAGTGAAATGATTGTCTTATGAGTGGTTAAGATCACTAAGAACTGATTTTCACTAGTTATTTTCTGTTATTGTTAGTTCAATTAAGCAGACCCGACCAGCGGTTGGAAACTGCTCAAGATGATGATGATGATGATGATGATGATGATGATGATGATGATGATGATGATGATGATGTTAGTTAAATTACACTTTATTTCCTTTCTAAGTAAGGTAATACTGAAATTCAGAAATAAACAAACAATATTGCTATAAACATTTGGGGATGTGACTGGTAAGCCACAGAAATGCTTTACAGCTTGTGGTATGGGAGCCACAGTAGGTAGCTTCTACGTGCAACAAGAAGAAGGCTTGTCTAGCTATGCACTGTTTCTGGATTCTAGATTTTAATCGCTATTTCTAACATAATATAGTGCCTGGCAAAATTTTCACCAATATAAATAGATTTGGAATGATTAAAAAAAAAACATGTGATGTTTTAAGGCAGTTTTGGGCACCCTATAGAGAGTACAATTCTAGAACTATGTGCTTGTGTTAAATTGTAGAAGAAAATAGTCCTTATGCATGTTGTTCAGTGAAAATTGGTTGGTGTTGTTGACTTATTTAGGGGCTTTGTGGGTGTGTTTTGAATTTGTATAATAACCTTTGTTATTGTGATGTTTGTATTAATGTGTATATTTGTAATTGAGGACTAGGATTGGGTAGGAGGTGGCTGATGCCTTAAGTTAAGAACCAACCTGGCATTTGTCTGGATTAGAAGTGGTAAACTACAGAAAACCATTTCAAGGATGACTGAGGAGGGAATCAAACCCATCTTTTCTCAGTTCTGCATCACGAGCTGAGTGTACCCTGTGTACTCAGATCAGAATTAAATTTCTTGGCAAAGCTGGGAATCGAACCCGGACCTCAGGAGTGACAGCCAAGAATGCTAGCCATGAGATGATCAGTGAATATTTGATTTTTGACATGGGGTTCATTGGCAAATCATCAGGAACAGAGGGAAAAAGAGCATCATTATGATATAGAGGGCCCAATACACGCTAGGTTTTTCTTGATGACTTGCATGCGCAAACCCAAGTTACAAGCAAGATGGAACACGGAGATCAACACTCTCGCTCAGTCTTTCTCCACAGCTTTGTTCACAAGCTTGCATGGAAATATGTCCAAGGATATTAAGTCATAGAAATACCATGAGGAAGGTTGATAAACAGCATCTATTATCGTTCCCATCCCCTTTTATGAGTCTCTAACTTTCTTTAGTTCTTTTCTAAACAAGTTTGAAGTGAATTAATTTTTTCCACGATCTTCTTTTTATTTGTCTCAGGATCAACCTCCTTGAGTCGTCGTAGCATTTTTCTTGATTTGATCGAAATACTTTTTGAACTTAATTTTCTACGGGCAAGTGTAGATTTCAATGAAATCGGACAAGAAATAATGAGGCACCTCATGCAAATTACTCATTTCACTACATGTTGGAACTGACCTAAAGCCAGTTGTGCAGGTTACAACTTACAAGGCATTTTGCTTGTTGCGCACAGGAATATTTCAAGTAGCATCAGACTTCTCCCAAGTCATGCCCGAGACTGCGCATGCTTATTAAATTGTACAACTTGCTACCACTCAAGCTCAGTTACACACTGCGACTTGGGTGCGAGCATGCAAGTCATCAAGCAACACGTAGCATGTGTCGGACCCTTAGGAAACAACATACACTGTACACAGAAACACTAATGTGTAATACTTCTATCTCACCTCAACAGAGGAGAAATATACTGTAACTGGACAGGATTAAGTGTCAGACTATTCAAAACTCATTAGGCCCTACATACAATAATGCTTTCAGTGGCAAAATTATCAATAAGGGATTCAGACAAATCCATTTTGAAATACTGTAGTAAACCAATTGATATCAATTATTGAGTATTCTTCCCCATATTTAATGCATGTTCGTGAATGTCCACTTTTGATGAAAACCTACTTGTTGTTGTTGTTTGAGTCTTCAGTCTTTTGACTGGTTTGATGCAGCTCTCCATGCCTCCCTGTCCTGAGCTAAACGTTTCATCTCTACATAGCTACCACACCCTACATCCGAGGCAATCTGTTTAACATATTCTAACCTTGGTCTACCCCTACAGTTCTTGTCCTCGACCCTTCCTTCCATAACTAAGCTTGCTATTCCTGGGTGTCTTAGTATGTGTCCTACCAACAGTTAAATGGGCAACTGTACTTTTTGTGTGGATTCTGAGTGGAACATCAAGCCAAACAATTCGGGATGGTTGTAAAATGGTCACAACAGTTGAATTCTGATTTCCATAATTGTGTATGCAGACATACACATTGAGCAGTACTGCAAGAGTTTTAGAATAAAACCTGCACAACAGAAACTGAAAAGCAGCATTATCAGAAAGAAAAAATCAGGGCTCTGATCCGATGTTACATTAAAAATAAATATTAATTAACTTCTGAGCAAATCTGTACTATTTCAAATTTCAGCTCGAGTGTCATCAGAAAGACATTCCATATTATTTAGATCTAAGGTTTTCTTTCTCAGATACATGTAGCTACCCTACTATAAGTTAGATAGCTGTGCAAAAAGTTAGCATTGCACAGAAAATGTACACAGAAAATACTGCACATTAGAGAAGATGTTGAGAACTCATTGCACACAACAACCTGACGATGATATTTTTGGGGAGAGAACGGTAAACGATATGAGCATTAATGGTGTCAGAAAGGTAGAACCTACACATAAAATGAACCACCTCAAATTCTTTCCAGATTGCAGTTCTGTCATCAGAAAAAATATGTAGGGTACTTCAAAAGTCTCTGCAGGTAAATTAATGCCACTAGATATCTGAAACAAATCTAACAGCAAATCAGTAGGCCTATTGAAATACAAGTAAGGTACTGATCTTGTCTGATGTGGTGGCCAAAGCACTCTCTAGTGCTTCAAGTCATGCCCTCTTGGTCTGTTTGGACCATCACGGTAGCTGCCACATACTGCATGGTATCATGTTATCTGTGCTCAAAACATAGCCATAAACCGTTCCACTAAGAAAGCATGAAGAATCACTCGCTCTGCAGTCACTGTTTCATCAAGCCATAGCCAGACCTGGCAGATGGATGTATTGCAGTCATCACAGTACAAGGTTGGCTTGTGCAGAAGACTCTTTTCTTCTCCATATTTCACCTCGCTAAAGGATGGGCCATCAAGAAAGACACGCGACTCAGTTATATATCTTGTGTCACACAATTAATGCTTCTTGTAGTGCTAAACCTCTTCTCTGACCAGCTACTGAACATTTACAATTACTTAGCATTAAATTAATTAATCACTTTGTGTTATGGAAGCATTAAGTACAGAATACCTTGGTCATTAGCCCTGTAAAGAAGAAAATAAGAAACGAAGGAAAATGGAAATGATTAAGTCCTGCCTTGTTGTTACTCATTGAGGTAGAAGCCTTACACACAATAAAATCATTATATTAGCTAGTACCATGGTCAACTCAGTCTCATCTATTGGGGGGGGGAACTCTACAGTTACCGCAGAGCAAACAAAATAAAGTGAGTAACAGTGGTAAATTTTAAGGAGGGTCCAGAGAATACCAAGTTCCCCTTTATACATATGAGCAAATAATATCCATAGTTAAATTGTCAAGAAGGTTTATTAGGTACGGTACACTTACAAACATACTTCCTATCCATTACGCTGTGTGTTTTTCACTTTATATTTACACTGTCTACAACCACTCTCAAGAGCTGTGTAAGGCGAGAGGCCTACTACCCCAGCCTATATAGCATTCCCTATATTCTTTATACCTCTAGGTGTTCAGCTTTAGTCCACATCATAACAATTTCACCAAAATTACCTTTTTCTCAAGTTATTATGCAATGAGGAATGCTATTTCTTTTTCACTTAGAAATTGGTGCCATTTTAGTTACAGTATTGTAATTACACAAATTACGGTAAAAATTACGACAATGGAGGAACAGAAAGTAAATCTGTTCCATGTTGTGATTATATAGAAGTAAAGATCAGAACTGTTCGCTGTTTCAAGTTCTTTGCAATGATCACAGGTTTTGCAATGAGTCAGGTTTGATTCCTGGTTAATACATGCAACATTTTTGAAATGAGAAGTCATGTCCAGTGGTTAGGGTTTCACATAAAGAGGGAGGTCCCATGGCTAATGATTGCAAGGTTTAAAGCCTCGTTGTTGTTGTTGTTTCCTATGGCTAGCCCGGATTCCAATCCATCAGCTTTCTTGCGTTCCAATAGAGTTGTGTGAGGTTTCCAGAAGTTCTAGCAGTCACATCAAGTTTGTTGCAATGTAGCAGGTGCCCCTTATCCATTTTACTTCCAGGTTCGTGACAAAGTGTGCCTCGTAATACTACAAATTTCATGATGGCCATTCAGAATAGTCTAGATCAAGGATGGCAAAACAAGCTTATTCCTTTCATTTACCCAGTGAGCCACCATTTATTTCTGTTTTTAAAATTTGCTTTTTGCCATGAGACCCCTATGACCTCTAAATTAAATATGCCAACATTTGTACCATTCAAGTATAATGGAGTTCCAAAAATAATTTCAGCAAATAATATTTTAAGAATAGGTACCAGTACCGACCGGTATGAAGGTTACGGTAATTTTAAAACCAAGATAATTTTAATATGAACTTGATGTAGTTTGTAAGATGATAACAAACCATATAAATACCTTACTTTTTCATTAAAATTATGCAACTCAGTTCAAAAAGCAAAACATTTGAATATTACAAAACCTATTCTGCTCTCAGGTTTAAACATTAGGACTTATTAAATATTACATAACTTACTGTGTATTACTGTAATATAAAGACTAGTGAAATATTTTTATAAATTCTACAATTTAAAGTGGGCTCGCTGCATTTTTAAATTGAAAAATGCATTGATAAACTTTGATGGTGTGTGGTGCACACAGCAAATTACAGAACGTACATAATTATTCTTCCTAATAATAGGATCTCATCATAATCTTACCTTTGATTTCAATAGCCTATCCCATGCCCAAAATCTGTTTGGTATGTGTCTTGAATCAGTAATCCCAACCCCTGATGCCAAGACCATCAGTAGGCCTACTGTGTGTTACAATATCAATGTCATGAATTTTGATTGTATACTCACTAAATTGCCCATGATGGTGCTCAGAGACAAACTCAGATCAGCACTCTTTTATTAAATTAAAAAGTGGAGAAGAAGTTCATGATACCGTATTAATTTATTTTCAGCATCCTTTCTCAAATCTGCCCACTGAACAACTGTAGTGTTTGAAAGCCTTCGACACCTCTTGCATGTTCCAGGAATTCAGTTTAAAACCTATGGTGAAGTATGCCAACCAACTGTTTGTTTTGTAATCCTCCTCTTCCTTCTTTCACTGTTCCTTTAGCTCTTTAATTCCACAAGAACGACACATATTGGGCACAGAGGTGGTGATCCAGATGTAGTTATGATACATGGATCAAGTAACTCATGACAAATGTATGTCAAATGTAGGAAATAATGGGCCATGTAACATTTTCTTCATATGTGATTTCTTCTGAGCTCTTAACTGGTACCGTAGGTCACAATACTACCACCACATGGTTCTACTTAAATCGTGGTTTGAGGGTTCGCAATTTCATAAGGACAAATGAGAAGATTATTTAGAATAATTTGGAAGAAGAAAGAAATTCCAGAAGAATGGGGAAAGGGTTTAATTATCCCGATTTTTAAGAAAGGCGACAAAAAGGAATGTAATAACTACAGAGGGATCACTCTTATTGCTCATGTAGCTAAGATCTTTGAGAGAGTATTGGAAGGCAGACTGAGGAGGAAGATAGAACAGTATGGTTTTAGGAAAGACAGATCAACATTTGACCTAATCTTTACATTAAGGCAAAGGATGGAGAAAAGATGGGAATTTGGAAAAGACATGGTGATGACATTTATTGATATTGAGAAAGCATATGACAGTGTGCCTAGACAGGTGGTTTGGGATGTATTAAGAAAAAGAAGAGTTATCAGAGCGGAAGTCCAAATGTTAAAAGCTATGTACAAAAATTGTGTCAGTAGCGTGAAGACCAGTATAGGAGAAACAGAATGGTTTAAAGTGGAAACGGGTCTCTGACAGGGAAGTGTATTGTCCCCATTATTATTCATCATAGTCATGGACGAAATCCACAAGAAGGTCAAACAGAGATTGGGACAAGAAGCAACAAAGGCCATGCTGTTTGCAGATGACATAGTTATATGGGGTGAGGATGAAAAGGATGTACAAAAACAACTAGATGTATGGAACCAAGAGATAGAGAAATTTGGGATGAAAGTAAGCACAGAGAAGAGCAAGACAATGGTAATGTCAAGAGGAAGGAAGAAAGGAAGAGGAAAGATAGAATTGAATGGCAAAATTCTAGAAGTCGTTAAAAGTTTCAAGTATTTGGAAGTGGAAAGTGGAAAGATAACTGAGGAAATTGGAAAGAGAATACAACAAGCGAACAGTTTTTACCAGAGTGTAAGGGGTATTGTGTGGAACAGAGATGTCCCAAAGAAATGCAAAAAAGTATTATATTCAACCTACTACAGACCCATACTAACATACGCAGCTGGAGCGTGGACTACTACAAAAAGAGAGGAGAGTAGAATACAAGCTGCAGAGATGAAATTCCTAAGAGGTATAGAGGGCAAGACCAGAAGAGAGAGAGAGTTAGAAATGAAGAGATTAGAGAAAGGACAGGAATATTGAAGCTGCAGGACAGAATAGAAACAACAAAGTTAAAGTGGTATGGACATATGAGAATGGGAGAGGAGAGAGTACCAAAGAAGACTTTCTGTGAAAAGATGACAGGGAAGAGACCACGAGGCAGGCCCCGGAAGAGATGGGCAGATACAGTGTGGGAGTGTGTAGAAAAGAAGGGAGGAAAACCCGAAGATGTACTAAAATCAGGAGAGGAGTGGTGGAGAGACAGGCAACGATGGAGGTCCTTAATTCACAACCCGACCCAGGAAGCTGGAAACGGGAAATGAAGATGATGATGAAATGAGAAGTGAGGTGGTATTAAATCTCACTTTCAGCTATCCAGGTTATAGATTTCCATGGTTTCCCTCCGGAAATTCCAGGATTATGTTTAATGCATAGGCCACAGCCTTCCCACCACTTGGGAAGCATAGGTTAAACCGAGGTTGCAGCGAAGGTATCCAATATTCCATCTCCAGCCAAATTCAGAGCCATGAGTGAGGCTTGCCCAGCAATTCCAAGAGACTCAAGAACGATAAGCATATGATAGAAAAAGACTTACGGTACCTGGTAAGCAATTGTTATCCTCATTTTGTATTTCAGTATATCACTTCTTGTCAGCTTTCCTTTATCAGTATTTACAGACTAAAATGTGGGGTAGTGATATCATGCCTCAGGTATTCATTCTGTGATATCCTGATCAGTGCTCTGGCAAATAAAGATGGAAGAGAGAGGTCTTGAGGTTGGAAAGTTATGATTTTGATATATTGTGATTCCATCAGATAGCACTGCTGCCAGTCATTCAGCCACATATGCTGCAGATCAATCATCCCAGTCATTTCCGAAGGCCCTAGCCCTCATGAAGACTTCCATTTCCTTTGGCCTATAAAAACAGGGTCTGGTGATATCTTCGTGAATGTGAAGTGTCACATAAATGACTTGCTGTTACAAAATGTGGTTGTTGTTGTCGTGTGGCCTCCTCAGAGGCCGAGTGCAGGTCTTTCTATTCGACGCCCGTGGGCGACCTGCGCGTCGGGTTGAGAGATGGAATTGATGATGATGAATGAAAGTGGGCAAGGATGTGGAAGGAATCAGCCGTGGCCTATCAGAAGGTACCGTCCCAGCATTTGCCTGGTGTTGAAAATGGGAAACCACGGAAAACCATTTCAAGGACGGCCGACGGTGGGGCTCGAACCCACGCGTCTACCGAGTCAGCAGAGAGCTTGGTCCCGTGACCTAACGCTGCGCTTTAGCCAGCTGAGCCACTGCTGTCGGTATAAAATGTGGTTATTATATGACTTGTGCCTATCTTGAGAACAACAGACTTCAGGTTCTAGATAGAAGTAATGCAGTGTTCTGTGACCCAACAGTGAAATTTCTTACATGGGAGTACTTAAACTCAAACATGAACCAAATCTTGTTCACAGCTTTAAGCTAGAACTTAGTAGTAAGTCCATTAACTAGCATTTACAGGGTTCCTTCACTCTTAGCACTGCAGATATCTGATAAGTCAAAACTGTCTCCAAAGTGCCTATAGATCACAGAGGTACACAGAGCACTCACAGAATGTAACGGGCAGTATTTTTCAACTATATATAGAGGCACTGACTTAAATGGGCCCATGGGATTTCCCACTCAATATTTATCTAATTTTATTGACACAATATAACAAAGATTGCTTGTAGTTTCATTTTAGTTATGGAATCATTTCAAATATTTGAGTTATGCTTGTTGACAATTATATTTCCTCCCCTGGACTAAACGAATGCGAAGGTAAACCTGAACTGCAAATTCTTTTCCAGTCCAATGATTGTTTGGAAGAAATTGTGAGATATATCATGTCCATAATTTAATATCATAGTCATCCTCTCCTTTCTTTCAGCTCATCCACTGCTTTTCAAAAGTCGGCACCTACCATATGTTTCCTTGATTATCTCCTGACCACTTTCCTTCACCCTCACTGTCCAAATTGACTTTCTTTTCCCAGAGTCATACTATTTTCATTCAATCCTATATACATTTTTCCTATTTTATTTATTTATAATCATGAGTCAGAATATGCCTTGTGTATAAATTTTTGTTCCTTAATTATAATACTTAACAGTCACAATTTCCTTCCTAGGCTTATCTATGTTATAAGCTATTTTACAGCCACATTTAGATTTCTGTTGAAAATGCTGAGGACTGTATGATCTGTGGAAATGAATATTCAATCCATTCAAACTATAAGAAATCAAATCCCATTTACTGAAACACAACTGTATAAGGGAAAAGAGAAGGACAGGTGGTAAGATGGATGGTTTGGAACTTCCATTTAACTCGTAGAGTTTTTCAAACTAAAGCTCTTAGATCTGCTTTCTTCTCCAAACATGAATCAGTGTCAAATGTATTTTTCTTTCCCGTTTCATCAGGGGTTTTCATACTCAATTCTCTTCTGTTAGTTTAAACACAATTCCATCCTCTTGCATGATCATTCACTCTCACTTTCACTCTCCTCTCTCAAGCTAAATACATTTCTACTTTGACCTGCATATCCTAACAGTGATCCTAACACCATCCCCTACTTCCCATTTTCTTATTCTTCTCTGTATTCACATATTTCTTCAATTTAAAAAGAAAACAAGACAGTTTAATATAATAGTGAGCCCTTATGCCTTACTATGAAATGTTTTAAAATTGATATAGTGTAAGTTTTCAGTCTTGTATTTCCTATTTTCATAACTGAACTTTACAATACATAATATATAATATATATCTTCTGAATGAAAAACTGAATTCACAATTACTTCTTATAAGGCTGGACGACTCACACACAAAAATATTCTTTCCCCTCCGTACAATTGTGAAGGAGAATATCTAGAAAAATTATTTCAATTATTGTATAATTTCCCTTAGTTATTGTTTTAATTCTTTCCAAGCCCATAATACCTTGGCTTCAATGAAGGGAACAGTAAACTCCCAGTCAAATGCAACTCTATCGTTTCCTAGCCACCATTATACATTAAGTGTAACTAATTCCCTATAAGAAACATCTTATTAACTTATATGCCAAACTGCCATAGCTCATAAATGTATCTCTGTCAATTATGAGCCTTAATTTTCTATGATTCAGCTTCATGAAATAAGTGGTTGACCACATGGTAAATCAGTTCATAATTTTTGTCATTAGAGAGAAATGTTTAACTAAATAAATAGTAGTATTTATGTTAAACATAATCCTCTTCTTTTAAACCTAATGAGCCAACACCAACATCACAGAATCACAGTCTTATAACTTTCAAGCTTCATTTTCAACAATCTTTCCGTGTAATATGTTAAAACAGAAAGAAAATATCTACTCTAAATATAACAAAAATTTTATGGTATCTCTAGGGGTGGTGAGTTTTCGCAAATGCGATAAAGCGTGAAATGCTCATTAAGGCTTGCACTCTTGTAATTTCACTTTGCACGACCAGTAAACCACTTTTTAATGTGTTTTGAGAAAGCGACAAAATGCAAAATTGACTCAAAATGTAAAAATTATACCAAAATGCTACATAATTGTGAATTCCACGATTTTTTCAAATATAATGTGTTTTATTCTTTCCTTTCTTATGGAAACTTCAAGTGAGGAGTTTGTACACCCTTGAAAAGTTTATGACGGCTTCACCACCGGTCTGCAATGTGGAAAGTCATCTCTCCTGCACCTCATTGGTTACCCGTCACTTTCATTCCCTTCGCGTAGGTCAAATCAACAAGTGCTACGATGAAGGGGCCGAAAATGTCTGTAAAACAGCTCTAAGATTTCATGACTTTCATGCTCTTGCCCACTGTGGTGGATATTGAAACAAGACTTGAGTTGTTGAGTTGATTTTGTGTATTTACTCTGTATTATTCTGTATAAATTCCTGTTTGTATTTTTCTGTGTAATGCTTAAGCCTGTAACAATTTCCTTCTGTGTTACTTCAACATAATTAATTTAAAATAAACACACAATTACATCACTTCATTCATTCTTATACCGGGTGAGTTAGCCGTGGTCATTACGGCATGACTGCTGGCAGTCGCTCACATCCGGGAGGCGAGGAGGTTCGAATCCCCCCGCCGGCAACCTTGAAGATGGTCTTCTGTGGTTTCCCATCTTCCTTCCAGGCAAATGCCGGGGTTGGTCCCTAACTATAGGCCACAGCCGCTACCTTCCAACTCCTCGTCCTTACATCCCAACTTTCCTCCCCAACGGTACTTGTAGCTCACCCATTGGGTGTCCGTCTCGAAGCAGCTACAAAACTGGCGAGCCGAACATGTCCTCGGACACTCCCGGCACTGTAAAAGCCATACGCTAAAAAAAATTTTTTTTTTAAATCATTCTTATCTTGCTATTTAACTTTTACACATATTATTTTAACTTCACATTAATGCCATTTCAAAAGACGTTAAGTTACTCATTAGTCAGATTTAACATAATTTTTTTTTCTTTCTTCAAAATGCTAAATTGCAAATATAAAAGCTACAGAATACTAAAAGTTCAAATCAAAATGCTAACTTTCTGATTTCAAAATGCTAAAAATCACCATCCCTAGGTATCTCTTGAAGAATTCCAAAACATTTCACACCCCTGACTATCACCATGAAGTCTAAAGTAAAGAAAAATAAGCTTAGCATATATCATGTCCAACTCACTATTAACACTTGTGACAGTAACAAATGTACCCTTAATTTTGAACAGTCACCAACCAACTGATGTAGCAATATGACTCAACTAGGTCCTTAATTTCAAACTGTAGAGTGAGTCCTTCCAGTCAAAAATACTTACCTAATTATCTAATGTTTCTTACATTTTTAGCATGTCTCCAGTATATATATATATGTGTGTGTATATATAAATAAACAATTAGGATGGCAACATTTAAAATACACTACACACAACATACATTATAACACCTCACAATTTTATTCAGAGTAAAAACTTTATACATGCAAGTTCGGAATGTTTCTGCAGTTGAAGAATAGGAAGCTGTTTAGATGATAAAAAACATTTATTTCACATCCAGTGAGTATAGGTAGGCCTATTTCTTACCATCACATTTATTCTTTTTGTTATTGTTTTCATTTCATTATTATTTTTATTATTGTTCCTTTAATGAAATTTTTGGTTGGGAAGAGGAAGCATATACAACTGGATGATTACCATACCCTTTTTCCTTTACTTTCCCAGTAACAGTCTCTTAAACTCTGGCCTCAATGCTATTTCTCCCAGTCTTAGAAAGCCTTTTGCACCCTGATGGCCCCTTCGTGCATCAATCACAGGTTACAAAGGCTATAGGGGAACTGTTTTCTTACCACACAATGAAGAAAATTTATGATATAGATCCCTACCAAATCACACTCATAGGTTACTTTTGTAATATCCGACAATCACTGATCAAAATATATGACAAATTTCTATAAAATAAGACAAAAATTTCAGCTACAGTACACAAACTTTTCAACAACATCAAATTCCATGACAGTACAATTCTATTCAACTGGTCGGTTTATAATCACAATAGCAAATGCAATTAATATAACACTACATTATTACACTAATGAATGAACAGGATTCTACACATGGTAAACTACCCTAAAATCTCACAAGAACAGAACAACTACATTCCAATGTTTGCAACAATAACTTGATTTAACACTACATATATAACATCAAGAACATTTATTTTACTTTATGCATCCCAGTAGGTTGAAGGGTCAGACAATTAGCATGGGATTCTACACTGATCAGATATAATAAATAGGAGATCTCTGACCTGTTAGCGACTCAAAGTCAGATAAGCTCAAATTCAAAACTGAGCCAATTAACATGAAAAAAAGCTGTAGTTGAAAAGTCTGATGTTATAAATTATTGTACACGAGTATAAAATATTTGCATTTTTACATAAATATTTTCTTTTTGCAAATATATTTCTTACATATACAGTGTGAACAAGTCTGTTTCATGTCAAAACCTTGATATTAAAATCAATTAAATTACATTTTTTTCAATTCAATCTCAAAAAATCAGCACAACCATATTCCAATGTTAGCACAAATTTATACTATACACATAGTTCACATATATTTTATACGACCAAGATTTATTTTACTTTATACTTTCCAGAAGGTTGCAGGGTCAGCCAATTAGCATGGGATTCTACACTGATCAGATATATAATAAACAGGAGATCTCTGTCCTGTTAGTGACTAAAATTTCAGATAAGTTTAAGGTCAAAACTGAGAAAAAGCAGCAGTTGAACAGTCAGATGTTATAAATTACTGTACATCAGTACAAAATATTTACATCCTTAATAAATACTTTTATTTTCTTTCAAATATATACAGTACCTCATATACACAATGCAAACAAGTCTGTTTCAAGTCAATAACTTGACATTAAAATATATTTTTTTAAAATTTTATATATTCTTATATAATCAATTCAATCTCACAAAATTAGCACAACTACATTCCAATGTTTGTTAAACAAACTTGATTTAACACTACATATATGATACATATAGTTCACATATATTTTATACGACAAAGATTTATTTTACTTTATACTTTCCAGGAGGTTGCAGGGTCAGCCAATTAGCATGGGATTCTACACTGATCAGATATAATAAACTGGAGATCTCTGTTCTGTTAGTGACTCAAATGTCAGATACCAAGTTTAAGTTTAAACCTGAGAAAAAGCTGCAGTTGAAAAGTCTGATGTTACATCAGTACAAAACATTTGCATTATTACATAAATAATTTCTTTGCAAATATATTTATATACAAAATGCAAACAAGTCTGCTTTAAATCAATTACTTGAAATTAAAATCAGTTCAATTAAATATTTTTTAAATTAGCATTTTTTTTTAAATGTAATCAATTCAATCTCACAAAATCTGCACAGCTACATTCCAAAGTTTGCAACATAAACTTGATTTAACACTACATATACAATACACATAGTTCTCATATATACAGTATATATGTACACATATACATAAAACACTGACACATTTATTATACCTTATACTTTCTAGGAGGTTGTAGGGTCAGCCAATTAGCATGGGATTCTACACTGATATAGCCTAAATACATTCTTTGTGCAAATATATTTCTCATATACACAGTGCAAACAAGTCTGTTTCAAGTCAATTACTGTACTTGATATTAAAATCAATTCAATTTAATTTTTTTAAAGTTGTACCTGTTGTTCAAATTGTGAAGTTTCCTGAAATTTTGGCCCATATTAAATGGCAGGTTCTATTACATTTATAATCTTCTTAGATTAGGACAGGTCTTCATAGCTGGTCCGACTGCAGGTCCCTGCCAACACGGGCCGGGAATAAGTCAGTGTCTTTACATTAAATTGAATACTTTCAATTAATACATAGGAGAGAAGGGCTCAGAACAAAAATGGACTACGTCTAAATTGCATTGCTTTGAAAAAAAAAAAAATTGGTTAAATTACTCTTCAGTTTTGTCAACACATTAATGGGAGCCCAATTACACTGGGTCTAAAATATACATATTGAATCAATGCTTAGACTCATATATATAAAACAAGATGTTCAGTAAAAAACATATAGCCTACTTTCGCTTAAAAGTATGGGTAGCCTATAGTTATAACTCATTGCCCTTACCAAGGAGTATAATTCAATGTTGGTTGTAGTAGCTCGTTGAAATACATGGTGTATTATGCTAATGGTTTTCTTTATTTCCTGGACCTATTATCAACCGTGTAGCTCAATGTGGTACATTGGTCGAGTGGTTGTCCAGCATCATGGCTAATTGGTTAGCATACTGTGCTTTGGCCCTGAAGCCTGTATAACACGGCACTCGTTGGCATGGAACCTTCTGCCAGTACGGGTGTCTAGGTTCTGCCTTCCATGATAGCTTTCATACATTTCACGGAATTGAACAGGTGCCATTTTTCCTTGCAGTTTGCATGGAAGATGGAGTACAACAACCAATCAGATTGATTTTCTCGTTCTAGTCGAAATCCTAGTGGCAATATAAACAAATAGATTTGTTATGTGGGTAGACCCATGAAATAAATACATCAGAATGAAACTATATTTCCTTTAAATTGCGTCTGTGCAAAAAGCCCTTGCTATATACAGTCAATACAGAAAGTATTATATTATTATTATTCTGGGGTAAATACTGTGCTATTGAAATTCTAATAACTATCAAGTCCAACCCCTCCTCCACGTGGTGGGAGACGGGCAACGGCATGAAGTAGGGGATTGCCTGTAGGGGTGAAGTACAGTGGGGACTTTGTGTGCCCCGGGACCGCTACGGTAGCTGTGAAGGCTCTATGGGAACCCTGAAAAGTGACGGCTGACGGGGCTCTGGTGAAGCTAAGATAGGCCTAGCAAGCCAGTAGTGGATATCATATTTGCTTTCAAACCAGGAACAGGCCTCGGAAAGGACGGATGCAAACGACGACGACCCGGATATGCTAATGGACTACGAGTTGGGACATTAAACATACAGACACTGACAGGAAAAGTGGAGGAGATTGTAGATGTGATGGAGAGAAGGAAACTGGATGTACTGGGCTTGGCAGAAACAAGATGGAAAGGAGAAGGTCGCAGAGAACTGAGGAAAGGGTACCGGTTGTACTGGAGTGGGAACAGTGAAGGAAGGAGCAGCGGAGTAGGAGTAGTTGTGAGAGATGGAATGAAGGAAGAGGTAAAGGGAATAAGTGACAGGATCATGAAGATCAGAGTAACTGTAAAGGGAAGAAGCCTGGAGATAGCCCAGGTATATGCCCCTCAAGTTGGATGTACAGCTCAAAAGAAGGAAGACTTTGAGGAGGAGCTACAACAGCAGTTGAATGGTCAGAGCATCATTGTCATGGGAGATTTGAATGCACATGTAGGAAGTGAAAGGCAAGGATATGAAAATGTATTGGGAGCAGAAGGATGGGGTAGCAGGAATGAAGAAGGGAGAAAGTTGCTGGATTTTTGCAAGAGAAACGGTTTAGTGGTAGGCAACTCCTGGTTCCAGAAGAAAGAAAGCCACAAGGTAACGTGGTACAGCAGTGATTTAACAAAGAAATCTTTGGTAGATTACATGCTGTACGACTGGGAAATGAAGAGAAGTGTCAGTAATATAAAGGTAATACCATCAGAGGCCTTAGATAGCGACCACAGAATACTTGTAATGAACCTGGGAGTTGTTAAGGATAGCAAGAGGACAGAGTACCAGGAAAGGAGAATCAAAGTATGGAAACTCAAGGAAAAGGAAGTCAAGGAAGAATTCCAGAAGATAATAAGGGAAAGGATGCCAACAGACAATCCTAAAACAGGGGAAGAGGAATGGAAGCAATTCAAAAACACAATGGTAGAAGCTGCAGTGGCAGTATGTGGAAGAACAAGCAACAGAAAGCAGTGTAAAGAGACACCATGGTGGAATGAGAGAGTAAAAGAAGCTGTGGGAAGGAAGAACAAGGCTTTCAGAGTGTGGTTCCAGGAAAGAACTGATCTGGCAAGGGAAGATTATAAGATAAAGAAGAAAGAAGCAAACAAGATTGTCGCAGAGGAGAGGAAGAAGTGGATGGTAAAGTGGACGGAGATGATGGAGGAAGACAGCAGAGGAAATAAAAAAGTTCTTTATGGTATGGTCAAAAGTAAGAGAAGAGGTCTGCGAGAGGATGTGGTAATGATGGACAAAAACGGAAATGAGGTACACAACAAAGAAACACTCAAGACAGTGTGGAAAGAGTACTTTGAGGATTTGCTGAATCCAAATGGTCATAGGGAGGAAGACAATGTATTGGAAGATGGAGAAGACAACACAGGAATGGAAAAGGACCTGACTTGGAGAGAACTGGAAATGGCTATAGACAAGATGAAAGGAGGAAGGGCACCAGGTGTGGATGAAGTGAGTGTTGAAATGGTGAAGGCAGCAGGGGAGGTTGGGAAACAGTGGCTGTACCGTGTGATGAGGGTGATATGGAAGGAGAAAAAGACCCCAGAAGATTGGAAGAAAGGATTAATTGTCCCAATATTTAAGAAAGGAAGCAGAAAGGAGTGCAGAAATTACAGGGGTGTCACACTCATACCTCACTGTGCCAAGATATATGAAAAGATATTAGAAAGTAGAATACGAGCCAAAGTGGAGAGAAAATTGAGAGAGAACAGTATGGATTCAGACCTGGGAGATCAACAGTGGATCTCATATTTTCAGTGAGACAGCTCCAGGAACACCACTACGAATTTGGAGAGGATCTGTTGATGGCCTTCCTGGACATCAAAAAGGCCTATGATAGTGTGTGTAGGGAGAAGGTTTGGAAAGCAATGGAAAACATGGGAGTGGAAAAAGAGACTGTAGGCAGAGTGAAGGAGATGTATTGTGGAAGTGTGAGTAGTGTGAAAGTTGGAGGGGAAAGAACAGACTGGTTCAGACAAATGAGTGGCCTGAAACAGGGTAGTGCGCTGTCACCCCTTCTCTTTATTGTGGTTATGGACGAGGTAATGACACGGATAGCAGGAAAGATAGGAGAAGATAAGATGAAAGCAATGGTGTTTGCAGACGATCTCATGGCCTGGGGAAACAAGGAGGAGGAAATTCAGGAGCAACTGAAGGCTTGGGAAGAAACAGTGGGAGAGTACGGATGGAAGTTCAACATCAGTAAATGTGAGATCCTGTTAACGACCAGGAAAAAGGACAGACCAATGAGTGGGATAACACTTGGAGGTGGACAGCTGAAGAAGGTGGAAAGTCTCAAGTACTTGGGAAGTATAGTGGAGGAAAATGGGAGAAATGACAAAGAGATTACGGAACGTGGCAGACAGGCAGAAGCATTTCTGAGAAGCATTAGGAGCTTAGTGTGGAATAAAGATGTCCCACAAAAAAGCAAGGAAGTGTTATACAGAAGCTACTATATCCCGATACTGACCTATGCTTCAGAAACGTGGACAATTAAGAAAAGAGATATAAGCAGAATACAGGCAGGTGAAATGAAGTTCCTGCGAAGTAGGATCGGAATAACAAGAAGAGACAGGGTGAGGAATGAAAAGGTCAGGGAAATGGTGAAAGAGGAGCCCTTGCAAGGTAGGATTGAGACATCAAGACTGAGGTGGTATGGACACTTAAAGAGAATGGATGAGAAGAAGATTCCCAAGAGGATACATGAGATGCAGATGCAGAAGAAACGACCAAGGGGAAGACCAAGAGATAGATGGCTGAAAGGAGTGGAGGAATGTGTCAAGAAGAGAGGCGAGGACTGGACCAGAGTGACAGCGGAGAGGTGGTGGGAAGAAAGAACTAAGTGGCGTGGCTTATGTTCCAAACAGACCCAGCCTGGGGCTGGAAACTGTACAAGATGATGATGATGATCACGAATAGTATCAATCCATTGTTTTGAATAGGAAAAAGGGGAAATTCAAATATAAATGAGTGAAGAAAACAATTTTCCCTATCAATGTTTATAATTTAAATCGTATTCATAGATCGTGTGAATATAACTATTGTATGTTGAAAACTTGTTTTTGTACATAATGGTCCGTATTGAATTTAAATTCCACTAAATAACCTACACTTATTTCCGTCTTTTCAATACTTGCAATGTAGGTTATTTAGTGGGTGTTGAAAACTTGCTGTACGAGGTAGGGAGGATATTATAAAATACCATAATTAAAAAGAAGTACAAATTCTCACCAAGGGTAGCCTTGAACCTGGGACTTTCAGACCAGTAGACGGGCACAATGCCACTCGTACACCTTTTCAATAGGCTTGAACGGCTAAATATCCAATGATTTGAGTTTTATGTCTTAAATACCCATTAGAATGCATTCATTCATAGTCGGACATGTTTTCAACTTTATTTAAAGCAAGTTTCTTGACTGCTTTGCATTAATAATGCGAATCAACTGCAAATGTTACCCTCATACGACAACCCTACCCCATATTTGATTTTCTACAACTTTGCGAATAATATGCTAGCGTGTAGCCTAATATACTTCAGTCGTAACAGTACGTGTACTGTTGAGGATGGACAGAATTATACAGGATTTTGTACCACCTATCACAACAGTTTCCTTACCAGCGAGTGTCGTGTGATACGAGCTTATAATTAAATATAATTATATTTTCCATTGCAAAATGCACATCATAATGCTTAATTTTATAATGTCTGAGTGATTGAATAGGTCCATACTGAAAGGGTCTCAGTCATAATTTTGGTGAAAATGAGTTATTGCCAGAATCACATTACTTGGGACTAACCTTACATGCTAACAAAGGGACCTCAGTCCCGTGCTCAGAAAGCAGAGAACTCGATGCATGTGTTTCAGTTTTGGTCCATAAGGACATGTAAGTTAATTTATAGGAATTTGATTAATGCTATGACTATTAGTTTTTTTCTTCATCCGGGTTATACTTGTGGGTATCCTTAAGACCTTACGTGATTATCACATCCTTATTCAGATTCCTCAGTCCATGACTGACGCCCTTTCTGTGTATCATTGACCGCTCAAATTTACTTCCTCTCTTCCTGTGGTTCTTATCTCATAGGCAACGACTGAGCGGATAGTTGCTGTTCTTGTGCTTAGGACCTAATGAAGTATGTTCTTTCCTTCTTGATTACATACATTATGATATTCCATCAGAAGTACACGAATTGCATCTCTTCCCGGACAATTGTGGGGGGCAGAACAAAAACCATGATTTGACTAGAATACTCCTCACCCTGACTGAAACAGGTCGCTTTCAGAAGATAGAACACTACTTTCCAGTCAGGGGTCATTCTTTCCTTCCTTGCGACAGGGACTTTGGTCTTATAAAACAGTCCCTAAGGCAGCATGACCGAATCTACAGGGTGTATCTTAATTATACCGACAAAGAAATCAGCATGTGTAAACAACGATGCCGCAATCGGATTGGCGGAGAAAATTTTTCATTTCGAGAAAATGAGGTTACTTTGTTACTTCCGGGCGCGCAATTCAAATCGACGAACTCGCCGTATTTGCTGAGCCAGAGCGCAAGCGCTGGCCACTGCTGTGCTTCAGGCAAGGGAAGGAAGTGTGATAGCAGACAGAGATATGCTAGCGGGAATGCGCAAGTTTCCTCGTTCACCTCGCGCAGGATTGTCCTTGTCTCTTTCAGGCAATATCCAAATTTGTTTACTAAGCAGCCGTAATCGCACACACAGTACAAGGACACACAGTAATAAAGACATACTTGTCAGTGATGATTTACCCGATAGTATCTCTTCTCGTCTGTTCGTGTTAATAACTTTCTTTATTATTTGACATACTCAAAGATGCCGTTGTACGATCGTGTATTCATTTACTCACAACATTGTAAGTGGAATGAAATACTGTACGAAAGAAATAATACACCCAATGGTTTGATTACAGTAAATGTTCAATATGCCCCCCTCCAACTTCGATGCACAGTTCGCAGCTGTGTATTAGTGACATTTGGACTCTGTTCAGGGTGTGTGGTGTGTTACGATTGACCTGGAAAGCTGCCTGGATTCTTGTTAAGTTCATCTTGTCTTTCTACGGGGTTTGCATACACTCAAGTCTTCACGTAACCCCACAAGAAAAAGTTCATTGGAGTTAAATCGGCCGAGCGTGAGGCCATTTAACTGGCCCACCAAGGCCTACCCATCTTCCTGGATAATGAGCATTTATGTGTCCTGTGACACGGCAAGCAAAATGCAGTGGAGCGCTGAAATGACACAACCACATTCGCTGCCGAATACCCAGGGGAACATTTTCCAATAAATCAGGCAGTGATTCTGCCAGGAAACGGTATTCCTCACCATTCAGATGAGGAGGAAGGACATATGGCCCAATTAAACAGTCACCAACAATGCTGGCCCAAATATTAACACTAATCCTATGCTGGAATGAGCGAACCACTGTCCCTTGAGGGTTTCCATCCACCCAAAAATGCCGATTTCTGGAGTTTGCCACGCCTTCTCTCGTAAATGTAGCTTCATCCGTGAAAAGGAGCTATGACAAGAAGTGTGGAATATTTGCATGACTGTGAAAGACCCACCTTGCAAATGTTAGGTGTTGTGGGTAATCCAGAGGTGTTAGTTCTTGCACAGATTGATAGCGATAAGGGTACAATTGCTGGTCCTTCCAAACCCTCCACACCATCATATGAGAAGCGCCAACATTCCTCGCGACAGAAATCGTACTGATTGAAGGAATATCATTTATTTCTTCTAAGGCAGCCTCTTCAAACTATGGGTTCCGTACCAATGACGTCCTGCCAGCGTCGTGCATCTGAGGCACGAAGCTCCCTCCTTCACACAGTCGCCTGTCAATTGACAGGAAGGTTGAATGATGAGGTTGGCGGCGATTAGGGTGCCGATGCTATAAATCCATGCGGCTTCTCTCCCGTTGCCATTTACTGCACCAAAAGCTAAGTGCATATCAGCCATTTGTTTGTTAGTGTACCGAAACGGAGCCATTCTCACCAATTTACGCCGCAAAAGTAGTAGCCAATGTGTGTAGAACAAACTGTACACTGCCCACTGGGGCAAAGTAGCAAGTGCGTCAGTCGCACCAGCATATCTCTGTCTCCGTCCATCCTCTCTTCCCTTGTGTGAAGCACAGCAGTGGCCAGTGGCTTGGAATCTGGCTCAGCAAATACGGCGAGCTCGTCAATTTGAATCGCGCGCTCGGAAGTAACAAAGTAACCTCATTTTCTCAAAGGGAAAAATTTTCTCCGACAATCTGATTGTGGCATTGTCTTTTAAACAATACGCAGAGCGTCTCTGATTTTTTTGTCGGTATAATTAAGATACATCCTGTATAGTATACATCAGATAACAGAGGTCATACATAGTAGACAGCAGCAAAACGAACAAATTTGTCAAGGAAGTCGAGATATCAGATATTTTGGATTTTAAAACTTGCTAGCAAATCTTCGATAAAAAGACTTACCTATCGGAGGAAACTGCAAAGAGAAGCATTCCTCGAGACCAGAAAATGCAATTTAACATAAGCAGTTTCATGCATTTCGTCTAATGACAACGGGTTGCCTGGTTGCATTGTTGCTAGAGACTTCATTGATGGTATGATCCAACATACTTCCCGAGTGGCTCAACCCGAACGGCCTGTACCTATCCTACCCACCAGCCCTGCATACCCAACAGGAAGTGTCCCGATAAAATCTGCCAAATTGAGTGGCGTAAAAAAAAAAACTGCTTCGTTACATACCTGAAGAGTATAAACAATTTTATGATGAACTGTGTGCATGGCCAGTGGATGAAAATGAAAACGACTAAGTGTTCTTCCACAAGACTAAAAAGGATCTGTTGACCGTGGGAATACAGGAATGAGATACTAAGAATTTCATATGACGAAGTTTGTATTAGCCGGCCCCGTGGTGTTGGGGTAGCGCGCCTGCCTCTCGCCCGGAGGCCCCGGGTTCGATCCCCGGCTCCGTCAGGGATTTTAAAACTGACGTGAGGGTTGGAACGGGGTGCACTCAGCCTCGTGAGGACAATTGAGTAGCTGTCTGACAGTGAGACAGCGCCCCGATCACGAATACCAAGATTAACGGCCGAGGGGACCCGACGCGCTGATCACGCGTCACCCCAATATCTGCAGGCCAAATGGCTGGGCAGCGGTCGCTTGGTCGGCCTTAGCCCGTCATGGGCTGGATAGTGCCAGGGGTTGGGTTGAAGTTTGTATTCTGAACTCTAATATCTGATAATACATGGTATTATTCTTTTCCACTAATTGTGAATGTGTAAGGTCCACCTATTCTGGATCTTGGCGGACTTCCTCTGTATTCTGGCATAGACAAAAAGAAAAATGGTATCAAAATATATCATATCGTGCAGAAAGGGCCTCAGTCGATCGTCTTTATTTCATCACCCACACTAGGTAAACATTTGAATGTCAAGTTTTGTTATGAAAATATATTCAGCACAATGGTAGCTATGATACTGGATGTTTTTTTAAAACTAAAGATACAGCTTAAGAGAATTAAACGTTTCTCATTTTTTTTTTTTTCATTTTACTCAAAACCGACTCAACTGGACTGAGGCCCTTTCAGTATTGACCGATTCAATTATAAACAATAAATATTTAAAAAAATCAAGTAATAAACCTCCAACCCCGCTTGGATTTGAACCAAAATCTACCACGCTGACCGCTCAGCTAATTCGGACTGTTGCATGAAGTTTGTTATCAACCTTACTATAACTGCCTAGCATATAATGTCTTGGAAAGGATGATTTCTTCAGCATATTATGCCTTTATTATAAACGATTTCATACAAAGTAGAGTCCCGCTAATCCAAACTAATTGGGACCGAACCCTGTTCGGATTAGCGAAAATTCGGATTAGGTGGATTTTCGTCAAATACTACAATATATTGACTTTAAGGCTCGAAAACCAATACTGTACTGTAATGTTTTTATAAGCCCTGTTGGTGTCTACCTACAGCAACTTACAACAATGCCTCTGCGACACATAAGCTTCCACTACGGGTAATTGGCAAAACCACGGTCTTTCAAAAACATGAACATTAACTCACTCCCTGTTTTTTACAAAAATCACTGACTACACTTCTTAAGTGTTGATTTGCTTTTCTGTTTGTTTTGTAGTTAACGTAAAGTAAATTGCATTCAAACTTTGTTATGCACATCGTTAGTAGGTCTAGGTCTTCCATTTTTTAGTTTTGTGTATAGGATAGCCAACAGATTCACTGTTTACTCCTGCAGCATTTATCTCATGTTTTTCTGTGCTAATAAATTTACGTTTTTACTGCGAAAAACTAGTTTAATCTTAATCTTTATTTTTTCCTGTTTTGAAATTCAAAACAAATTTTGTAGATATTTTTTCCTAGCCCTGTTCGGATTAGGCAGAGTTTCGGATTAGTGGGGTTCGGATTGGCAGGACTCTACCGTATAATTATAATTCTTCGTTCAGTGCATTCCATAAAATAATTTCAAGCTACTTAATTATGGACCAAGCAGCAAACAACACCCACCATCTGCTGTGTGAACTTTAAGTGCTCCGTGCATGGCACGACCTGAATGCTCCTAAGTCACTGTTACAGTACAATATTCTAATATAAAATTATAATATCCAACAGGTCACACACATCCTTGAGGACAGTTTTAAACACTGTCTGTTCGGTAAGTGGAACTGGTGAAACCGAGCCTTGTCGGAATATAATTTACAGATTAGCCAATATGCTTGTATGATTCACACGGCTGCCACCTCAAAACGAATAGGCTGATGACCTCGTAGTTTGGGCAACAGATGCTTCCCACATTAGTTTAGTCGCAATTTGATCTAAGCTTTGAATATTTGGGTGGCTGCCATTTCGTTTTCATTAAGATGGTGGCGATATAAAACGTGACACTGAGGGTACTTTGCTAGTGCTACCTTGGTACGAAAGTTGGTTCGATTCGGTTTCTTCATGTTTGAATTGATGGGGGAGGGGTTTGACATGCATACATGGCCACCACCTTGAAATTATTTGGCTGATGACCTTGTATTTTGAGCAACAGACGCCTCCCACATAAAGGTACATTTTTCGATATTTGGTAGGGATCGGAAGGTTAGTTTAGCCATAATTTGATTTAAGCTTAGAACATTTGGTATATTTCTCCGAAATTTGGTAGAGATCAGAAGGTTAGTTTAGCCGTAATTTGATTTAAGCTTTGAACATTTGGGTGGCCACCGATCCCGACCTTAATTTAAATACATTTCACCAATCCAACATGGCGGCCATGCAAAATATTTCACCAGCATCATAGAGGGAGATTCCTTTGCTGGAGCGGGGCCAGCGGCCGGCTACCAGGCGTGCACGCCTTCCGCCAGCCAACCAAACTCGGGCCGCAGATTGCGTGCAGGTAAAAATTTATTTACACGATACAACACCTGTCTGTCAGCTGAAGGAGAACCTTTTCAACATCTTCTGTGAAAAGGTAAGTTCTTTAATCGTGATTTGCTGGAAAATGCACCATTAATTAATGTACTATGTTACGGTTTTTACCTGCGTTCAATCTGCAGCCCAAGTTCGGTTGGCTGGCAGAAGGCGTGCGTGCTCCTGGTAGCTGGCTGCTGGCCCCACTCCAGCAAAGGAATCTCACTGTATAATCTCCAAAACTATTACTGAAATTTTGTATGGGCATCAATCCTGACGAAAATTATAAGGATCATGACACCAACGAAAGCACTTCAAAAATATCACGAAGCTTGATCTACTGTCCCTACAGCGTTGGCGTTACATGGCAGCGTCCAAGAGAGAAAAGTGGTAAGCCCAAAAAAGACTTTAACAAAAAGTAATCTTCTCATTTAATATTATAATCACTTTATCTTTTAACTAAACTATGTAAAGTATTCAATGTAAATTTTAAGGAATTGTGTTGGAATAAACAATTACATTACTATGCAGTTCTAAGCATTTTCTTGTAATTTGTGACCTATTAACACATTATCTCTGTATTATCCGAGGTTTCCCGTATCTGAGGTAGTTTCGGTCCCAATTACCTTGGATGATCATGAGTATACTATATATGAAAATCGACTACATCATTCAAACAAATGAAGGGAAATGTGTATTAAGAAAACCTACATTGTAAACATTACAATATATCAAAACTATATGTGATAAACCAAAAATACAAACAGTGGTAGTATTTTCAAATAGGTTTTCTCAAAACCTGTTTTCTTGACGAACCATGTTATGGCAGAGAGCCCCCCTCAAATTACTGGCATTATCTACCTCATTGAAGAAAGAGCCATCTGTTATATTATTGGACTAAGATCATATTTGTTCTGAGCCCCTCATACATTTTGGTAAATAAATGAATCTCAATTATATAGAGATAGTCAAGTTGCATAATATCCTGCAGGAAAATTGCATTAAAGAGAAACTTGTAACTTATCTAAAGATAAAACATTTCTAGCAAACAGAAACCACAACAGAACATTGAATATTTTAAGGGATCATGCACTCTTCTTTTAAGCTGGAACATAAGGACTGTAACTCATGGTGAATTTCTCAGCATCTGTTTCAGGAATCTACTACTGTAGGTGCTAACTACATCAAGATAATACAACACTGACATGCTTTGCAGTATTCTCAGGCTGTCTCTATTGGTGTAGCTAAAATGAAAGTCTTATTCAGTACCTGTACTTTAAATCTAAAAGGGCTGTTGTATTCTATACCTGTAAACAAGACTTATTAATTTATGCTCCAGAAGGAATGAGATAAGATATTTTTATAGGGAAATTGATCTTCAAACACACAGAATAAAACTTAGATGTCAATGGAGGGTATCCAGAGCTGGAAATTTAAATGACATATAAGCTCACCGAACAAAAAATTAGTCACCTCCTGGAGAGATCATTCTAATACCGTGTAACACTGCCTCTGGCCTCGATTCATTGAGGAAGGGAGTCCACAAGTTTATGCAGGTATGCACTATCTAGTTGAAGCCACTCACTGATTACTAGATTGAAGCCACTCACTGATGACTAGATCTCGGGGATACTGATTTCTATGTTTCACCCACTATTCCAAATAGTCCTACACATTTTCAAAGGGATTAAGATCAGGTGATCTAGTGGACCCGTTGAGGTTCATACAGCCCTGGGAACATGGCATCATGAACCACGTCTGGCCTGAAAAATACCCTCCACGCTCACTGCGGGTTAAACGCACTCGATGCCTTGCATTATTTGAATACCAGCAACATCATGACATGTTGGACCACACTATACGCCCCCAGTCAGCTACTGTCCACTTTTGGTGCTGAGACGTGTAGCTTGAAGACTGGCACACACACACTATTTCACTGCCATGGTTATGGTATATGTCAGTCGTGAAGAGTCACATGACCGCCTGGTACCAGTGCAACACTTTTTACAGCGTTCCAAAGGGACTAGTTTGTTGTCTCAAGAGGGTGACTAATTTCTAATTTTACTTTCTGTCTGGTGAGCTTATTTCTAGTTTAGCCTGTATAAATAAGAATAGAGTGCAAATTACCATATAATCACGGGATGTTCGGACAATTATCTGTGAATATGACATTTATGAATACAATCCATGTCATATCAAAATGCCAGTCGAAACAGTAATGAGATTTTTCATTTCCTTTAAACTGAACTGCTCTGTATTAGAAGTTAGAAATCTGTAACAAAATCAGTGATTTTTGCTATGAAGATACATTATCAGGAGATTTATTCATATGATTTAATTAAATCGGTAGAAATGTTAAAAATCAGTAGGGTTGGCAACCATGGTTTGGGAGACACTAGAAAACTATTATATAAAAAATGAAAATCCACAGCCTGCTTCCAGTCGACCGACCGGGTCAGGGAAGGAACGAATGAGGCCCCCATCTAGCGGCGAGGATATAAACTGTGCTAGCTGCCGAAGCCTGTCGCACTCCCTTGGTGCAATGATTAAATGAATGACAGATAAAATGAAATGATAGTGGAGAGTGTTGCTGGAATGAAATTTTTGACTGGGAAAACTGGAGCACCCAGAGAAAAACCTGTCTGCCTCCTCTTTGCCCAGCACAGATCTCACATGGAGTGACCGAGATTTGAACCACGGACCCAGCGGTGAGAGGCCGGTGTGCTGCCGCCTAAGCCACGGAGGCTTCTAGAAAACTATTATATAATGATGTTTAATACAAAAATACTTTAATTTAGGACATCTTGTTGTTACATGGACATGAATTGCCCATGTTTTGTTGCACAACAATCCAACATACATTCAAAATTACCCTAAAATTAAATGAGTATTTGGTGTAGCACATGATATTCAATTAGCATGGTTCATAATATCTGAGGAAGCCTTCATGTTAAATATTAATTCACTAATGTGGTGGTGGTCCACAGTGTGCCATTGCTGTGATGTCTACACATTAGGCCAGATTTAGGACACAGTAGGCAATGTTAAGTGGTGAAAGTTACTCTCTCTCCCAGCAGGTCAGCTTTCACCTGATGAGGAGGGGCTAAAATTGATGACTTTTGTGCTACCTCAAACAGAAAAACATCTGCTGTTAACCTACCGTACCGGTACATGGTATGATTGTGGTCTGTTCGAGTTTCAATGTTAGGGTAGAATAGGGGAACAACACAGTATTTTTTAGTAAGTTAGTTAGATATTGGAGTTTTAAGTGGTGGAACAGTGAGGTCATCTGCTCCACAGTATTTTTTAACTAATCATTAAAGAGAACAATGAGACCATGGCACTTTTCCCCAGATATTATTAATGAAAATAGCCTGTGTTAATTGTAGAACTTTCCTTCTTGAGAAACTAATTGCCTGAATCTGATTCGTTTTTAATTTTTACCTTTTGAATAGATAGGAGAGTAAGTTTCATTGTGAGGAACCAGAATGGGTAATTCATTCAGACCATTGGACTGTGGAAGTTAATATCACCCTTCTGACAAGAGTTCAATGGCAGTTATCCAGTTGGAGATGGAATAAAGCAGATTTTGGTCCAATGCACAAGCTTCTTTTGAGCCTTCCATAGGGAGCGATTGACCAATGTGTTTCTATAGATAAAGTTGTTGAGCTGTTCTACAATTTCCTATATATTGTCATTAAAGACAGAGTACCTACTCGCCATTTCATAGTGTACAAGTACCCTGTCTTGTACAACTATGAGTCGATGGAAAAAATTAAGTAAAGGCAAGAGCAAGAAGAAAATTCAGAAAATCTCTCTGGGAGAATGATATGCAGTTCTCCATATTAAGGAAAGAGTCAACTTGACAACCTGAAGGTAATTCCTAAGCTGTTTCACTGTTTCTGTTAATGCTAGGAGGAAGTCAATATTTCCAATCAAAAAGCCAAGTAAAAACCCATGATGATGATGGTCAAAACTCAGGGTACAGAGAAAGGACTAGGGCATAGCCAGAAATGATGCACAGCAACTGTAGGTGAAGACTATTGTATCAAGAGTGAGTACAACTAAAGAAATTACTCAATATTTGTGGTTTGCTTTACTGAATGTTGGCAGCATGACAAGCAGAGAAAAGAAACGGGCATTCTTTATAAAAACTAGGAAAAAAGATGATTTGTGTTTTCAAGAGATCAGATTGAGAGAAGAGTAAGCACAGGATATAGGAGATGGATACAAAATCTACAGGGAGTTTGCTGGAAAACACAACTCACCCCAGGTAGCAGCACTGAAATGTTTGTGGCAAGCGAGAAGTCAGCCTGGCACAAAGATTGGCCGCCAACTATGGATCACAGAGGGCTGTTATTGAATCTTGCCGGTCATTCAGGATGCTTGGTGGAAGCTGTTGCAGATCTTGCACAGTTGGATGCGGGTGGCAAGAGAGTAGGTGGGTTGCGTTTCCCGGCAAACACCCTGTAATATAGCAGTGATTGTAAAGAAGAGGAATTATCTTGCCCAGATGCTCGTGCAGAAAATGCACTGTAGACACAATGAACGGAGGAGAGACTAATACCAATGAAACTAGACTTTGGTACCGATATTCATGCTAAGTCTTGGTTGGCATATTACGCAGCACTGTTTGAAACCTCATACAGCTGCGTAATATGCCAATTCAAGCCACAACATCAAACAAGCAAACATCAATGTCCACATGTCATGGATGACATCGTCGACTACACTAAAAAATTCCCCTAGGTACGCACGTGTCGCAGTGTATACTTCAACCAAGACTATTCCCTTCATATCTCTAACTTGTTTAATCTGTCTATTTTGTCACCCTGTTTCTATGTTTGTCTAACTTGTAAACTTTCTTTTTCCCTTCTCTAGTTTCTTGTTCATTGTATTATTTCTGAGAGGCTTGTGCTTGACCAGGGCTACTGTTGTCTTTGCTTTTATGAAACTTCCTTGATTGCTCAGTAGTGGAGTATCCTCCTCCTGATCCTAAAATTGCTGATTTAATTTCCAGTTGAGGAAGTTGCAGCTGTATGAGGTTTCAAACAGTGTGACGTTATATGTGGACACAGTCAGATGTGTTTAAGCGCGAGGTTTGGTAGTGAGTTAGGAATGTTCATAAATTACTTTTAGTTGTTTAATTTAATTGAAAAGTTGCACTGCACTCTTCTAAAGCCATGGTGAGACAAAACCATCGGTTGCTAATTATTTAGACGATGGTCTGAGCAAAACCATTGGTCGCTACTTGGATAAACGACTGTCTAGACGAAAATTACCTCTTGTAGGCCTACCACAAGCATGGGATCTGGGGCATAAGCCCCAGGTTAGGTTTGTGTTTGTATGTAAAGCATTAGTAACACATAGAATTTAACATGTTTGCATCATTTAAAACTTTAGTGTTGTCCATGACGTCATGGATGCCACCAATTAGTGTCTAGGGAATTTTGTAGTGTAAGGTATCGCGATCTATACCGCATGCAAAGCCTCAAAAGAAACCAAATGATAAGCTGATAGGATGGAAGAATAATAAGTATTTCAAGGAAGTGTTGAATGTGGAATATGAGCTAAAATTATACGAAAATGGCAAACTAAACCTAGGAATGACAGTATATGCAAGTAAATGGAATGGGGTTGGATATAAAAAGCCTGAGCTTGAAAGCAAAAATATCAATATCATCAACCACTTCAGGTATCTTGGCTCTGAGACTGATAAGGAAAGGATAAGGAGCTGGTACTGACAGCAGCAAAATACAGTAAATCCACATCAAACCAGACTTGGCTTGATCTGGACAGCTGTTTAATAATATGGTTTTCAATTTCGCATCTGCTGTCATTGATACAAAACCATCAACTTTGATTAACTCCTGGAAGAAAATTTTAATAAATGAAGAGTTGAACCAGTGCTCTAAGTCCACTGTTATTCAATATTATCATAAACTACCTAACAAAACAAATTCAGAAACCCTTACCGTGGAATCTTTTGTACGCGGATGATGTGGCACTAATATCTGACAGTATTTATGACCTACAGGAGACTTTAGACCAATGGAGGAGAGCTCTCGAGTCTAATGGACTGCGCATTAGTAGAACCAAGACCGAATATATGGTATGCGACTTCCACCACAATAAACCCAGTATGAAAAATATGGAAGTTAAATTAGATGGTGAAACCTTACCAAGAGTAACGAAATTTAAATATCTAGGTTCTGTCATTGCTGAAGATGGCACGATAACCACTGATATAATCCATAGGGCCACGTCTGTCTGGAACAAATGGCATGAACTAACAGCAGTTTTATGTGATCCGAAAATACCCATAAGAACGAAGGGAAAAGTTTATAAAACTGCCGTATGACCAATCCTACTCTATGGTAGTGAAACATGGGCTACTACAAAGGCACCTGAGCAAAAGCTACATACCACTGAAATGCGTATGTTACGTTGGGCAGGTGGAGTTACTCTCAAAGATAAAATCCATAACGAACATGTGCGAGGCAGTTTCAAAGTAGCGCCTATAACTGAGAAACTTTTAGAGTCCAGGCTAAGGTGGTACGGACTTGTTATGCAAAGACCGGAAAATCATGTAGTGAAGAAGTGCCTTTCCATGGCTACACAAAAGAGAGGGAGCGGCAGGCCTCAAACAACATGGATGACGAATGTCCAAAGGGACATGAAAGTATTGGGCCTATTTGCTGATGATGCTTTAAACGAAATGACTTGCGCCTCAGGATTAAGAAAGCCGACCCCGCGTAACGGGAAAAGGCGAGGAGGAAGAAGAAGAAGAGTTGAACCAGATACGGCTAGATTGGAAACAGGATTTTCACAAGACTCTCCACCAAGACGGTGAAAATTCAGTAACACTGGAAATCATTGAGTTGTGGCAAGAAGCAGATGATCCAGGTTATCACATTTTAACACAGGAGAAGATCATTGAAAGTATGATAGCTGCAGAAAGCTCTGAATGGATGGAGCAGGTGATATTATTAACCCTAAGCCAAAATGTAGTGAAATTAAAGACCATATAAACATTGTCCTTAAATACATTGAAGATAACAATGAAAACATATCTGCCTATTATCAAATAGTTGAGGCATCCGTGTAAGTAAATTATTAAAGAAATTAATGTCAAAGGAAGACAACAAAAGATCAGCAGTTTCTTCATACCAGTAAGCATGTCAAAATGAGGTAGGCCTATATGAAGGTGTGCCTTGATTGCCATGTTCTAATTCTGTACTGCACTAGTTATTCTGTATTTTGTAGGGCCTAATACTGTATATCATTATATCTTGTATACTAAAAAAACCTTTGATTTACTTAAATTTAAAAATAGTGTGCTAAACAGTTTTTAATTATGGACCTTGGCTCATTTCATAGGATATTTTGTTCAGTTTGGACAACCTAAAGCCCCAATTAGTCTGGATTAATGATGTTCTACTGTACATGCGATTTAAAATTTAATTAACAAATCGATAGGTCACAATTTAGGTATTGAATCATACCTCAACTCTGTGTACTACTAGATAGACTACTTCTTGAGTGACTCATTGAAATAATGTGCACTAGAAGTGAGCATATTGAATTGTATAGGGACTGATAACATTGATGTTAGGTCCCTTAAAACAATTACCATCATTATTTAATTGCACATGAAGACTCAGAAGATCACCAATCATAAGAGAAACCAGATGGACAACATCGTGGAAAACATATATAAATATAGGTGAAGATGTATCAAATCAGAAGACCCCTTTTGATGGGAAAAATGCAAGGAATGTGAGATTTACTGCACATGGCACTCACCCCACAACGGATGAAAAGCACTATCAGGATGTAAGGGGACTACACAGGTTCAGAGTAAGCAATTTTGAGAAGGGTGACATCTCTGACAAAAACCTAGACAAACACTGTGAATAATTCCTAGTGAACCTACTGAGAACAGAGTTTCCTAGAAAAAAATCCACCACCAGGCAAGTGAACTGGAACTTAAGTTATAATTTTCATTTTACACTCCCCATATAAAGTTGGAGCAGTGACAGAAAAAATAAAAAAGTAATATGCATATGTGTAATGAGTATCATTACCATGAATAGTGAACAACTGCATGCAATCAGATAGTGGTAAGAATAATAATTGGCAACGAAATAAACAATCTATCCCCACCTGAGATAGCTGCCGGGAGCATTTCCAGTGGCAGAGAGCCACGTCGCCTGGCCAAAAATTCTTCTGGGTTGCTATCAAGAGGTTCGCATACTGTTCTCCTTGCCAGAACTTCACGGCGCCAACGCTGCCAAGCTACACTGTCGCTGCTTGCTTCCGTTCCGCGCGTGTTAAACATCTCGGGACCACCAGAACTGCGCCTGCGTAAAAGTTTCTTACGGCTCCTGGACTTCCCGCTACTCGAACTCCAACCCAGGCTAACACCATCCAGCTTTTTCAGTTGTGAGTCTGATTCAGTTGGTGCCGAGCCTCTCCTGACAGACAGACTCTGCTGGTGGTTACTGGTAAGTGGAAGGATGTCTCTTGTAGCACCAGATTCTCGCTTTTGATGGCACATATCATCATTTCCTTCACTGGTCCCTGGAAAAGTTGATGATTTGCTTATGTATTATATTTGAGGAATCCAGATGATGATGTAGTGAATATATAACACTTGATATTTGAGACAAAAATGCAAACATGCTTCATACAGTTTCTGCATGTTGCCACATTTAATGTACGGTATCAAACTCATTTGTTCTGCATACAGTAGCTTCAAAAGATGTTGATGAAGCATGGAATAGCAGTACATACAACATTCAAGATGTTGTTGTTCCTTATTTTTGTGGCTGCATCAATCATAGTCATATAGCCCTGTGTACTTGGGTATGTGTGGAATTTGTGTGACAACCTGTGTTATTGTGATGGCTGTACTAGTGTGTGTACAATGTTCAAGAATTTCAGAACTTGTTTCCCTGTTACCTTAGTCCTAAGTAACGAGAATTGTGGAGAAACTATGTGATGGGAGATCATACATTCTTACATAGTTCAGAAAGGTTTTTATTGATACAGTGTTACTTCACAGCCAACAATCACATGCAACATACAACACACTTATTTTATATTGTGCTTAGACAGTTAACATTTAAATTAAGAAGATGGAAAATGTGAGAAAGACTAGAAACAGAAACTAGTTTAGGAAAGATGAAAAGTAATACACATATACATCAAAGAGTATTATTTGAAGTACTGAAAATATTATTCTCCTCAGTCAAAGAGTGTAATAGTAATATTTTCACGGAAACACATTCCCTTGTTTACAGAAAACTGAGTGATCTTTTGTCAGTAGTAAATTCTCCCACAGAGGAGAGAGTTCAAATTTTCATGAAAGGGATACTGTACTCATAGCTTGGTACCAGGTTTAAAAATTTTCCTGTGTTTTACTAAATACTAACTGAAAGATCATTCATCTGGATTTTAAAATATACACACAAATACACAGTTGACTATGGAAATAATAATTATTATTATTACCATATTTAAGGAGTTCAATCGTATTTTCAGCATTATTCAAGAAAACGGACACATACAGTTAACAAACAGATCATGTGCAACACACTTTGCTTAAGACAATTCATTCTACCTACAACATAAATCAGTGATGAATATGTTTCACTTTCCTTATATTTTCATTGTTTACTCAATTTATTGGTATGACAATTTTATTTCATGGATTTTGCATTGTTCAAAATTACAATCTTGCAATATGTAGGCCATAAAGTCAAGACACAGATTAATACTCAGCAATTCTTTTAGGTTTATGCCGTGTCTTGTGTGGGGTTTCACCTAGGAACACCAAGCTGGCTCATCAGAGGGGCTCTTGGTGTCCATGTCCGGACCCCCACAGGAGTAGCAAACTGCGCGCTACCTCCCTTTTTATGAAGGGCACTTGCGCCTCTTTACTGCGAGAGCTAAAAGCTCAAGCAGCCTTAACCTCCCTCTGATGAGCCAGCATGGTGTTCCTAGGCAAAAACGCCACACAAGACATGGCACAAGCCTAGAAAAATTGCTGAGTTTTAATTCACTGGCCATGAAAGCCAATATACCATCTTTTTGGAAGACTCAGATTCATCGTCACCTGCATGCAAGTCCTGCAGAACCCTAAGGCCAGGAAGAGAACTTTTGTATTTTTGAGAATGCGAAACTCCATGACCTATACCTTCGGAAGATGTTGTATGTTTATAAAATGCAGTAATACTGTACTACTGTACAGATTTACTACGGTACTTCACATTTTATGATGATACACTAAGCACTGGTTTGGATCACTTCCATCACTGTTTGTTATAATCATAACACAACACTGAAATACACATGACATATAACATAAAAAGCACATTCTATTACAACATGCTGTGAGGAAATTAGGGATACCTATCCTTACATGACAAGGGAGGAAAAAATCAGCATAAAATATAAATTTCATGTAGGCTAAATTTAAAAACTAATTCTCTCTTGGTGCATTATAGGGATATCAATATCATTAGACATCTTACATTAAAATTTGTTTGCATCATGTTTGCACTTCCATATATTTTACCTATACATTCGAACAGCTTCTGAGATATAGGCCTACATATTGAAGAGATACCGGTACTATTGAATTCACATAAGCCTCTATGTTAGTTGTGAAGTAATCAAACACAGAAACCCACAGAAAGCCATTTCATTACATTACTTGAAAAGAGCTAATTCACTGCATTTCTTCCAATTTATTACACTCACCAACAAAAAAGTGAAACACTCAACTTTTTCTTGAAGTTCTTGTATTTCTTATTCCTACGTTGTAAATACACCAAATAACACTCTTCTATTTGTATGTATTTAGTATTTTTGACTCTTAAACCATTGTACTTGTAGCATTTGTCATGTAAGGGAAAAACCTAAAAATTAGCATTTCATTCATTGTCGAAGGTTGTTGAATACAGGGTTACTGTATGAATTTTGGGTGACATAACGTCTCTCAACACAGTGGATCACATTAAGCAAAAAGTTTTCCCTCTCTGTTCTTTATTATGCTAGGCATATTGTGGATGACACTTCAATTGTCTCCAGGAATTTACATATTCATCTTTCTTTCTGCAACAGTGACACTTTGGAGTCCCTCCAGATTGTTAGGTACAGCATCATAACGATAGATATGTCTTTCCAAGATGTCTAGATGCTGTTTTGAATAAAGTTAAAGGCAGGCCTACTCAATGCGACAAAAACATCCAGTATATAGCTGAATGTTGTCAAGGAAAATCATGAAGAAATCACAAGTGAATAGAGCACAGGACAGAACATGCTCATTCAGTTTGGACCAGTGTGCACCAAGGCAATGGGAGAGTAATCTCATTCTGAATCCAACCCAACCCATCATTAGTGAAACTTCATTGAAGACCATCAGTGAAAATCATTTGCATGACCTCCTTCAAACTCTCTCCCTTTCATTTGACAATTTTAGGATGGATTTTTATACACCAGTGAATAACAAACTGTGTCACAGCATCTTTTCCCATTCAGCATGTAGACACATGAGTGCAAGACAAGCAATACATAGCTGTCTGGCCAACGTAAGACCTGTGGTAGGTCTCTGGGCCTCCAAACCTGATTTGGATACCCTTTGTTATACTGTTTGCTGGCTTAGGTTAAAATCCTACATACCTTGGAGAAGATTTTGCCATTTAACTGCTGTTGTACATCTTGTTTATAGAGTAAGTCTTCTGCAATAGATCTGATATTCTCAAAACCATTGCAGAGCTTGGTGGACACTACCAAATTATACATCAAGTTTATGAGCAATATATCAGAAGCTCTATCCATTCCAGGATATAGTCATTCTTAGCACTAGATTTAAAACTGACTGTATACAGGGTAAAATCATTACAGATTGTTCCCAGGTGATTTATTTTCAATTCTATTCATACAACGCAACCACACAGGTTTTCCAATCAGAAATGCTTATTTTTAATGTTTACATAAAATATGCAGGAAGACATAAAAAACAATTGATGAACTCATATTTTACAAAGACTCCAGTTCTTATGGAATGTTGTTGTCAAACATAACAAACTAGAAATTCCAGTAATCATTAAAATGAGAATTGAAATTATAATGAAGTGTTCCACTTTTTGCCTGTGAGAGTACTTTAACAGAAGAATTATATCCAACAGTATGAACCATAATTACCCCATCTCCATGCCAACCAACTTTAAAGGAAGACAGTAGTTAAGATATACATATGGTATATCTTAAGTCATTAAGGGAAAGCTGTCTGAACTTTCATTCAGAGAAAACAAAACACCACTGGATTTTTTTTTCACGTAGATGTGACTTCACCAGAATTACTATTACTGAGATATCCATGGTGCATATTACTAAGTATGAAATACATAGTAAGGTGCCAAAAATTTGATAAGAGATCACTTTTGACTTTGAAAGTTTTGTGTCACAGTTTTCTCAGAGATATCACTTTTCAAAAAAAAAAAAAAAAATCCAAGTGGATACAGTACTTGGTAATTCAATATATATGTGAACTGATAAAAACTACCAGCATCTGTAGTATATCAGTCATACATGCCATGCGACTTACTCATCCTTTGTTGGTACCAGCCCAGTAACTATCAGAAAAGTTCTCAGATGTGACCACCATCTCTACAGGATTGCAGTATATGATATTAAGCAAACATTTAGCAATGTGGTATTCTACCTGGGGGGTTATGCATTGGATTGAAAGACAAACTAATGGCAAACAAGGTTTCAAAAGAGATAATGGAAAATGTATTGGTGCTGATTATTGTTTTGAGGAGTATAACATCAATGTTCATTACTTCATAGCATACAATTGTTCTTGCTGAAGAATGTAAAAAGGAAGAATTCTAACTGCTCAAAGACTAGAGATGTTGAAAAGGCAGGGAGGAAACCATCATGAAATATAGAAAAATCAAACTCTGTCTAGGTCTTGGCTATTCTATAAATAATACCATAACAATCATTGAAGAGATAGAAGCCATTTTTCAGTGTTGCCTAATTCTATTTAAGAAAGCTTTCCAGTCACTCAACACAAATTGTGCCCAATTATATTGGGTGGGATACAAGAATTTATATACACTAACCTGAAAGAGAAAACGAGTTATTATTACAAACTAACACGCTTTTATGTACACAATGGGTTACCTTCTTAATTGGATGACATGTTTCAAACATCAAGCGTTAAGATGTTTATGAAATACACTTAAAGACAAATATACCGGTATATATACGGTACAATGTTTATATTACATAATTTTGTAAAAGCTTGTGTAACACATCAAACTTATTTACAGACAGTATAGTTTACTTCTATGGTTGTACATTATTATTAATGTGGTTTAAGTATGTAGCCTGTGAAATATTGAATTGTTATTGTGAATAACTTCAGTAGTTATGCTGTCTACACTATTTTGTTATTCTGTCTACACTATTTTGTTATTATGTTCTAAGTCACCGTTCCTATTTAAGCTAGTGGTCTAATTGTATTGTAATATATTGTGTGGTGAATATACAAATGATACACTGCACTAAATGGAGTTAAAATTATGCCAACTTATCTGGTTTTAGAAACGGATCCTTGTAGTGTCCGTCCTCAATGCACACGCTCGCCAGACAATAATAATAATAATAACAATAATAACTTGTTCTTTTCATGTTATTGTATACTTGTATCCCGCACAATTTGTGTTGACCGACTGGAAAGCTTTCTTTAATACCATAGCAATCAGACGAGAGTAAGTGGTGGATGTTCAGCTGGAGTCATACTGTCGTCCACATATACTCCTGGGAGGTTGGTGTAACTTAACGAGCACAATCCTTGAAAATATCGGATGCAATATTTTACATGCATGCACTGAACTAGAAGATGATCTGACAAAATAATTTCCACAAAAGAAATCCTAAAACAATATACCATATATACCCGAATGTAAGACGAGGTTTTTTCCCACTTTTTGTGTTATAAAAATTTGGGGTCGTCTTATAATCAGGGTATTAATTTTTTTTTTTTAAATTGTTATTATTATTTGCAAAGTAGTATGTGGTGTTGGCATCTTGTAACTCGCAACAAATCAATGCGTTAATGAAGATTAAAATGTGGTTTGTTATGTTTAATTACCATGCATATACGAATAGCGTACATTTTGAGTTAGGATTTACGCATACACGTCATTTTAAGCGGATAAATTATATGTTCGAAAGCATACGGAAATATGTTTTAAAACAATCTTTACAAGAACAACCAGTCAGTTTTACGAGCAGTAATTGAGTGATCAACGTATCTTAATTTAATAACGTCTCCCATTCTTGAACAAAGAAATTATAGAATATGTCTTGGAAAAGCGGGCAGAGGGATTTCCGATAACACGAGACGTTATAAAAATGAAAGCAAGACCTTAAGGGCATATATTGTGCAAGTTATGAGTTAGCGAGTATTTTTTTGAAAAAATCTGTAAGAGGCAGTTGACAAATAGGCCTCGTATTATATTCGGGGTCGTCTTACATTCGGGTATATACGGTAATTCGGTTTTTGCTCTTAGCTGTTTGACTACACTGTACACAAGCAATCCTTTTGTTCACATTTCACATTATGAAGCAGTGAGGAGTTTAACATTTACAGTAATATTATAAACTAATATAATAGTAATTGCTGACTGATAGTGAGGTCGCTTGTTAAAATGAATGGAATTTTGGATGTTTGTAACCTTAGTTGTCTGTGTGTTCAACCATTTGTACTGTGGAAGCAGCCACAATAATAATCATATGTGTTTGGTTCACACTATATTTTCATTCCCAAATGAAATTGCATAATATTTGAATGACATCAGACAAATATCTCATGTTTTTTGATATAACCTCATTAAATTTTTCACAAGAACTTATTCCATCTTAACTCATTAGTTGAACAAAATCATACTCCCCTTCATCAATTGTCTATTTCGGGCCCTTTAGGTTGCTCATTCCCCATAAAGTGGGTCAATCAGTACCAATCTATGGACAAGCAAGGGCTATGTGATCATTGCGCAGGAAACTGCTATAGACATTGAAGCTAGCTGCTAACCACCTCGAGGCCCACCTACAGTAGTTACAGAACTAGCTTTGGGGATAACATTTATGACCAAACCCAGCCGACGTTTCAGTTCTGCGAGGTGTTTTATATTTCAATACTGCCCCACAGGTAGCAGTTGTTGTTGTTCACTTTTTTCTTCTTGCTTTAAGTAGAGTTAGGACATCTCCATCAAACCCAGATTTTATCTGGAGTGAAGGTGGAGAAATCCGAGGGCTGCTATCAGATATCAGGGCCATCATGATGGCCATAAGTGTTCAGAGCAAGATTCAACCTCCCTCTCTCACACGATGCATGCTCTTTTAAGTAAGTACCATTTTGATACATACAGTATACATATGAGCCGTTGAAAGCCCAAGTGGTGTAACTCCTCGCGGAATAACAGGCAAGTCGAACCTTTGTGGCTGACAGACGCAATGCTCACTTCCAATGCTTCACACACACTGGCCCTGAGCTATGCCTGCTTGCCATAAGGTTTAGACTTCCCTGTAATTCCGAGAGGAGTTACACCACTTGGGCTCTCAACGGCTCATATATAAAAATGAATTTTTGTGTGTTTGTTCGTCTTTTATGCGTTCATATACCATTCATCAGATTGTGATGAAATTTTGGTGAGTTGTTGTGCCCACTCCCAGGAAGGTTATAGAATTAGTAAATTCATTTTACAATGGATGGCATGCGAGTAGTTTCAACAATGAGTGTTGGCGCGCAAATCGTTTCAACAAAGTCCCGCTTGCGTTCATATATCATTCATCTGTTTGTGATGAAACTATGGTGAGTTGTTGTGCACACTCCTGCGAAGGTCTCTGAATTTGTAGACCCATTTTATAATAGATGGCACGCAAGTAGTTTCAACAACTGAGTGTTGGCGTGCGAATCGTTTCAACAAAGTCCCGCATGCGTTCATATACCATTCATCCCATAATGATGAAAGTTTGGTGACTTGCTGCTCCCACTCCTGCGATGGTTTCTGAATTAGAACATTCATTTTCCAATAGATGTCGCGTGAGTAGTTTCAGCATATGAATGTTGGCGCGCAAATCGTTTCAACAAAGTCCCTTATGCGTTCCTATACTATTCATCTGATTATGATGAAATTTTGGTGAGTTGTAGTGCGCACTCCCACGCAGGTTTCTGAATTAGTTTTTAATAGAACAAAGCAATGAGGCCAAAAATTTGTGTGTCAATGAGGTCACAAAAAAAAAACCAGGGAAGTTCCTCAGTTCGCACCAGACGGCTGATTGATGCTACTGTATATGTGCATAGGCAGAAAATGCACCATTATTAATTAGTATTGTTGGCACGTGAGCCGTTTTACCAAAAGACATTGGAATAGGCAGCACTGAAATCATTTCAACAAATGTGAATGGGCGCTCTGTTACAGTGGATGAATTGATAGATCTACCAACAGAATAAGAAACTAGCATACTTTCTTAATTATATTTATGTTCGACCCTGACTATTATATGTCAGCAAACTGTACTATAATGCGGCTCATTATAACACTAATTTTCATTATGAAACAGTTTCTCCCACCAATCAGAGCTCAAGAAACAGTTGTTTGACCAATTAGATGCGCTAAGTTCCACGGCCTTCTAATTTAAATTTCACTGCCTGGCCTTGTGTCATAGTAGGGTAATCGAGGAGGCCAGGGTCAAATACAAGGCATTCTCTGCATCTCATGCACTCTGTTCAGTATATAAAACTGGCGAAATCTGGACAGATATTTATGAATATTAATGTTCGAACATAAAACAGTTATAATAATTATCGAGTGGGAGAGGAGAGATGTTTCTGGTGACTGCTAATGAAGAGAAGAGATAGGTTGGTAGGACACATACTAAGACACCCAGGAATAGCAAGCTTAGTTATGGAAGGAAGGGTCGAGGACAAGAACTGTAGGGGTAGACCAAGGTTAGAATATGTTAAACAGATTGCCTCGGATGTAGGGTGTGGTAGCTATGTAGAGATGAAACGATTAGCTCAGGACAGGGAGGCATGGAGAGCTGCATCAAACCAGTCAAAAGACTGAAGACTCAAACAACGAACAATTATCGTCGAACATAAACAGTCGCATGCAACTCGCCTATAATGGTAATTAAGACACTCGCATGGAAATTATAAAACTCGCATATGCTCGTTTTATAAACATACTCGTGTCTTAATTATTGCCATTATAGGCTCGTTGCATAATGTACTATTACGTGATCTTTACGGGGAACGGCTTTTCTGGTTTTCTTTCTTTCTCTCTCTATAGCCACTAAGTTTGTGTCTTTTTGACATTTATTATTGGTGTTTTACATAGAGGCAATGTTAGAGTAAGAGCAAAGCTACTCAGTGGTAGTGGTAATATGCTGTTGTTGATCGTTGATGTTAGCCTATGGTGATAAGGAATGTATTACTTTCAACAGAAAAGAATGTACATTTTAAAAATATATTTAATTCTATGAGATTAAAAGAATATTTTCTATCTTGATCATGTTTATAACAATACGAACATACAATTCGAGCAAAGCAGCCTACAACTGTTCTCTATATCAAGAGCGAGTAGAATACTCAGCATGGTGCCTTACATATCTTCTCGATCACATCGTAAAGCGGGCAATTTCAAAATTTAATTACAAATAAATCATGGCATTGATGAGTGAGCCATCACTAAGTTTAGTGTTTATATAATTTTTGCAAGCGAAGCTGCGACGGGTAATGCTAGTATATATATAATGGAATTTTTAAACAATTTCATTTTTACATGTAAGCCTGCACCATAAAGTACTTCTCAACATTATTTCCACGCATATTATGGCACTTATCACATAATGAAACCATCTTCTGAATTCCGTCCTCATAGAAATCTTGCCACCTGATGTGCCAGCCACTGCAGCACTGCCGTTTTAGGTCATCATTGTCGTGGCGCTGATTTCCTAAATGCTTTTGCAAGTGCAGGAACAAGTGGTAGTCACTAGGTGCTAGGTCAGGCTAATACGGAAGATGATCAAATTGTTCCTTACCAAATGAAGTGATGTGGTCTCGCGTTCGATTAACCGTGTGAGGGTGGGCATTGTCATGAAGCAATAGAATTCCCTTTTTAAGCACGCCACACAATTTGTTTTGGATTACAGGATGGAGTTTATGTAAGATCTCACAATAGGTCTCGACATTTATTGTGTCACCCCAGTGCAAAAAATCCACAAACAACAAACTCTGCCTATCCCAAAGCACAGTGCACATAATTTTTCAAGTTGAAATTGTTTAATTGAACTTCACTTTCTTGGGTGATGTTGAGTATTTCCATTCCATGGATTTCTGTTTTGATTCTGGCATAACATAAGGTGACAATTCGGCTTACAAACACATCACCTTTAATACTGTACTGTTCAAGGAAAGTCAAAGCACTGCCTACGTGCATGATTTTGTGCACCTCCGTCAGCACAACTTCTGATAATTTAAGCATCCTGCCACTATTTCATAAAGAACCCTCCTTGAAATTTCAGGAAACTCACAACATAATGAAGAAATCATAAAGAGTGTGCTTTCTCGAACTATTGCATGAACTTTCTGCACCAATTCTTCAGTCATGACAGATGGTCGCCCGCTACGCACCTCGTCATGGACATTAGTACGGCTTTCTTTACATGCTCTAACCCATTATCTTACCATTCCTTCGCTCAGTGTGTTCTCTATACACTCCACTAATCTGACAATGAGTTTCAGCTGCTTTCACGTCTTTTGCATTTAGAAAACGAATCACAGCGCATACTTCACACTCAGCGGGACCATTAATTATTAAGAGGCCTTGCCGAACGATGATTGCAATGCTGCAGTGGCCATATTTAAAAACGGTATTTACCTAAATTACATGCCTCATATTTAGGAAAGATAGTGGACGGTGTTATGCACCAACCGGCTAAGCGACAATTAACGAAAAACTGAATACTTACACCATCTATTGCCTAACTGCCTATTGCCTAACTGCTCCGATACTCACGGAGCTCTGTTTTAATTTACACAGTTGTAGCAGAAGAAAAATGTAAGTGCTATTCTCATATTGTGGGGATACAAGTTTTGCATCAACCATCTATCGGCTTTATTAAAAAATTCATTCACCAAGATTGTTATGGCATTTTGTAACATCCGGCTAAGCTACATTGCACTTCATTTTTCTGTCTCTGCATATTAGCTGGCAAGCTGATTAGTAGCCTATTTTGGTTACACTGATTCTTTATTGAGAAAAGGTGGGCTGTGTTTAGGATTGGCTAGTGGTAGGCTTGTAATCTAGCATGATGACTATGAGAACACGCAAAATACTTGTGTTAATGTCCGAGGAACAGCTGGAGGAGATATCCAGTAGAAATGAAAGGGATATGTCCTTTATATCACAGGTATGTAGTGTAAATTTATTGCTAAGCAGTGCATTATCATTTAATTACTGCATGAATGGTATTTATTGTATCACACTGTAAGTATACAGTTGCCTGTTTGAATTTAAGTAAATTACTTTCACCAACCAGTGTACTAAAACTGTACAGCTTTCGTTAAGTTAATATTTAATTTGAAGTCATCTAATAAGGCCCTGAAGTAGATGTCCTAGCAAAGGTGGTAAAGGTGTGCCTGGAAGGATGTGGGTTCGATTCCTAGTCAGATAGAATTTAGAAACAAGACTACCACTTCCTTCTTCTACTACTTCTTCTATGTGTTTTATGCGTTGGACTCTTTATTTGCCTTCCTCGAAGGATGGGTTATGGGGCAATTGAATTGATATTGCAGTCTTTGCCCTCGATTAAGTGCTGGTCTAATCATTTCCTATGATTCACGCTTTCACGTTCCAGAAAATCAGACTCATAATATTAGAATACTGTAATAGAATTCATTATATCTTATATAAAGCCTTAGGAAAGTAAGGTATCATGTTGTTGCAAGTAGGAAGAAGTTGTATGGGTGTAGAAAATGAGGATACTCTGTCGCCTGCAACAAGTTGCTCTATCGGAAGAAACCAATGAGAACCATTTTCAAGTGATCCCATTGAACTTGCCCCTCTGTTACCTGCTATTTATGATTTTTTATTTCGCTGATAGTGAGGAGGTACGTGCTCTTCCATCAACAAACAACATTTTCAATCTTCAAGGCATCGAATATTCTAACACATTTGAACCAAATTACGTGAACAATTCTATTTATTTCCCAAACAGTGATAATGATTCAGTACAAGCGAGGAATGAAACAGATCAACATGTCGTAGAGAACTGTCGAACCACTTCTGAAGCAATATTTTATACCCCGTCACAAAAACAGTTAACTCTGTTAATAGTGTGGAAGCTGGAAATGAAAGTGTCAACGATTCCATAGCTGAGTTTCCCTCATTAATCACGTCACCCCAAAATGAGAGCAGACCAAGAAAGGGACAAAAACGAAAAGTACCTGATCAAAGCAGGGCTGCCAGAAAAAGAAAATGCCAGGTAAACAAGTCATATGTTAGCCAACATGGGAAGGTTGTTGATGCTAATGGATTTCGTGACTTTCATTATGTCACGAAAAAGTAGGCATAGAAGATAGAAGGAAGGAATTTGACAATTCTTGGGAGTTTAGAATCTTATGAAGCTAAAGTTTTGTTCATTTCTAGCAAAGTATACAGAGTCGAAGTAAATAGAAAGAGAGTCAAGGCAACAAGCAGAAGAACCTGTACTAGAATTTACACTTTGGCGGGTGTGCGAGTGTGCAAACAAACTTTCACCCAAACTCTTAGAATATCTGGGGACAGGATTGACGATTATCTGAAGAAAAAAAAAAAACTAGAAATTTCCAAGTTAATAAAGATGGTAGGAAGAAATCCAGCACTGTAAATAGATTGCACGAAAGAAAGTTAGTTGAAGAAATCTAGCGCTGTAAATACAGGGTGTCAGGGAATGTTCTCCGCAGTGTCTTGGCACTGCTACGTTAGGTGAGAGCTGGAGATTAGTTGGCAGCACGGTTGCTGCCGCCGCTTGTGTCAAAACAAAACAAACAAAACACAGTCCACTTAGAGATTCCTCTTTCTTGAGCTAATTTGCGTATTGATTTACTTGGTCTTCGCAGCATTATATCGGAAATTTCATCAAGTTTTTCGTCTGTTAACAGCGTAGGCCTGCCTGTTCCTGGTACATCATGAACTGAGCCGGTCACACTAAATTTACTTATCAAATCCCGAACGGTATCCCGGTTTGGACACTTTGAATTAGGAAACCGCGCCTGAAATTTTAGTTTTACATTTTCTGTAAACCGATCGCCTTTACGAAAAACGTATTCCACCAAAAACGCTCTCTCTTCAGTAGTAAACATTACCGCCTGTATCCTGTTGCACTTCCAATATTCTAAACGCTCCCTTACTGCATTCACACTGACGCTTTCCACAGCACAGCACAGCTCACATGTGTGTTCGGATATCCTGTCGACCTTGGAGAAGACAAGCTAGTACCTGGCTGTCGGCGAGTGAGCGAAAGGTCTGCCAACTTAACTCCAGCTCTCACCTAACGTAGCAGTGCCTAGGCACTGCGGAGAACATTCCCTGATGCACTGTAGATTGCACGAAAGAAAGGTGGCTGAAGTAATCAGCCACATAAACCAATTCTCTAGGTATAAGTCACACTATTGCAGAACACAGACATGTTACCATTTCAGTCATGTACGGTCTCTACAAAAGTGAAAAATTGGAGCCTGTGTCACTTTCCTCCTATAAGAAAATATTTTATTCTAAATTCAAAGCATGAAAGAAAGACACCTATAATATTTGCGATTCTCTGAATGCTCAACTGAAAGGTGATGAGAACTCGCTTCATCGAAGGAAAAAATTATAGATCCATCAAGAAATGGCATGTTCAGAAATGAAGAATGATATGAAGGACAAAGATTTAGCGGTTGTGACATTCGACCTCCAGCAGACTCTACCTTTGCCAAGAATCTCCACCGATATTGAATTCTACAAACGCTTATTGTGGCTGTACAACTGTGGAGTTCAAATAAAGGCTACTGCTATGTCTGGGTAGAAGGGCAAAAGAAGTAGGGTCTTGTCTCCAACAACATCTCATGGAAAATGTATACGAGGGAAAGAAACATGTAATATTGTGTATTGTGGTCTAATTCATGTGGGTGGGGGCAGAACAGGAATATAAAGCTTGTTCTTATGATGAAGACTAGCCTGGCTTCACATCCAACATTGAAAACAATTTGAATGAAATTCCTAGTACCTGTGCACAGTTTCTTGCCCAACAATAACAACTACGAAGACATAGAGTGCTCCTTAAAGTTTCAGCAGCGATTGTACACTCCAGATGATTATATACAAGCAGTGCTTTTTTTTTTCAGGGGGAACGCGTACCCCTTAAAAATTTGAAAACTGTTTGAAAAAATATTGGTACATTTGTATCTAGTCCGGCAAATATAACTTCCGACTTGAAAGTTCATCGATCAGCTGGCGTCAACGTGCTGTTCACAACAGCTGGAGAAGATTTAGATTTATCCTCGATTTAAATAGATTTGTGAGGTTTGAAGCCATTTTTCAGTGTTGCCTAAGTAAACAAAAGTTTGGTGCTTTTCAGTCGGTCAACACGAATGTACCCAAATAGAGCTGGGTTATGCCCTGATCCTGAAATAAATTACATAAGATTAATAAATACACTAGGATGACCAGTTTCGATCGTCAAGCGATCATCATCAGATCCATTACACTTAGGCTATAACATCTATGTTTGAGAATACAGGTGAAAAATATATACAATATGTACAATTATTTAGTTGCAGTGTGGTAATGCAACAGTCGGTGTATGTTAAATATGGTATATCTAATGTTAGGTAAACTTCTAAAATAGTGATGAAAATCCGGAATTTGTCTGTTAGGGGTGATTATATGGTTTTACAAAATCAACTATGGTTATACAGAAATAATGCAAGCTTATACTTATCGAGTTGTCTCTTTAACTGGAACTTGAAGCAGTTGTGTGTTGCCATAGACACCAGTTGTAGTCGACTAACCCCGAGTGTTCGCTGGGTGGAACTGGTTTTCCCCTTCCTCCCCCTTTAGTTGCTATGATCTTCCAGAGGTCAGTGCCATGTATATTTGTGTGACTTTGCCAAATCTAGATAAAAGTGTATGCTATTGAATGCAGGAGTCTGCAACTACTAAAGACCGTGGAACTATCTTCGCCACGCATGGGCTAAAAAGCCATTTCTCACTAAGCGGTACACGGTCTATTGAAGACGTCCCGGCACCTTTAATACTGCCGCGCATATAGGCCTAGGTTTATTGCAGAAAAATGTACATAGTACACCTGATCCAAATAACATTTACCTATAAACACCGCTATTTTCCCCCTTTTTTATCTAGCTTGGCTGTATCGCTAAGTTGTGTCTTGTTTCCGACAGGGTGTGTTTTTTAGTAGAGCGAAAAGGGGTGAACTCTCCATAAAAGTGTGTTCATTTAGATTGTTGGGATTGTTTTGTTTGGCTAGGTGAATCTCGATTGCTTCTTTTATGTCGAGAGCTCTGCCTTTCGATTCGTGATGAATTATTTTTAGATCAGTCTCGATGTTATAAACCTGCTACGATCAAAAGAGCCTGCGCAAAGCACACTTCCCCTCGCATTCACTTCGAGTGGATCTGCGACGTCACAGAGGAGCGATGGAGGGGGTCACATGCTATCTGGCCGCCGTACCGAGCACACTGTGTAGACGCGCCAATTCGTTGCCAATTGTGTACCGTATCCATTTTCAAGCTCTTATTGTTTTGTCAGTTTTATAAAGTTTTCTTTCTTTATTGTAGTCCTATAATCCCTTGTTGTGTAGCGTGTATTTTATTGGTAAATGTGTTTATGTATATAGTGTTGTGTACATGCTATTCTAGTAATAGTATAATTTGATTTTCGACGACCATTAAGGGGACAAGCTAGAGAAATAGTCTATAACGTAACTGCTCACCTACGGGAACAAAAAACCGTTCATAAACTGAATTATAATGTTGTGGCTTCAACAAGTGAAGCAACGGGTGTTTCAAAGTCACTCGTGAAGCGTATAATAGCGGAAGGGAAGACGTCTATGGCCAAGGGTCGGCTGCAGATTTCTACACCTGATGGCAAAAGAACAGTCCATAAGAAAAGGATCGAATTAGATGACTTCGATAAAGGTAAGATACGTCGGAAAATAAGTGAATTTTACGTGATGAAAAAAACTGTACCTACACTGAAAAAACTGAACAGGGTGTTAAAATCAGAAGAAATACTTGACTGTAGCAGAGAGTATCTTAGAAGGCTGTTGAAAGAGATGGGGTTCCGTTGGACTAGGTGCAGTAGTTCTCGAAAGTTGTTGATAGAGAAACCTGATATCGTGGCATGGAGAGGAAGGTACCTCAAACAAATTCGTCAGTACAGAGAGAATGGTCGGAAAATAGTGTATTTAGATGAGACATTCGTTCATTCTACTCACTCTGTCCCATCGTGTTGGCAATCTGATACAGAGCTGGGAAAATTACGGGCTATAGGGAAAGGCCCTCGCATTATTGTTGTGCATGCTGGGGGAGAGGAAGGCTTTGTAAACAACGCCTTATTGATATTCAAATCAAAGCAAAAAACAGGGGACTACCATGACGACATGAACTTTACCAATTTTTCTACTTGGGTGGAAAGGCAACTGCTGCCGAACTTAAGTCCAAACAGTGTGATTGTATTAGACAATGCCAGTTATCATAGCGTACAAGAGAATAAGAAGCCAACACTATCGTCTCTCAAAAAGGACATAGTTGATTGGCTTACGCACAACAACATACAATTTGAAGAAAGGATGACCAAAGCGGATTTGTTGATGTTAGTGAAAAATGTCCCTAGTGAGAAGACTTACAAAATTGATAAAATGTTTACTAATGCCGGGCACAGTGTTTTGCGTCTGCCACCCTATCACGCAGACCTCAATCCTATTGAATTAGTGTGGGCAGACATCAAGGGTAGAGTGGGTGAATCTGTGTCAGACTCTCTAGAAGTGAAGCGTAGACTTTGCGAGCAAGAATTTTCGGAATATTCACAGTCCAAATGGAAAAAATGTTGCGAGCACGTACGCACGATAGAAGATGAATATTGGTCCAAGGATGCTCTCATCGATGACGCCATTGATAGCTTCATCATTTCTGTGAGTGATGGCAGCTCATCGGAATCTGAATCTGAGTCCGAGAATGACAGCAGTAATCAGGAAGACGATAGTGAGATGGCAGATGAGATACGAGAATGATAGGTATGTTATACTGCCTCTTATGACTTAATCCTTTTCTTTAATAAGCGAGTTTTTTGCATGCATTATTTCGTGTTGTTGTGAAGTAACCTATAGGCCTACCTACATTCCAATGACATCATCATTTTCGTCGTTCTATTTTACGTTAGTTCATGCAGGTTTGGAATTTTTAGTTTATATTTTAATATTTTTATCGCAATTGGAACGCAACAAGTGCCCGTTTATAAGCGTGTTTCAACCATGCATCACATTTAAGAATTTATATCTTAAAATCCCGTCATCAGATCGAATCCAAATTTTAATACAATATACATTGGAATGTTTTATAACTGGTTTATTAATTTCAAAATTTTGTGTGTCCAAGAAACAAAGTTGTTATCATATTTGTAAGGTAACTTTTTCTCGGCTCGGGATGGTTAGAAAATTGCGTTCTTGGGTGCGTTGTAATCCTTATACATCAAGAGGTTATTCTGTATGACTGTGAAATACGTAAATTAATTCACTTATTTTATATCGGCTTGTATTTGTATGGGAAAATAATACATGGTTCCGCTTGACAGCCAGCGCGCACATACGTCTTGTCCTTGATCCCGTACTGTCGGGGAAGATCGGAGGAGCCGAAGTGAGCTGCGCGAACTGAACTAGTCGAGGTTTTTTTTTGTTTGTTGTACCTTTATAGTGAAGCTGTGCCCCGTGTCACACATATGTTCGCATACGGCTGAATGTGTTCCGTATCTTATTGCATTCCTATGTTCATTATAACGTGTATCTACTCGTCTTCCGCTCTGTCCAATGTAATTAGCTTCACAACCAATGTCTTGGCATGTAATAGAATATACCCCTGACTTTGAATACGGGTCTTGTTTATTTAGATTGCTATTTTGCAGGAGTCTCCCGGTCGTATTATTCGTTGTGAATGCTATTTTTATGCCTTGCTTTTTGAATAGATTAGTGATTTTATATGTGTTCTCATTCACATAGTTGAAGCGCGCGAAATTTTTCTCATTAATGTCCGGTTTTGGAATCATTTTATCTTTATTTTTATGTTTGGCTACAATTTGATCTATTTTGCTTGGCGGGAAATTGTTTTCCTTTGCTATTTGTTTAATGGTTCTTATTTCCTTATTATAATTGTCTGATGACATGGGTATGTTTAAAGCTCTGTGCACCATTGAATTGAACCCCGCTAATTTATGCGTACTGGGGTGATTAGACTGATAGTCGATTGCATGCGAGGTTTGTGTAGCTTTTCGGAATATGGAGTATGAAAGCTCGTTGTCCTTACGTTCAATAGTTATGTCGAGATAATTTATTTTTCGATCTGTTTCGGCTTCCTTGGTGAATTTGATTGAGTGGTGTAGGCTATTAATGGATTGGAGAATTGTTTCTTCGCTTGTTAATTCAGTATCGTAGATGCAAATTACATCATCTACGTATCTTTTCCATATTACTATTCCCTATGTTGAAGTCTTTTCTAAAAACTAATTTTCTAGTGCATTAATGAAGATGTCAGCGATTAATCCGCTTAGTGGTGATCCCATCGCTAATCCTTCTGTTTGTGTGTACATTTTATTGTCGAATTGAAACGCGTTTTGGCCGAGGACGACCCTCAGTAGTCGCACGATCTCTTCGGTTTCTTTTTCCGAATTGTTGGATTTTAAGTTATTTTCGATAGTGTTGATTGCATCATTAATAGGAATATTGGTGTACATGTTAGTTACATCGAAAGATACAAGCCTCATGCTTGGTTTCATTTGTAGGGTGTTCAGTGCTGTTACTAATTCCCTTGTGTTCTTTACAGAGTTGTTTTGTCGTTGGAAAGGCGGCGTTTTAAGATTTTTAGTAACTCTTTGCTGATTTTGTAATTAGGCGCATTCCTACAATTGACTATTGGTCTCACTGGGCACTCATTTTTGTGTATTTTTGGTTGTCCCCTTAATGACGGTATTTTCGGGTTCATGTTTATTAGTTTTGATTTTTCAGCTTTGGTCAATATGTATTCTGTTTCTTTTAATACACTTTTTATTTGTTTTTGGAATTAATTGGTGGGGTCTTTTGCTAATTCCTTGATTTCGTTGTTGTTTAGGAATTCGACTGTTTTTTCAATGTATTCTGTTTTGTTCAAAATTACTGTGGTATTTCCCTTATCTGCTTTTGTGATGATTAAGTCATGTTCTTTTATTTTTTGTTTCAATGACTTTATTTCTTTTAGTTGTTTGTTGTTTTGAGTGTAATTGTTTTCGCCCTCTCGTTTGAGGATTTTTTTGGCTTCGTTGGTGGCAAGATTTTTGGTTAATTCCCTGTCTTCTGCTGGGAGCTTGTGACTGGCTATCTCGATATCTGTGATTAACTGTTTTATATTATGGTTCGTGTGTGCGTCTGTGCAGTTGTATTTCAAACCTTTGTCTAGCATATCCATTTCATTTTGAGAGAAGGTTACGTTCGTTCTGTTGTTTACCCTGCTGTGGAAATTGAATTCATTGTTATTCGTGTGTTGTTCACTAGGTTGATTATTCTGTGTTTCTCCTAGTTTTCTTAGTTTATATTCTAGCGTTTCGTGTTTCCTTGTTGCTCTGATTTTGATGGTGTCATGTAGATGCTCGGTAAAACTGTATAAGCTTGCATTATTTCAGGATAACCATAGTTGATTTTGTAAAACCATATAATCACCCCTAACAGACAAATTCTGGATTTTCATCACTATTTTAGAAGTTTACCTAACATTAGATATACCATATTTAACATACACCGATTGTTGCATTACCACACTGCAACTAAATAATTGTACATATTGTATATATTTTTCACCTGTATTCTCAAACATAGATGTTATAGCCCAAGTGTAATGGATCTGATGATGATCGCTTGACGATCAAAACTGGTCATCCTAGTGTATTTATTAATCTTATGTTATTTATTTCAGGATCAGGGCATAACCCAGATCTATTTGGGTACATTCGTGTTGACCGACTGAAAAGCACCAAACTTTTGTTAAATAGATTTATCGAATCAGTTTCTTTTGGTCTGCAACTCGGCACTCTGTTCTTATAAAGCATGCAGGCTAGTGTTGTTATTTTATGCGTATGGTTAGTTTTGAAGGATGAAGAAAATAATGAACTATTTAACATCCACCAAGGCATCGAAAAAAGCTGAAAGTTGATGATTCGAACACTATGACCGGACATTGCAAATTGTCGAAAATTGCAAGATCGTGATGTTTTGTCGACTACAACTGAGAGTACCTGTTATTTTTTTTTTTTTAAGAAAAGACGCACTGTATACAAGTTATGGAGAATTGCCGTAGCAAAAATAAAATGATAGTAAAGAAGATGAAGAAGGAAGACTTCGTTGGATCTGCTTGATTGGAAAAGAAGATAACGAACAGGAAGAAGGACGTTGAGGGCAAGACTGTGAGTTGGCCACAAACCAGGGAAATTGAAATCGAAAAGTGAAAACCATATTCTCTTATTACTTTTTCAATAACAGCGAGGGTATAGAAATTAGCTTGTAAAGAAGAAGCACTTCACGTCTAAGTGATCACAATGTATTCTTGGATGGTAATCTAGAACTCCTAATGCCTAATGGAGGGCGATATCAGAACCCAAACTGAAATATTTGAAGAGTATCATGCATCTCATTCCAAGTAACTGCAATGGTTTCTATGAAAACCTGTATTTGAAAGGTGGAACATATGATGATATAGATAATTTGCATGAAAACCTCGATTTTACACTGCAAAGTGAAAGTGTGTGAGAAATGAAAAACTATCACATGTGATTGCAATGTGTGCGAGATTACGTTTTCTTGTAACTAGATTGTATTGGCTTTAAAATCTGAATGTTCAATGACTAGTAAACACTTGATATAGTCATATTAATGTATGTTTCAGTAAAATTCTTTTCTAATGAAATAGTAATACGTATTGAAAACCAAATTTTGTGTTACCAGTTCTTGGTTATCTCACACAGTAGCACGTAACTTGTTGTTACATAACTACATAATCCGTAGCCCTGAACATCAACATGTTAACCGCCACAGTTTGGTGCTTAGCCGCTTGATACACGTCTGCGGTCTGCAAGCTGCAAATACAGCTATGTTAAATTTGAGAAAGCAAAGAAAATATTGCACCAAATTAGTTTTCTTGTGAATGATTGCATTATGCGCAAATATTGATTTATCTTGACTTATATGTATCTCCTGCGATGGTTTCAAGTATAAAGACCCTTGAACACATTTTGCTCAAAACTAAGAATAGGCGCATGATGCACAACACCGTCCAGTTATAAGTGTAAAGTTCATGACAGAATGTATCAAAGAAATTTAATGTCCAACAGGTTAAACATGATATACACAGCTCTCATATTCTTTGAGTAGCATTTTGCAACTAAGGCAAAGCCAATCATGCAAATTGATATGTTACACACTAGCAGTTGTGCGCATCATTGACAGGTCTATTTACAGTTCTCAAAAACAAGTTTTGCTTATGACGATTACACATGGGTGATGGGACGACACTGCAAACACGTTTACAGTACGTACCGTACGTCATGTTTAGAGCCACACAATGACTGTACACCGTACGAATCATTCAATATTTGTCCACTAGGAGGCAAGTCTCAATCCTGTCCGTTTAACAGCACCACTTGTACAGTTGGTTTCAAACGCATGGGGAAGACGGAGGTACTGTAGCCTCCTATAAACATGGCAAGAGTTCGCATTCGTATGCCAGATCGCATTTGAATTGTAACATTGCTTCAGGAGGGATTCCGACTAGTGGATGTTGCTACTCGTGTTGGAGTGAGTCAAAGTGATGTCTCGAGGTTGTGGAAAAAGTTCAGGGAGACCCAAACAGTTGCTGATCGACCAAGAACTGGGCGCCCTTGCAAAACCACTCGCAGGGAGGATTAGATTCCAAACAAAGCAGATGTACAGATGAAAATGAAAATCCACAGCCTGCTTCCAGTCTCCGACCGGGTCAGGAATGGAATGAATGAAGCCACCGTCTAGCGGCGAGGTTATGAACTGTGCCGGCTGCCGAGGCCTGACGCACTCCTCTGGGGGCAATGATTAAATGAATGACAGATGAAATGAAATGATAGTGGAGAGTGTTGCTGGAATGAAATTTTGACAGGGAAAACCGGAGTACCCGGAGAAAAACCTGTCTGCCTCCGTTTTGTCCAGCACAGATCTCACATGGAGTGAACGGGATTTGAACCACGGACCCAGCGGTGAGAGGCCGGCGTGCTGCCGCCTAAGCCACGGAGGCTCTAGATGTACAGATAAACAATCATAAAAAGTTGTATCTCTTGAGGCATGAAAAATGCTAAGTGTAACTTCGGCTGCTGTCGGCTGTACACAGTTCGGTGGATATGTACTGCAACATGGTCAGTCCGTAATTCTCTCGCTCTCTCGGCCAGCCCCTCGCCACGCTTCCACACGCACCATGTCGTGGTAAGACATGATATACTCACAATGACGTGAGTTATGCTGGAGCGTAGTAGGTTAGCTGTCAGGTTGTAAAGTCGTTCATCGCCGAGCAACCACAGTTCGAGTCACGCCATGAATATTATTTTTGTGACGTAACACGCCATGATGTCATGCTACGAACACAACCGTGTTTGGCCGAGCTAACGTTGATGATATTGCGTCATTACATTCTGCCATTTTTGAAAGCATTTGGTTTCATCCGCTACTGGCTTGCTGGGCCTATCGTAGCTTCACCAGAGCCCCGTTAGCCGTCACTTTTCAGGGTTCCTGTAGGACCTTCACAGCTACCGTAACGGTCCCGGGGCACACGAAGTCCCCACTGTACTTCGCCCCTACAGGCGATCCCCTACTTTGTGCCGTTGCCCGTCTCCCACGACGTGGACGAGGGGTTGGACTTATGGTAAAGGAAGGAATTCCAACAGATGAAGAAAGAGGGATGGAAGAGGAATGGGCTAGATTTAAGAAGACACTAGTAGGTGCAGCAGAAGCAGTATGTGGGAGGACAAGTAGTAAGAAGAGGTGGAAGGAAACACCATGGTGGAATGAGAAGACAAAAGATACAGTAAGGGAAAAGAATAGAGCCTTTAGGAGGTGGTATCAAAATAGGACGGAAGAGACAAGGGAAGAGTACCAGGAAAGAAAGAAGGAGGCAAAGAGAGTAGTGGCTGAGGAGAGAAGAAAGTGGATGGAAGAGTGGACAAAGATGATGAAGGAGGATAGTGAAAGTACAAAAAAGGTCCTGTATGGGATGGTAAAAAATAAGAGGCGGAAGGATCCTATGGATTATGTTAGAATGGTGAACAAAAGGGGACAAGAGATAGAAAATAGGGAAGAACTGAAGAAAATGTGGAAAGAATATTTTGAAGAACTTCTGAACCCAAATGGAAAAGATGGTGAGAGGAAGAAATCGGGGAAGAGGAAGATGAACTGGTGGTTGAAGTGGTTGTACCGAGTGATGAGGACAGCATGGAAGGAAAGGAAGACCCCAGAGGACTGGAAAAAAGGAATAATTGTCCCGATCTTCAAGAAAGGTAGTAGAACAGATTGCAGAAACTATCGGGGAATAACACCGATGAGTCATTGTGCAAAGATCTTCGAGAAAGTTTTGGAAAAGAGAATTAGGACAAGGATAGAAGGAGGGATGAGGGAAGAACAACATGGCTTCAGAGCAGGAAGGTCCACAGTGGATTTGATTTTTGCTGTAAGGCAGTTACAAGAACAGCACTACGAGTATGGAACAGATCTACTGATGGCCTTCCTGGACATTGAGAAAGCATATGACAGTGTATGCAGAAACAAAGTATGGAAGTCCCTGGAGGATAGAGGAGTAGATAAATGGACTATAAAGAGGATAAAGGAGATCTACAAGGGAAGCGTGAGCTGTGTGAAAGTGGGAGGAGAGAGATCAGACTGGTTGGAACAGAGAAACGGCCTGAAACAAGGAAGTGCAGTGTCACCGTTACTTTTCATTGTGGTGATGGATGATATAATGACCCGAGTGGCACAAGTAATTGGGGAAGGAAAGATGAAAGCAATGGTGTTTGCAGATGATTTGGGGAAACAAGGAGGAGGAGGTACAGGAACAGTTGGACGTGTGGGAAGGAATAATACAAGGATATGGGATGAAATTTAGCATAAATAAGAGTGATATGGTGATCACAACAAGGAAGAAGGAAAGAACCACAACGGGAATAACAATTGGTGGGGAACAGCTGAAGAAAGTGGAGAGTTTCAAGTATCTGGGAAGCCTGATACAAGATAATGGAAGAAACAATAGAGAAATAAATGAGCGGGGGAGGCAGGCAGAAGCATTTCGGAGGAGCGTGAGAAGCATGTTATGGAGCAAGGATGTCCCTCAGAACAGCAAAAAGATCATATATCGGACGTACTATGTCCCTATCCTGACGTATGCCTCGGAGACCTGGGTTATGAAGGGAAGGGAGAAGAGCAAAATACAGGCCAGTGAGATGAGGTTCTTGAGGAGCAGTATTGGAGCTACAAAGATGGACAGAATGAGAAATGAGAGGACCAGAGAATTAATGAAGGAGGAACCATTACAGGATGGTATAGGGAAATCTAGACTTAGATGGTATGGACATGTAAAACGAATGGAGGAGAAGAGGATACCCAGGAGAGTTCACGAGACGAAGTGGGAAGGAAAGAGACCGAGAGGAAGACCGAGAGACAGGTGGCTGAAGGGGGTGGAAGAAAGTGTGAAGAAGAGAGGAGAAGACTGGACAAGGGTGGAGGCTGAGAGATGGTGGGAAGACAGAAGACGTTGGAGAGGCTTGTGTTCCAAACAGACCCGGCCAGTGGCTGGAAACTGTGCAAGATGATGATGATGACATTCTGCCATGGCTCACTATACACTCGCATCCAGAGAGCACTTTTCTGAGCAGGACTCCAATGAACTGCTCAACTGGGTCCCTCGAACACCAGACTTGAACCCCATTGAGCATGTGTGGACAAAGTGGAAATGCCATATCAGGGAAAACTGGCCTCCCCCTCCCCCTCGTTCGCAGGATGCATTGTGGGAGATTATGTTGAAAGCCTGGGAGGAGATTGCCCTTGATGAACAGTGCTTCAGAAATCTAGTTGAGTCAATGCCAAGTCGGCTACAGCAAGTTGTCGAAGCCGGTGGATACTGGACGAGATATTGAAGAAGTGCCTACAACAGTCCTTTTCAGGACTAACAATAAGCAAATTCATTAAGCCAGATTTCCCTTTGTATGAAAACACACTCATGAAACATTTGACATGTTTAAAAAATAACCAACGCGAGTACGATTCGAACCCTGGTTCTTTGTCCTTTCACGCAACGCCTCTTCCCCTGAGCTAACTAGCAGTCTGCAGAATGCTCATAATATTGTAATGATATTTCCAACATCTCATGCATGTCTATAACAGCTATCATAGACCCAGTGGTAATTAACTAAAGGTTTATTGCAATATTTCGTTGTAAAACTTAAAAGGCGTCCAGTATCGTGCGGTTTCACAATGGTATAACGGAGGCCATCAAAACAAAAAGAATTGCAGAGACCAATATTTGAACCACGGTGGTCCGGGTTACTAACTTCACACCTTTCCTCTACGCTAACACAGCTACCCTGTTACACGCTTCTCATCCATCGTCACTTGGGACGTGTCCCTCACTTCACTCATTTATTTACGCATTTGGGCGGTTTCTCATTAATTGCATATAATTCTTCTCTGTTATTCTGATATGTGCACAGTGGCACTGTGTACCGATAGTTGCATTTTGCCACGAACATGTCGTTGAACAAAGATGGAAGTGCATCAATTTTGTTGCAACTGTACAGCCACGTCCAAGCACGATGATACCCGAACAGGACTTTGATATTTTCCATGCGACAATTTATGATTGTCTCTCTGTACATTGAATACCATACAATTTTGTCAATAAATATGCCATTTAATAATACAGGGCGCCAGGAAATGTTCTCCGCAGTGACTGCCGGCTTCTGCCAGCACGGTGTCCTTGACAGGGTGAATCCCACACGTGTGGGCTGTAGGCTGTCGAAATCGTCAGTGTGTATTGCAATAAGTGAGCGTATGTGTCATCAGCACTTCCAGCATCAGTTATGAATGGCTGTGGTGAGTACAAAGTTTACTGTTTGTTTGTTTGATTGTTTTGATACAAGTGACAGTAGTGCTGCCAACCTAACTACTGATGCTAGCTCTCGCAGACTCATATAGGCACTGCGGAGAACATTTCCTGGCGCCCTGTATTATCTTTCTACTATAGTATTATGTTCTATGGTGCTCTGAATTCAAAAGCCATGTTCCCCAAAAGGCCCCCTTAATTTGACACAGTAAATATGAAGGACACAATGTGAAGAATGCCCACTAGCTCATGGAGACTGTCCTGCTTGCCTCACCCTCCAGAAGACATTGACTGCTTGCAACGCCAGTATGTAGGGTGATCTCAGATTGAAAGTTGCAGAATAACAGTATTGATTTAACACAACTTCCATCTGTTGCAGCTTTAGGGACATCAAGATGCAGGAATTTGGCCCTAATAGGGATCTTCATTGGGCCAAGAAATCTACTGACATAAGTCTCTCATATTTCGACACCCTCAAATGCCACCCCACTGCCAAATGTATCTTACTCTAAGAGCCAGATCCGTAGTAAAGAGTCGATGTCCTCCTCCCATATTTAAATAGCCTCCAAATATATGTTTCATTGTAATCTCAACATGAAATATGAGAAAAGGTAACACAATATTTCTCTTATATTTACACAAACTGCCCCAATTTTTCACCCTTAGTCGACACTAGGTGAATTCTAAATAAAAATACAGGTGAAAATTACAGTAGTTATAATAATGGTGATGATGATGACGACAACAATGATAATTGTGATGTTTGTGTTTGGTCTAATCACTGGGCATGCTATATTAATTTACTAAATACAAATGAGATGCTTTAGACATTTAAATATACTGATCTTATAATTTACATGGATTCTAAGACTTACACTAAGTCATTTACCATTATGATAGAAAAAATAGGGTATAAAGCAATTCAAGGAGAAAGCGTGAACTCATACGCCCTGTTCCAAGCTAATTTTAATCAGCATTACTGTGAGTGTAGGATATTGAGTAAAGAAGCACCGCAAGCCATACCTATATCTGAGAGCTGAACGGAATAGCAGTAATGCACAATGAAAGCCAAGCAGGAATAGAAGGAGAAAATGGCATTAATTCACAAGAACTCTGCTGATATTCTATAGTAATTTTTTTAACTCAATATTTTTTAACAATTATCTGGACATTATACATCATTGTTACGACAACAAGATTTGGGAATACATTTATAAAATCATGCTTCAACAACAAACTTTGCAGATATAAATTATTTAAAAAGCTTTAAAATAAACCATGATGGTTCACTTCGACAATTTGGTTCTGTATTGACTTACAAATGCAATGAAACAATTTGCTAGGTTCTGTCCGCCCAATGGATACAATTTATTTATCGTTATTTTTATTTGGACATGCTTCGAGTTTGCTTTTCTAGCTCATCTTCAGCAATATATGATTTTAACATTGAAAAACTCTTTATGTAAATATAAATTTATAAAAGTCTGAAGGACACTTAAAATCTTATCTCTTTAGCACATTTCTTGAACGTAGTCTTAAAATATTTAACAAACACTGTAACTTTTGGTTCACCAGCATGTCCAATAATAATTAGTTGGGACTATTCATGTACCTAGTTTTGCATCTTTTCATTATCAGTTTCTTCTTTAATTGTACCCAGGGTATTGTTGGACAGCCTATTTCAGTTGTACATATACTGTACATTGATTTTGACAAACAAGCTTTACACTAGAAGGAACTGGAATAATAAGCTTGTTTGTCAAAATCAATATATATGTGCAACTAAAATAGGCTGTCCGACAATACCCTAGATGCAATTAAATATTTATAACGAAGGAAGAAACTGATAATGAAATGACGCAAATCATAGTAGGTATGTCAAGTCCCAGGTAAATATATTGGACACGCTGCTGAACCAAAAGGCTAATATTTGAAGAAATAGTTAGTGTTTTAAAAAATAATAAGACCACAAAGATTCAAGAAATGTGTTGAGAAGATTTTTAAGTGACTTTCAGACTTTTATAAATTTATATAGGGTGTTTCAGAAATACTTTTACAAACTTTGGGGATTGACTCCTTGCACCAAAACAAGAAAAAAAAAAGTTCATATACACATATGTCCCAAAATCATCGTTTTTGCTTTATTAATGAAAGAACATTGTACGGTGACACATTAATTGACTGCCTGTTTGGAAGTGTTTAACACATGAACTCATATCAAAAAAGGTTCCTGACACCACAGATGGAAGTCTAACGGACCGTGCAAGCCATGGAATGGGTCCTTCTCTGCCCAACCATCTGTCCTGGAAGATCTCCGTCAGTGCAGAGTGAACAAGGTGACTAAAGTGTATAGGAGCCCCATCGTGCATCCACCACATACATTGTCGTATTTGCAGGGGCACATTGTCATGCAGTAAGTCTGAAAGGGTGTTCTGAATAATGCCTCTGGAGAAAGCATCTGTAAGACGTGCTGGTATAACGTATGGACCTACAATGCCAGCCCACACATTAATCCTAAACTGGTGCGGATGGCGAGCCTGTCTAGAACACCTGTTCATTTGACAGTTTTTCCATCTGTCGGTGTCAGGAACCTTTTTTGATATGAGTTCATGTGTTAAACACTTCCAAACAGGCTGTCAATTAATGTGTCACTGGACAATGTTCTTTCATTAATAAATCGAAACGAAGGAATTTGGGACATATGTGTATATGAACTTATTTTCTCGTTTTGGTGTAAGGAACCAATCCCCAAAGTTTGTAAAAGCCTTGAGGCTCGGTCAAACAGGGCGCGGGCTTCCCGCGCCAACGGAACGACCGCAGCCCGTCGCGCACTGTGGTGGTCAAACTGAATATGGACAAGTCAAGGCGAACCAGTGTGAAAACGATCGCGATCAAGTACATGTCATAGTGTTTTCTGTTCGTGGTGTTAATTCAACATGTCCAGCAATTCCTCGGACGAAGAAGAATTGCTTCTTCTGTACGCTTTGAATCAAGCGAGACAAAAAAGAAAATGGGTGCATGATAGACTACTAATTAAAAATGACTAGAGTTGCGCGAGTATCACAAACTATGCTGTGAGTTGAGGTCATTTCCAGATCGTCTTTTCATATATTTTCGAATGACTGTAGAACGCACTCGCGCACAAGGTCAATAACTTCTCCGTTTCGTCGGCCATGCTTCCAGCCCGTGCGGGCTTTGTGGAAAATCACAACTGCTCACTTGCCCGCCACGAACTATATTGGTCCACCACGGAAGACCGCCTTCTCTTTAACCAGGATGATGCAATATCACACGATACAAAGTTCGCAGCGGTCGGGCGGGCAGCCCGCTTCCTGTTTGACCTAGCCTTTAGGAGTTTATATAAAGATTATTTTAAGGTTTAAATGATATATTGCTGAAGATGAGCTAACAAGAAAAGAAGCAAGAAAAGAAGCAAGCTCGAAACATGTCCAAATAAAAGTAAGGATAAATAAATTGTATTAACTGAACGGACAGAACCTTAAAAATGGTTTCATTGCATTAATTATTTAATTGAAGTTGATATTAAAACAGCATAAAAAGAAAATAGTGACTGACTGGAATAAACCAATAAAGCCTCTGTCCAGAGGATTAATTCAATGCTCAATATTTATGACCAGGACTAGTTGAAGAGCCCAACATAGCTAACTTGTGTCCAAGTGGACCCCTTGTTCAATATGAGCTCCGCCAAGGAGTCTACATACGAGGAACTGCCACACCCAATATTTCCAGACCTAAAAAATAAGGTAGGAAGATGTGATCATATCACTTCAGTATGGCCATCTCAGGCACAGCACTGCAGGGCAGGGTGAAAAATGTATGTTTCCAAAGGAAGCTGGTATAGGGTAGTGCTCGAAATATACCGGCCAGGAAAGAAAAAGAATGCCCAGAAAGACTCCACTTTGAAATGACAGCTAGCGGTACAATGATACTACAGGGAGTATAATTTAAGACTTCAGACTGCATGCCGTTGGGATCCCCTAGTGAGTACCAAATGCCTAGTTTCAAGCTTGGCTTGCTTAGAAGTGCTGATGCAGCTGGAACTGTTTAGTTTTCTAGCTTAATTTGTTAGTAACTATCGAACATTTCAGGTGTGTTGTAAGATTTATTACGGTGATTACAGTGCAGAGAATACTTTTGGTCAAGTGTTATTTGCACAAGAAAGAGAAAATAGAGGTGTATCTTCAAAAATTCCAAAGCGAGTTTCTCAGTTCGACCATAGCCTACCATCAAAACGTTATATGCAAAATATGTTCACCAGTGTCATATGTCATAGTAGTGGATCCGTACAGAATGAGAAAAACAACAAAGGATGACAGCTCTCACACAGGAGAAGTTAGATGGTATCTAGGCGAGACTGCAAGTCAGTCTAGTAAGTCACTTTGGAGAGTAGATCAGGAAACTGGCATTTCACATTTGTCAGCTCATAATGTGACAAAATTATAATATTCACGATCTTACCGGTCTCATTCAGTTCATAGCATACGTCATGCATAATTATTTCATTCCAAGAGTAAGATATTACAACTGGCTAATGAATAGTGTCCATGGTGGTATTGTGGATTCCAACTGTTTTAACAAACGACGAAGCATGGTTACATAGGTCAATTATTCACAAAACAATAGCATCCGAGATACAGAGAACCCGTATATTTTACATCTAAGACCTCTGCACAATGGGAAGGTGGGTGTATGGTGTGCTATTAGTGTCCGACGAACTATCAGTTTGATATACTTTCAGAACACCATCAGAGTTTGTTTACTCTAACTTGACACTTTTTTGACAGTTCTCATGGGGAAGTAGTTCCATTGAACGTATCCATCCACCTCTGCCACGTGCATTGCAACAATGAGCTACGGCGCTATATGGCAACCATTAAGGATCGCATGTATTCCATAACGTGGCTGACAGTTATAAGCTGTCAAAAGACCAATTTTCTTTACGATATCAGTTCGATGACCATTTTAATTACGGTAATGACTCTCATTGATATTTACCTAATAAGAAATGCGGTAAAGTTGAATATAACAATGGTTGCTGTGATTCGAATATCAGTCGATGGTACATATTCTACAGCCATGGAAGTAACTAAGGTAAGAATGAACCTCACAAATATCAGAGGGCTAATCCAATTCTTAGTCCTTTCACTTTCATGATGTTTCAAGTTTCCGAATATCTTCTTCCAAACCCTACTTAAACAAAAACTTCACCACGCCAACTTTTATGCACAATTAACCCTGCCACGAGAAAATAATTTACCTGTCCACTATTCTGGAATGATCTGGAGTCCTACTGCCTTGACAGACCACTTCACAATATTAGTAACTATCACATTATTGATGCTTGATTCTGATGATTCATGGCAGGGGTCTTGACAATCCAACAAGTTCCAGAAATAGGCTATTGTAATTCATGGGCATGAACACGAAACAAATAATGCCCTACACAGTTAACAGACACCCCTCTAAAAGAAAAGTCATTATAAATAAATAAAAATCCAGTCTGAACAAGAAAATTAATTTCCTTTTCTACTGTACCTAGTATATTCTGCTTTCCGCTCACACTAGGGTCAAAATTAAAAAGTCGGACCTGCATGCCACATGTTCACATATTTAAGCAACAATTATGATAAACACAGTACCCCCGTGGCACTGCAGTCCATGAAGGGCCTAGGCCTACAAAGCAACCGCTGCCCTGCCATTTGGCCTGCAGATTATGGGGTGACGCATAGTCAGCGCGTCGGGTCCCCTCGGCCATTAATCTTGGTCTCCGTGACTGGGATAAACACAGTATACCAAGCTGAAAAGTAAACATAAATTGGAATTGGATATAAATAAATATTTTCAAACTCCTTTATGGAATTATAATTATATTTAATTTTATTTATAAACATGCTAAATGCATTGGCGGACTAACACAGAAATGTGACTGCTACCAACCACACACTTATGCCACGAGCACACATGGTTCTCGAGTATGAAAATGGAGTCTTATAATATGGGTCTTCAGGAAAGTTGGCAGCAGCTGCCAAATTCCAGTAAATGAACTATACTTCTGGCCGATGTATTCACCACATTCTCAAACCATTTTTTGCTGAACTGACTGAAGAAGAGAAAAGGAGCTGCTTTTTCCAGCAGGATAATGCAACAGCCCGAACACTACATACTTCTATGCAACAGTTACAGAAAGTGTTTGATGCCCAAATCATCAGTAAAGGCCCCCTCGTTTGTCTGTGAATTTTATCTATGGGCAAATCTTAAAGAGAAAGTTGACAGGAATAATCATCTAACTGCACAAGCATTTAAAATTGAAATTAGGAACACTATGTGGCATTCCCTCAGTGTCCATGAACTCTAAGAGTGTTTCGAAATCTCATTATAAAAATTGAAGCTTGCATCGCAGCTCAAGGAGATTTTCTAAATCTTCTATAAATACTAGCGAGTTCAGTTTCTTTTATAACCTTATTGTTTGCTTTATTTATTTATCCTGAGCATATATAGGGTTACAGCTGGTGAAAATAATATATAAGTGACATACAGTAAATTATAATGTTGGAAGCCTTTCCAGTGATGCCTGAGTAAAATGTATGCTTTTCAGTCGGTAAACACGATTGTAAAAATGTATTGTGTGTTACGCCCTAACCCTAGTAAAAATTACACGAGATTAATAAATCCAACCCAAGTAAGGCAAGTGAATTTATTAATCTCATGTCATTTTTTTTTAGGTAAAGTTAAAAATTTCCGGGTTCAATGAAATATGACACATAGTCCAGCATCGTGTTATACTTGATTTAAATCAACCCTCTCTAGAATTGAGTTTCTTTGTTGACACACAGTTCCATTGCCTTCGGTCGATAATGCATGGCTCTTTTAATTAATTAACGTTTGATCGCGTATTGGCATTTATGAAGTTCAACAGAAATTATGTGACATTCACCCAACAGCTATAACCTCACTTTTGAACTACTATGCCACTTCCTCGCATATTTTCATCATATACCTCTAGAATGGATCACGGATATATTCCTTTATTCAAGCGCAAATGGAGGGAGAGGGAACATAAATTAGTGTGACAGTACTGCATACGCATTCACTCATTTCACGAAGAGTTGCTGCCACACAGGATCAAGTATTAGAATTTACATTAAGAACAAAACGGAGCACATTAAAACAAAACTTGTTTTGTAACAGATTAAATTTACGACAGTATATTAATAAATAAGGAAAATACACTAATAAGAGCTATTCGCCTGACGTTCGCCTCGAAGTATAAACAGAAAACAAAACACTTCAGCCATAAGCATCCTGCTTTTGTGAACCTACGTGCCAACCATCGACCGCAAAATTTACTCAGTAGAGTGGGTCCGTTACATCTGCCCGATAATTCTATTAAAATTATTTCGATGGATGTGCACGGAAATAATTTCTTTGTGGCCTTGATAAGATAGAGTTAGTTTGTCGTTAGACAATACGGCCAGAGACTTTTAGTATCTTAGTAGGCCACTTCGTATCGTCACGACCTCCTACGGCCTACTAACAACATTATTTCTACGAGTATTATGACAGCTGTATGTATTCCAAAATCTACACCTCTGCAGTCACGGGTAGAAACTGGCAGAAATTAACAAGATAGAAGTAAATCATGATTTACGGAAGACAGATTACTCAGTTTACTAGTCAACCTGCAGCGATCTCACTCTAGATACGTATTTCTGTTTCTATTGGCAACATCAGGTAACTGATATGACATCTAGCGGCGAATATGAGAAACAGTAAGTGTAGGTCACGGCCGATTGGATGCGAACTACTTTCCAGTATTGTCAAGCTAAGACATAAACTAGGCCTAAACATACCGTATGTTGTGATTTTTATTATGTACTGTATCGTAGATGCGTACAAATGTACATTCGTTTAAATTAAGATAAATTGTTTAATGCTAAAATACAGTAAAGATTTTGTTTTTTAACACATTGAAGTGGTATTATAGAGCAGGCTCAGTCACACAGTCGACATACACATTCCTGCGATGGTTCATGGTATTCCGATCTCATGCACAGTTTATGACGAAAACCGTGTGCTGCTAGCCTTGTTAAAGCAGTACGGAGTTCGTTGTTTGGTCCAGTCTAATTTCTGTCGGTCATGGCATTGGATTCGTCGAATTCATATTCAATCTCATTTATCTTTTCTTGTCTATACCTACTTAGCCGAGTTTTTTGTGAAGATGGGAGTGTGAACCTTGTCCTAAGGTCTTTTTTGACAACTGATGACTGGATCTCGTTTTGAATTTGTTGACGTAAGCTAGCACTTTCAGATTGTTAGGATAATTGTGTGAAGCTACTCCATGCATCCAAAATCACCTGCCTTCCAAGGATACATTGTAATTAAAGCATTATAACGTCTATTGTCATTTTGTTACGATTTTCCTGCCACCTATAATCGATTAAGAGTACGAATATCCCTATCCCTTTTTTTTCTCGGCATACATTTCCGTCAATGTGTTTCTTGTAGTTATCACTCCAGGCGTTGCAGTGTCCTAAAATGGCTGTGATAAGTAGGTCAGGAAACATGCCTTGCCTACAGTTGTACATGTCCTAACAAACAGTATATTGAATAATACGGGTGTTTAGGAGTAACAGCTTTACATTAAGCATGTATGGACAAAATATGAGATCCCCTAAATGTCCTGTACCGGAACGCATGAATTATTACTTCAGACTAAGGAAGAATAGTGGCAGCGTGCAAACCTCTGTCCGAAGGTTTAGCGGAAAGTTACGAAACTTTTGCCCTGGTTTTCTCCTCGTTCAACTAAATGTATAGAGTCTAGTACATGCCCCCCTGTGGGTGGGGGGTTAGAATACACCCACGGTATCCCCTGCCTGTCGTAAGAGGCGACTAAAAGGGGTGACCTGGGCTATACTTAAGGACTCCGCGTTGTTTTGTGAATTGGACCCCCAGTGGGTGGGAGGAAGCGAATACATCCACGGTAATCCCTGCCAGTCGTAAAAGGCGACTAAAAGGGCGTCTCGGAACGGTCCCCTTTCGAGGGTTTGACAATCAGCTCTAAAAGGCATACACCCGTGCGGTATAACTCTCATTAGGTCATATCGCACTTCTTTCCGTTACTGCTTTCAGGGTCTGGCAACCAAAATTTCTATATGTGCGTGCTGTTAGGGGATGGGCCACTTACGCTTGCGACTACGCTCGAAAGCCTGTTCCGGTCTTGGCCGCACCGACAGGTGGGTGTGCCATGTACCCGTGCAGTGGTATCCGCCTGACCACGCAGGTCCCCGCACAGCCGAATGTCTGAGCTGTAAAATCCAGTATATGCCAAGGCGTACATGCCGATACGACATTGTAAAACATCGGACCCCCGGGCAATACCTTCCAAGCTAGGCGGGCCTTGCCCTGGCTGGGTAGCGCCTACTGTGACGGCCCGTGATCGGATGTCGGTGGCATTCGGGGAGGATGATCTGGCCATGGGTTCAAAAAGAAAAATCCCCAAACAGGGTGGTCCTACACCCAAGTCTTTAACATTTGATTCCCTACGGGGATCAACCCCCTGGGAACAATCTGTGCGTGAAAATCTGGGTGCTAACACCCCCAAGTTTCTGGTAGCTACCAGAACAGATGGGGGTGATTTCAAGCTGGTAAAGAGTATTTTGTTTTCTCGCCACATAGAAGGTGTCTATGGTGAGCTTGAGAAAGTACAAAAGATGAGGAACGGTAGCTTGTTGCTCAAGACTAGGACTGGTGAGCAAGTTGAACAACTTTTGCAATGTAACCACTTTGGCGAAATTCCCGTCAAAGTGGAAAAGCACACGTCCCTGAATCTGGTCCGAGGAGTTATTTTCCACCGGGACCTGATTCTGAACACTGACGAGGATCTCAAGGAGGATATGCAGCACCGTCACGTGACTGATGTCCGGCGCATTACGCGCAAGGTCAATGGTCAAATCGTGGATACTGGTGCTTTCATTATTTCCTTTGAGCTTTCGGTGCTCCCGGAGAAAGTCAAGGTTACAAGTTACCGTTGTGACGTACGGCCTTATATCCCTCCACCAATGAGGTGTTATAAGTGCCAGAAGTTCGGGCACATGTTATCCCGATGCTCGAAATTCCCGTAAGATTGAATAAGCCTAGGCCTATAAATGGAGTACATGTAACTGAAATTCCCATCTCAAATTCATTTGGAGTGCTTGTCGAAGAAAATGATGACTTTCCTCAAGAAGAAAAGAAGAAAGTGATAAAGAGAAAATCCAGGAAGATGCGGATATTTGCGGATAGCCACGGGCGAGATGTAGCAGCAAGCGTTTTGGAGAGAAGCCGAGAAATGGAGGTCACTTCGACAGTGAAGCCAGGAGCTCAGATTGCAGAAGTCACGAACGGGATGATAGGAGAGTGTGCGTCCCTTACTGCAAAGGACTACGCAGTGATCATCGCTGGAGCAAACGACGTCTATAGAAATGAGAGTAAAAAGGTAATCAAAGATTTAAAGGGTACATTGCCATCCATGCAAAAAACAAATGTCATTATTGTAAACATTCCGCAGAGACACGATTTAATTCCCAAGTCATGTGTAAATGTAGAAATAGAGGCTACAAATGGAAAAATTCATAAAATTTGTAAGAGTTTTCCAAATGTCCAAATTGTAGATGTAAGTAAATTAGACAGGAAGTTCCACACTCGGCATGGCCTACACTTAAATAGATTAGGAAAAGAGTATCTTAGTGATGAAATCTGCAAAATTGTAAATTCAAATGGTAAGAATAATTCAACAGTAATATCATTAGAGTGGAAGCAGGGAAACTGGTAGAAGAAGCCAAACGTGAGGTTTGGCATTCACATCTTTTGAAGTCAAATTTAACGGAGTGCAACAATGGTATTTCGGATTTGTCTAGCAACAATAATAATAACAATTATGATAATAATAATGTAAATAAATCACCAACACAAGCTTGCAAAAGTAACAAATTTAAAATTTACCACCAGAATGTCCAGTCTCTTTATAATAAAATTGATTACATAAATCTAATGCTTAAAAATGAACTTAAAGACATCTCAGCACTATGTATTTCAGAACATTGGCTGAAAGAGGAACAAATCGAATTAATTCAATTCCCAGGGTTTATACAAGCTAGTAAATACTCTAGATCTAATATTAGCCATGGTGGTACTTGCATCTTCTTAAGAAATAATTTAGATCATGAACAGATAACAGCTTATGATTATCTAATTATGGAACAGGATTTTGAATTCTCTGCCGTAAAAATTCAGCAGTTTAAGTTAATAATTGTATGCGTATACCGTTCTCCGTCAGGAAAGTTTCCTCTATTTATAGATAAACTAGAATTGTTACTCAATAACATGAGCAAAGTAAATTTCGATATAATAATTTGTGGGGATGTAAATGTGGATTTCTTAAAACTTGATAGAAATTGTGAATTATTAAACCAGTTACTAATTTCCTATGGACTGAAACCTACAGTAAATACACCAACAAGAATAACAAAATTTAGTAAAACCACTCCTGATCAAATTTTTATAAATACAGATAAATATCACCATTCAATAGAAGTCTATTGTCCGGGTTTTAGTGACCACCATGGACAAATACTGAGTTTTGAAGTATCCGAAGTAATCAATAATAATGATAATGGAGTAAAATCAAAGTGCAGGTCATTCACTGAATCAAATGTTACATGTTTCAATGACTTATTAAATAAGGAAACATGGTCAGAAATTTATGAACTAGAAAATGTAAATGATAAATTTAATGCATTTATCAGTACCCTAAAACACTATTTTGAAATAGCATTCCCCTTTAAACGAAGAACTGTTCAAAATAACAAAACTAGCAATTGGATAACAACAGGGATTATAAATTCATGTCAAAGAAAGAAATTTCTACACAAATTATATAAACAATACCACACAACACCTGAATTCAATTTATACTACAAAAAATACACTAGCATATTAAATAAGGTAATAAGACTAGCAAAGAAAATGCATAATGATAATTTTATTTCCCAATCATCTAATAAAAACAGGGCTATGTGGTCCGTAATAAAGAAAGAAACTGGAAAATCTGCTAAAATACAAAGGAACATTACACTGACCAGAAATAATAAAGTGATTAATAATCCAGAGGAAATAGCAAACACTTTTAATGACTATTTTCTGGAAATTCCGCAAAAATTATTAAATAAATCACAGGTAAATACACTAAATTCTAATAATAAAATAAATATATGCAGTGATTCTTTATTTATAAATCATGTCACAAGTGAAGAGGTAAGAATAGTTATAAAAGAGCTAAAAAATAAATTCTGTGCTGGCATTGATGGCATCCCTGATGCAATTTTAAAGAAATGTGCAGAAAATATAATAAATCAACTTACGCACTTAATAAACAGTTCAATTCTCTCAGCAACTTACCCGGATATTTTGAAGTTATCAAAAGTAATTCCAGTGCACAAAAACGGTTCAAAAGATGAATTAGATAACTATCGTCCTATTACCTTACCAACTGGTATTGCAAAAATTGTGGAAAAAATTATGTATAAGAGACTGATAAGTTTCATAGAAAAAAATAAAATATTATCAAACTCACAACATGGATTTAGAACGGAAAAATCTACACAGACAGCAATTTACGAATGTAGTAATAGTATACTGAAATTAATTGACAATAAGGAACATGTAACTGGCCTATTCTTGGATTTATCGAAAGCATTTGATGTAGTTGACCATAAAATTCTCCTTACCAAACTAAATCAATATGGTGTTAGAGGTCTAGCTAATAAATGGATAGAGTCTTACTTAACAAGGCGTAAACAAATAGTAAGCTTGAGACACAAGGATGATGGAACCAAATTACTTAATGAAACATTGTCCAATGAGGGAATTATTGAATTTGGAGTACCCCAGGGATCGGTTTTGGGCCCACTACTCTTTCTTCTATATATCAATGATATAACACAGAACGTTCATTCACATAAGGAAATTTTGTTTGCGGACGATACAACACTCGTAATAAAAGGTGAAACTAAACAGGTCATACAGCAGTCTGCTGACTCCGTTACAGGAGAGTTAACCAAATGGTCACAAGATAATCGCCTCATAATAAACTATAAAAAGACAGTATGTCTAAATTTCCACACTATACAGAATAGGAATCCTGCGATGCCCAATATAACATTAAATGGTCATCAAATAGAAAATAAATCAGAAACAAAGTTTTTAGGACTATGGATACAACAAGACTTGAAATGGAATAAACATATACAATATCTGAATACTAAACTGAACTCGATGTGCTTTGCGTTACGTATTTTGAAAACCTGCACTAGCATGCACACATTAAGAAATACTTATTTTGCTCATTTCCATTCATACTTAAGATATGGGATCATATTTTGGGGTATGTCGCCAGATGTACTAAGCACGTTTAGGATACAAAAGAGAGCGATTAGAATTATGGCAAATGTAAACTCTAGAGAATCATGTAGACCTCTGTTTAAAGATTTAAACATTCTCCCACTGCCCTGCATATATATCTTTGAAAGTATTATGTTTTTTAAAAAGAATTTAATGAATAAAGATGTTTTTCTTAAAACAAACAATGATGTTCATAGGCATAACACAAGACAAAATCAAAACATTCATATTTCACACACACACACAAGCATATATCAAAAAGGAACTTTTCACACTGGAGTTAAATTATACAATAAACTACCCCAGTATATAAAACTGGCCCCAAAAATAAAAACCTTTGATAGAATGTTGAAAGCTTATCTGCAGTGCCATTGTTTTTACTCAGTAGTTGAATATTTTAGCGTATAGGAGTGATGGAATCTATAACTATATTTTACTTTTTTAATTTAATTTTAATACCTAGCTGTATGTTGTTGTATTTATAGAATTAAGTTTTCATATTATGATAATAGAGTGAGGTGTAAATAGTTGTGCAATAAGATTGTATCTATTAAGATTTGCTATTATAATAAGTTATAAATAGTTATAATCTTAGTAATATATACCTGTTAGTTCTTTTATTTTATGCATGTAAATTCTGACGTGTCCTATATCAAAAATGTATTGAATGCATGTATTTGATCAAATGGAATTAATAAAAATCTATCTATCTATCGAGCCCCGAAATCTGCGGAACATGCGGTAAGGTACCACACGAAGCGGAAGAGTGCAAAACACCTTATCAGTGCACTAATTGCCCTGGATTTCATTCTCCTCGGGACAGGAACTGCCCTGTCTTCCTGAGTGAGAAAATCCAGGAGATCAAAACCCTGGATGGTCTCACCTACCAGGAGGCCCGCAAGAAGTACCATACCACGATTTCGCCTTCTCCAACGATTGATTATAGAGCCATAATACCAAATTTGGTCCCGGCTACCTCATCTTTTGTACCAGCTGTGAAACCTGCAACTGAGTTTCCTGTTCCGAAACCAGCACCTGTGATTATAACGGAAAGCCCGAAGGTGACTTCAACTCCACCTTCGGCCAGCACGAAGGCTGTGAGAGCGAAGGCTGCTCCGCCCGCACAGCAGGGGAGGAAGTTGAAGACTTACTCCCCACTCGGGAGGACCACTCAAACGGTCGGCGAAAGCCGCGCCGAAGCCGGCGGAGGCGGCATCGTCGACCAGGGTCAGGAATTCGGCTCCTGACCCGTCTATATATCTTAAAGAGGCGGGTAAGAAGGGACCCCGCACTACGCATTCCCTTTCTCCAAAAAAAGGGGAAGCCATCCGCTGCACCACCTGCGGATGCTTCTGCGCCTGGGGACGTTTCGGTCCCCAGATCTGCGCGCTCCCCACGGAGATCCCCCCGCCGCCGAACTACGTCTCGGAAATCTTCCACCGAGTCGATTCACTCCATGACCTCGCCTGAGGACATGGAGATTATAGTCGACGTAGTGGCTGATGATCCCCCAGAGGCTAAGTTGTAGCTTGCTGCTCCAACTTATTCCCTAGTTTATAAGTTCACACAATGGCACTGTTACAGTGGAATTGTAACAGTTATGACAGGCATTTGACAGAGCTCCGTCAGCTTAGTGCCCAATACGCAGCGAGTATAGTCTGCCTACAGGAAACAAACCTCAGACCTGATCACGAGACTGTTCTGAGAGGTTTCCGACTATACTCTAAAGAGCGACAAGACGCCGCCCGGGCTTCCGGGGGCGTTTGTACCTTCGTTCGCTCTGACTGCTATAGTGAGGAGTTTCCACTTGCCACTCCTTTGGAAGCTATTGCAGTTCGCGTGTCCTTGCCTGCTATGACAACTGTTTGTAACGTGTACCTTCCACCGAACCAGCCCCTTGATTTTAATGACGTCTTTGATCTTGTTGATCAACTTCCAGTCCCTTTCCTACTCGTGGGTGATTTCAACTCTCATCACCCCCAATGGGGATCACCATCTTCCTGCCCCAGAGGAAGGGACGTGGAGGGCTTAATTCAAGGGTTGGATTTATCTCTATTAAATACAGGGGAAGCTACACATTTTAGCTTAGCACACGGCACGTACTCACACATTGACTTGAGTGTGTGTAGCCGTGCGCTGGTCCCCCTATTTGGTTGGTATGTACACGACGACTTCTGTGACAGTGACCATTTCCCGATCGTTCTTTCCCTTCTGAACCAGGCGCCCGTGGAGTTCCCCAGTCGTTGGGTTCTTAAGCGGGCAAATTGGCCCTCGTTTCAAGAACGAGCTGTGTTCGTTGATCTTGGTTGCCGGAGCGTCGATGACGAGGTACAGCACATCACCGATGTGCTTCTTGCTGCCGCCGAAGAGTCCATTCCATCCTTTTCTGGGACTCCTCGTCGCAAACTCGTCCCTTGGTGGACAGAGGATATTGCAGCGGCAATAAGAGACCGTCGTCGAGCTCATAAGCACTACCGTCGGCGTCCAACCATGGCCAATTTGGTGGCGTTTAAGAAATTCCGTGCCAAGGCACGGATTCTTATTCGCCAGAGTAAGAAACAATTCTGGGAACGGAATGTGTCTTCTATTACGGTACATACCCCCTCCTCTCAAGTGTGGACTAAACTACGACGTATTTCGGGAATTCAGACATCTTCTACTGTACCGGGAATTTCCATTGATAATGAATTGGTTACAGATCCTTATCGCGTTGCAAACCATCTCGCCTCGTATTTTGCGGATACATCCGGTTCCGATAACTATGACCCTGCCTTCGTGGCCCTGAAGCGCGAAGCGGAACGTTTCCAGCTCAGTTTTGCTTCCCGCGCTTCGGAGGAGTACAACGTGCCCTTTACGGAGTGGGAACTCCGTGGAGCGCTGGCGCTCTGCAGGGACACGTCTCCCGGCCCGGATAATATTCACAACCAGATGCTTAAGCACCTTAACGTTGAGAGCATTCGTTATTTGCTCAGGGTGTTTAACCGAATCTGGTTGGAAGGTGTGTTTCCAGCGCAATGGCAGGAAGGTATCATTATACCTATCCTGAAGCCCGATAAGGATCCCAATTTGACAGGGAGTTACAGACCTATTTGTCTCACTAACGGTCTGTGCAAGCTCTTTGAGAGGATGGTCAATCGGCGCCTGGTGTGGGAGAAACGGGGACTCCTGTCTGAATACCAGTGTGGTTTCAGGGCGTCTCGGTGTACCAACGACCATCTGGTACGCCTGGAGACCGCCATACAGGACGCTTTTCTCCGGAGACAGCACTTAGTCGCTGTTTTCTTTGACCTCGAGAAGGCCTATGACACCACTTGGCGTTACGGCATCCTCTCTACCCTGCATCAATGGAAATTCCGAGGTAACTTGCCGGTTATTATTGCGAATTTTCTGTCCCTTCGCCTGTTCCGTGCCCGAATAGGGGGGGACATATTCGCAATATCATATACAGGAAAACCGAGTCCCACAGTGATCGGTGCTTAGCGTAACATTATTTGCGATTGCCATAGACGGTATAGTCGCTGCTGCTGGTCCAGCAGTGGTACCGTCGCTATATGTAGACGACTTCGCTCTGCATTATAGTGCGCACAATATGGCGGTCGCTGAACGACATCTACAACAAGCTATTCGGAGAGTGGAACGCTGGACACTAGAGCATGGCTTTCGATTCTCAACCGCTAAGTCCTCGGTTGTCCATTTCTGCCGAAAGCGCACTCTCCATCCTGATCCTGAGCTTTATCTGGGCAATGTAGCTTTGCCTGTTGTTGCTGCGTACCGGTTCCTCGGGATCCTTTTCGATCAGAAATTGACGTGGGAGCCACACGTGCGGTGTTTGAAAACTGCCTGTGCTAAGAAACTCAACATGTTGCGATATCTTAGCGGCACATCATGGGGGGCGGACCGCGCGGTGCTCCTACGCTTTTATAAGGCACTGATTTTATCTACACACATCAAAAAAAGTTTTGCATCACCTCGGTTCCAAGAGTTCCGGAACCGTTAAATACAAAGGGAATAGAGATCAACACAAACAACATTTCAGCTCGTTTTATTGCTCATGAGACCCACACATTGCATGTTGTACCATCATACAGCTAGACTTTCAGCATTTGTGGTCCAGATTGCAGTACACACCACTACCTCTAATACCCAGTAGCACGTCCTCTTGCATTGATGCATGCCTGTATTCGCCGTGGCATACTATCCACAAGTTCATCAAGACACTGTTGGTCCAAATTGTCCCACTCCTCAACGACAATTCGGCGTAAATCTCTCAGAGTGGTTGGTGGGTCAAGACGTCCATAAACAGCCCTTTTCAACATATCCCAGGCATGTTCGATAGGGTTCATGTCTGGCGAACATGCTGGCCACTGTAGTCGAGCGATGTCGTTATCTTGAAGGAACGCATTCACAAGATGTGCACGATGAGGTCGAGAATTGTCGTCCATGAAGACAAATGCCTCTCCAATATTCTGCCGATATGGTTGCACTATGGGTCGGAGGATGTCATTCAGGTATCGTAAAGCCGTTTCGGAGCCTTCCATGACCACCAGTGGCGTACGTCGGCCCCACATAATGCCACCCCAAAACATCAGGGAACCACCACCTTGCTGCACTCACTGGACAGTGTGTCTAAGACGTTCAGCCTGACCAGGGTGCCTCCAAACACGTCTCCGACGATTGTCTGGTTGAAGGCATATGCGACACTCATCGGTGAAGAGAACGTGATGCCAATTCCGTGGGGTCCATTCAGCATGTTGTTGGGCCCATCTGTACCGCGCTGCATGGTGTCGGGGTTGCAAAGCTGGACCTCGCCATGGACGTCGGGAGTGAAGTTGCGCATCATGCAGCCTATTGCGCACAGTTTGAGTTGAAACACGACGTCCTGTGGCTGAACGAAACGCATTATTCAACATGGTGGCATTGCTGTCAGGGTTCCTCCGAGCGGCAATCCGTAAGTAGCGGTCATCCACTACAGTAGTAGCCCTTGGGCGGCCTGAGCGAGGCCTGTCATCGACAGTTCCTGTATCTCTGTACCTCCTCCATGTCCGAACAACATCGCTTTGGTTCACTCTGAGACGCCTGGAAACTTCCCTTGTTGAGAGCCCTTCTTGACACAAAGTAACAATGCGGACGCGATCGAACTGCGGTATTGACCTTCTAGGCATGGTAGAACTACAGACAACATGAGCAGCGTACCTTCGTCCTGGTGGAATGACTGGAACTGATCGGCTGTCGTACCCCCTCCGTCTAATAGGCCCTGCTCATGCATGGTTGTTTACATCTTTGAGCAGTTTTAGTGACATCTATGAACAGTCAAAGGGACTGTATCTTGGATACAATATACACAGTCAACGTCTATATGCCGGAGATCTGGGAACCGAGGTGATGCAAAACTTTTTTTGATGTGTGTAGATTAGATTATGGCAGTGTAGCATATGGTTCGGCCCGTAAGTCAGTGCTTGTTAAACTGGACAGTGTCCACCACGGCGGTGTGAGGCTGGCGACGGGTGCCTTTCGGACGAGCCCAGTCGTCAGCTTGCTCGCCGAGGCTGGCGTACCTCCTTTACACCTGATGCGCGAACAAGTACTGCTGACCTATGCTGCAACTATTCGACAGATGCCCCTTCATCCAAGCTATCCATGTTTGTTTTCCAATCCGAATCGCCGGCTGTATGATGCGCTCGCCCGAGCCACTCGGCCGGCGGGGATTCGCTTGGATGACTTATACTGTCAGTTCCGATTTCCTTCTGTCTCCTGTATCGTCCGAGTATCTAGCAAGGCCCCTCCGTGGATGGTCTCTCGCCCTGATATCATCCTGGATCTGCACACCGGCCCCAAGTCGGACACTGACTCCTCCGTCCATCGGAGGCTGTTCCAGTCCGTTGTAAGCCGGTATCCGGGATCAGAGCTTCTATTCACGGACGGTTCGAGGGTAAACGAAAAAGTAGGCTGTGCATCTGTGGTTGAGGATCGTCGGTTTCTCTTTTCACTTCCCGATGCCTGTGGCGTGTACACAGCGGAGCTCTATGCCATCTTAGAGGCTCTGCGGTACACGTTATCAGACGATCACCAGCACTTTCTTGTGTGTACTGACTCTCTGAGTGCGCTGCAAGCGATCGATGTGTGTTTCCCGAAGCACCCGTTGGTCCAGCGTGTGCACGACCTGCTCGTCAGTTCGCGTAACGCTGGGGCCGGGGTGTCCTTTGTGTGGTTTCCTAGCCACATGGGTATTGCGGGAAACGAGCTTGCTGATCAGGCGGCGAGAGAGGCAGTCGCACTGCCCTCGCTACCGTATAAGGTGCCTGCTATTGATGTGCGCTCTCAGTTGCGGCATTCGATCCTGTCGCATTGGGAGGAAGCATGGCGTGCCACGCCTCCACCCAACAAACTGAGAGGCATCAAGGAGACAACGAAGGTGTGGAAATCTTCCTTCCGATCTCTCCGGAAGGAAGCTGTGGTACTCTGTCGACTCCGGATCGGCCATGGGATTGCTACGCACTCCCACTTGCTGAAGAGAGGTGTGTCCTTGCGGCGCCCACCTAACCGTGGCACACCTTCTCTTGGAGTGTGTGGATCTGGCCGATCTGCGCAGGACTCTTAAACTGCCTAATACCCTCTCCCTTATTCTCCGTGATGACGGGCCGTCAGCTGACCTCGTCATCCGGTTCATGAGGGAGAGTGGTCACTTTTTAAGTTTTAATGTGTAGTTACGACTTTTAATTCAGGTTAAATCTGTTTTATGTTTTTTATTGTGTTCATCTATTTTATTGTTCACTATGCCTTATTTGTTTTATCCTTTTTTACCATCCGCCTTTTATTCTTTTTATTCAAATAAGGCATAATATTTGGGGCTCGCTGTCTGTTTTATAAACACCATTTTCATTTCATCCATGGCAGTGAATTGTTTTTATCTACATCCTTTCATTTCACGCCATTTCATTTCATTAGGGGCCGATAACCTCGATGTTAGGCCCCTTAAAACAACAATTATCATCATCATCATCATCATCTGGTACATGTAGTAAATTTAAAAGACTTTGGAACAAAATAACGCTATTATTTGTCAAGCGTATACGGTACCCTACCTATTTATACATATGTGTGAATGGCGTATGATAATCTTGTTATTGTGGCGTGTGTGAGGTGGAAACTTCTAAATACCTAGAGTATAATAATTCCTAAGTAAGACTAAGCCGAATTGGTACGGTATTATAATATTGCTTCATTTGTAAAGCATGTGGTGTGTCGGAGTCAGCATAATATTATGACTATGTTAAGGTTTTGTCAATGTCCCAAGGCTCCTGACATTTACGGTACCGGTACCTACGTACAAAGTGTTCATGGCTGACCTATCCACAGCCGACTGGATGTGAGCCGCGCTCTCCATTGTTGTAGGCACTAGTAATGTGAAGTGGTCTATCAAAAGGCAGTAGGAACATTCCTTAAGAAATTATACACCGTACACATGGTACAGTAATTGTGTTTAAAAGTAAGCGTAAAATTATAACCCAATTTTTTCCGTGTATACCGGTACCATATGTTGTTTGAGTCTTCAGTCTTTTGACTGGTTTGTTGCAGCGCTCCATGCCTCCCTGTCCTGAGCTAATCGTTTTATCTCTACATAGCTACAACACCCTATAACCGAGGCAATCTGTTTAACATATTCTAACCTTGGTCTACCGTACCCCTACAGTTCTTGTCCTCGAACCCTCCTTCCATAACTAAGATTGCTGTTCCTGGGTGTCTTAATATGTGTCCTACCAACTTATCTCTTCTCTTCATTATCAGTTGCCAGAAACATCTCTCCTCTCCCACTCGTCTTAATACCTCCTCATTTATAACCCTTTCTACCCATCTGATCATCATTCTCCTGTAACACCACATTTCAAACGCTTCAACTCTCCTCTTTTCTGCTGCTCCAATAGTCCCAGTTTAACTTCCATAAAGTGCCACGCTCCAGACAAAGGCTTTCAAAAATGACATCCTAATACCTAAATCTATATTCGATGTTAACAGATTCCTTTTCTCTATAAATGCTTTCCTTGCCTGAGCCAACGTACTTTTTATATCCTCTTTGCTTCGTCCATCACTGGTTATTTTGCTTCCTAACTGAAGTCTCCTACTTCCTTTAGCTTTTCACCTGCCAATTTGATGTCTATAGAAGTTTCTGATTTATTTCGCCTGCATTCCAATATTTTTGTTTTACATTTATTAATCTTCTTCATGAGTTCTTTCCTCAAGACGGAGTCCATACAATTCAAAAACTCATTCAAATCCTCTGGCGTGTCGGCCAGGATGACGATGTCATCAGCAAATCTCAGAGTTGAAATTATTTCTCCTTGATTCTTCATCCTCACTTTCAATTTTTCTCCAATTTCCTTCATTGCTTGTTCAATGTAAAGATTGAAAAGTATGGGTGATAAGTGGCAGCCTTGCCTACACCTTTCTGAATACTAGCTTTTCTCTCATGTCCTTCAGCTCGAATGACTGCTGTCTGGTTTCTGTATAGATTGTAGATCACCCTCCTATCCCTGTAGTTTATTCCAATCATTTCCAAAATGTCAAACAATTCCCAATCAACGTTATCAAAAGCCTTTTCTAAGTCTACAAATGCAATGAACGTTCTCTTATCTTTCCTTATTCTACCTTCCAAAATCAGCCTAAGACTTAGTACAGCTTCCCTTGTTCCTACATTTCTCCTGAAACCAAAACTGGTCTTCACCCAACTCCGTTTCTATCTGGCTTTCCATCCTCTTGTAAATTATTCTAGATAGATCTTTGAAGCATGAGTAATCGAGCCGATTGTACAGTAATCTTCACATCTGTCAGCTCCTACTTTCTTTGGTATAGGGATGAGAACATTCTTCTTGAAATCAGAGTAGTTAAAAGGGATGATAAAACAATAACATTTTTATTATTATTATTATTATTATAATTCTAGTATAATGTCTCATTTTTGTAGACATCCAACATGGTTGCTCGGTTTCTATATAAGCATCTATTGTACATGAACCAAAATGGCAAGCTGCTCTCTAGAACTCTACCCACTGGTCAAAAACAAGCATAGTTGCCAAAGTGTTCCCTGGCACTTGTATAGTGTAATCATCTTTCTACATACATTGTCCTGCATAATAAATATTAAATAATAAATGACTAATTAATTAAATATATAAATAACTTAAAAAATCCATTAATATCCATCTTAAATCGCTTGCTCATGCTATTCTGTTGTAGTACAGCCAGGTGTCATGTTATAAGACTTGGTTAAAGCCTCTTTTAGCCTTAAAAACGTTTACCATTTAAAACAAAGGATTGAGATACAATTGCACGGACTCACACATGACCCACAACATAAAACAATTAATCACATACATTGAGATAGCCAGTCATACATAAGCTTCCAGCAGAAGATAGGGAAATAACCAAAAATCTGGCCACCAACGAAGCCAAAAAATATCCTCAAACGAGAGAGTGAAAACAACACTCATGGCAACAAGCAACTCAAAGAGATAAAGTCCTTGGAACAAAAAATAAAAGAACAAGACTTAGTCATCACGAAAGCAGATAAGGGGAACACCACAGTATTTCTGCACAAATCAGAACAGAATTATGTGAACGCGAATACATATACAATCACTAATCTGTTCAAAAAACAAGGCATAAAAATAGCTTTTCCAACGAATAACACAACCGGAAAGCATCTGCACAATAGTAATCTAAATAAACAAGACCCGTGTTCAAAGTCAGGGGTATATTCCATAACATGCCAAGAGGCAGGGTGTCAAGCAAATTACATCGGGCAGAGTGGGAAAAGATTGGATACACGATACAATGAGCATAGAAATACGATAAAATACGGGACACACTCGGCCGTATGCGAAAACATGTGCGACGCGGGACACAGTTTCACTAACATTGAAACCGACTTAAAAATAATTAATCATTAACCGAAAGGCAGAGCCTTTGACATAAAGGAAGCAATCGAGATACACTTAGCTAAAAGAAACAACCCCAGTAATTTAAACGAACACACTTTCATGGAGAGTTTACCCCTCTTCACTCTACAAGAAAACACACCCCGTCGGAAACAAGACACAACATAACGATGTAGCCAAGCTAGATAAGGGATTAATAAGGGAAACATGTTATTGGATCAGGATGTACGATGTATCCTTTTCTTCAATAAACCTAGGTCAGTATTAACGGCAGTATTTAAGGTGTCGGGACATTCTCATTAGTCCGTTTGCGCTTAAAGAGGGGTTCTTAGCTGATGTGTGGAGAGTTTGAAACCAGGTCTTTAATAGTTGAAGATTATTCTGAATACAGTAACGTACACCGCATTAGAGAGACTAGACTTGGCAACTTACAGGTACATTTGTACGAGGAACACATTGCACTTAGAAATGCGTGAGGGGGAATAACCCAACGAGGTAAGGGACCCTCACACACAGGAATTTCCCGTCAGTCGAGTGCATACAGTGACCAAGTTAACTGCTCTCAACAGGACCACACAAGTCTCAACCAGATAAGTAGCCTGTACAATACAATCTGAATTGACCATTTACAACAACCACATATTCACTCCAAACAAGCAAATTCCGGAGGTCAATCACCACTTCCAGTATCTCAACAAAACATCACATAGATCACAACTAACAAATATTGACGAGTTGCATTATCTCAACTAATACTGCAACTAAATAAGTGTATATATTGTAAATATTTTCAGACATAGATGTTATAGCCTAAGTGTAATGGATCTGACGATGATCGCTTGACGATCAAAACGGGTTATCCAAGTGTATTTATTAATCTCATGTATTTTTTTTTTTTTTTTTCAGGATTAGGGAATAACCCATCTATTTGGGTACAATCGTGCTGACAGACTGAAAAGCATCAAACTATTGTTATCAATTATCCTACTGAATTTCTGAATTCACTTGACTTGCCAGGTATGCCACTACACGTTTTAACATTGAAAATTGTAGTGCCTATCAATCCACCACAACTTTGCAACGGTACCAGGCTTTCAGTGAAAAAGATTATGAAGAACATCATTGAAGCTACAATTTCAAATGGAAAATTTAAAGGAGAAGATGTACTGTTGCCAGGCATCCCAATGATTCTGACAGATATGCCATTCCAATTCAAACGTTTGCAGTTTCTGTTGCTGCTCACATTTGCGATGAGCATCAACAAAGCTCAGGGACATTCCTTACAAGTGTATGGAGTAAATTTGAAAAATCCATGCTTTTCACATGGTCAGCTGTATGTGGTGTGCTCACACGTCGGAAAGCCTTGGATTTATTTATATACGTGCCAGACAGAAAAACAAAGAATATTGTTTATCCAAAGACACTCCAGTAAACGAAATTACAATACAAAATCTTCTTTTTATTATTTCTTTCTTTATTGGGCTGGCTGCGTGGATCAGCGGTAATGTTCTCGCCTGCTGTGACCAAGGTTGCAGGATGGAATCGTGGCACAGCCAGTTGGCATTTGATGGTGCGCAAATGTGAGGGGGCCGTGTCAGTAGATTTACTGGCACGTTAAAGATACCCTTCGGGCCAAAATTCCGTCACCCCGGCATCCCTAAAAGCGGCAGTTGTTAAAAGGGACCTAAAACCAATAACATTTTTATTATCTTTCTTTCTATCCATCTGTCTTTGATTGGCATTGCAACGAATGCCGGATATAGCTAGTAATTTATAATTCTTGACTGCAACACCATCAGTTTCCGAACAACAGAAATACAAAGTTGTCCATAAGGTGTACAGTACATTTAACAGTTTCATATAGGGGTTGATAAGAATAAGAAAGATTCCATCATCTTTAGAAAATGACTTTGGGTATCTTGCAACTTTGGACGTTGTTTGAGGCTTGTTATCGCCATCTGTATGGAGGTGTTCATCCTTAGAAAAAGGAGTCAAGGTCATAACTAAGTAAATGACATCACAAGAAAAGCTGTTTAAACATTGAACCACTGGGTAAAAATTGTTGCCTATCAGGGGTGATAATTTTGTTTCAGTAAGATGCAATGAAAAAATAAGAAAAATGTACAATAAGCTGAACCATAGTCGAGTTTAAGCTGAGCTTAAAACAGTGACATAGTGCCTTACTGACAGGAATTCTAGAGTTAACTCTTGTGTTATTTTATTTTAATTTGTTTTGTATGCCATTATTCACAACAGGTTACTTCGTCATATTTTAATCAAACTGAATGTGCTATTTATACATCCATGTCATTTTATGCACAATACCATTTACACTGTAGAATATTGGGAGAGTTTGTCAAGTGACACTTTCCCCACCCATACGGCTATGGGTAGACAAATAGCTAAAGTGATACAGTAATATTTAAACCACTGACAAAGCTCCTAGTTTGTTTCCACTTGAACGTGCACCACGTTTCTGCAGTTGACTTTTTAGATAATTTATCTTAATATACTTCTCTAAAAGCTTAAAACAAGAAACTTTAGGACTAACCAAACATGTGACCAATATCTGGCTCTGCATGACCAACAAATATGTGACTTTACACTAGAACTGTCGGAATATATATTATACCTGGAACCGCCACTGCAGTAATTTTATTATATTTTTGTTCCCAGTACTCATAGTTACTCACTATTGTCATTTCAAATATGTATTACTCAGTTCAGAATACATACACTATTGAATCTAATACTAAAAAGGGCCATGTTATTTAACTTTTTCTGAAATGTAATATTTTCCCAGTATATTCATCATCATCGTTTCTTTGCTCCAGCAAGCCGGGTGCGTTTATAAATGAGCCGTCTCCAATTTGTCCTGTCCATCCATAACTCTTGTTCTTGTATTTGATGCCAGTTCTTATCTCTAGCTTCAAGGTCCTTATAAATTTGCTTCTCCCACACATCGCTAGGTCTCTTCCCGAGGACACTCTGGCCAAAGTACACTCGAGGTATCCTGTGGGGAGCCATCCTCTTCATGTGACAATACCATCTCAATCTCTTGAGTACGAGTGTCTCCAGCAGGCTCCTTTCCAATCCCAGTTGTTGTCGGATATCCTCATTCCTTATTTTATCCATTTTCGTCTTTTGAAGGCAAGAACAGAGGAACTTAATTTCTACTGCCTGGAGACGACTGTTTGTTGGTCCAGTAAGGGTCGCTGCTTCCAGTCCATATGTTAGTATACGTATTAAGTATATCTTGAACAAACTAATCTTTGAAGCTTGTGGAAATGTTTCATCCCAAAGTAGCTGACGCACTGCCTGATAGAAATTGGAAGCTTTCTGTATTCCGTTGTTAATCTCTTAATGTATGGTGTTGTCCGAGGAAAGAATACTACCTAAATACTGGAATTTGTCAACAACATTTATCTCATCTCCAAGTTTTAGATGGACCATTGAAGGGTTTCTACTCATCACCAAACCAACTGTCTTGGTTTTGCTGATTTTAAGACCCATGGTCACAAATTCATTCTGCCAAAGATCTAGTCTAGCTTGCACCTCCTCTTCTGACTCACCCCACACCAAGACATCATCGGCAAAAACTAATGCATTAGTTTCTTGATCCTTACTTTTAACTGCTTTTAAAACGTCGTCCATTAAGATAATGAAGAGAAGCGGTGGAAGGCAACTTCCCTGTTGGACTCTGCTCTTTGTTTCGAACCAACCTGACTTCCCATCCTGGACCTGTACCCAGCTCCAGTATATTAAGAAGACAAATGCAATTTTTACCAAAAATTTGTATCTAGGCCTATTAATCAAAATCATGTTTTTCTTCACGATCATTCAGTGCAAGTAACATAATTATCACTTGATATTAAAAACAGGAAACCGATGAAAGATTTTATTTACTGCAAACTAGGCCATGATTATAGTTGATTCAGTTATGTCACAATCATAGTTACTCATCACTTATTCCTTCTTTGAGTATAACTATGCAAATACATTTTGCACATGCTTGATGTGAATCCTGTCTCTTTAGAAGCAGGAACTACACACTCACACACTTGTTGTTAGCACATTCTGCAGCTAAAGTTTATCTTATTCTTGCATTTCTTCATTTGCCATTGCCGTCTTCATATATTGAGTTCTGGTGTATTTATTATGCTTCAGGAGATAAGTGAATCAGCAGCCTGTGCACCATGACAGTGACTATATTTGCACAACCATCTTTGTACTCCTTGTTCCTTGTTACCTTGATGCCAAATCAAAACAAATACACCAGAACTCATCTGTGGTTTGCCTGCAGTGATTGGTTTGTTTCTCGTGGTAGCCATGTGACTTCCATGAACTGACCAATAATAAAGCATCTTCTTGCACCTTTCACAAGTTCAATGTTTTGATCGGATGTCAAGTCATAAGGAACAGGGAGTAATATGGCTAATTGATATAGTCATTTAAGAAACAGTACCTTTTAACTGACCATTGTGCATTATCCCATCATTATCCTTAAAGGATAATACTTAACCCTCAGTTGGTATCATACATCTGTGAGACGACTGCAAATGTTTCTTAAGACCATCCCTTCTTCCCCTGTAGCCCTAATGCTTTCTTTCTTTGTGTACCTTGTAGTTAGAATGTTCGTTCCATGTGGTGACGGTGGCATGCCATTTGCTCTGCTTGTGTAGTAAAATCACCCCTCTGTCTCGCAGACGTATGACACCAGTTCAGCGACTATTGTTCGTGAATGAATTGTAAAGTTATGGTGTAATATAACATTATTGTTACTGGCTGGTTTGTAATTCTTTACTATAATATGGAACCATGACCAGTTCCATCTCAGCGAGTTTTGAGAGCAAATAAACAAAAAATTTTGAATCTGACTTGGAAGAGACGAAACGTGATTTGCTGGATGGCTATCACATGGGTAATGTGGATAGTGATCCATATTATGAAACTGAAAGTAATATTGACACAGATACAGAGCAGGAAATGGATGAGTATGACGATCAACCGGAGGACACAGAAACAGGTCAAGATGATCGAATACAGGAAATTCAGAACCCCATGGCTATTTTTATGGAAAGAAAAATAACTTCCATTGGAGAAGGGCACAACCACCTACGACCATCAGAACAAGACAGCATTACACTGTATTGCAGATTCCTGGGCTTCGTTGAAAGACAAATGCATTGGGTAGAAAACAAGGAGTTAAACAAGTATGGGGCCTACTTTTCACTCAAGACATAATAGATAAGATACTGCAATGGACAAATAATAAAATAGCTAAGATATGCGAGAAGTACTCTCGAAAGGACCTATCATTGGGTGTGTAAATCTCCAAGTTTCCTACATAGTGAAATTATTACCCACATTTGGACACATACAGCTTTTGAATTTATAATTATTTACAGGAAAACTGGTGTACCTTGTGATAAGGAAACTTGTGCACTCGAACCAGCATGGATTTTGGACATCAAAATATCCATTCATTGATTTAATTTAATTTTGTTTATATTACTTATTCTAGGCTCCTCGTAAAATACTGACTTAGCAGAGAAATAACACACACACAAAAATATATGTTTCCTAGGGCTCTGAGAAAAATAGGAGGGTACACTGTTCTTGGAGCAAATTTTTGGTAATTTGGTATCTCCTCCTAGGGTTGTAATTGTTTCTTCAAAACTTTGCTGTAGTATGCTTGAAAACATATGTTTGAAGGAAATAAGTTCAATTAACAACAACAATTTTATGAAGAGATAGTTTAATATAATAGGAAATATCTTGGGCCAAACGGATACCATGATACCAACTGAGGGTTAAGGATCAATATTGTTCGTCATCGTTATACTGGTCTATTGCTTAAGGCAGTGAACCACTGCTTTTGAATTTATAATTATTTACATGAAAAATGGTGTACCTTGTGATAAGGAAACTTGTGCACTCAAACAAGCATGGATTTTGGAACTTGCGAATCCCTTCTACAACGATCTGAGTTGGGTGAACCACTGACTTTTAAATATACAATGTACATGTAACAGTTCCTTAGTTGGATCGCGGTACTGTTGTTAGTATTGTTTGAACACAAAGAAGCTGGCAGACTAAATTTCCATTGCACAGTGGGTCAAAATCGAAATCTAGGTAGACAAAATTATTTTTACGTTTTAATCATGAATTTAGAGTGAAAGCAACGTATATAATTTGTTTACTTCATAATAAGCATCAGTTAAGACCTTTTTTAAGCTATGTCTACACATGCAAGAAATTGTCTATGACTAGGAGTTGGATAGAGCATTCAGTTATCTCTTCAGAACAATTTTCTACCCCTAATTTACTTTTAACAAAGTCACAAAGTTCCACTTTTGACATAATCGTCGAAGCCAGTGCTTCAAACAGTTGTAAACGTGTGAGAACTGGTTGCGCGGCATGTTTTAAAACTTAAAATAACTAAGTAAGTTGCAAAAAGATGCAAAAAATCTTATAACAGGCGTAAATTACACGACTTTATCTACATTTTAACATTAAGTAGAAAGTGACGCAGAGTGACGCGACATACTAAAAATCTAAGTGAAAATATAATTTTAAAAATAATAGTTCAATATTATATAATGCAAATATAGCTAAAATTACGTAACAATTACGCCCATTAATAACTGAAACACGTTACAAAGCTCAAACCTTCAGCTGCATGTTCCATCTTAAAGCATCACACTAACCACAAAGACAACCAAACCACAGCCACTTACGTTCACCCTCCAATTCAGACTGCTTGAACAGTGGTGACAGATTTACACTAAGATGCGTTTATATCCCAGAATAGTGAGTGGCAATTATATGAGAATGCTGTAGAAGTAATAAATTTTGATTTTTTAATTGTGAAAATAAATAATTTTGTCCTCCTAGATTTCGAATTTGACCCACTGTGCATTGTAGTGAAATCCAATGCTTTTCTAACATCATTAGATAACTGTAAATCAGGCATTCATGGTACATATTAATTTATTGTGGAAATAATGTGATAAATTCCCGATTTTACACATATGTAACAAGGGACATAATGGGCTTAATTTAATTTTAAAATAATAATAATATGACAATGCCGCAGAAATTAAGGAAACAGTAATAGGCTTAACCTTGAAACCGGCCATTATGGAAAAGTGTTTGCTGAACCCCTTGAAATAATTTGCGAACACCCTGGGGTTTCGCGAACCATAAGTTTGGAAACGATGCCTTAAGGGAAGACTATTAAGGGGTAAGACAGGTTACCTACGAAATGTCACTTATGCGGTATTGGATCTAAAACAGCATTATGTAATCAATCTATACACTATTTGCTGTAAGTCCTCTACCCAGGGTGGTTTTATCATTTACTTAGTGCAGATATTATAAACTATTGGATGTGTCAGGATATGTTATAGAAACACACTGTGAAATAGTAGTGGCCTCACTTTTTGATCTAAACATTATACTGAGAGCCTCTTAGCATACACATGGCAGCAATGTGTTATTTTTCTTAAAAAGATGGAAAAAAATTTAAAGCTAAGCATCATATAATAATTTGTGGGGATATAAATATAATTGAAGTGATAGAAGCCATTTTATTCAGTGTTGCCTAGTTCTAATAAAGAAAGGTTTCCAGTTGGGCAACACAAATTATAAATATAGGTGTAAGGTACAGTGAGAGAGAGCCTTCCCTAGAGACGCCCCGTCTTGCAGTCGCGTCGGCCGGGGCTCTGAGTGTAGCCACCTGTCGAGCAAGACACTGGCGCTAGCAGCAGTGTAGCACCCAACTAGTTCAACACATTCACACTTTTTAACATATTTAATGATCATCATTACTTACATGAATTTCAGAGTAGTTGGTGGAAATGCTGTACTTCATTTTCTAAACACACATTGCACCACCGTAGGAAGTTTTGGTACACTCACTGCAATTCATCCATAGTGATATTTCGTATCGCTGTAGTTATTTAGTTCTCGAGAGCCTCCATGGTATGCGAATTGTTTCTGTATACCTTGTGTCTGAGGTTCCCCCACAAGTAAAAATCGCACAGTGCTGAAACGTACGAACACATTTACTAGAAGACTTCTTGAGAAAATTCGATGTTTTGTTCAATACCTAACCATGTTCACGGAATACAGGACAGGCTACAGTACTTCTCCACAAGTCTTAACTCTCTGAACTAAGGTATCTTGCCAGCTGGGAATGTTATCAAGCTAGAGCTCAGCAACTCTAACTGAAACCCCGGAAAAAATGCGAACTAAAAGTACTATCCCCCCTGCCCGCTCTGACCAACTCTAGCAAGACCAATATCTGTGCAGAGGGGTGTAGTCCATCGCTGGCCAGGAGCCAAAAGATGTGTTGACAAGCGTTCACAGTCCTCTCTCTCGCTCAAGCTCGCCCTCCTCTCTAACACACTTGCTGACAGAGCTAGCGCTGTCACCAGGGTCTCACTTCAAGTTGCTGAGCTCTATGACCGCATCCGGTGATTCACGACCCGCTGTTGTGTAACGGTAGATGCTAGTCAACTGGCGCTGACTAATCGCTCTCCACCCACCACACAGCTCAAGGAAGGCTCTATTTTATAGGTAAGGCTCTCACTGTATAATGAAGGAGACCCTATTATGGTTTCTAAACTAATTACTGTATATCTTTTGGGCTGTTAATGACCCAACGCGAGACTAAGCCTGTCTCGATAGTGTGTTTCTTGATTTTAACCTTGAGAACTTCCAGAATCCCTGCTTTTGGATTATACAGGTGTAATTTTTAGTCGACTAAATCATTCACTAATCAGGCCACTGGACATGAACATGAACGTTGTCGTCTCCCACTCAAATCTTGGAGTTTACAGCATTCCAGGTTTCTTATTCATGACAACCCAGCAAATGACTCTGATACTGGCTGTTCATGGCAGCTTTGATGCTTTTACACCAAATTTCCTTCCAATTAGTGCCTAGAAATTATTGAGGTCTTTAAGAAGGTGCCACAAAGTAGGGGATTGCCTGTAGGGGCGAAGTACAGTGGGGACTTCGTGTGCCCCGGGACCGTTACGGTAGCTGTGAAGGTCCTACAGGAACCCTGCAAAGTGACGGCTAACAGGGCTCTGGTGAAGCTACGATAGGCCCAGCAAGCCAGTAGTGGATAAGACTTTTGCTTTCAAGAAGGGAACAGGCCTCAGACAGGACGGATACAATGGACGACGACCTAGCTGTGTTCATGGACTACGATTTGGAACTTTAAACATAAGAACACTGATGGGGAAGGTGGAGGAGATAGTGGATATGACGGAAAGAAGGAAGTTGGATTTATTGGGATTGGCAGAAACAAAGTGGAAAGGGGAAGGAAGGAGAGAACTGAGAAAAGGCTATAGACTCGACTGGAGTGGGAATGAAGAGGGAAAGAGGAATGGAGTGGGAGTAGTAGTACGAGATGGTTTAAAAGAAGAAGTGAAGAGAATAAGTGATAGGATGATGAAAGTGAAAGTAGCACTGAGGGGAGAGACCGTAGAAATAGTACAAGTGTATGCTCCACAAGTAGGCTGCGCCTCTGAAGAGAAGGAGGAGTTTGAAGAGGAATTGCAGAAGCAGCTGGTAGGAAGGAAAATGATTGTTATGGGGGATCTGAATGCCCATGTAGGAAGAGAAAGGCAAGGGTATGTGAGTGTGCTTGGACCAGAGGGTTGGGGCAGAAGAAATGAGGAAGGAAAGAGACTGTTGGACTTCTGCCAAAGGAACAGCCTGCTAGTTGGGAACTCCTGGTTCAAGAAAAGAGAGAGCTACACAATCACATGGTACAGTGATGACTTGACCAGGACGTCGGTGGTCGACTATTTACTGTATGAGAAGGAATTAAATAAGGACATCAAGGTTATACCATCGGAGAACCTGGATAGCGACCATCGATTGCTGGTAATGAACCTGAGAGGGACTAAGGAGAAGAAAGGGACTGAGAACCAGGAAAGACATATAAGGATATGGAAACTGAAAGAAGGAGATAGAAGGGTCAAGTATCTCAAAAAGGTAAAGGAAGGAATTCCAACAGATGAAGAAAGAGGGGTGGAAGAGGAATGGGCTGGATTTAAGAAGACACTAGTAGGTGCAGCAGAAGCAGTATGTGGGAGGACAAGTAGTAAGAAGAGGTGGAAGGAAACACCATGGTGGAATGAGAAGACAAAAGATATAGTAAGGGAAAAGAATAGAGCCTTTAGGAGGTGGTATCAAAATAGGACGGTAGAGACAAGGGAAGAGTACCAGGAAAGAAAGAAGGAGGCAAAGAGAGTAGTGGCTGAGGAGAGAAGAAAGTGGATGGAAGAGTGGACAAAGATGATGAAGGAGGATAGTGAAAGTACAAACAAGGTCCTGTATGGGATGGTAAAAAATAAGAGGCGGAAGGATCCTACGGATTATGTTAGAATGGTGAACAAAAGGGGACAAGAGATAGAAAATAGGGAAAAACTGAAGAAAATGTGGAAAGAATATTTTGAAGAACTTCTGAACCCAAATGGAAACCACAGCGAGGATGAAGAAATCGGGGAAGAGGAAGATGGACTGCAAACAGAAAAGGACTTAACATGGAAAGAAGTGGAAGATGCAGTGAGGAAGATGAAAGGAGGGAAGGCACCGGGTGTGGATGAGTTGAGTGTGGAGATGGTGAGAGCAGCAGGAGAGGTGGGGATACAATGGTTGTACCGAGTGTTGAAGACCGCATGGAAGGAAAGGAAGACCCCAGAGGACTGGAAAAAGGGAATAATTGTCCCGATCATCAAGAAAGGTAGTAGAACAGAATGCAGAAACTATCGGGGAATAACACTGATGTGTCATTGTGCAAAGATGTTTGAGAAAGTTTTGGAAAGGAGAATTAGGACTAGGATAGGAGGAGGGATGAGGGAAGAACAACATGGCTTCAGAGCAGGAAGGTCCACTGTGGATTTGATTTTTGCTGTAAGGCAGTTACAAGAACAGCACTATGAGTATGGAACAGACCTACTGATGGCCTTCCTGGACATTGAAAAAGCATATGACAGTGTATGCAGAAACAAAGTATGGAAGTCCCTGGAGGATAGAGGATTAGAAAAATGGACTATAAGGAGAATAAAGGAGATGTACAAGGGAAGCGTGAGCTGTGTGAAAGTGGGAGGAGAGAGATCGGACTGGTTGGAACAGAGAAACAGCCTGAAACAAGGAAGGGCACTGTCACCGTTACTTTTCATTGTGGTGATGGATGACATAATGACCTGAGTGGCACAAGTAATTGGGGAAGGAAAGATGAAAGCAATGGTGTTTGCAGATGATTTGATGATTTGGGGAAACAAGGAGGAGGAGGTACAGGAACAGTTGGACGCGTGGGAAGGAATAATACAAGGATATGGGATGAAATTTAGCATAAATAAGAGTGAGATGGTGATCACATCAAGGAAGAAGGAAAGAACCACAACGGGAATAACAATTGGTGGGGAAAAGCTGAAGAAAGTGGAGAGTTTCAAGTATCAGGGAAGCCTGATACAAGATAATGGAAGAAACGATAGAGAAATAAATGAGCGGGGAGACAGGCAGAAGCAGTCCGGAGGAATGTGAGAAGCATGTTATGGAGCAAGGATGTCCCTCAGAACAGCAAAAAGATCATATATCGGACGTACTATGTCCCTATCCTGACGTATGCCTCGGAGACCTGGGTTATGAAAGGAAGGGAGAAGAGCAAACTACAGGCCAGTGAGATGAGGTTCTTGAGAAGCATAATTGGAGCTACAAAGATGGACAGAATAAGAAATGAGAGGACCAGAGAATTAATGAAGGAGGAACCATTAGAGGATGGTATAGAGAAATCTAGACTGAGATGGTATGGACATGTAAAACGAATGGAGGAGAAGAGGATACCCAGGAGGATACACGAGACGAAGTGGGAAGGAAAGAGACCGAGAGGAAGACCGAGAGACAGGTGGCTGAAGGGGGTGGAAGAAAGCGTGAAGACTGGACAAGGGTGGGGGCTGAGAGATGGTGGGAAGACAGAGGTCGTTGGAGAGGCTTGTGTTCCAAACAGACCCGGCCAGTGGCTGGAAACTGTGCAAGATGATGATGATGAAGAAGGTGCCATGTGCATCTGGATGACAACCATCATCATCATCTCCTTCTGGATGCTATATGATAACACCTTGTACACTGCCCATGGCCGGCCCCGTGGTGTTGGTGTAGCATGCCTGCCTTGCACCCGGAGGCCCCAGGTTCGATTCCCAGCTCTGTCAGGGATTTTAGAAACTGACTTGAGGGCTGGAACGAGGTGCACTCAGCTTCGTGAGGACATTTGAGTAGCTGTCTGACAGTGAGGCAGTGCCCTGGTCACGGAGACCAAGATTAACAGCTGAGGGGACCCGACGCGCTGACCACGCATCACCCCATAATCTGCAGGGCAAATGGCTAACAGCGGTCCTGGGCCCTTCATGGGCTGTAGTGCCACGAAGTTTTTGATGTGTAACATCTTTCCACTCGGTTGCTGGATATTTTTGTGGGAGTGATTTTGAAAAATGGGACGGAAGTGGATCGGACAGAAGTAAGTAAGACGCACTGCCAGCAGGATTGTATCCCTCCTGGACATTCATCAGCACACAACAATATTTTTTATTTACACACTAATAATACATAACAATTCCAAGAGACTCTTTTTTTTCTTCGCTGCCTACTTTATATTTCTACTCTCGCACTGCCTTCTTGATTGTTCTCGCACTGCCTTCTTGATACTGTGCTGATAATCATATCAATATGAATCATTTTAACAGAATCCATATGAAATTATGTGTTGATCTGTGAATCAAGAGGTCCGGGAACTGGGCAAGCCTTTCATGCTACTGCTGTGCACATTGCATTTACTCGCAAGTTGGCCTATTTATAAGAAATTTAAGGTTATGAGCGGTGTCGCGTCTATTAATCTAGTCGATCCATATCGTATTCTTTATTTAGGCTAGTGCTGGTGGAAGCTACAAATCATCTAATAAAATGAGTTCTATATTATAAACTACAATATCTGTAAAACACTCCCTTTTACAATAGATTAATATTTGTGCCAATAATATTATAAAATACCGGTGTATCAACAATTTCACGTGAGGTTTCTTCTATGTCAGATGATACACATCATATGCGACTACTGTAAGGCTTGTAAAGTTTTTTGTTTTTTTTCTCTTTGTTTCTTTTTTTTTTTAACACTCCCCATGCTTGTTGGCAAATGTAACAATCCTCTCTCCTGGAAGTCTGTTGGAGCTGACCAGCTCCTCCTGGTAGACTTGTGTACGTCCCCTCACATGTCCACTGCTCCCAATAACATCCCGCAATGAGGTCTGAATGGCCTAGGTGGTACCCAATGTCAATGAGACCATCTAGCTTCATGCATTCCAAATGCGTATGTTCATCTCTCTTAATCCATTAGTTTAGCAAATGGCCTGCATTATGTCATAGACGTATGTCTGGTAGTCAACGATGAAGTAGACATGCACTACCTCACCAACCTTTCCAAGGGATCAATGAGGGATGACTTTGACACATACTAGTGTGTGATTGTGGTGTCCAATTGTACCATAGCTATAATCATTAATATATCTACCAATGGCCTACCTGCATGACCCACTTTGTACTAATGCAATATTTCTCCCCAGATGTGCTATTTTATTTATAAATAGCTATACCTAAATTTGGCATTAAAGGCAATTCAATCAGGCCCTTCTGTAAACAAGCTGGGCTGGGCTGAGCCATAACAGTCAGTTAAGTGCTGGTCTTCAATATCCAAGATTGGGGGGTCAATTCTGGCTCAGTGTAATGGCATTCAGAGTGCTAAAATGCCAATACCTCCATGACATTTACTGGCAAGTTGAAGATTTCTCCTGCATCTTTAGACATCTATCAGAGATATGAGAATTCCAAGTGCATGACCCACGGGTGAGATTTAATTTTTAACTAATAGTCACCTAATGCGACATTCGTATGACTCCGTGCTGTAGACTTTCCCCGCTTACGATAGATTTGACTCCCATGGCTAGAAATTGAATCCACAACGTTAGGACCATGAGGTGAACATTCTACCATTCGTCCACTGAGGAAGCTTGCTGAACAACTTATCGAGGAGCTTAAGATGCTGTGTAATAATAGCTTTTTGCTCATGTGCTGACTTGCAAGTCTGCAAACCCCAGTTCAAATCATGCTTACTTCAATAGTCTTTCATTATCAGCTTCATAAGTCATTATATTATAATTTGCACTAATGTACACGAGTAAATAAAGGCACCACCTGATAATGGAACACCCGAGTGCTGTTTGTTTAAATTTACCTGCCTTTTTTTTTTTTCAACTACCAAAATAAACATATAAACGTAAAAATTCTCAATGTGTGGTTTCCGTTTTCCTGCAAAATAAACCAAGTACATGAAGCTTATAAATTGAAAAACATACCGGTATTTAACAAAGTTCAGATCTTTTCTAAACAATATGAAAAACACTGTACAGTATTTTGAAAAATATAGCCTTCATATACTTTTTTCTCTTTTTTTTTTTAAATTAGACTAAATAGATGGTCTGTTGCCATCTCTTGATGAATGCAGATCTTTTTATTTGTCTGTTGGCAAAGGCTAGAGTAAAATATGGTCTTCCACCAATGTCTCAGTTTTACATATGGTTGAGATGATATTGATGTTACCGAGGTATGGGTGATGCTGCTGAGTAATGACATTAAAGCTAGTGCCTGTTGATACTGTGAAAGCTACAGATGGGAGCTCACTTGTTTGTGAGCGTGAGGTGAGGTGGAGAACAAAAGGAAGGGGCTCACCTACACACAGGCATCATTCATTGCTATGGCAACCTGTTTACTGCTCGGCAGAATACATCAGCCCGCTGCGCACTCAGTAGGACGAGTAGGAACTTATGGCGCAATGTTTTTGGGAAGGCAGATATCGCTGGCTCTCAGCCAGAAAACAAGGTACCATGTTCTCGGCGGCTACATTCCTCTGCCTAGCATTCAAGTGAGCTCTCATCAGTTCCACTCATAGAATCAGTGCTGCTGCTCTGGCTCAGTGAGGAAAGTAAGATATGTCATTTCAATACACAATTCTAATGTATGTGTCTTAATGAAAACTATAAGAATATGTAATCAATCACTTCACACCAACCATTGACTGAATCCATAGGCTTACTACTTGAACTCTGTCTCCAGCTAGGAGTAGAGATGTTCGATTCTCTTCAGAACAATATGTTCGTTGCTGTCTAATTCCACAGGTATATCTCGACAAAGGATGTGCTAACATTGCACTTTTGCTGCACACTAGATTCCAATGTTAGCAAATACTTGATTCTTCCTAGAGTTAGTGTATATACTCCACTATTAGCGGTTTAGAGGGCAAGGCTCTCCTCCAAAAGGTTGTTATACATTTTCCTGTCATGGAACTTTCATTTCTTTTCTTCAGTGCTGGTGATATGACCTTGACCTCATAAACTGTTTTCTGTACTCTATGAACCCCCTTAATCGTTTTATGCTCTTTTCTTTAAAGCAGTCTGTTTAATTGAGAAATTGTACAGAACAAAGTCATTTGAAATTTATTTATGAATATTTCCAGCTAATAATATTTATGAAGGAATGAGCCCTTACCAAGATAAATGCAAATGACTGTCCAGGGAAGTAAGACATTTGTACAATCTGTGAACACTTCATTTCCTCACAGACAAACTGGCTTTGATGGTGTGGGCTCATGACTCTCACCGTTCATCAGTACATCACAACATGTGACGGTGAAATAGTTGTTATAAATGAGTAAATGTATCCCAATGAAGCTCTTTAATTCCTTTATTTCTTTTTACCAGCTGGTGTGGGTCAGCAGTAAACGGTTGGTCTTGAAACTGAACTTAAACTCCGCTGTTGGTTCGAATAAGGGCTCAGGCATGGATGTGCGTGTTGTCTTTAATTGTCAGCCCATTCAATTGTAATGATATAATATATACATTACCGCCATCTTTCCTCATCATGACAAAACACAATAATGCAAGTAAAAATAAATTAAATTTGAGCTGGCTGCATGCCTTAAAAAGACCAACAGCCAATAAATATTTTCAAAAAGCTTCTTTTTTATTTGATATGTATGCTGGCTGATAGTTCATTTCTCTTAACAACTGAAATGTCTATTTTTGTCACCCCCAAGTGGTTTTACTTTCAGTACTACAGTATTCTAAGCAGAAAAAGGTGCTGGGTGCAAATTGCGAAATTACATGGATGTTGGTCAAACAACATAGTCATAGCTAAGCCAACCGCTGTCACCAGTCTCTCAATAGCTATTTTTTAAAACTCGGCAATCTTCTAGGTTTTTTTTTGTGTCTTTTGCATGGTTTCACCTAGGTGCACCAGTCCGAAGTTGTGCCTGACTTGGAGCTCCTAGGTGAAACCCTGCAAAAGACACTGCTAAAACCTAAAAGATCTGCTGAGTTTTAGTAAGTTGGTCGCGAAAGCCAATATGCCATCTTTTTGAAAACCTCTATAGGGAGGAGAAAAGCTGTGGGAGCTGTCAGCTCTCACAGTAAAGAAGTGCATAAAGGGATATAGTGTGTGGTTCATTACCCCTGCGGCATGTACTTACGTCTCGCTAGCACAAACTCCTGTGCATTTTTCGTGCAGTCGGAATGTTTCGGCATAGTTCCGGATTCCTAGAGCAGCAAATAGCAACAGACATGATACACTTCAATTCCAAGTTCTGTAGTAACTTGCACATGCGCATTGAAAGAGGCAGGTCAGGATGTTGGGTCAATACTAGATCAGCCAAAAATTGTGGAAGCTCCACGCTGAACATAACTTACATTTCTGCCAACTGAAAGAAGAAAAATCAAACCCGAGGCCCTCAGGTTACTGAGCAGGCTCGATAACACTGGTACACTTTACCTACGCAATTGCGAGGTTATTGCTGCCCATCTTAACCTGTATGGCTAAATGTAGAATGATTTCAGTTAGATCTTAAATACCAATTAGAATGCATTCATTCTGCCCCTGGTATGTTTTCAACATTACTTACAGCAAGTTTCAGGACCATTCTGCATTAATAATGCAAATCAACAGCAAATTTTATCCTCAATCAACAACCCTCCTCCATGTTTGATTCCTCAGGATCAAAGTATGTTACAGAACTTGGATGTGGAATTTCTCTTGTCTGTTGCTCTTTGCTGCTCTAGGAATCCTGAGCGATGCCGAAACATTCCGGCTGTGAACGAAAAATGCACAGGAGTTTGTGCTCGTGAGGCGTAAGTTGCGGCGGTCCAGGCATGATCAACAAGAGCCCACTACTTAGCTCGACTTGGTGCCCTTAGGAGAAACCCTCAAAAAGACATGGCAAAAACCTACAAGATTTGCTGAGTGTTAATTGCTTGGCTGCGAAAGCCAATATGCCAGCTATTTTTTTGTTACCCGGATACATTGTTCTGCTTAGAATGAGGTACTGTGTTGATGGGAGCTAGCTGAGGAAATGGTGACAGCTTTGGTTTAGGACGGGGGTATGTTCTGATATCATAACACGTGTTTTGCTTTCTTAAAAATTGTTCTTTTTATATCTATTGTCTAATAGAAAGAGAAATAAAAAAAAATAAGAGACAAGATATACACCGGGAAACACACACACGCAAGGCTTCGAATTTTTTAAAATTTACTACTGAAGTACAACAATGAAACTTTGGAATTATAATCCTAAAACTACATACTACTTTTTATAGCCAAAGAAAAAGAAATATGTCTGTGAAAATCCTCCCTTTCTTTCCAGCCATATTTAGCTGGAAAGTGATTTTGCAGTTCTTCCTTAACACCATTTTCTGGGCTTATATTCATCATCACAGACCAGAAAAGTGAAGAGGACAGCATCTCTATGTGAGGCATGCTCTTGTACTCTACAGGGTTTTTCTCAGAACATGTTAAAATTTACTTTATCGATATTGTTGTTCTTAAAAGCTTTGCTTAGTCATTGTTGTTGTAAGTAGGATTGTAATAGCAATAACGTAGCATATTTACACATTTATGACATGTTCAAAGTTACCCTAGAAACGCACAATTTTCATTGTGATACGATTCCTTGCAAAATTTATTTGAAAACAATACATCAAATTTTGTGGAATTGCCAGATGTTCTCTTCTTGTGGCTACATAAACTAGTCCAACTTTACAGACACAATATTGCACAGAAATTATGCTGAAACATATAAAATTCAAATGACAACTTGTGAATCATCTGTCCACATGGATTCTTGGCATCTACCATTTGTACCAAATTGTCGCCGATTAGGGTTATGGCACTATATATCGAACACTTAACGTCATCTCTATGAATAATTGATCAGTATTTTTTGCTAGTGAAGAACAGACATCTGAAGAAGAGATAAAACCTTAACGGAACATCCATTGGTTGCAACTAGCTTGTTCTGACCTTTAAAATATATAATTTATAGGTTCCAGGCCTCTTTAAATGCAACAGCTGTATTCCTCCATATATCGAACGGTCTGCATTATATATCGATCAGTGAAGTTGTAATTATCGAACATGATTTTTTTATATCGAACGGCAAGGTTTTAAATACCGAACAGAACTATTTATTATGAATCAGGCAACTTTTAGACATTATTATGGTTGTAATAACAAGAACAAAACAGAAGGATTCTTAAATATAACTCACAAAAGCAATTAATTATATTAAAAATATCCTGAGAAACACAAAAATCAGTATCTTATTTCCATAAGTCCATATCTTTAGTCCTACTTCTTTCTTTTCTTTTTCTTCAATTCTTCCTGGTACTCCTTTGAAGATATCACGTACGTTTTCCTTAACCTAAACTGATGGGGTTTTTCTGGTACTTGAGGAACTTTGAGAAAATCTCTGAATGAATCCTCGCTACTACGTGTACCGGTACTTGAGGTGGGTGAGCAAGCAAGCTCCGAATAAATTTCATCCTCATTCAATAGTTTCGGCTTGTGAACTTTTACTCCACTCTTCAAAATGACGGAACCAGGAAGATCCTTCTTGGGAGATGGTACAAACACCTCTAAACATTCTTCATTCCACGTGAAATCACGATTATCAATGCCCTGGTCATCATTTATTTCTTCTTCTTCTGATGAACTATCTGTCATAGTTTCATTTGCCGATATAGTAGCATGTGTTGCATTGTACCGAGTTGTAACACTCTTCCAATAAGCGTACAGATCTGGTTCACCATCATTTTGATTTTCTCCATCAAATCTTAGTTTTTCCTTGAACGTATCGAGAATACAATGAGGCAAGTATTCTTCGAGGTCATTAAGTACAAACTTTAACATATTATTGGAAGTGGAAGGGGATGAAGGGCTGCCTTCTTCACTCTCTTGTTGTTGACTTCCGACTGAGGTCTTCAAAATATCTGCAACACATTTTGAGTAGTCCACAGCGTTGGGATCTAGTGGATATAGACCACACTTATGGAAGGCGCTTTTCATGATATCTGGCCTAACAGCATCATCCCATACCTTTCTCAACATGGGTGCAAAATTTACCTTTGTTACTGATGCCCCGAGAGTTCGTATTTTTTCATCTTGAAGAGCATTTTCCCATGCTCTCTTCAGAGGAGCAAATACCCCCACATCTGCTGGCTGCAGAAGATGGGTGGAGTTAGGGAAAAGGCAGTACAATATTATTCCAGGGTCATGACAATATTCACTGACTTGAAGGGATAAATGACTTCTGTGTCCATCAAGAAAAAGAATAACAGGAAGTGTAACTTTCTTAAGCTCTAACCATGACCTAAAGTGTTGAAGGTAGTTCAGAAACGTAGGGGCCTTCATCCAGCCACTCTCTGTTTTCTCGTAGATCCATGGCTCTGGTACACTATCTTTGATAAGTTGCTGAAGTCGTATGTTGCTGTAGACAATCATTGTTGGGGCACAATGCCCATCGGCACAGAAATTTCCGAGCACTGTTATGCCTTCTTTCTCTTTAGAGGTTACCGTAATTTGAAGCTGTTCCCTCTGACTCCAAGGTACTTTCCTGAAACCTTATGGAACAGAAAATTTGTCTCGTCTGCATTGAAGATCCTGCTTGGATCTTCCATAATTGATCCTACACCCTCAGATTCCAGGTAGCACGATAGTCCAGCAAACCAACCACGAATTCTCTCTTCCGACACAGCAGCCCTGCCCTTGCTAATGGTTTCAGCCTTCTTCTGAGACAGGGGAGGATGTCGTCCCATGAAACACTTGAACCAGGTTTTCCCAGGTCTTCCATGCTTAAACGGTGTGCTTCTTGCTGATGACTGAACAATTTGCTGTACAGTGTCAAGTAAATTCTTTCTCTTCAACGGAAATCCTCTCTTAGCCATATTGATCACCCATTCACTAATGCCCTCTTCTTCTCGTGGACTCAGGAACGGCTTTCGGCCAAGGGCAGTCTGAATCTTCTGACGTCCAGATATTTTGTCGTTTAACGTTGTTAAAGGGACCTGGTATGTTTTAGATGCCTGCCTTTGTGACATCATACCGGACTTAACCTGTTGAACAGCTTCAGTCAAGGCAGATAACGAATACTGACACCGTTTCATTTTTTCAACCGGTTTAACTCTTGATTTTGGGACATTTCCCCCCTTGGGTGTCTTAATTTTGACCATTGTCAAGCTGTAAGCACTAGTTAAGGAAACTAACCAAGAACTGCAAAAATAATAATTTTCTGCTTCTAATCCTCTACTCTGTTTATTGCACAATATTTACATTAGCGGCGGTTGGGAGTTAGACGTGAAGGAGACAATTTTATGCACTACATGAACTACAAGGGGTCAATGGATATAGGACTGTTAGAGTATAAAATTGAAGAAATTGAGGCAAAAATTTGCCCCCGAAGGTCCCATCTCGTCGCCGCCACTGTACATTGTTTGCCGATGATGTGAACTCTGGAAATTGACACGATTGTCAAATAAAGTGATTAGCACAACGTACGGCATCAAACCGACATAAGGCAACGTAAAAGAAATCTAACTATACCCGATGCGGGTTCAAATTCAGGCCCTATCAATTTACAGATAGTCACCTCATCAGTCACGACCACAGAAATGTGGACTTTGGCGCAAAAGAAAACAATACTGTAAATTAAAATCAGTAGCAGCCCATTCATTTTAGTGTCGTTCGATATTAAGGGCTATTTTTGTATGCATGAACCTCTTTTATCGAACGACATTTCGATATTATAAAACGGGATTCAAATATCGAACAGTATTTTATTTTAGGAATAAATATGAAGATAAATTAAAACCCAGATCATAAGAAATTAATAAACATGTATTTAGGTTAACACAACATATTATTTAAAGGATACTTCTGAAGACACTATTTTACCAGCAGAGATGAGTAATCACAGGGACACGCCACCTTACTAACAATCCAACGCTGTCATCAATATCCCGCCAACAACAAGATTCTGACACTTTCCCGCGCTCACCAACGCAGTAACGACTTCGACCTATCGATTGACATGAGAAGTTTGGCGGGGTGAATTCAGAAATCTAAGATTCTGTGTAAACTTATCGATATCCTTATTTTGCAACAAAATTTATGAAGTGTTCGATATTTAAAGGGTGTTCGATATATAGTGCCATAACCCTACCCATGGCTGGCCAGAGTTCAGCTCCTCATGCACATTCTCCCACCCATCCCTGAACAATCTCACTAATTTACACACTTTGCTATCACTCATTGCATTTGGGGCCTTACACTTCACAAATCTGATTAGGAATGTCTGCTACTGTCATGTTTCTTTCTGCCAAGAACTGAATAACTGACCATATCTCGCAGGCGGCAGCTCACTTAAACATTGCAGTCTCACAGTACAAAGAGCACACACTGACAACATGGCTACAAAAAATGTATTTTTTTAAGATTTATATGTGAAACGTATTTCATCTGAAAATTAGCCTTGGTAAGACACTTGCGAACAACTGCTCAGTTGGTAATGGCATATTGAGAATGCAAGCCATACTTAATCTATGTGCAATCAACCTTAATATTTATTTGTAAATTTTTGGTGCAAAATTTTATTGCAAATTAATTACAAGTTATGAGAAAGATTAGGAAGAAAGCTTATTTCAACATTCAGCAATCACACTACCATCAGTCATAAAATTATGAAGTGAGTGGGAGCTGGTATTTGGATTGTGCTCTGCAATAACCTTCTTGTATGTGTGGTGTTAGCATACCATACACATCAACAGCAGAAATGTGTTCAAACACTTACAGTGATATTGCTCTTGTATGTAAAAATAAAGAATAGACTATCCATGAAAAACAAGTTCAAGGGACATTCAGGTAAATTTGACAGGTTGTGACCAGAGATACTAAACTTAATCTGGAGACTTTCCCCTAAGGAAACAGGGATGCCTGGTCACCTTGTGGTACAGAGCAAAATGACACCCAAGTAAGCACCAATTTTTTTCATTATCTTCCTTAAGCCATATACAGTATGTTTATAATTTACATCGTCATTAATGAAATAATCAATCTCTACACAAGGTTTGAATAAAACCCATCTGATGTACTGAATTACTGTTGGAAATTCAGTGATGCATCATTCCCTTTGCTTTTAATGTTCTCAGCCTCCCGGAAATGCATTGCAGTGACTGCTTATAGCAATGATACAATAGATATAAATTTTATCAGAGAATAAAAGCTTTACAGTATCAGAAATAAGCCTATAGTCTTTGGTTAATATTCTATAACATATCACAATATAGAAGGTTAAGTTTTCAGATCATAAATTATAATAATCACAAAAAAATAAAAATAAAAAAAATAAAAATAAATATAATACAATGATGTAATTTCCATGAACTGCAAGAGCTCAAGCTTGGAAATGGAAGGTTAATGGTATTACATTACCTGCGGGGATGGTTAAAGGGTCAAGCAGACTGGGCAAGGTGGTTTGACGAGCTAAGTCATATGGAAGTGATGATCGCCTCGGCATGCAGTGTGAGGGCGCACACACAGAGTTCTCTTTAGAGCCCAGTGGTTTCAACACACCTGTATAGGTTAGCAAAAAGCAAGGGGATTAGTTGCTTGCAAGCTAGACACAAAATACAAGCTTCAAAATAAAACTAGGGCAAAGGGAATTTTTATCCTCAAGCACAAAGTGGATGCACAGAAAACGAAAAATAAATTGGTTGCTTTAGCAAGTATGAAACAAAACCAATATGAGTAATAAATAACAACATTTGATGAGAACTGCAAAAAGTGTGTTACATTAATAGACATAGTACAGGATACCATAACATCATATCATCCATGACAGAGAACATACAATCATAGTCCACGATGCAGAATACAACATGGAGCTAATTACAGAGAATCATGCCATTACAAAAAAAAATAATTAGTAACAAATCCTTCAACTTGCAGTACTTACAGTGAAATAATAATATCAACAACAACCTTATCAATGTCCTGTGTATTACTGCTGTATTACTTTGGGCCATGAATTGATGAATTATATGAAAGATGATGGAACATCAGTGGATGCTAGACAGAGGGACATGGGGATACCCAAAAAGGCATTTTCCAATAGGGGAAGAATGTACTAAATGTTTGGGAGGAAGAGGGAGCAGCAGGATCACAGTGGCTATCTGGAGCCTCCTCTTCCCTTCCAGGTACTATTATCTAATTTAAAATGACTGGTGTCTCAAATATTCTACTTCTATTTCCTTTGAATCATCTGTTATTGTTTATGATATGTTGTTTTCTAAATACTCATTCCGTTTCAGTCGGCCAACATATTATAGAAGTTTAAGCAGTTTCAGCAGTTACAATAATATTAATAACAACACTGAATAATCACATAGAAGGAGTAAATGAAATTACAGTAGTCTTAAAATTAAACAAGAAAATCTGATGTGTAACTGTAAGGGAAAAATTATCTCTTATACACTGCTGAATATAAACTAGATGTTTGCTTGATCAAGAAGATACAGCCATGTTATTTCATGCATTTTACTCCATTTATGTGTTTCTTCAGATTGCTCTGTGGCAGAGCTCCATCCAGAGTTCAAAGCTGGGTTGCTGTTGGTGAAATTTGTGCTGGACAATGTGGAGGCCGGACAAGTTTCCTATGGGATCTCTGGTCACCCCTGTTATCTTTCATTCCACTACTGAAATGCTACATGATCATGTAAAGATATGCCCAAACAAAATGTTCGAAGGTGAGAAAAAAATGAGTTTTGTAAATACAATTATAATATTAAATTTCTTTAAATTTTCTCCTCTCAAACAAGAAAGGATTACTCTTCCCACTAACCAGTTTCCTACATGATCAAATCACTAAATACAGCTAACAACTGTCTTTCAAGTATACAGGGTGTCCCACCTAACTCTGCGACCTCAAATATTATCGAAATGAAACAAGATGTGAAAAATCTACTTGCGCAGGAATGTAGCCACGTCAGGGGGTCACACAATGAGAGGATGTGCACAATCCAGGAAATTATAACAATATCACTTTCAATGCAAAGTTATCTTTTTTTAAATGGAACATACATGTCTTTTCTAGCAAAATCAAAAGTAAACACACAATTATTGATAACAGAATTGGTTTCACTTCTCTAAAACTCGTACCTTCTGAAATAACTAACGTTGTAGAGGATGGCAATGGAGACACTGTTTGTCACGTTTAACACAAGTGTAGAACTGTAAACATAGTACAAAAGGTACAATTATCGATTTCCTAAACAAACTTGTGGCCTATAGCTTAAGGAACGTCATGTTTTTAAATTACATCCAGCACGGAAAAGGCATTCACAAGTAAGCAGTAACAACTAATGAAACTGTGTCACTTCAGCAGATGTTCAATGTGACCACCGTTTGCATCAATGCACTTCTGTAGGCGTTGAACAAGAGAGCGTTGTACTGATCCCAGTGTTTCCACAGATATTTCCGCACATGCCGCAGTAATACGCTGTTGCATATTCGCTATTGTAGTTGGGACTTCCTGATAGACTATCTTTCAATGTGCCCCAGAGAAAGTAGTCTAATCGCGTCAAGTCGGGGGACAATGCTGGCCCTCTCACAGGACCACCACGTCCTATCCACAGATTTGGAAACTTCGCATCCATTACATCTCTGGCAACACGTGCGAAATTTGTGGGGCACCGATCATGCTGGAACCACATTGATACTCTAGTTTCCAATCCCACGTCCTCTATGAGAAGGGGTAACGTTATGCCACAATTCGAGGAAAAACTCCGTCAATCAATACCTTTTATTTTTTGACATGTTTCGAGCTACTCTACTTAGCTCTTCATCAGCCCTGACTTTAGTATTAGACAATCAAACCTTATACATCTCAACATCAAATAAAAACATACAAACATACTACTGACAAACATGTTAAAAAACACTATAAAACATTAAAACACACTAAAAACACTGAAATAACTCTGTAAAGCTGCGTCAAGTTTGAGAAAGCTTGTTTAAACATTGCTTGTTGTTCCAATGTGAGCAAATTGTATATTGTATCATTGATTAAGCCACTTCCTGTGAGACATCTTCTGGATGGGGCAGTTTTGCCACATAAAAATATTAAAATAATAACAGCACTATAAAAAATCTATTTTGACTATTGCGTCATGTGAGTTCATGCAGATTGTCGCTCTGTTCTTCTCAATGCGAGCTTGATTGTATAAACTGATCTTTATTGGCAGAGGTTAATTTAATGGAGGTTTTCTTCATAGTTGGGACAGCCTGTGAAATAATTTGTGCTCTCCTTGCACCCCAAGTCTGTCCAAAAAAGGAAACCAATAATTAGACAACAGAATGATGATCTAGAATCTCAAAAAACGGAACCCGTAATGTGTATTGACTAATTTGGCTTACGTTCAAGCTAGGGAGAAGAAGGAACCGGACCTGATGACCAATCCCAAATCATCCTAAGATTCCTGCCTGTAAAACCATGAAAGAGAAAAAATATAGAACGTTACGGACAAATCGAGGATATTAATTAACGAAACTAAGCTCGAGAACCGTCCGAACAACGTGCTGATCTTACCCTGCAGTACAGTGTAGATTGTGCGGAGGTCACTGACTAGATGGAAACATATGTGACAGCGCTGGCTCGTAAAGTGAGTACGGAGCACGCGGCGGGGAACAACTGTAGAACAAGGGGAGAGAGGGGAGGGAAAGGAGGGAGGGTCTGGAAGAAGGTGGGCCGGGAGGAAGGAAGGAAGGAAGTAGCTGCTACTGTGTGCCCGTAATCTGTGCGGGAAAAAAGGTTCTTGGGATAGATGTTCTAACTAGGGTGGTTTTTTGAGTTTGGTTCTTATTATATGGTCTGCTAACGTGTCGTAAAGAATGTTAGCGTCCCAATATATCTCATTAAGATTTTCGGCTGGGTTGGATCTCTGTGCTATATTAATTTCCATTTGTTCTAGTGCATTCATTGTTGTTTTTTTTTTTTTTTTTTTTTTGACATGTTTCGAGCTACTCTACTTAGCTCTTCATCAGCCCTGACTTTAGTATTAGACAATCAAACCTTATACATCTCATCATCAAATAAAAACATACAAACATACTACTGACAAACATGTTAAAAAACACTATAAAACATTAAAACACACTAAAAACACTGAAATAACTCTGTAAAGCTGCGTCAAGTTTGAGGAAGCTTGTTTAAACATTGCTTGTTGTTCCAATGTGAGCAAATTGTATATTGTATCATTGATTAAGCCACTTCCTGTGAGACATCTTCTGGATGGGGCAGTTTTGCCACGTAAAAATATTAAAATATTAACAGCACTATAAAAAATCTATTTTGACTATTGCGTCATGTGAGTTCATGCAGATTGTGGCATAACATTTCTTGTCAATACGGACCTAATGGATTCCACTATGGAGTCGAATAAAGCTAAGGGGTAACGTGTCTTGAAGAAATGATGCATATCGCTGTCCGTTTAGTGTTCCCTGATAAAAATAGGGACCTACAATACGGTTGCCAATGATACCGCACCAAACACTGATACTCCACTGTCGTGGGTTAGCAACCTCGCGAAGTCCGTGGGGGTTTTCCACAGACCAGTAGTGCATGTTCCTCAAATTCACATTACCATGATTTGTGAACAAAGCTTCATCCGTAAACATAACATCCCTTAGGAATGCGTTATTATCATGCAACTGCTGCAATGCAAAACGACAAAATGCAATGCGGGCTTCAAAGTCATTCCCGTACAGTTCCTGGTGCAGTGACATGATACGGATGAAATTTATGCCTGTGCAAAATTCTGCTAACACCAGAGAAGCTTATTCCAGAACTGCATGCAATTTGTCGTGCACTCACATGCGGATTGTGAGCTACAGCAGCCAGAACAGCAATTTTGTTACCGTTGTTAGTTGCTCTGTTTGTACGTTGACGTTTTCTGGGAGCCCAACTTCCTTTTTCTGAGAGACTTCTGCACATATTGGCAATGGTACGAGGCGACGGACACCGTCGATCTGGGTAGCGTTCAGCTGTTGCATTTCTGTGACAGTCTAGCTTTTCTTTATTACTGAAGGCCAGCGTACTGGTATGTACTAGACGAAACAAGAGAACAAAGAGGTAGAAACAAAACAGGGTTCCAAATGTCAAAGTATCTGCAAAAATTAACATAAGATTCGTAGGTAAAGTAAAATGGGTATTTACCTGTTTCACACTGACAGAAGTACAGACGACCAGACCTGGGGCCACGAGTTCACTGAGAAGTGCAGCTGTAATGTTACTGTCTTGTTTCCTGAATTCTTTTAGTACAGCAATGCAAACAATCCAGCTGTGTAGGCCAACGGCGTGCACTACACTGTTGTTAAACGTTACGAAGAGAGTCTCCTTTACCATCCTCTACAACTTTAGTTATTTCAGAAGGTACGAGGTTTAGAGAAGTGAAACCAATTCTGTTATCAATAATTGTATGTTTACTTTTGATTTTGCTAGAAAAACATGTTAAAAAAGGTAACTTTGCGTTGAAAGTCATATTGTTATAATTTCCTGGATTGTGCATATCCTCCTATTGTGTGACCCCCTGACGTGGCTACATTCCTGCACAAGTAGATTTTTCACATCTTGTTTCATTTCGATAATATTTGAGGTCACAGAGTTAGGTGGGACACCCTGTATATGGAAATTTTATTTCTATTAGCCTGGGTCCTCAACCCCAATATGAAGAACATGGTTTGACTGGTTTTGCAAACACATCTTTATTCGTTTCTCATCACCCTGGAGGAATGTGGCAGGTGTAGTCAGCTGGTGGTAGATGGAGCATTAGGTTCTATCCTAAACCCTGGATTTTGCTAAAATCAGGTTTGTAGATTTTCATCATGATTAAAATCATCAGGTGTGTATTCAGTGTTGTTTCCAATAATCCCCTCACTATAACTGGGCCCCCATAACATGTGCACCAACTGAAGGGGAATCTGTGTTAGGATCTACCTACAGTAGAATAACAGTGAAGAAGGAAGTTAAAAAGTATTCCAAATATGCTATTAGACACAATCTCTTGCTTTTGTATACTTTTATTTTAAGAACAAACCATGTTTCAAAATATACTTTAGAAAAAGGTAAGCTACTCGAAAACAAGAGATTTGGAAATAAAATCATTCCATATTATACCATACTATCTTGTATGGTATGGTATACCATATACAGACAAAAAAGCCCATTTTCGTGTGCCATGAAGTGGTTTCTGTTAGTCCTATGGCAAACTACAGGAGGATTTCCCACTAACCTGTTTCCTACAGGGTCAAATCACTAAATACAGCTGACAACTGTATTTAAAAAATATATGGAAATTTTATTTCTATTATCAATATGGTCCTCAATCCCAATATGAAGAACAATTTTAATGTAATATTTCTGAATTAACTCTCCCTCCCTCCTTAAAATCAAAGTACGAGAGCAAGTTAAAAATATGTCTGTTATAGAACAGGTAAAATTCTCGGCACAAATTATTCTTCAATTCAATTTTTGGCATTTCATTCTTTAATGGAAAATCAGCTAATTAAAATGACAGTCACCTTAAAGTGTTTAACAGCATAACACAGAATGACTTCCATATACCATTTCTGGATTGTCACATATATACAGTACATAATATATACAAGTAATGCCAAAGGAAATTCAAAGTCAATATTTACATGTGTTATACTTTTGTTTACATTAGGAGTCAGTCAACACTTATAAAGATCACACCTACAGTATTTTGTATGCTGAATTATCTTTAAGAAAACTATACAGATTGCCACAAAAGTATTGAAAATAAGTCATTAAAGGGCAAGTTTAGCCTAATATGTACGAGACACTCTATATATTAAATCTTAAATTATTGAACCTGATTGAATTTCAAACTAAGGAATTATGTCCTTTTTACATGTTAACAACCCAGAGAAAGACTGGCCATGTGTAAGTAGGCATTTCTTAATTACAAGTAAGACTTACACATCTTCAGAATTATTTATAACAAAATAATAAAACATTCAAAATAATAATGGTACTCCCTATTTAATAAAAGAATGTATCTCCCACTTCCCCAAGTCTACTTGCCAAAGAAAAAAGAAAAAATACTCTTTATCATATTAATATGTGATTTATTGAAAGTTGATGATCCCAGATTAACAGTTCAATTTTCATTTCAATGATATAATCAATTTAATATTCATTTGATAAAAATTCTCTTTACAAAGCTAATCATGTCTGTTCGGCACATGCCTTTTCACATATGACAATGTGGCAAAGGGTATAGCTACTAAGTGACTACAGTAGTGTTAGTGTAGAGAGCTTCACACTCGAAACTCCACCCTCTCTGGGTGCACGTTCTTGGTAAAATATTTAGTAAAATGGGAGCATCTCCTACTTTGTCTTGTGATGTCAATGGGCACAGAGCCTCGTCGTAAGAAGCGTTCACCTCCTGCCCGCAGAATCAGGGACGATAAACTTCCATTATCATCTGAACGGCTGAGCAATCCGACTGGTGCTGATCCTCGACGGCGTGCAAGTCCCTTAAATACAGTAATTTAAAATCTGGTCAACAGGGAACAGTAGGGTTGGGAATTGAGCAAAGCCAAACTGAAGTCATGAGAGAACAAGAGTTCGACACAGAAGATTCTGAAATCTTATAAATAAAATATTTTGTTTTGCAACAAAAAAATATTGCATGAAAGTTAATACTTTTTTTTTTGGCTGGTATTTCAGCTAGCTTAAGTTCTGTAAGTTAAATAAATAAATATTACAAAATACTGTATATATTACAGTCGGACGACTTTGCTACTACTGGTATTGATATTAAGAAAGTTTAAAATCACTAGCACAATGCCGCAGTTTTCACTCAGTTTTAAGAATACTTCCAAAAACACCATGACAAGTACTGTTTCTCTATCTGGTCGCCTGTAATTCCAGTGATGTGGGGAAGGGGTTGAGCACAATAGTGATCTATCCACAATTTGTTAAAATTTCATTCCCTCTGTAGATAAACATATGAAAATAGCCTTTGATGAATTGTGGCTTATTGGTATGGCGTATCATACCGATTGATGTGCTCAATAGTACACCGGGGTGAAATGTTGGCAAACATATTGAGATGACCAGATAAATTTTCAATTTATGCAATGTCATTATGCTCAAACAGAGTACGAAAATACCCTGGATCCTTTGGGAAACAGTTTCTTTCAATTCAAACTGTGGATTAGTCAACTAGTGCACTCACCCTCATATAGTAGTACTGGCGTACCATCCAAGTTCAATGAAGTTGTTTATTTTCATTTTATTTAAAATATGAGTAGCCTGAGGTAAAAAAAGAACCCCCCCCCCCCTTAGATTTAGTGCCCTGTTCAGGGGTATGGGTTACATAGACCTAGAGCCAACCCTGAATCATCCATAGTATCTAGCTTTGAATTTTCAATTTTATAACCATGAATACACAATATTGTATCAATCAGTAATATTCAATTATTCATGTTATTAAGTGAGAGATATGACTGAATAAACAACTGAAATGCTTCCCCATTAGTAACATAGCTCTTCATCTTTGAGAATCATTTGGTCCCCTTTGATACATGCTTCTGAGAGTAAATGAAATGGTGGTATTATTATTATCATAATTATTGGTAAACATTTCTATCAGAAAATATTAACATACCTGAGCTGTTGCTTTCCGTTGGGAGCAGGCTTTGTTTCCACCGATATCCAAATCGACATCACTACCAACACTACGGGGATCCACGTTCTCTTTCTCCCAACCATATGCCATCTGCTGCAGCGTTGCGAATTCTGATAACTTTGCAAATTTAGTTCCTTTTTCCCTCAATGTCTCTACAGCATCAGTTTGCTCACGTTTACTACCTGTAGCCAAGAGTGATATTGCTGTCTCTCGACCAACATCAACACTGCACTCGCTAACACTACTGTCTCCACCACTAGTCCTGTTTGTATCCTGCAAAGCCTTAGGCTTATCAGGTGGTGTCCCACACACATTCCTACACGGAGTGTCCAATGGACTGCCTGGAGGATCTGTTATCTGTTCTGATACTTGGCGAGAGAGAGTGGCATCACTTACTAAATCTGTGTGGGATGAAATGGACGAGGGTGAGCGGCTGCCAGGTTCGGCCAACATCTCTGAGCAATTTGACATCTCTGCAGTTGTGGACATATATCGGATGCGGGTATATGGCTGGAGAGGTGGGAAAGTCTGCTGACGGATGAGGAATCGTGTAGGAGCAACGTTACCTGAAGTAGATGCTGAAGCCCCATTACTTCCTCCGTTTATAACTGACGATAAACGACTTGCTTCTATGATTGTGGTAATGGATGCTATAGTTGACTCTAGCAGGAGATTCTCAGCACTTACTGGTCGATTGTCCTTTCCACTACTACCACTGGAAGAATGTTGGTGGCTACTGCTACTACTAGATGACAAGAGTGAGAGAGAGCTTTGTCCTATTCCGAGTTGTACTTCTTCTTCCTCTTCCAGGTGGAGGATAGTACTTGAAGGATATCTTTTTTGTGCTTTATTTTCTCCCACTGGCAAGCTTTCTCGTCGAATAATAGTTCGAGTAAACGGAGGGGGAGGAGGCATACTGAGTGGAACTGAATGTCTCCTGCCAACTCGTTGTGAAGGATCCATCTCATTGCTACAACCAGGCAAAGAAGGACGGCGAGGATTATCAGGGTTTGGCAATAACATTTCTATGCTTCCGCTTGCTTCATCTGCCCCACCATCATCATTGTCATCATCGGAATGTTGACCTTCAACCTCTGCAACTACTACTTCAGCTTCTGGAGCTTGTGGATCTCCTGGAGCTTCAGGAGCTTCACCCTGAGCTTCTGGAGCTTCACCATGAGCTTCTGGAGCTTCAGCATTAGCTCCCTCACCTTGCTCCTGACGTACTAATTCATCCCATCGAGCCCGGTTTTCGCGCAAGTAGCCCATCGTAATGTCAGAGAGATTTGTCCCAAGGAACTTATGCCATTCATCAAATAATGGTGCCACAACGAAACGGATAAAGCCAGCCTGGATTTTAGGCACAGATGTACCCAGTCGATCACAAAGAGCAGTAACAGGCAGATTAAGCTGGCGTTCATAATCTCCCTGACGAAAGAACTCTTCACATACTTTTTGACTCCATTTACGACTGACATCCCAAGGTCGGCATGGATTTGATATGTCAGCACATTTCAGGGCAATTTGTAAAACAAAATGCCGATCCTCAGCACGGTGCAAATCCATTAAGTTTTGGTCCAGGTTGCGCTATACCAAAACAAGAAAATTATTGTTAATGACAGGACGTAAAGATTTCAAATATAATAAAGTTCCAATCCATTCATTCAGAATCTTACTTTAAATCGTGTGAGAAATTCCTGTTGGCGAGTGATATCTGTGGCAAGTATCAGAGAGCTAATCTGATGTACTAATTCCCGTCTATCTGAGCCTAACTGCTCAGCAACATTACTTTCAAGCAAACAGCCAATAGCAGAACGCCAATGATGGTTTTCTAGCACAGATGTGTTCTGAAAGAGAGAAAGGTACGGATGTGAATCATAAAGCTTTCACCAGATAAGGTCACTCTGGTGAAATGTATGCTTCCTAGGTTTCTGGACCAAATGTGATGTGCATTTTTGATGTCTCAGCAAAACCAATCAGCGTTTTCATTAAGTGTGAAACCAGATGATAGGATAAGAGATTATTTGTAGCATTATGTGATTCCTTTTGGAAATATGAATTGAACTCAGATAATACACGTGTCATTCAAATTCAATGTCATAATTAAGATACTTAACTCAAAATGAAGAAAGAACTGATTGGGGGGAGGAAAGAGAGAAGAGGAAAGATAAGGTTAAACAGAGGCAGCTGACATAACTATCTAGGGAGTACTTTCGATAATGGTATGCTTTACACCAGTAGTCCTATAGTTTGACTGTAATAGGGATCACATTCTAGAATAGATATAGAACCAGAATTTGCCAATTTGATTGTTACTGCAGTGGGAATAATGCATTCAATAGAATCAGAGATTCAAGTAGAAAATATTCAAAATTATTATTATTGGTAATTTCATAAATAGAATCATAAAATCCAAGAAATGGGAAATTAGCAGAAGCTATTAATTAACTAGTTGATTCTCCATGCATATTTCAAATTATTTTGCAGTTTCATTTCACAGCTTTTAATTAATCGTATCATTACAAGTAATAATGACACCACTGAAATACTTTTTGTCCCTCTAGGAACTTATACAAGTCTTTCGTATGTTTCATTACCTTCTTGTCTGCCTTGGGTCTCCTGTTCTTCAGAATCACATACGAAACTGTTCTATTGTCTATTCAATGGAATCACTGTACAGCATCCATTTTCAAAATTTTATTTTTATTTTTTAACTCTGCAGTGTATACTGACAATGCACAGTTCATGTACCAGTAATCCGAATTTCCTGCAATATCAGTTTATCACCATTTTATTTTAAAACTGCATTCCATTCAAGTCCTTTTCAGGGCACTTCTATCTTCTAGATAGAGTCCATGTTGACTACGATGTACTTCTACTCAGGTGGAGGAGACAACGATTTTGTTTCCTTGCCCTTTCAGCCATGAATCAGATTGAAATCCCATCTATTATTCTCACGGGTATCCTTAATATAGGCTATGCAGTGAAAATGATGTGTTGAGTCCACTTCAAGATCATTTGGTTCTTCACCAATATATCTGTACCGGTACTTTGAAATTATCACTGTATTCCATCAGCCATTCAAACTTGATTCCATGAAAAATATGACTACAGCTTCATCCTTTTTGAAAAATACCAGGCAATCATTCTATATGAAATAACCCTTACACCTCATATTGAAGAGGACAGAGTAGCTTAGTTCAGTGAATTTAAAGGCTCAATACAACATTCACTGAAGATCTTCAGCATCTAAAAAAGTAGGCTGCACAGATATGCTCTTGATGCTTGTCATAGAATTGGAATTTTCTGATTCAACTTCCAAGCACCCATAATTTTTTATTTTGTCTACACTGGGTAATTTGCATCATATAGTGCTGAACAGGGGCATTTTCAGAAGTCTACAGTAACTGCATTTTTTACTTCATATATGGTACTTTTTGCTGATGGTGAACTTGGAAAGTAACACCATTAGTTAGTCTACTTGCAGATATAATATTTAATAATTGTGTAACTCCTTTTACCCTGCTTCACTTGTACACAAATTTATTATGATACAAATATATTTTATTTTTGACAGCTTACAAACTGTTTCTATGTCACAAGCTCATAAAATGAATAAACAATAACAAACCATTCAGACTTGCTCATTGGGTATCGTTTATGCTTTCATCCAAAACTAGGTTATATGACAATATCTAATACTCAACAAACGCCTTGATTATTAGGATAAATAGGATCTGAAATGGAAACGGATAACTGAAGAACACAAGAAACCTACAACACTTATTCTTATCTGCAATTGATACTTGAATTTATAAGGCTAAGAATATATTTAATACTATTTCACACGTTTGCCTTCATAATAATGATCCATTTATCTCTGTTTCAACCGATCTACATTATTTCTTATAATGGTTGTAATTTCATCCTGAGTCAAAAGATCTATGTAATTGAAATAGATTTGTACTACATATTTAAACACTACATTGACATATTTCGATGCCTCAGAGTGAGGAATGAAGGATCCTTGAATTGTATCTCTCTCCCTCTTTGTTTACAATATCCACTTCACTTAGCTGTTCAAAACCTGGTTTACAAGCATCATTTGATTTGTAAATTGCAACAGTTAAATAATAAACAAAGTAAGACATGTATAATTCTTGCAAACATTGCATGTGTGTGATATCAAGCTAATTACTGTCTAATTTCTTATTACCACATTAATTCTTCTTTTTATGATGTTATCTGTTTATTTGGTATTCATTTTGAATATAAAACAGTTCTGACATGATGAACTGTAGCCTAGTTTTTACCAATGATGAAATGGAACTTCTTTAAGCCTTCAATGATAAATTCTGATTTCTATTAAACTTCCTTTCAGTTTTCCATAAGTGTTGAAATCTGATTTCAAGCCTTTTTAATTCATGAAATAGCCCTAAAAATGGTTAGGCCTACACGGTTCTGAACCATCAATCATATTTTATGTTATCATCCTGAGTTCCACTTGCAGATCCATTGCCCTTCCATTTTTATGCTGACTGAGATGTGCATATCATGCTCATGAATTGTAACTGCTACAAAACAAACCACTTTAAAAACATGAGCATTGTGCAGAAGGTATAGACATGCCTACCGTTAGCAATCCTCTGCCATAACGAGTGTAAGTATCTTGTTCCTATTCACAAATTCTCATGATCAACCTTCACATATTTTGCCTTTCAGGCCCAATCTGATCGATCTCTTATGCCATCTCCAAGTTACCTGACTTAAAATCAACCATTACAGTTCTGCTAACTTCTCCTTCCCCTACAGAATAAAATTTCAGTTTTTCTGTCGGTTTTCTATATTGCATGTCCATTTATTTCCTTCATGTCATGAAATTCTTCTTTAAATATTTATGAGTCTCCTGAATCACTGAAATTTCATAGAGCCACTACTGACGATAGCATCTCAATCTCACAATTCTGTCAAGGCTAGGTACATAACAGCAAGTCCTTTCAGTCTTCTTTCATTACATCCTTCTCATAGTCACAACAAATGTTGTATGTTGTCATTAGTATAAGATTGTACAATACCCTATCAATGTGTCTGTGCAAGAAACATGTATGGTGCCTAGATTTTAGAAATTAATAACTCTGTATCAGCCAGACAACATTTAAATTAAGAATCGTTTAAGCAGTATAATCTGCTAGCATGGCATGTCATACAGAGTGCTATGGGGTGAGAGATACATTGTTTAGTATTGAGTGCAGAACCTAATATGCAAGGTACCATACGACAAAATTCATTGGCAATTTTCTTTGCTACAGCTTCTTTTTTGTAATTTCCCTGTCTTCTCTGCACGAGTTGATCAGGTGTGGCGATAGTTAACGTGCTCTGATGTGATTAAGAATTCAGTCTTTTTAGTTAGGAAGTGCTGGTAACTGAAGTACCGGTATCCTCAGATTAACATTCAGTAGAAGTTGCAAGTATGCCATTTAATGAAAGCTCCCATATTGTTGTATTTTACAAGCCAGTAAGCAAGAGTTTCTCCATTGTCAAAACATATACGGTAGGAATGGCGGAAAAAATAAATAAATTAAAGAAATGAATTTTTAAGTTCCTCCATTGTGGAGAAATTGTAGTCTTGTAGAGAATACGAGTCATTTTGTCACCATTGCTCATTGAACATTGTTTTTATTTTAAGTTGAGAAATCCATATTGTTAGCATTCTTTTGGTGAATTTTACTGCATCAATAAATTTTATGCTGATTTTTTGCCTAATGAGCACAGATGTTACCTATGAGCAGCAAGAACTTATTGTTTTCAGACTCTTTAAAATTTCCATTTCTTCTCTGTATGAGCAGTTTACACTCCCTTCTTGAACTCTATCTCTCGTTCAGTTTTCATCACTCTACATGTACCATTAACTCCACTTAAAATGCATTTGGATTTCTTATTTTCTTATCACTGTAAATGGTGAGAATTACTCCAGTAACAAGCCATGCTCTCCGCTTCAGTGCAAGAGTGGACTTCCTTTCCCAGCCTGTCCTGTCCTGTTCTATTCTTTCTTTCTTTCTTTCTTTCTTTCTTTCTTTCTTTCTTCCTTCTTTCTTTATTTCATTCTTTCTTTCTTTCTTTCTTTCTTTCTTTCTTTGATCATAAAGTTTCTACGATATTTGCTGTCATTCACTAGCAGCTGACAAGAGATTGAATCCATCTTGTAGGTTATTTCTTTCCCTCTTTCTATTTCATGATCATATTCTTCACTAATCTCAACTATCTTCTGTCTCCAACCATAACATCCCATTCCAATGTAGGTGACTTGAGAACCTGAAGGATGAAGATAGACATTTTAAAAATCTGTGAAATGAAATAGCCACAATATGCAAAGAGAAGCAAATACAAAACTAGACAAAAGGAACAGGAGGATGAGATATCATTTCAACAATTGAATTATAGAATGATCATAGATATAGGACTACTGGAATTTCATGGAGCGAGTTTTACCAGAGTAAGAAATAATGACAACACCAGGGTGTGTGATTTTTTGCACCAAATATTGAAACTGATTTCTCTATCTCTAGTGGGAAATTTCTATGAACTTTGTTATCAATCAAATGGTTGTGATCTGCTTTTAGTGCAAGGAATAGGTGAATACACACCAATCATTATACCAGGGGCGTGTATAAAAATAATATATAAAATAATAAAAATTAAGAAAGTGTTTCTTTGGTAAAAGCATAAAATAATTGTAAATTTGGTTGTACCCTAATCTTAACTTATTGGCTAAGTTATAAATGATATTAAGATTGAAATTAGACTTCCTCGTGGTGTAGTGGCTACCTTTCTGTTTAGTAAATTGACAGATATTTAGATATTTGCCATTCATACTCCATAGACCATAATAGAAAATTCATTAAGTATAAAATGTTATTTGTTTGTTGTATTTTACAACTTTTTTGTATCGCCAGTAGGCCTAATTGAAGGCCTATATAAACTTTGAATCATATCTAAAATAATCACACAAAGTTACTCGTATAGGCCTATGCTCTAAGATATTGTTTGATATTTCTGGGTATTTTGCGGTGACAATCCCCTGAGAATACTCACAATTTTCCCGGATAGTCAGACCCCCCCCCCGAAAAAAATTGTATATACGCCCCTGCATTATACCAGATATTTGCACTTACTAACAAACTGAATTTGTTGCATAGGGACTGGACTGAGATTTTCTATCCTTTTAGGCATAGGCCTACCTGTAGTAAAATTAAACATTAATTCATACTTAAGAAAAAAATGTCTTTTAATGAAAATACCCTATATTAGAGCAACCATTTATGCAATAGCAGGCTCTAAAGGATAAAATAAGTTGGATGAATTATGGCAACAATACATTGGAAGAATTAAATTATAAGAATTTTAGAACCTAATATCTCTGTTGTTACACAAACAACTAGGACTACACTTAGAAATGACAAATTCAAGGACACAAATTAAAAACAAGAACAAATGCAATTGAGAAGCAACTGAAAGAACTTATAGGTATTGAGTAAGGGATGATTTTGCTTAATGGTTACCGGTAACTCTCTGCAGGAATTGAAGCACTTCCTGCAGACATGGGAAGTAATGGGCAGCAATTTCATTGCCTTAAAGCTACATAGCTCAGAAATCTACATACAAAATTGACTACTGCAAATGCATAGAATTTGAAGCCATATATTTTAGTGTTGATTGGCTAACCCTATGTATACCATTCGTAGGCTACTTTTCAGTAAGTCAACAAGTTAATGGGAGACCAGTTTGGCTATATTGGCAACTCAAACTAACACTTGGGGCGCTGCGGTCGGTCTGGATAAGTAGGGTAAAAATACTCAATAACACGCGTTTGATATGGAACACTTTTTATTTTTCGGTTATAATCAGTAAATATGGTCCCTAAAATAATGACAGTGTTATTTTTGATTGTAGGGGAGGAGGGAGAAGCGTCTAGCGAGCGGAAGGTCTTGCTCGAGTGCGCATGCGAGTGTTCTTACTGGCTTAGCTATTCACCATGGAAGATATATCTCACGGGCTAGTCCGATTATTCTCTGGTCCGTTGAATGATGCAGAAACATTGAACTCTAGATAAGACCTACAGTTCAATGTGCAGAACAAACCAAAACAATGGCGGACTGTGTTCTTGAATTTGTGATAACTTGTAGTTGTGAGAAAAGAAATATGTTCTTGACTGAATTATTATGTCTTGTAGTTTAGTAATGTATGTTTTAAACGGAAATACAAAAATATGTTCAATGTTTTCTTTCTCCGTATGATTTTTAAAATCTGATTAGTGATGAAATGTAAGCTAGCCTATGTTACACTTGGCGGAAATCCGTTAAAGGAGACCAATCAAACATATACGGTACGGTAGCACTAAGAATCGCTACCCATGGATTCCATCACAAGATTTGTGTAAATAAAAGATTTCATTACCCAATACAGGACTGTGTGTGTGAAAGATGCGTGACAGATATCACGCTATGTAGGCCTACTGTGTGGCACGCATACTGTAGTCGACATGGTCGTTCAACTGCAACGCCATAAACAACAGCAGTTCACCCACGCTATTTTTTTATACCCACCCCATCGCTGTGCGCCTGGCTGCTTTACCTCGAGGCGGTAGTTTTGAACTATTTGAATAACCCGCCGTGTACATAAACCATGACAAGCTGTAACGTGTTTTTCGAGGGGTTTTTATGCAACTGGCATAAGTCAGTAGGAAGCCATTCTATATTTATTTACGCGGCAAATTGTTCAGCCAAGAGAATTTTTCATGTTAATTTATTATTATTATTAATTTATTATAATTATTATTTAGATATTTTCGGAGCATTTTATAAAAAATATTAGCATTCAGATAGGTTTTCTGTCTTAGAAAACGCTATCATGCAAATTATTACGAACGACGATATCATAGAAAATTATCTGATTACGGAATTTTACGGAGTTTTTGTCAGTTAGGGTATTTGAGAGAGATGACTCACTGGGAATTCAAATACAAGCTGATTCCTGTCGAGAAGAATTACGCAAGCGGGCTCGCATCGTCCAGGAAAGGCGAATTGTTGAAACGGAACCCTCCCGCCGAGTGTAATGACCCAGAGGAGGGGAAGATAGCGCGGCGTGCTCAGCCAATCAATGAGGACTACGTAAGCTAGTAGACGGCTCCGGAGTGGGGAGCCAACGTGTGCATATATCGTTCGACGCGCCGTCGAAGGAGGACAATCTGTGAAATACTTGAGGAGTATGGGTGCGCGTGCGAGTCGCTCCGATGTTCAGTGGAGTTAGTAACTATCTGTGTAGAACTTGCGGAGTACGGTTGCAAGTGCGTGCCGCTCCGATGTTCCGTGGAGTGGAAGACTAACTTTGGTAAAACTTAACCAGTGTGGTTATACGAGTGTTTGGGTCCGATGTACGGACCATAGAATTATCTAATCTACCAGAATATCGTCAAATTTCGACGGAGATGACGACGTCCAGGAGACTGTGGGAAGCACACAGCATCATCAAGTACGAGGGAAATGCTTTGGCAATTTCCAGTGGTAAGCGCAAATGACGCAGAAATACGCAATCTCTCATTTCTCGCTGTTTTACATTTCATATTTCAGTAACTTCATAGCTTGGAAATAAGAGTAAAATCAATTTATCAAACTCCGTTTTCACGTAATTTTCTATCGGTAATATTAAAATCGCAACGCTCCAATTTAAATTTTATTGTTATTATTAATTTTGCTATACTTGTTTTATATAATAAATTCATTTATTTTACAATGCAATCTTTGCTTTCAGTAGGTAGCATTAGATATAGACCAATTCCTTCTCCTGATACAATTGTTTGTTGGGTTAATGATCAAATCATACCACGATCTGAGTGAATAGAGTCTTGAATGTGTTCTGCCAGAGCTAGACGTTGTTAAATACAAATTTAGATTTCAACATTGCATTGAGGTCTTGGCGCCCATTAAAACAACATAGCTTAGGCAAAGGTAAACAGTTACATTTCTCACCCAACAGTAAGGGGCAGTCAAGACGTTTCAAAGCTAAACGAGCAAAGAGAACGCATGAGACCACGCGCATGCGCACTAGAGCAAGACCTTCCGCTCGCTAGACGCATCTGGAGGAGGGGGCAGGATGGAAAGCGCGGGCAAGATGGAAATGAATTATTTCCTTTTTCGTAGTAAAGATGGCGCCTTTGTCTTCGTAAGAGTGCAAGGAGATTACAATTCTGAAGAAGAATGGGTACAAGAAGAACATGTAGTGGCAACATTGGCATCACAGGAACAGCTGATTTTGGTGCCTTCTCAACTGTTTGCATTTCACGGTAAGTGTGCATTTGATTAAAACTAAACCAAATTTGAACATACTGGTTTTCGAGACTTTTCAAAACGTATAAATAGCCTTCAACTTTCCTTGTATTAAAATTTCTCAGACATTACACTGAGGAACAAGAGAGATAACTGTACTTTTCAGCAGCATGTTGGTATTTTAGGTTATGAGGGCAGCATGGAAAGCAACGATGAGGGCAACATGGAAAGCTTTCCAGCTTGCAACTCATGATTATGTGTGGCAATAAGCAAAGTGTTTTGTTACTTGTAGCTTTTAAAACAAACAAAAATAACCTAGGAATACGCATGCTATTTCTATAATAAAAAATGATCAGTTCACAATTGCATGTTTAATTTTTATTTTGTTTTAGATGGTGCATAACTATAAGAAGAAAAGTAAGCATGGTGATTGGACAGAAGAGAACATGCAGCGAGCTATGGATGAGGCCAAGCGAACAAGCATTGCAGAAGCATCTAGGCGATATAGTTTTCCACTTGGCACCTTACACCGGCATCAACAGAGACAAGAAAAACCGTCAATGGAACGCCTACTGCCTGAACTAAATTCTTCAACATCTGACAATAAGAACAGACGTGGACAGCTGGTTGAGGGACAGGGAAAAACATTTCTGCTGAAGCCTCCGGTAGATAATCCTGCTCCTAAAGAAAGCGCTTTCTGTCTGATTTGTAATGGATCATATGTGGATTGTGCGAGTAAAGAAATGTGGATGCAGTGCAACTTCTGTGAGCAATGGGCAGTGAAGATTGCACCGACTATAACAATAACATTTATTTTACATTTGTGACTTTTGCTGTATGAAGTAAATACAAATACTTGTTCAATTAAACTCTGAAATATTGATCACAAATTGTTTTAAAAATGAAGAAAACATGGAAAATGGCAAGTTTCCATTTTGCCCTCTGTATCATTCCATCTTGCCCCCAATAAGAGGGCATGATGGAAAGAATACATACTTTTGTAAATAGGCAGATTGCTTTCAAGTAGAACAAACAAATTTAACCCAAAGTTGATATTTATGTAGTACTGTAATTATAAACCCTTAAAATACACTCTGTATTTCCGAAACAGCATGTCGAACGATATTTTTCTTCCATCAAATGCTAACCTTTCCATATTGCCCCCTTCTCCCCTATATACACACATCAAAAAAAGTTTTGCATCACCTCGGTTCCAAGAGTTCCGGAACCGTTAAATACAAAGGGAATAGAGATCAACACAAACAACATTTCAGCTCGTTTTATTGCTCATGAGACCCACACATTGCATGTTGTACCATCATACAGCTAGACTTTCAGCATTTGTGGTCCAGATTGCAGTACACACCACTACCTCTAATACCCAGTAGCACGTCCTCTTGCATTGATGCATGCCTGTATTCGCCGTGGCATACTATCCACAAGTTCATCAAGACACTGTTGGTCCAAATTGTCCCACTCCTCAACGACAATTCGGCGTAAATCTCTCAGAGTGGTTGGTGGGTCAAGACGTCCATAAACAGCCCTTTTCAACATATCCCAGGCATGTTCGATAGGGTTCATGTCTGGCGAACATGCTGGCCACTGTAGTCGAGCGATGTCGTTATCTTGAAGGAACGCATTCACAAGATGTGCACGATGAGGTCGAGAATTGTCGTCCATGAAGACAAATGCCTCTCCAATATTCTGCCGATATGGTTGCACTATGGGTCGGAGGATGTCATTCAGGTATCGTAAAGCCGTTTCGGAGCCTTCCATGACCACCAGTGGCGTACGTCGGCCCCACATAATGCCACCCCAAAACATCAGGGAACCACCACCTTGCTGCACTCGCTGGACAGTGTGTCTAAGACGTTCAGCCTGACCAGGGTGCCTCCAAACACGTCTCCGACGATTGTCTGGTTGAAGGCATATGCGACACTCATCGGTGAAGAGAACGTGATGCCAATTCCGTGGGGTCCATTCAGCATGTTGTTGGGCCCATCTGTACCGCGCTGCATGGTGTCGGGGTTGCAAAGCTGGACCTCGCCATGGACGTCGGGAGTGAAGTTGCGCATCATGCCGCCTATTGCGCACAGTTTGAGTTGAAACACGACGTCCTGTGGCTGAACGAAACGCATTATTCAACATGGTGGCATTGCTGTCAGGGTTCCTCCGAGCGGCAATCCGTAAGTAGCGGTCATCCACTACAGTAGTAGCCCTTGGGCGGCCTGAGCGAGGCCTGTCATCGACAGTTCCTGTATCTCTGTACCTCCTCCATGTCCGAACAACATCGCTTTGGTTCACTCTGAGACGCCTGGAAACTTCCCTTGTTGAGAGCCCTTCTTGACACAAAGTAACAATGCGGACGCGATCGAACTGCGGTATTGACCTTCTAGGCATGGTAGAACTACAGACAACATGAGCAGCGTACCTTCGTCCTGGTGGAATGACTGGAACTGATCGGCTGTCGTACCCCCTCCGTCTAATAGGCCCTGCTCATGCATGGTTGTTTACATCTTTGAGCAGATTTAGTGACATCTATGAACAGTCAAAGGGACTGTATCTTGGATACAATATACACAGTCAACGTCTATATGCCGGAGATCTGGGAACCGAGGTGATGCAAAACTTTTTTTGATGTGTGTATGTATAACTGTGCGATACACGTGATCTAATTTGTGTGTTCCACTGGATTTTAGTCAATTGCATATTATCAAGCATCGGTTGTCTGCTGGTATCTGTTTTTGAGTAGTTCGTGTCATGGCGCTGTTACTTTAAAAGCTATATTTGAGTTTGCTCACTGTACCATAGACTGTAGAAATTATTTGCTGCTTGGTAGGGCGAAGGGATGAGTTTAACTTGTATTAAAGCTCGGGGGACACAGGAATTGCTTGATTTAGATGGTTATCTGGTGGGTTTGGTGTAGAATATCGGACTGGTAGCAGGTTCTCGCAGAGTAGATATTTACCCTGCGAAGTCAAATTAGGCCTATATGACTCATAGTGGAATGGCTCGGATATCGCAGAGCGAGGTGATGGCGGTTGGTAGGGTAATTGGAAATGAACTAGGGAGGGGGAAGGATACCTGACTGATGACTTGACGTTACAGACAGTTAGGAACGGGGCTCCGAGTGAAAGCCGAAGTTAAACGATTGACTTCGCGTCACCACATGGTAGCTTTACGATTGGTTACAAAGTGAGAAGCTTATTATCCTCTCTGTTTCGAAATAAATCATGTGATTGTGCCAGAACTTATCTATATTTACGACACTTTACTAAATGTAAAATACTGTAGTGTAATATTCAACATATCATATTCTCAGAATACATTACATTGAAGTACCTCCATTTTCTGCACAATGCACATCGCACTGTTGGTCTAGGGGTATGATTAATTTAAATACATAGGTTGAGGTAAACGCTTCTTTTTTCCCCCGTCGGTTTACCCTCCAGGTTGGCTTTTCCCTCGGACTTAGGTTGGTTGGTTGGTTGCTTCCTCAGTTTAGGGGCTGTGACAACGCGGTCATGTAGCCCCGTGTACTTTGGGTGGGTGTAGAATCTGTCTGATAACCGGTGTTAATTGTGATGGCTGTATTAGTGTGTGTTATCTGTTTTTAATTCAAGTAAGGACTGCAGACATTGATTTTTTGAAGTAGTTCCTACTTTTGCTGCCAAACGCCACCATCAACAACTACTAGTTCAGAACTTGGTTACTAGACGCCACCGCAGTCGGCTCCTGGCAACGAACGTTCTTCGTTAAAGAACGAAGGTTCTTTAACATGCCATAAATCTATGACATGGGACTGCCGGCTTTTCTTCCCCTCCGAAGAAAGGCATACTGAGGGATTTTTAACGACGGCTTCGGCCGGGTTTGAACCCGCGATCTTGGGCATAGAAGAACAGCATGTACCAACTACGCCACCAAAGCCGCTACCCTTCCTTGGACTCAGCGAGGGATCCCACCATAACCACCGTAAGGGCAGTGTCCTGGAGCTTGAAACTCCTGGTTGGGGGATACCACTGGGGAGGTGGGGGCCACCCTCCTTGCCTCTTCCTTGCCTATCCCTCCCAATCTTCCCCTCACTTTTCATCCCTCATGAGGCCCATGTTCGCTTTGCAGGTGAGGCCGCCTGGGCGAGGTGCTGGTCTCACCTCCCCAGTTTTATCCTTCGTCCAGGTGTGCCAAGCTCCAGGACACCGCCCTGGTGGCGGTAATGGTGGGATCCCCGCAGAATCCGAGGGAAAAGCCAACCTGTAGGGTAAAGTGACTAAAATAAAAAATTGCGTTTGACCTCAAACTATGTATTTATATTACTGGCACACAGTAAGTACAAGTCTCGCACGAAAAAAAAAGTTCGTAAGATTCTTTTATATACTTTTTGAATATTTTCAAGAGATAAAACAATAGTAAAAAAGCTGGGCACTTCCGGGATTTGAACCCGGGACCTCTCGCACTCAAAGCAGGAAGCACACCCCTAGACCGACAGGGCGATGTGCACTGTGTAGAAAATGGAGGTACTTCAATGTAATGTATTCTGAGAATATGATATGTTGAATATTACACTACAGTATTTTACATTTAGTAAAGTGTAGTAAATATAGATAAGCTCTGGCACAATCACATGATTTATTTTGAAACAGAGAGGATAATAAGCTTCTCACTTCGTAACCAATCGTAAAGCTACCATGTGGTGACGCCACTGATCTTATAGAGATCAGTGGGTGACGCGAAGTCAGTCGTTTAACTTCGGCTTTCACTCGGAGCCCTGTTCCTAACTGTCTGTATAACGTCAAGTGACTGATGAAGCTTGGCTGTAGACTTGACGTTACAGACAGTTAGGAACGGGGCTTCGAGTGAAAGCCGAAGTTAAACGATTGACTTCGCGTCACCACATGGTAGCTTTACGATTGGTTACAAAGTGAGAAGCTTAATATCCTCTCTGTTTCAAAATAAATCATGTGATTGTGCCAGAACTTATCTATATTTACGACACTTTACTAAATGTAAAATACTGTAGTGTAATATTCAACATAGCATATTCTCAGAATACATTACATTGAAGTACCTCCATTTTCTGCTCAATGCACATTGCTTTGTTGGTCTAGGGGTATGATTCCTGCTTTCAGTGCCGGAGGTCCCGGGTTCAAACCCCGGAATATCCTAGAATTTTTATTACTTTTGTTTTTATCTCTTGAAAAGATTCAAAAAGTATGTAAAAGAACCTTAGGAACGTTCTTTTTTTCGGGCGAGACTTCCGGTAATTTAAATACATAGGTTGAGATAACGCTTCTTTTTTCCCCGTCGGTTTACCCTCCAGGTTGGCTTTTCCCTCGGACTTAGGTTGGTTGGTTGGTTGCTTCCTCAGTTTAGGGGCTGTGACAACGCGGTCATGTAGCCCCGTGTACTTTGGGTGGGTGTAGAATCTGTCTGATAACCGGTGTTAATTGTGATGGCTGTATAAGTGTGTGTTATCTGTTTTTAATTCAAGTAAGGACTGCAGACATTGATTTTTTGAAGTAGTTCCTACTTTTGCCGCCAAACGCCACCATCAACAACTACTAGTTCAGAACTTGGTTACTAGACGCCACCGCAGTCGGCTCCTGGCCACGAACGTTCTTCGTTAAAGAACGAAGGTTCTTTAACATGCCATAAATCTATGACATGGGACTGCCGGCTTTACTTCCCCTCCGAAGAAAGGCATACTGAGGGATTTTTATTAACGACGGCTTCGGCCGGGTTTGAACCCGCGATCTTGGGCATAGAAGAACAGCATGTACCAACTACGCCACCAAAGCCGCTACCCTTCCTTGGACTCAGCGAGGGATCCCACCATAACCACCGTAAGGGCAGTGTCCTGGAGCTTGAAACACCTGGTTGGGGGATACCACTGGGGGGGGGGCACCCTCCTTGCCTCTTCCTTGCCTATCCCTCCCAATCTTCCCCTCACTTTTCATCCCTCATGAGGCCTATGTACGCTTTGCAGGTGAGGCCGCCTGGGCGAGGTGCTGGTCCCACCTCCCCAGTTTTATCCTTCGTCCTGGGGCCTGGTGGCTCAGCGGTCTAGCTGTATGCCTCTCACCAAGGCGGTCCGGATTCGATTCCCGGTCAATGCATGTGAGATTTTCGAAATGAAATGCCATGTCCTGTGGTTCGGATTCCACGTAAAAAGGAGGTCCCGTGGCTCATGATCTCGCGATTAACGGTCACGTTAAACTACAAGCTTCCTTTTTTTTATCCTTCGTCCAGGTGTTTCAAGCTCCAGGACACCGCCCTGGTGGCGGTAATGGTGGGATCCCCGCAGAATCCGAGGGAAAAGTCAACCTGTAGGGTAAAGCGACTAAAATAAAAAAATGCGTTTGACCTCAAACTATGTATTTATATTACTGGCACACAGTAAGTACAAGTCTCGCACGAAAAAAAAAAGTTCGTAAGGTCCTTTTATATACTTTTTGAATATTTTCAAGAGATAAAACAATAGTAAAAATGCTGGGCACTTCCGGGATTTGAACCCGGGACCTCCGGCACTCAAAGCAGGAATTTTACCCCTAGACCAACAGTGCAATGAGAATTGAGCAGAAAATGGAGGTACTTCAATGTACTGTATTCTGAGAATATGATATGTTTAATATTACACTACAGTATTTTACATTTAGTAAAGTGTCGTAAATATAGATAAGTTCTGGCACAATCACATGATTTATTTTGAAACAGAGAGGATAATAAGCTTCTCACTTTGTAACCAATCGTAAAGCTACCATGTGGTGACGCGAAGTCAATCGTTTAACTTCGGCTTTCACTCGAAGCCCCGTTCCTAACTGTCTGTAACGTCAAGTGGCTGTAGTCGGCTGGTGTAGGCCTAGCTGTCTTGGTACGGCTTGGCTCGGCGTAAACAGTGAACAACCCGTCCTGTCGTCAGTGAGTGTAGTGGTGAGTGGTCCAACCCGCTACTGTTGCCCGTATTTATTTTGGCTATTGCTATTTACATCTTTTGGAAAGTGATGAAAACTTATATCCGCAGCCCTCTTTTATGCATCGACTTACAGCCGTAAACTGAGCAATATACGTTGCTTTTACTCATTTTACACTCCATCAACGAGTAAAACTTATTACTTATGTATAAAGACACGAAGAAATTACCTCGATCTGCTTATGAATACAAGAAACCATAATTTATACAAACAGTCACCACGTGACAAATGTACCCTACTTGGTAAGTTTCTAATTTTTACCGCTAGATGTCATATCAGATAGCTGGAGTTGCCAATAGAGTGGTGAACATTGATTCTGAATAAACACATAGGCTACGAGTACAAATAAGGAGCCAGAAACATGAAATTCATAAAATAATAATACTTATACAGTGAGGGCATAGGCCTACCTATAAAACGGAGCTTCCCAAAGGCTGTGCCGCGTACACGCCGCAATGACTCACCGGCGCGTGTGGCGATTACAAGAGCGTGCCGTGAAGCCCTGGATGCTGTCTGTGTAATAGCATTTATTACATACCCAGCTGGCACACCGACAGAGGTGGCTATGCTCGCTAAAGCCCAGCTTTAGGTCATGGGGCCAAGCTCTCTGCTGACTCGGTAGACGCGTGGGTTCAAGCCCCACCGTTGGCCGTCCTTGAAATGTTTTTTTCGTTGTTTCCCATTTTCAACACCAGGCAAATACTGGGTTACTTCCGAAAGGCCACGGCTGCTTCCTTCCACATCCTTGCCCAGTTGCATTCATCTTCAACCATTCCAACTCTCATCCCGGCGCACAGGTCGCCCAAAGGCGTTGATTTGAATGACCTGCACTCGACCTCTCAGGAGGCCACACAACATAACAAGTAGTTCCAAGAAGAACTATTCAGCCTATTTTCATATATCCTATTTATGTTAATCGCCTCTATCAGCATATCGATCGCATGATTAATGCACAAGAATAAAAACTTAATTTTAATATTGCGCACAGCCGCCATCTTGAGGTTATGTGAACAATTGAACTAAATTAGATGCCATTGCATTTCAATATGTATATACAGTTACTGTACCATATTTCACTGTGCTCAGATGATTAAATCGCGAGAAAAGTCTATTAAAATGTTTCACCTTAGCTTGGCCGCCATGTTCGTTTTGTATTTTACAGGTTTTTAGTAGTCTCATACCTGAACTTCTAGTAGAGCACTTTATCACCGTACGAAATTACAGGGTGATATCAGTAATAGTTTAGGAGATATAGAATACCGGTGAAATATTTTTTGAGATTATATAAACAATTGAACTACATTAGATGCCAATGCATTACAATGTGCAACAACATTTGCTGTACCAAATTTCATCGCGTTTGGATGGTTAAATCGCAAGAAAAGTCTATTTAAAAGTTGTTTAAGGTGTAAGGCAAGGCTGCAAATTATCACCCATACTTTTCAATCTTTACATTGAGCAAGCAATGAAGGAAATTTTACATTGAACAAGCAATGAAGGAAATTGGAGAAAAATTTAAAGTGGGAGTGAAGATTCAAGGAGAAGTAATTTCAACTCTGAGATTTGCCGATGACATAGTCATCTTGGCAGACACGCCTGAGGATTTGAAAGAGTATTTGAATGGTATGGACTCCGTCTTGAGGAAAGAATTCGTGATGAAAACTAATAAATGTAAAACAAAAATATTGGAATGCAGCCGAAATAAATCAGAAACCTCTATGGACATCAAATTGGCAGGTGAAAAACTAAAGGAAGTAGGAGACTTCTGTTACTTTGGAAGCAAAATAATCAGTGATGGACGAAGCAAAGAGGATATAAAAAGTAGGTTAGCTCAGGCAAGGAAAGCATTTCTACAGAAAAGGAATCTGTTGACATCGAATATAGATTTAGGTAACTTATTAGGAAGTAATTTTTGAAGGCCTTTGTCTGGAGCGTGGCACTCTATGGAAGTGAAACTTGGACTATTGGTGCAGCAGAAAAGAGGAAAATTGAAGCGTTTGAAATGTGGTGTTACAGGAGAATGATGAAGATCAGATGGGTAGATAGGGTTACAAACGAAGAGGTATTAAGACTAGTGGGAATGGAGAGATGTTTCTGGCGACTGCTAATGAAGAGAAGAGATAGGTTGGTAGGACACATACTAAGACACCCAGTAATAGCAAGCTTAGTTGTGGAAGGAAGGGCCGAGGACAAGAACTGTATGGGTAGACCAAGGTTAGATTGCCTCGGATGTAGGGGTATGGTAGCTATGTAGAGATGAAACGATTAGCTCAGGACAGGGAGACATGGAGAGCTGCATCAAACCAGTCAAAAGACTGAAGACTCAAACAACAACAACAACAACAACAGGGGGGGGACACACAGATATGCACACACACACACACACACACCACACACACACACACACACACACACACACGGACAAAAGGTGATCTCATAAGTCTATTTCTTCATAAAATGAAAATAGGCTAAAAATGTGAACATGGCTAGGTATAGAACAAAACATCGTAATTTCCTAGTGGAAACTTATCTTCTCAAGAAGAGGTTTGCAGTAAATTTGTGCGCAAGCTTCAGCGCTGTGTGATTTTTTTTCTTGTGGAGGAACCTCAAACAAAAGGTGTTCAGAAACAATCCGCATACTCTGGAGGCTCGCAAGAATGAAATAACTGTGATCATACGAACTATCAATGAGGCTGAATTACAACGAGTGTACCAAACTTTCCTACGTCAGTGCAACGTGTGTTAAAATTTGAAGGACAGCATATCCAGCAACTACTCAGAAATTCATGTGAGTAATTATGATTATTAAATACATTAAAAAGTGTAAATGTGTTAAACTAGTTGGGCGCTATGCTGCTGCTAGCGCCTTGCTCGACACGCGGCTAGCCATAGTGTCCTGGCTGCCGGGCAGTATCTGCCAGTCTCGGTTCTATAGGGTGGTTCCTCACTGTATAATGTAGCTGAAAGACAGATCACTTCTAATATGCATTCAAATATTCACTGCACTAAATAATAGAATAATACTAGAAGATCCACCTTGTGGCATAGTGACTAGCATTCTTAGCAGTCACTGTGGAGGTCTGGGTTTGATTCCCGGCTCTGCAAGGAAATTTAATTCTGGTCTGAGGGCTGAAACAGGGTTCATTCAGCCTCGCAAGGCAGAACTGATGAGCAGTGTGTTAGATTCCCATCGCAATCAACCATGAAGTGGTTTTCTGTGGGTTCTCATCTCTATTCTAGGCGAATGATGGGATTGTACTTAAATTAAGGACATGGCCACTTCCTACTCAAATCCCAGCCCAATTATAAATACATGCACTAGTACAGCCATTACAATGACACAGGTTATCAGACAGATTCCACACACACACCCATGTACATAAGGCTATATGAATCAACAACAATAACATAACTAATAGAAGCAACAACAACTAATTCATGATTTTCCATTGAGCATGAGGCTATGTAGATGATGCTGGAGTAAGTTGAATATTGCCTAAATAAATTAGTTGCAGTATATTAAACATAAAACATTAGTTCTTTATTATGTTTTAAGTTTTTCTAGATTGGTATTATTTTTAACGTGTAAAATGTTTAGGGATATTGTGGATAATTTTTAATAGATGGACTGGTAATACATAACCTGAGACAAATAAGATACTGTTTGATTTTCCTATGCTTGAAATTTTTAAGAATGAGCGGGAAACTTACGATCCAAGGTGTGGATAACTTGCAGGCGCTTTCTAATCTGCGAACCATTTGGCCTAGTAAGTGGTCCTAACAGTCAAGATACCCTTGGGCATATTCTGAATTGTGGTCCTTCTTGCGCTCAGGAGGGAAGGGCTATCCAACTAACTGGTTTGTTCCCTGAACCATAACTTATAAAAATTATTGGGCCCTCTGTATGTAAGGCTAGCAACCTGCTTGACTGATACGTCCTAGAACTCTGACTAACAATGTTTGAAACAAGTCTCAATTGTTAGATCAGGAACTCCTTGGAAACAAACAGGTATTCAATCGACTGGATGCTGAAAGGCATAACAGTTTATAAGGAAGATGTGTGATGAGTGATATAATAAATACAAAAATACCAGATACTGACATATTAAGTGAATGATTGGCGGTTTTGGTGGCGTAGTTGGTACTGTCATCGCGGCAGGAGTTGGCAGTTGAACACGCTGTGACGGGGTGCGGGGGGGGGGGGGGGGGGGGTCTTGCAGTACTCATGCGCGGCCCGCCTATTCCTAAGTTAAATATATCGGCTTGCCGCATGCCAATGGTTGTCATTGCAGCAGGCGACACTCAGCCACTGAAAGAAGGAATGTGCTGAGTGAGTGAAGCAAGTAGTGACCAACTGAATGTTTTTGGAATGCGCGATACGCAGTGAGCGGGAAGACCCCTGCAGTTCAAACCCGACTGCCAACTCCTGACGCGATATCAGTAGTATGCTGAGCTTCTATGTCCAAGATCGCGGGTTCAAACCCGTCCGAAGTCGTCGGTGCTGGCTGCGATGGCATCTAGTAGCCAAGTCCGCAGCTAGGTGTCATGGACGTGAGCATTTCGTAGCAAAAGTAGGAACTACTTGAAAAATTGATCGTCTACTGTCCTACCTCAATCACAGATAACACACACTAATACAGCCATCACAAATAACACAGGTTATCAGACAAATTCTACACACACCCAAAATGCATGGGGCTACATGACCACATTGTCGCAGCCCCTAAACTAAGGAACCAACCAACCAGTGAATATTGGAAATTTATTTGAGAATCTATGCTGACTCATAGTAATATGGCATTCTGGTCAGTGATGGTGTAACTTTATTGAATTACTGGGCAACCTTGACTGATGGGCTGATTCCCACTTTACAGTTTTTGTGCTGGATGGTGGAAATTTCATTCATGAGTAACTCGCTAAGGTCATATGAAATGAAAATCCACAGCCTGCTTCCAGTCTCCGACCGGGTCAGGAATGGAATGAATGAAGCCCCCATCTAGCGGCGAGGATATGAACTGTGCCGGCTGCCGAGGCCTGACGCACTCCTCTGGGGCAATGAATAAATGAATGACAGATGAAATGAAATGATAGTGGAGAGTGTTGACAGGGAAAACCGGAGTACCCGGAGAAAAACCTGTCTGCCTCCGATTTGTCCAGCACAGATCTCACATGGAGTGACCGGGATTTGAACCACGGACCCAGCGGTGAGAGGCCGGCGTGCTGCCGCCTAAGCCACGGAGGCTTCGCTAAGGTCATATAGCCTAGGTTATTTATTGTTCTAGCACAGTGAATACCTGAATATATGGGCTACTAGAAGTGATCTCTTTAGACCAGTGGTTCTGAACCCGTAGAAGTCTGCGGACCACTCAGGGTGAAATTGAATCATGTACGGACCACCCCTCCTCCTCCTCCTCCTCCCCCCCCCCCCCCTCCTCCTCCCTCCCCCTCTCCTCAATACACCTTATCAGTTGTAACCCTTCCTCAAGATGTTTCAATTCAAAACCTCATAGTCATCGCCGTGAATGCATATGAACGATTCTCGTTCAACGCACATCGTTTTCGAAATCCCCATTTATTGGCCACTTTTTTATACGTGCTGGTGGACCCTTTTCTCCCGCGAACCGCTCCCGAGGCACTCGCGGACCACCGGTTAAGAACCACTGCTTTAGAGCTACCGTACTTAAATTATACTAATGGCATAATTCATGGGCTTCTCTTCCTATATGTGTTTATTTAATATAAATAACAACATAATTGAGCTCCCATTAACACGTAGGCTGACTGAAAGTGACCTATACAGCTCTGATGTAGGTTCCAAAGATGCAATTGGTATGACCACCCTCATACACTGTAAGCTATGCACCAAGAAAGGTGTTTTATCCACTACACCATGTTCGAGAGTGTGGGCACCACTATCTGTAACATTTAAGGAGGGGGAATATGGGACTTCAAAATTAAAAAATTGTACTGCTTCAAGTCAGCTTTATTTTTACGATGAAGGATTTTTGGCTTCAACTTAGCATATCATTTTTAAGCGTATGGCTTTTAGTGCCAGGAGTGTCCGAGGACATGTTCGGCTCGCCAGAGTTTGTAGCTGCTTCTATGCGGACACCCATGGGGTGAGCTACAAGTACCGCCGCGTGTGGAGTGTTGTCTGGGGAGGAAAGTATGAATGTAAGGACGAGGAATTGGATGGTAGCGGCTGTGGCCTATAGTTAGGGACCAACCCCGGCATTTGCCTGGAAGGAAGATGGTAAACTGCAGAAGACCATCTTCAAGGTTGCCGGCGGGGGGATTCGAACCTCCTCGCCTCCCAGATATGAGCGACTGCCTGCAGTCACGCCGCAACGACCATGGCTAACTCACCCGGTAGCATATAATGATGTGCTGTGTACCTACTGTATTTAGCAAAATTTATGGGTTTTACATCCTTTTAACTACTGTGGATGTCAACTGACTGTACTGGGATTCAAATCCGCAACCTTGGGCACAGCAGGCAATTACATTACCACTGCACCATGCTGTTTCAACTTAGCATAATGGGCTATATGCATAAATTAAGGCCCAAATTATAATATTCTGTTTATGTTTCTGAAAGAATGCAGAAAACATAATAACCATGAGAATGCTTTAGGGTAAGGTGGTACAATTTCGATCAGTTAAGACAAATCATACTACCACAGGCGGCGTGCAGAAGCTAGAATGAATTTCAATAGTGGTACACGTTCCTTGAACTATAGTGGATGTATTATATATATATTACAAAATTACAGTTGTTACTTTAGACATAAGAATAAAAAACATAATTTTGTGTAATTGATCAGAAATGTACCTCGTCGGGTACAATCATGATCACCTGTTGGTACAATTTCGATCAGTGGCATCTTCCACATACGAAGTGTTCTTTTTAAACTGAACTAACACACAATTCATGATACCACACATTACATTTCTGGCAACGAATCCAGTCACTTTTTTCATTGATTGTTCACTATAATAGTTCATCAAACAAAATCCACACTCATCGTCGTTTGCTGGCGACCTCTTACTTTCTTCTGTGCCTGTTGAAAAAGACGTCCCTTGCTTCGGAGTTTTTCCAGATTTTCGTTGGAAGTGAGTCGAACTGATGTTTGCGTTTTCAGGATTAGGGCATAACCCAGCTCTTTTTTTTTTTTGGGTACATTCATGTTGACCGACTGAAACGCACCAAACTTTTGTTTACTTAGGCAACACTCAAAAATGGCTTCAAACCCCACAATGATAAGCAATAACATTATTAACATTGTTTGACCTAATAATGATAAAGGAAGTGTTTGCTTCTGAATACCATGAACCATAAATATGAATTTGAGTTAGGAACCATATTGTTTATTTCTCAGATAATGGAAACTTAAGAACAGTGTACCATTATTTTCTCTGAATTTAGCCTATAAAAACGTTAGATGCTGAAATCCTTTGAAATACTCATAATTCATTTTTGCTTCGTAATAAGATTTATATTCCAACACAAATATCTGGTTGAATCAATTCCGATCGAAATTGTATTAGTGTATCGAAGTTGTACCTCTCTGCTGATCGAAAATGTACTATTGACATCACTGTATATATCGTCAAGTAGTACCCCACTATGACGAGAGATGGCAGCACATGTCAATCAGAAGTTCACTCAGGTAGTGCGAGCACAAGCGGAAATCAACATCATGGTTCTAACCTCATAATATCATTGTTTGCCAGCATTTAAAAACTGTGGGGCGTGGTGGCTCAGCGGTCTAGCTGTGTGCCTCTCACCAAGGCGGTCCGGGTTCGATTCCCGGTCAATGCATGTGAGATTTTCGAAGGGAAATGCCATGTCCTGTGGTTCGGATTCCACGTAAAAAGGAGGTCCCGTGGCTCATAATCACAAGATTCACGGTCACGTAAAACTACAATCTTCCTTTTTTCATTTAAAAACTAGGCAATTTTATAACGGAGTACAAAACTACATAATTGAACTCTCCTAGCTACAAAAAATAATCTGTACATCTGAAGCACAAACCGCTGTACTCGTGATGCAATCACACACAACTCGAGAAGTCCTCCGCACTGTAATGGCATACACAGTCAAGTACTACCAACACTCCGAAGTGGTAAATATCCACTAAACCTTAGTTTGATCGGAATTGTACCTATATCGAAATTGTACCACCTTACCCTATAAGAATTGTAAAATATTCAATAATCAATAAATAATGCCCAATACTCTGCCCATAATGTTTAATCCTGTATAAAGTCAGAATGTATTTATGCAGGTTGTGTCTCTTTTGAGCTATAGTAGATTGCAGGTAGGTTTTGAACCTCTCTTTTGACACTCACACGATAAACTAGAATGAATGAGACAGTTCCAACTGTAGGTAGTAAACAAACTTCTATTCAAGTGGTATTACAGAATTTTTGTAGTCTTTTCTAAGCAATATTCAAAAGTCTATTTGAAGGCAACAGAATAGGAGACTTGAGAATAAAGCAGTGTTCATATGTCATTAACAAAAGAAAGAGAAAAGGATACTTAATTTTCGAAATTAGTATGCATTTGTGTGCCTATGAGAAATACACATATTTCATGGAATATTAGGTCCGTTTCCCCCACTAATGGCACCTATGTTTAAGGGAATTTATTTATTTATTTATTTATTTATTGGGTACAGAATGTCCCAGTGAGCTGGTAGCTCAAGGGGGCTTCCCTTTACAAATATGGCTTGGTAACTTATACTAGAATATACTAAGGTGGTAGGATAATTTATTCAGTGTTTATGGGTTCATCTATACTCTTCAACATTATTGTTTCAGGAAGTACCTGCGTGCATCCTTTTTGAATTTGTTTAAGTTTTGTATTTGTCTCAGTTTAGGAGGTTAGTTATTATAAGATGTGCTGGCTGAATAGGAAATACTTTAAATACCATATCTAGTAGTGTTTGTGGACTCCATGTATAACTGGTTTGCTGATCTTGTGTTTTGGGTATGAATGTCTTTCCTGCATTGCATTTCAGTGTTAAGACTAATAAGACGTCGTTTATATCTGAACATAAATAAAGCTTCAGAATATTTGAGCTTGCTTCGTAATGGCAATATGTTTGTCTCCTGAAATACTTGTACAGTTGGTTTCCTAAAATCGTAACCATATATGATTTTAATTGCCAGCCCTGTGGCGTTGGGGTAGCGTGCCTGCCTCTCACCCGGAGGCCCCGGGTTCGATTCCCGGCTCTGCCAGGGATTTTAGAAACTGACGTGAGGGCTGGAACGGGGTGCACTCAGCCTCGTGAGGACAATTGAGTAGCTGTCTGACAGCGAGGCAGTGCCCCGATCACGAAAACCAAGATTAACGGCCGAGGGGCCCCGATGCGCTGATCACGCGTCGCCCCAATATTTGCAAGCCAAATGGCTGGGCAGCGGTCGCTTCACGGGATGTAGTGCCAGGGGTTATTATATGATTTTAATTGCTAATTAATGGAAGAGGATCAGTATGAGAATATGGAACATTAACCACAGAAACTGCTTGTGAATAGCTATGTACAGTATAGCCTATACTAATTCCAATGACAACAAACCTGTGCTACCGAGGGTACTACGTATACCTGAACAGAAGATTCCTTGACGAACTGAAAGAAAAATGTCACATACTAATTTAGTTGAATATGAATGTAATACCCTATTCAAATGCTCTTGAAATGCATACATTTTGGTTTGGCATTCATAGAGCACTAGTATATCATGAAATGTAGAAGAAATTGTTCTGGACATATTGAACGTTTTAAAGTAATTTTAGTTCAAATTCATCTCGTGCTAAAATTGAGATACCAATGATACAAGTTACCATAAAGAAAAGGAAACTATTGCAGAGGCGGCCTCTGAATGTAGTGAGGTGCTGCAGTACATGGTGCATTTTATGTTCTTAGTATACCATATTTTACAATTTATGTGCAATTTCTTGTAATTGCATAGCATACATAAACAATCTCACTGGATCACACCTAGTGAGCTGTCATCTGCCGACCAGTTCAAGCACTCCCTACCCTCCAGGAAGTCAAAAATCTGTGAAATGGACAGTTTACAAACCAACCCTGATGTGCTGTGTACCTATTTAGCAAAAATATGCATGCCATATAACCGTGAATCATGTATTTGATATCATGCCAGAATGCTTAGTTTAACACCATCATTTGCTACACCCTTTGTCAGTAATGGCCATATGCTACTTTGGTGGCGTGTCAACGGGAATATCGTCTTGCATTTCGTTAGGTATTAGGAATGTATTGGGGGCCTACAGCACAGTCAGTAGAGGCGTTGAGCTTCTAACAGAAAGGGGTGGGTTCGATCCTCACCCGGGTAGTGGATTGTAGAAACAAAATTACCACTTTTGGAAACGCAAATAGCCCTGGGGTTCACTCAGCCTACACCAGAAATGAGTACCAGGGTAATTCCTAGGAGCAAGGACGGCCGGGCATGGATCTGACAACTCCATCACATCTAGTGCTGTAGTCACAAAGAGTGGAAGCCTCTACCTTCCACTACTCCCAGGGCCTCCATGGCCTGTACGGAGTTGGCTTTGCTTTCAATAGGAAGATATCACTGTTCAAGGATTATAACCCGTCCAATTTATGTTGTAAATTAGCCTACTTTATAAGGAAAATCCCATTGTTCAAACATGATACTAGATCATCATCATCATCATCATCATCATCATCTTCATTTCCCCTTTTCAAGTTGACACTGGGTGGGGCCAAATATGGTTCCTCTCCACTTTGTTCTGTCGTTCCACCATTCCTCTTCCGACATGGTATTCCAATCCAGGTTCCGTTTTCTAATACTATTCTCCACCGAGTCCATCCAACGCATTCTTGGTCTTCCTCGTCCTCTCTTCCCTGTCATCCGTCGTTCCAGTGCTCGTTTTGGTAGCCTTACTTCCTTCATCCGTTTGACATGTCCAAACCATCTCAATCTGTTTTGCTCCAGTTTGTCATTTAGTTTCTGTACTCCCAGTTCTTTCCATATATCTTCATTTCTCACTCTGTCCCTCCTCGTTTTCTGGACCATACTTCTCAGAAATCCCATCTCAGCTGCTTGTACTCTGCTCTCATCCCTCTTAGTCATTGTCCAAGTTTCTGCTGCATATGTCATTATAGGAACATAATATGCTTTGTACATAACTTCTTTAGCCTTAATTGGTATATCCTTGTTCCACACTAGTCCCCGTACCTGTTGGTAGAAAGCACTCCCGAGTTGTATTCTTCTGCTTATTTCCAAATCTAGTCTTCCATCTTTAGTCAGTATTTGAAGTGTTTCACTACGTCCAATTCCTTATCTCCTACTTTGATCACTCCTTTTCCTTCTTTCTTATCTCTATTCATCACCACTGTTTTACTCCTTGCTTTAGTCCAGTGTCAATTTTAAACCATTCCGATGTACCGACTCTAGTCTTCACACTACTGTAGCACTCCATGCACATTCTTTTATCATGTCTCTCAGTTCCTTGCCTATCCCCCTATTTGTTAAGCTTTCCCAAACTTTTGTTCTAGGGATGCTATCATAGGCCTTTTCTAGATCAATAAAAGTCATTACCATATCCTTCCCATATTCCCAACTCTTTTCAATGTTGTGTCTCAGAATGAAAATGGGTTCCATTGTTGACCTGCCCCCTCTAAATCCAAACTGCTCCTCCTCTATTTGGCTTTCTACCTTTACTCTAATTCTTTTTTCTAGGATTCTTTCCATTACTTTGGCAACATGCGAGATGATGGTGATTCCTCGGGAGTTACCACACACCTTCCTGTCTCCTTTCTTGAATATTGGCAATAGTATTCCCTTTTTCCAGGCTTCAGATACTTTCTTCTCTCTCCACACACCCCTGAGAAGTCTGTATGTCCACTGCAGTCCCACTGATCCTGCCGCCTTGATCATTTCTATTGCCACTTCGTCGATTCCCACAGCTTTCCCAATCTTCATCTTCCTAACTGCCCATTCCACTTCTGCCATAGTAATGTCTGGTTCTTCTTCTATTTCTTCCTCCACCGTTTTGGCTGTTTGCGTAACTTCTCCGCATGCCTGGCGTCTCACCTTCAACAGCTCGCACTGTTTACAAATGCACTCTTAAACTTTTCCCATTCTTGTTCCACATGGGTAATATCCGTCCTTGGTATCTGTTCTTGCAATTCTCTCTTAAACTCTTCTGCAACCTCCTTTTCCTTTAGTCTCCAGACCTTAATCTTTCTTTCCCTTTTTTCTGGTAATCTCATGACATTTTCTACTTTTAATTTTGCTACCACTGCCCTATGGCCTCCTCCAAAGGCTTCCTCTGGCATGGCTGTGACATCCATTAGCTCTTTCCGATGTTCTTTTTCGACTAATACATAGTCTATCAGAGTTTTCGTTCTTTCATCTCCCCATCCATACCTCGTTATCTTCTGACAATTTTTCTTTCGGAACCACGTATTCCCTATAATTAATTGGTTCCGCTGACAGAAGTCCATTAAGAAATCCCCTTCTGGATTTTTACTGCCATAACCATATGGTCCCAAAATCTCCTCTCTTCCTTGTATCTAGATCGTTAGGTATTATTACTACCAATTTTTTTTAGTAAACTGGATAAATTGTCTCTTCTTGCCCGTGGCATAAAACCAGCAAGAAGCAACAGGCGAATAGGAAAATTGTGAAACATGTATTGCCGACTATATTTTACAAAACATCTTCACAAAACTCCTCGCTGAATTTCCTTTTTACGAACATATTTCACTATGGAAGTAATATATTACAATTCACAGTACCACTGGAAACTGAGAAATATATCACTGCAGTGATGACAAAAGTACACCTCCTCAACTATAGCAGAAAATGTAACACGTTCTTATTTTAAGTTCTGAGCCGCCACTGCATAATAGGTTCATTTTTTAGCCTACTTTTCACATTTTGCAAAAATGAGGAAAAAGTAGACTTATGAGATCGGGCAAATGTGTGTCTGTCTGCCTGTCCTTCTGTCTGTCTGGCTGTGTGTCTGGCTGTGTGTGTGTGTCCCCCTATCAACTCCTAAACGGCTGCAGCAATCGAAACAAAATTTGGTAGGAGTAAAGATCTGAATATCTCACGGCCATATTTGAAAATGATGTCAGTGCTACCAACTGCTGACAAATCGCAATTGAAATTTGAGCTCCATGTTGGATATCTTGGAAGGTATGAATAGGAGCTATTTGAAAATTGGCACACGTATAGATAATAATATTGCAGTTTAATTTCCAGGAGGCCATACATCGCAGTGTTGCCAAAATGATTATAAGCCTGCTGATAGGTCCAAATTTTAAATGCATATAATTTCTACACTATCAATTGGATTTCAACCAAATTTCGTATGTGCTATGTGTACATAAACATACACACATCAAAAAAAGTTTTGCATCACCTCGGTTCCAAGAGTTCCGGAACCTTTAAATACAAAGGGAATAGAGATCAACACAAACAACATTTCAGCTCGTTTTATTGCTCATGAGACCCACACATTGCATGTTGTACCATCATACAGCTAGACTTTCAGCATTTGTGGTCCAGATTGCAGTACACACCACTACCTCTAATACCCAGTAGCACGTCCTCTTGCATTGATGCATGCCTGTATTCGTCGTGGCATACTATCCACAAGTTCATCAAGACACTGTTGGTCCAAATTGTCCCACTCCTCAACGACAATTCGGCGTAAATCTCTCAGAGTGGTTGGTGGGTCAAGACGTCCATAAACAGCCCTTTTCAACATATCCCAGGCATGTTCGATAGGGTTCATGTCTGGCGAACATGCTGGCCACTGTAGTCGAGCGATGTCGTTATCTTGAAGGAACGCATTCACAAGATGTGCACGATGAGGTCGAGAATTGTCGTCCATGAAGACAAATGCCTCTCCAATATTCTGCCGATATGGGTGCACTATGGGTCGGAGGATGTCATTCAGGTATCGTAAAGCCGTTTCGGAGCCTTCCATGACCACCAGTGGCGTACGTCGGCCCCACATAATGCCACCCCAAAACATCAGGGAACCACCACCTTGCTGCACTCGCTGGACAGTGTGTCTAAGACGTTCAGCCTGACCAGGGTGCCTCCAAACACGTCTCCGACGATTGTCTGGTTGAAGGCATATGCGACACTCATCGGTGAAGAGAACGTGATGCCAATTCTGTGGGGTCCATTCAGCATGTTGTTGGGCCCATCTGTACCGCGCTGCATGGTGTCGGGGTTGCAAAGCTGGACCTCGCCATGGACGTCGGGAGTGAAGTTGCGCATCATGCAGCCTATTGCGCACAGTTTGAGTTGAAACACGACGTCCTGTGGCTGAACGAAACGCATTATTCAACATGGTGGCATTGCTGTCAGGGTTCCTCCGAGCGGCAATCCGTAAGTAGCGGTCATCCACTACAGTAGTAGCCCTTGGGCGGCCTGAGCGAGGCCTGTCATCGACAGTTCCTGTATCTCTGTACCTCCTCCATGTCCGAACAACATCGCTTTGGTTCACTCTGAGACGCCTGGAAACTTCCCTTGTTGAGAGCCCTTCTTGACACAAAGTAACAATGCGGACGCGATCGAACTGCGGTATTGACCTTCTAGGCATGGTAGAACTACAGACAACATGAGCAGCGTACCTTCGTCCTGGTGGAATGACTGGAACTGATCGGCTGTCGTACCCCCTCCGTCTAATAGGCCCTGCTCATGCATGGTTGTTTACATCTTTGAGCAGTTTTAGTGACATCTATGAACAGTCAAAGGGACTGTATCTTTGATACAATATACACAGTCAACGTCTATATGCCGGAGATCTGGGAACCGAGGTGATGCAAAACTTTTTTTGATGTGTGTATATGACTGAACGTATTCTTAAGATCCACCAGGGCTGCCAACTGTTAATAAATGCTCTCAATTTATTTTATCCAAATATCAATATATCAGAAAGTATGCAAGCTGACAGCTTTAAACTATGCACACGTATAGTACCTGACATTCTATATTAATTTGGAGTAACTTATATACGTCAGTGCTACCAACATGATTCTAAGCCTGCTGAGAGGTCCAACTTTATATACATGTAACTTCTATACTATCATTTGGATTTCAACAAAATTTCGTGTGTGCTATGTGTACCATAACAGATATGTATATGCCGATTCTTAAGAGTAACCAGGGCTGCCAACTGTTAATAAATACTGTCTCTATTTTTGTTACCCTAATATCAATATATCAGAAAGTGTGCAAGCCAATAGCTCTAAACTTTGCACACGTATAGTACCTGGCATTCTAGATTAATTTGGAGTAACTAATATACGGCAGTGCTGCCATCATGATTCTAAGCCTGCTGATAGGTCCAATTTTAAAATGCATGTAACTTCTATACTAACTAATGGATTTCATTCAAAATTGACACAACACTAGATCATATTATTTCAGATTATTTCTGACCAATACATGTATGTCATTGTTGCCAACATGATTTTACGCACGCTGTTAGATCCAATGTTTAACTGCATGTAACGTCCATGCTATCCATTGGACTTCAATCAAATGTAGTATTCTGTACCTTAAGAGATGGAACTAAGAATATATTCAGTCACCAGGGCTGCCAACTGTAGTTCTCTATTAGGCTACATTATGCCAAGTATACAGTATTTCGAACTAATTAGAAATTTCGATATTACCAACTTAATTTCGTCATTATTCTAGATAGATCCATATAGATTAATCATTGGCATGAATCTTAAATATTAAGAAAAGTAGGCTCTTTAGTTCGTCACGGAACTTCTTGTTAATGTAATGATAATGTTAAATCTACTGCACAGGGCTGATCAGTCTACATGCAACTGAAAGTCGAATGCTGGATGCAAATTATTTAACCATCACCAAAATAGTAAAGATCATCAATTTCTATCTCAAGAATTCTTCTGTTCATAATTCGTTTGTTTTATTGCCATTTCCCTCATAAGTAGCCTACTGTTTCCTTAAATTTACATTAAAAATACAACCTGATTGAAGAGGGAAAAGACATTAGTGGAGTGCAGTTCCGTGTACTGAATATGGCAATGAAAAACAATTGTCACTGTCAATTTAACACCTGTCAGGGGTCTAATCATTTCTACAAATGTTATTGGCTTTACGTCCCTTGTAACTGCTGCAGATTTTAGAGACCAATTATTTCTACTCTAACACACATTTTATGAGGGGTGAGGATACATCCTCCTCCTTTCATGATTTACATTGATAATTTATCAAATTTAACTAGCAATGAATAACAATGTACAATAACAACAACATAATGTAATAAACATTTAATAATGATGATCATAATAACAACAATATAGGTCTGTCACTTATTATTCCCATTTCTATGGGTTCAGGTGCAATGAACTTCTATGTGACAGATGGCTTTTACAGCCGGATGCCCTTCCTGAAATCAACTCCTTGAGAGGAGTTAATGAAGATGAATGAAATTGGGCAAGGAGTTGGAAGGTACTGGCTGTGGCCTGTTAGAAGGTACCATCCCGGCATTTGTTTGGAGTTGAAAATAAGAAAATAATGCATTTAAAAGATGGCCGATAATGGGGTTTGAATCACTTGTCTTCCAAGTCTAAAGATAACCTGGCCCCATGGCCTTAATGTGTGTGCGTAGCTGCCCCAGTCATTAATATTAATAATAGTTATAATAACAATAATAATCATCATCAAACCATTGAAAAAAAAAAGAAGAAATAAACAATAACAGCAATAAAAACACAGACAAGAATTGAACTTTAGGAGAGTAGTATGTAGAAATAATTCTTAAACTAAAACACCAGTGAATCAGTTGATCATCTATCTATCAAATGAGATGAATAGTAATGCAAACTCCCAACATTTCCATTTTTGCTAAATAATGAGTTACACCCACCATGATGAAATCTTCCATTTGACTGTCCATTTAGGTCCATATAATGAAACACTGAAGAAAATGGAAATTGCAACACCATGAAGTCATTGGTCGTTTGTGTTGATTTTCAAGATACGGAACGATGCCATGTAGGTATGTAAACGATCAAAGTTTCAAACTTATTGGATTGTTGCTACAGGTCTCCCCACGTGATTGGTCGCGGAGGAATCAACTCCAGTATACGGACTCTGGTGTAGCGTAGTTGACTTGCAGTCTGTGCAGTGAAGTATTCCCCGTCAAACATGCCTCGACGACAGAGAAGAGCACGCTATCAACAACTGTCGCCGTTTGAGAGGGCTCAGATAATTGGGCTATGTGAGGCTGGATTATCGCTAAGGACTGTCGCTGCACGTGTTGGCCGACAGGCATCTACGGTACAAAGTGAATGGCAGCAGTGGTCAAATGAAGGTACCAAGACTCGTAGACCTGGCACAGGCCCAGCGCGACAGACAACTGTGAGAGAGGATCGCCGCATCAATCGGATGGCCCGGATGGAACCCCATGCAACAGCAGTGCAAATTCAAGCAGCTGTGGCACCCCACGTTACACAACAAACAGTTGGTAATCGCCTGCGTGCAGCTGGCTTACGATCCCGTGTCCCTGCAGAAGGTGTTACATTGACCCCACAACAGCGACGTGTAAGGCTGGCCTGGTGTCGAGAACGATAGACGTGGGTTGACGAATGACATAGGGTCGTCTTTAGTGATGAATCGCGCTTCTGTCTTGCCCGCAGTGATCGCCGGAATCGTGTGCGCCGACGTACCGGGGAGAGGGGCCGCCCAGACCTTATTGTCGAGAGGCACACAGGGCCAACACCAAGCATTATGGTCTGGGGAGCTATTGGCTTTAATGTGAAATCACAATTAGTGCTTGTTGACGGCACTATGACTGCTCGACAGTATGTTGATAGGGTACTCAATCCAGGGGGCTAATATGGTTCCTCTCCACTTTGCTCTGTCGTTCCACCATTCCTCTTCCGACATGGTGTTCCAATCCAGGTTCCGTTTTCGAATGCTATACTTCACCGAGTCCATCCAACGCATTCTTGGTTTTCCCCGTCCCCACTTCCCTGTGATCCGTCGTTCCAGTGCTCGTCTTGGTAGCCTTACTTAATTCATCTGTTTGACATGTCCAAACCATCTCAATCTGTTTTGCTCCAGTTTGTCATTTAGTTTCTGTACTCCCAGTTCTTTCCGTATATCTTCATTTCTCACTCTGTCTCTCCTCATTTTCTGGATCATACTTCTCAGGAATCTCATCTCAGCTGCCTGTACTCTGCTCTCATCCCTCTTAGTCATTGTCCAAGTTTCTGCTGCATATGTCATTATAGGAACATAATATGCTTTGTACATAACTTCTTTAGCCTTAATCGGTATATCCTTGTTCCATACTAGTCCCCGTATCAGTTGGTACAAAGCACTCCCGAGTTGTATTCTTCTGCTAATTTTCAAATCTAATCTTCCATCTTCAGTCAGTTCACTTCCCAAGTATTTGAAGTGTTTCACCACTTCCAATTCCTTATCTCCGAATTTGAGGACTCCTTTTCCTACTTTCTTACCACTGTTTTACTGTTCTCCACATTTATCTTCAATGCCCATTGCTCAATTTTTTAATTTATTACGTCTAACTGTTCTTGTACCTCCATCTCATCCTTGCCCCAGATCATAACATCGTCTGCAAATAACATTACCTTCATTTTTGCCCTACGATACTCTTTCATTGCTGCCTTCATGATGTCATCCATCACCATTAAGAACAATAAGGGTGACAACACACTTCCTTGCTTTAGTCCAGTATCAATTTTAAACCATTCCGATGTCCCGACACTAGTCTTCACACTACTGTAGCAATCCATGCACATTCTTTTATCATGTCCTCAGTTCCTTGCCTACCCCCCCCCCCTTATTTGTTAAGCTTTCCCAAACTTTTGTTCTAGGGATGCTACCATAGGTCAATAAGAGTCATTACCATATCCTTCCCATATTCCCAACTCTTTTCAATGTTCTGTCTCAGAATGAAAATGGGTTCCACTGTTGACCTGGCCCCTCTAAATCCAAACTGCTCCTCCTCTCTTTGGCTTTCTACCTTTACTCTAATTCTTTTTTCTAGGATTCTTTCCATTACTTTGGCAACATGCGAGATGATGGTGATTCCTCGGGAGTTACCACACACCTTCCTGTCTCCTTTCTTGAATATTGGCAATATTATTCCCTTTTTCCAGTCTTCAGGAACTTTCTTCTCTCTCCACACCCTCCTGAGAGGTCTGTATGTCCACTGCAGTCCCACTGGTCCTGCCGCCTTGAACATTTCTATTGCCACTTCGTCGATTCCCACAGCTTTCCCCATCTTCATCTTCCTAACTGCCCATCCCACTTCTGCCATAGTAATGTCCGGTTCTTCTTCTATTCTTTCCTCCACCGTTTCGGCTGTTTGCGTAACTTCTCCGCACGCCTGACGTCTCACCTTCAACAGCTCGCTGAAATATTCTTTCCATCTGTCCGTTATCTCTTCTGGTTTTGTCAATATTTCACCTTCTTTGTTTTTCACGAACCCAGTGTTCACCTTTTCACGTCTTCTACTTTTTATAATTCCAAATGGCAATTTTTTTCCACTATTTAAATCTTCCCTTATTTCCTGGGTGATTTCTTCCCTGCTTTTCTTATTTTCCTCTGCAATTACTTTCTTGTTATCTCTGTTTGCTTCTATATATTTTGCTCTACTTTCTTCCGTCTTTTTTGTTTTCCATTCCTTCCAAGTTTTCTTCTTCTCTCTTACCTTTCTTTCACACTATCATTCCACCATTTTGTCGCCTTCTCCCGTACCTTTCCTGATGTTCTACCGCATGTTTTCTCTGCACTGTTTACAGATGCACTCTTGAACTTTATCCATTCTTGTTCCACATGGGTAATATCCGTCCTTGGTATCTATTCTTGCAATTCTTTCTTAAACTCTTCTGCAACCTCCTTTTCCTTTAGTCTCCAGACCTTAATCTTTCTTTCCCTTTTTTCTGGTAATCTCATGACCTTTCCTACTTTTAGTTTCACTACCACTGCACTATGGTCTCCTCCAAAGGCTTCCTCTGGCATGGCTGTGACATCCAGTAGCTCTTTCTGATGTCCATTTTCGACTAATACATAGTCTATCCGAGTTTTCGTTCTTCTATCTCCCCATCCATACCACGTTATCTTCTGACTATTTTTCTCTGAACCACGTATTCCCTATAATTAGGGACACTCTAATTTCTTGAATGAAATGGTGCTGAATTCTTGGTTAAAAAGAGAAAAAATTATTGAGTAACGAGGGAAAATTCTTGGGTAGGTAATTAAAATTCTTGAGTAGGAAAGAAAAATTCTAGGGTAGAAAAGACAAATTCTTAGATAATACGGATCTTAGGGAAATAGAAAGGCAGTCAGTACTTTCAAATATTTATATTGTAACTTGAAAATTATCGGTACAAAAGACTGAAATCGCAAACATTAAAGACAAAAAAGATATTTACAAACTTTAACTCCCTGCTTCCTTTCATGCTTTACATTCATAATGTAGGATGACAGCAATTCCAAATTTGTCATTGTTAGATTAGTTCTGAAATCTGTCAACACACAAGAAAAGTTTGAAAAGAATCTTTCACAATTTATATTTGACACTGGAACCCACAGTGCCCTTAATGCACCATCAACAAAGGGTTGATGATCACCACGCATTGCCTGAAGGGCATCTTCCACCACTATTTCTGCATTCTTCTTCAGAATATCCTGAAGATCCCTATATGCGAGCACTCCTTCATCAACGGGAATACCCTTCAGTGACGGTATTTTGCTGAATAGGGCCTACAGTTTGTCTCTTGCTGTAGACTGCGACAAGATATTCTGCCCGTAGAAGAGCTCAGACACTGGCTCCAAAAATGTACGGGCTGGGTCTCCCAACATCAGGTAGTCCAACTTCGTATGCATATGGCATGACATCTTCATTTCCTCCATCGCTCTGCCCCTAAGATTACCTTTCAGGGCATCCAGCTCTTCCTGGACTTTGTTGCTGAACATTCCTGCAGCAACCACTTGTAAATGCTTCTTCAAATTCTGAAGTTTGGGATACACTTCTGCAGCAATTGGTTTGGAATTTGTCTCCAGTCCGAGCAACAAGATAAGCTCGCGGAATGTGCGCTGTCCGTTCGCGTCCCGTGTCATAGCCCGCAGACATAAAGACGAGATTACATTCTGCTGACAAGATCACGCCAGATTAGGCCTATAAGCTCGCGGAATATGCTAAATTACGAAACTGGCCGCTCGCGTCACAGTTCATAGCCCGCAGGCATAAAGACGAGATTACTTTCTGCTGACAAGATCACGCCAGATTAGGCCTATAAACTCGCGGAATGTTCGCTGGCCGCTCATGTCACAGTTCATAGCCCGCAGGCATAAAGACAAGATTACTTTCTGCTGACAAGATTACGCCAGATTAGGCCTATAAGCTCGTGGAATGTGCGCTGTCCGTTCGCGTCGCGGTTCATAGCCCGCAGGCTTAAATACGAGAACACTTTCTCCTAACAAGATCACGCCAGATTAGGCCTATAAGCTCGCGGAATGTGCGCTGTCCGTTCGCGTCGCGGTTCATAGTCCGCAAGCATAAAGACGAGATTCCTTTCTGCTGACAAGATCACGCCAGATTAGGCCGATAAGCTCGCGGAATGTGCGCTGGCCGTTCGCGTCACAGTTCATAGCCAGCAGGCATAAATACGAGATTACTTTCTGCTGACAAGATCACGCCAGATTAGGCCTATAAGTTCGCGGATTGTGCGCTGGCCGTTCGCGTCACAGTTCATAGCCCCAAGGCATAAAGACGAGATTCCTTTCTGCAGACAAGATCACGCCAGATTAGGCCTATAAGCTCGCGGAATGTGCGCTGGCCGTTCGCGTCGCGGTTCATAGCCCGCAAGCATAAAGACGAGATTCCTTTCTGCTGACAAGATCACGCCAGATTAGGCCGATAAGCTCGCGGAATGTGCGCTGGCCGTTCGCGTCACAGTTCATAGCCAGCAGGTATAAAGACGAGATTACTCTCTGCTGACAAGATCACGCCAGATTAGGCCTATAAGTTCGCGGATTGTGCGCTGGCCGTTCGCGTCACAGTTCATAGCCCCAAGGCATAAAGACGAGATTCCTTTCTGCTGACAAGATCACGCCAGATTAGGCCTATAAGCTCGCGGAATGTGCGCTTTCCGTTCGCGTTAGCCCGCAGGCATAAAGACGAGATTACTTTCTGCTGACAAGATCACGCCAGATTAGGCCTATAAGCTCGTGGAATGTGCGCTTTCCGTTCGCGTCGCGGTTCATAGCCCGCAAGCATAAAGACGAGATTCCTTTCTGCTGACAAGATCACGCCAGATTAGGCCTAGAAGCTCGCGGAATATGCGCTGGCCGTTCGCGTCACAGTTCATAGCCAGCAGGCATAAAGACAAGATTACTTTCTGCTGACAAGATCACGACAGATTAGGCATATAAGCTCACGGAATGTGCGCTGGCCACTCGCGTCACAGTTCATAGCCCGCAGGCAAATAGACGAGATTACTTTCTCCTGACAAGATCACGCCAGATTATACGCTCGCGGAATGTGCTAAGTGACGAAGCTTGCCGCTCGCGTCACAGTTCATAGCCCGCAAGCATAGAGACGACATATTTTTCTTCTGACAAAGTCGCGCCAGGTTATAAAGTCGCGGCAGCATGTGCAACTGACTGGCGCAAAAATACGAATACGCTATGCGACGATTATGCGATGACATTTTATAAACCTATTTTAGTGTTTGAAAATTGGGGTGCGACGATTACGCAGTAGCGACGATTATGCGAGGAAATACGGTATTTCTCTAGTTGAGATAAATTTCGCGAGTAAACCTAAAAATTCGTATATGGAGCCGAAATGTCAAAATTTCGCGAATAGATAGTGTTCCAAATTACATTTAAATTCGTAACACATGTCCTATAAGCCTTTCTCCCACCATATTTAACACTTTTGAAAAAATTCGCGAATTTCGCGAGTCGCGAAATTTGAGTGTCCCTACCTATAATTAATTGGTTCCGCTGACAGAAGTCCATTAAGAAATCCCCTTCTGGATTCTTAGTGCCATAACCATATGGTCCCAAGATCTCCTCTCTTCCTTGTCTGTCTCTTCCCACTTGTGCACTCAAATCTCCCATTACCATTATTTCCTTATCCTCTATATATTTTTCCACATCTTCTAGGAATTCTTCTAAGTTCTCTTCTTTATTCCCCGTTTGTGGAGCATATACTTGAAACAGATCTTTTGTCGCTGTCTGGGACTGTATCCTTCCTATGATCATCCTGTCACTTAACTTCTTCACCTCCTCCACATACTCTAGGACATCCTTTCTTATAATCATTCCTAGTCCATTTCTTGCCTCCTGTCCTCCACTGAAAACAGCCTGTATCCTTCCTTTAGTTTTCTTTCCCCTTTTCCTTTCCATTTTCTCCACTGTGAAGAGTTAAAGTGTTTCAATGAAACTCCTGATAGAGAGTGCAACACTCTGACAACAATGTTCCCACCCAGTGCCGGATTAAGACTCACAGTGGCCCTGGGCAATTGTTAATTTGAGGCCCCTTTTCCCCTTTTTTTCAACCCTCCTCCCCCTTCCCCCTTCATAAAAAAGTCAATCATAACTTTGAAAGAGATTTTATTTACAAATTTACAATGAATGATGAATACAATACATATACAAATATATATGTACATTTTCAGAAAAACTTTTTTCTGCATTTTGTTTCGCAGAAAGTTTCAATAACATCATCGAAGTTTATTTTCCTTAAAATTTCCGATTCTGAGTCTGATTCTAATAGAAGTCAAAATTGAATCCCTCAAAATTAACATGAACCTGAATTCGAATTTCTGCATTCTGTTTGCGATGCACCCAACTTCATTCAGAGTGTCATTATTTTCCGACTCGTCATCTTCAAAGCTTTCTAAAGCCTCGACAATATTATGAAACGAATCATAATCCGCGTTCGTTGCATTAGCATGTGCTTCCCAGCGCGTATCTGACAATGATTTCCAATTTTTAGCGTTTTTTATATAATTTTTCAACACGCCCCAAATGTGAGGGTTTGCAGAAAAGAAGTTAGGCCTATACAATGATTGCATTATCGAAAAAAAAATCAACTGCGTAAAAACAGCTTTTAACAGCAGATTGTCCAACTAAATCGAGGGAATGTGTACCTCAAGGAACATACATCGCATATTTATTCAGTTCTAATATTTCGGCTTGCAGACCCTGATACTTTCCAGACATGTTTGTCCTCTACAATCTTGAATTTCCAAACCACAATCTTCAGTGACGAAGTTCACAGTTTGAGTTTTCAAACTTTCGCCAGTGTGACCTTCTGTTTCAAGAATTTATTTGACTCCCCCCCCCCCCCAAAAGAAAAACATCCAAAAAATTGTTGTTTTTTTTAGTTTTAGGTGGAATTTTTTTCCATTTTGGGGGGCCCTTTTGAGCCGGGGGCCCCAGGCAATTGCCTATTGTGCCTTATGGTTAATCCAGCACTGTTCCCACCAAAAAAGGACGTGATGGTCCACATGATTGGATTTTATTTTTCCTGCGGCGTGTGCCTTGTGGGACAGCTGTAGGAAAGGTTTTATTTGCTTATACAGTATGTCTCAAATTAACACCATGGTGTATATGTTTGCGCCTCCAGCTGGTATCGACACCCAAAAGAAGGGAAAATATATTTTGTCGGGTGATTTTGGAGGCTTGCGTGCTCAAATGATCCTTAGAACTATACTGGGGAGAGCTTAAGCTCCTGGTAGGGCCACCCAAGCCAGACAAGTCTAAGGTGATGGGCCAGAATAAGATCGATACCTTGGTCCTCCAATTTTGGGGGTTGGGCGTATGGCTAATAACCCTACCCTATAAAAAATACGAACTGTTACGGACACTTTACAATTGCCTCAGATTGTGGATCACCCGATAACGAACCGGCAAAGGAAAAGGTTAATGAGAAGGAAAATGGATATTATGTTAGCTGCAGACCCAGAAGACGGTGGATTACCGACGTAGAAGACGACCTCAGGAATCTGGAAATCAGAAACTGGAGAAGGAAGGCAGACGATAGGGATGAATGGAGGAGAGTGACAAAAGAGGACAAGGATATTCAAGGACTGTCATGCTGACTAGTAAGTAAGTATATGTTTGCAATACAGAAAATACTGTATGACAAGGAGATATGATTTTGTGGTGTATCAAGCATTAATATCTCACATGCTTGTATGAATATTCAACAGATTAAAAGAAAACCACAACATTTTTCTAGAAAAGTATACATTATTCTTTGTCATGAACCATGAAATTATATGAAGGAATACCTACTGTATTATGTATCTGACAAACAGATGATTAGCAAAGAGTGAAGGATGTTCTGGGAAAATGTTTTCTTATTTCCTGAAAAATTAACAATAGTGGAAATATTGATGTTTGCATTTATATGCCTCAAATATTCTAATCGAGTATGCAAAGGTGCATCAAGCCAAAAAAAAAACCACAGAATTCTGAAGAAAATCGGAGAGGCAATCTTGAATATAATTTATTATCAAGTCGTGGTTTTGATGTGAAATATGATTTTCTGTGTAGGAGGGGTGGTTGATGTGTAAGAGTATGGAGTTAAATGTGTTCTGCATCTCTACAGTGAAAGACAGAAGATTGGCAGCGGCTATCCTGAGTATAGAATTGCAGACTCTCTTTCCAGACAAATGCCAGGTTAGTACCTTACTTCAAGTCCCAGGGCAAGGCACCTACCTCACCCTAGTCCCTAATACAGTTATACACACTACTACAGTCATCTCATAAATACAGGTTATCAGACAAGTTCAACATACTCTCAATTAGACAGAGCTGATGACCAAGATGTCCCAAGCCCCTAAAATGAATTATTAACAACAACAACAACAAAGAAGATTCAGCTTCATCACTAAGATTATTCATCCCTGGGAAAATAGATTGTCCACCATTATTCTTTTGTGATACCTACTGTCATAGACGTGGGCAGGTTTTTCGGATTAGGTAGGGCCACTTTATCAAGTGGGACCCCTAGGCAACGGAGATCCCCCCCCAATGAAAAGAGATTAAAAGATAAGGCCATTGTGGGCCGCGGGCCACTCTTAGCTGTAGGAGCCACCTCTGAGAAACTTCATGTCCTTCTAACTTGCTATTGGGGCATCGTGAGCTGTGTTAGGACCCATGAGAGAATGCAATACCCTCTCTACCATCAATAGCCCCCTCCCATCTGTATGAAGGTTCCTTTTAGTATTCAAGGGTCATCTTACAAGTACAAGCTATCTATGGTGAACCTTCCGAAGATGTCTGAGGTCTCTTATAGCTTTTGGATGCCTAAGAACTTTATTTTGAGCCGTGGCCCTACCTGTGTGCACGCCTATACCTACTGTACTATCGGAGTAATTTATTGTCAGTCCAAGCATCCATCTTGGTCAGGTGACTAAATGACAGAGAAGTTAGCCAAGGTTCCATACTTTATAAGACTCCCGGCACTGGAGATAAGAATGATGTGGTCACTACAATGCATATCCTTTTACCCTCAACAGATATATTCCAATTGAGGAAATGCATGCCGAGTTGGCTGTGAAGCTTAGTTGGAAAGGATTCACCTCCTGCATCTAAGGCAGCTGGGTCTCTCCCTTTAAATTGCTGTGGCTACAGAGGTGCCTTGGTGCCAGAATTTTGTCAGGTAGGGGATCCTTAAGGAGTGAAAGAATCTAATTGCATGAATCTGTTACATTTAAGCACCCTTAAATACCATCAGACTGAGCCAAGATCACAAGCTGGGTCTTGAAAGCTAGTGCTTAACCAACTACACCACAATAACAGCAATAAAGACACTGGCAAGAATCAAACCTGAGGAGAGTAGTACACTATAGAACTTCAGCTAAAACATCAATGAATGAATCTATCTTTTGTGACACCTACCATGGAAGTAATTGTCAGTTCAAATATCCAGATAAATAGCAGAGGAGTTAGTTAAGGCTTCAGACTTTATAGGAATCCCGGGGACTGATGGCTTTGAAGTTTTGTATTTGTCTCTCTTTCTTGTTTCTACCTCCATCAACCTGCCCCCTTTTTTAAAAATCATTATCTCTACCCTCCATTTACAGTCTAATGAGTGCTTGTTCTAAACAATAGGCAGGAACTTTAAGCTGTACTGTGTTTCATATGTACTGGTAATTTGTGTTACCAATGCAAATGAAGAAAATCATGCAATTTACCACAACACTTCATGCAGAATTTGGAACTATCGGTACTACATAGTTTGTGTGCTGGAATAACTGTGACTAAACATCAATGAATATTGATGATGATGATAATTGTTGTTTTAAGGGGCCTAACATCGAGGTTATCTGCCCCTAATCAATGAATATTACTAACCCTATTTGCTTATCACAAGTTTTTTCTGACAAAAAAATAATAATAAATAAAAATTATGAAAACAACTCTAAATTAAAAATAAATCCAACAGATTTATTGCGACACCTTGGGTAATTGGATTTTGAGTCAGTCAAAGGCAACAGTTATGACCCACTTCTCCCTCCTCATTTGTCAAATTAATCCTTTTAAGTGCTTGGATATATCAGTGACTAATTTAGAGAAAAACAATTTTATCAACAAACACTGACGAGGAGAACACGCCAAGTGTAACAACTCGATTTCCCACAAACTTCATTAATTGGGATTTTGAACACTGAGCACAAAAGTGAAAAGCCACGGCAATAAACGCTGCGCCACCGCGTCAGTTGAATATGTTACACACTAAAAAGCACATAAAGCATGTCGGACTCACTTCGACCGTCCTTTTCTTGGAAACAGTCGAGTGTCTACGGATAAGCATGTGTTCGCTTATTTCGACCCCTCTTTCACTAAGTGAAATTGCTGGGAAATCGGGCTGTTATAGTTCTCTCACTTTCCTCGTTAACGAGTGGCGACTCAAACGTTAGGCAGTACCATGCGCCGACAATAAGCATTGTTCCCTACTGACCAATAGCTGATGGTTCTTGACCAATAGCATGCTTCCTCTCTCTCTCCATGTGGACTCCAAAGTCCGGTCCTGGCAGGTAGGTGCCAGGTGTCCAGTGTTGGACAGCTGCACGTAGTTCTGTCTAGTCTCGCTGCTTGCTCTCAGTGGTTATGGTGGAGAGTTGAAACCACTGTGCTTCGCGCTGGGAAAGCTTTGGCTCCCCGCAGAAATGGAATGTAAACATATCCAACCAGCTAGGTTTCAAAGGCGAGCCACTCGTTATCGAGGAAATTGCGAGAACTATACATTTGGCGTGTTCCCCTCGTGAGCTGTTTTCCCAGCATTCAAAGACACATCCATGATCATAAGATCCACAAAAAATCCTTTAAGAAACAGTATTCATAAAAAACTACAGATCTAAATTTTTAAGTTAAAAATGGGAAAGCAGTGATATCGATAAATGCTGACAAAATGGATACAATACAGCATTACTCCATGCTTGAAACAAAACAGTAACGTTTCTGACAATTGCAACAAACCACCAACTGTAATTCATCTAGTATGGTAAACCACCCTGAACTAACCAGAGCGCCCTGTGAATTATTACTGAATAAAGAGAACAGCAGGACAACAGTACAAATACACATCACAATATTGGGTTTTAATTTCCAAACTAGGATTGTAATTGATAAATAAGTCTGATTCACCTACTTCAGCAGATGGTTCAAATTTACCTGGTATAGTGTAGCAAGGTGATTGGAAGTGGCAATCAAGAAAGGCTGGTTAACACCAGGGTGGTCGAGATCATGTGTAACAGCAGCAATTAGTGCTGCCATTATTTCCACAGGACTAAGAAACATTGCGACCTAAAAATAAAACCAAAAGCAACACATTGTTAAGTGGATACATTCATTGGATATTTCTAGTGTTCTGTTCGTTCATTAACTGAAAGGGAAGGGTAATACCTTCTCCTCTTGCAGGAAGCAGTGCATAGCCTGGGTCACATCCGTAGCATGGATCGAATTGTGGTAAGGGTTTGTACTATGGTAGCCTTCTTCTACTAAGGCTAGAAAGTGTAAAGAGATAACATAAATAACACAAATGTAAATGTCAAAATATTCATATTATTTCTGACATAAAACACACATTGCACACTAATTATAAATTATCAATTAGGGCCATTTCGGATATTTCGACACCTTAAGGAATAATTGGGTATATCACAGCAATCTTTCAATAGATGCTTTTACATTTTACTCTTGTACTTTCTTAAACATACATTTTACAATTTCTGAATAATTATAATGATTAAGATGTACATGATTCAGCACAATGACAGAAAGATCAAATCCCTGACCAAGTGTCTAGTTCTCCTGCAATACAAGAGATTTTGACATGAGGAAAGGAATGTATATTTTGCTGTATTTACTAACAAACTTAAGTTCATACTGAGTTTAAGTTGCTGGATCTTGAGTACAGAATTTTGACTTAAGAATTTACCATCAACTCGCTTCAAAAGACCAACATGATGGGCATCATTTTGACATTGTCCAATACATTGAACTCATTGTTCATTGGCATTATCATTATTGTATTCTTCACAGATTTTGTGCACTTATATTGATGAGTCAATGTTGACATCAGTCCGTATACATTAAGTTATAAATGATATCCTTTATTGCCCATTTTGTCAGTACCACGTATTTTCAATCTCTTAGCATTCTGATACAATGATAGCTGACTCTCAATACTCTGTTTCTTGATGTTCTAGCACTAAGGATAGGTTTGGTAATAGAAGTGGAGTGAAGTTTTAAGAAACCTGCTTTTTGTTCCTTGAAGATGTCACCCAGCCCAGTTAATGCAAAGTCTTGGAGAAACATCCATTAATCTGTTTGTATTCCTTATTATTATTATTATTATTATTATTACCATCTCTTTATTGATCATCAAAATGAACTTGTAAGGTATTTATTGTATTTCAAAAATTGTTTCATATGTACCAGTACCATATTGCATGGTCAAGTGTAAGAGAGGGTCATGAGCCCTAACTTTGCAACAAAAAACAAACAAATAAATAAATACAATTGAGCCTCTCTACCATCTCGTGATGAATGCAGTACATTTGAATTGCTCGTTGTTGAAAGGCACTAAGTCCACATTTTTGACAAATCCTTTTTACCACGATTTTGCGTCCTAGGAAGCAAGATGCACGTTTTGGTGTTGAATGGAACTATGTCCTGGCAACGCTTGTGCTATTACCACAGCTGTCAAGTTAGTTATTTCGTGTTGAAAGGAACTTAGTCCAGCAGTTAGTGCGTTTCAACATGAAGAAAATAACAGTTATTGCATTCATGTTAACTTTCTCTTCAGGCTTCTGGATACGTATGTTCATTTAGAAATAAAGGAAATAAACTAAGAATGTGAATGATATTCCTCACTCAAAGGTTCTGCTCATTCCATGTTGAAATGGACTAAGTCCAGTTACGTATTTTGTCAATAAAATTGTTAGTAACATACGGAACAATACTATTTTGATTTTATTAAGTCTCATATTTCAGTACAAGGGTGGCAAAACAGTTTTTTGTCTTTATCTCAAAACTTTAAACATTGGACTTAGTGCCTTCCAACAACGAGCGATTCATTTGTATTTGACTATTGGCACAGGCTAAAGTAAAATGTGGCTTTGCACCGATGTCTCAGCCTCATTCATGGCTGTGATTAAATGGAAGCTATTGGGGTATGGGTGGTGCTGAATAATGGCCTCAGGGCACAACTAGTGCCTGTGAGGAATGTAAAAGGTTCTACTCATAGGGTTGGTGCTATTGTTCTGACTCAGTGAGGAAAGCAATGACAAACTACCTCACTCCTCATCTTGCTAGTATGCCTCATTACAGTGCTGCTTTGAGGTTTTGTGGATATCTAACGACCTAATCTATGGCGGTACTTCTTAAGGATCCAACCAGCCTCTGGGCTGACTACCTAACATACAGAAATAAAATTATTATACTGCCTTCTGTATTAGTTTGTACAGTTGAGTACCAGATCCAGTTCTTTAAGGCCTTGGAACAAGGAACTTGGGAACATGCCCCTACTCGAGACCGTTTGGTCTTCACTCGTTCTACATGACATTGCATTTTGATAAGGCCGACTAACTCACTATAGGCCTATTTGCTGATCTTTTCTATGTGCTTTGTTTGGAGATTCTTGTTCTTAGGGATTGCAACATCAATGAAGGCAGTTTGCTTCATTTTCTCGTTGACAACCACCAGATCTGGCTTGTTGTGTGATACCTATTGATCAGTCAGAATAGTTCGATCCCAATGCAACTTGTATTCATTGTTTTCAAGAACACTCTCTGGCTGATATTGGTAATACGGAACATTCCTTCCTCTCAGAAGCTAAAACTTATTAGCCAACTACTGATGCAAGATTTTAGCAACTGCATCATGCCTTTGTTTGTGCTCCATTGCCGGGAAATACTTACAAGTAATTATTAATATTATTATTGATCATGCATGGAACAAAAATAGTATTGAGATGGTACTGACACATTATCAGTGGTCTCACATTAACAGAATGGTACCGGCAATTTCCAAGATGTCAAACCAAACATGATATCCGTCGAGATTTCATTAATTCTAAGCGATGGCATCCCTGTAAGATGCATTTTCACTCAACTCTTCTTCTTCTTCTTCTTCTTCATCTTAGCGTTTTCCCGCAGGTGCAGGGTCCGCGGTCCGGATCTTGGCTCGCCACTTGTTACGATCGCGAGCATCATAAGGTGTTAGGCTGAGCACCTTCATATCGGCATTTATCGTATCATGCCAGCACTGTTTTGGTCTCCCACGTGGTCGTTGCCCATTGATTTCAAAGCAGTGGGTAGAATTGGCTACTGTTCCTGGTGCAGCCCGTAGGACGTGACCCTACCATTGGAGACGTTTTTGCCAAGCCTTCTCAGTGATGGGTGAAATGCCCATTTGCTGGCGAATGATGTCGTTTCTTACATGGTCCAGGAGTGTGATGCCCATTGACCAACGGAGCAAACGCATTTCCATGCTGTGTAGTTGGCGCTCTGTAGCACTGTCAGTTAGTCGACATTCAGCGCCATACAAAGCAACAGGACGTACTATCATGCAATATATTTTGGATTTCAGATGTAGTGGCATCCTTCTGTCGCAGAGTACTCCTGTAACTTCCCTCCATCTCACCCAAGCTGCGTTTATCCTGCTCCGCACTTCATCACCTATCTCACCATCACCATTTTCACTCAACTGGTAGCAGATAAACATTTATTTCTGCAGAAATTTATACTACCACCTTTCTAAAATCTCTATAAAAGTTTCAAAAGAATTTTTCATATAATGAAATACCACACCTCTTGGCAAAATGCAATTAATTATGGATGGCATATTACGTTTCATTATGTAAGTTACTGTTGTTCAGATACTCCCCTGATTGCAAATATCAAAGTTACACTACACAAGCAGACAAGAAACACCAATTTATCACAGTTTATATTTCTTCTAACAGCAGTATTGTTCACACTGGAATTTTATTGAAAGTGTCAAGATCTCCCAACCCTCATTTTGGTCACTTTTACCAAATAGAGCTGATATCTCTACTTAGTATAAAACCAAGTCCCCGATTCTTGGATGTTACGGGTAAACTCGAGAACCACCGGATGGATTTTGATGCGGTTTTCACCATTGTGTAAAGGATATCTCGAGGATGATTTCTGTAGAAAATAATTTATTTATGATCAAAGGAAGTCGAGCAGTAACGATTTCAGTGGAAAAGTCGAAAAAAAACAACATTGCGTCCGAGCGCTTCGTAAGCTTACGCTGGGCAAACCGTTAAAAATATCTAAATACTATGAGTGCAAGAATTGTTCAGCATGAAAAGTTCTACAAAAAAGTCCGCAAGAGCATATGTCTATCTTCAATACATCGCCCACTGTAAGTGTTTATACATTTAAATTTCTTCCAACCATGTCCATTCAACTATTGAGGCGACAGTTGACGAGCTAGCTAAGGACGAGTCTACCATCCCTGTTACAGCCTAGCTAGCGGGCGAACCTATTGCCCCAGATACAGCCAGCAGCAAACCGTTGAGTCGTGTTGAGTTAAGACTTCTGAGAAGGGTGGTTGTGTTTGGAGTTTCCCTGGAAGTGCAACTCGGGGTTTCTTCGTTTTGCCTGGGAAACACAGTCAAGTTAAGATTGGACAGAAGGGGGATTTGAGTTTCATTCACCTCGCCATTCCCTGGAAGTGCAACTCTCATTTCGCCTGTGAACTTTTGGTTCCGAAAAATTCACAGTCAATTTAAGATTGGACGGAAGGAGGATTATATTATATTAAATTATACTGATTGGCGTATAATCTCTACTTAGTACAGTATAAAACAAAATCCCCGATTCTTGGATGTCACGGGTAATCTCGAGAACCACTGAATGGATTTTGATGCGGTTTTCACCAATCTGTAAAGGATATCTCGAGGAAGGTTTTTGTAGAAAATAATTTATTTATGACCAAAGGAAGTCAAGCACTAACGATTTCAGTGAAAAGGTCGAAAAAAAACTGGCGTCCGTGTGCTTTTTAAGCTTACGCTGGGAAAACCGTTAAAAATATCTGTATACTATGAGTGTAAGAATTGTTCAGCATGAAAAGTGTATAAGTGTTTTTCCGTTTTCATTTCTTGCAACAATCCCCATTCAGTTACTGAGGCGACAGTTTACGAGCTAGCTAGGGGCGAGTCTATCAACCCGGTTACAGCTTAGCTAGCGGATGAGCTTATTGCCCCAGATACAGTCAGCAGCAAACTGTTGAGTCGTGTTGAGTTAAAAACTTTAGAGATGAGTGGTTGTGTTTGGAGTTTCCCTGGAAGTGCAACTCGGCTTTTCTTCATTTCGCCTGTGAACTTTACGTTCCGCAAAATTCACAGTCAAGTTAAGATTGGACGGAAGGGGGATTTGTGTTTCATGCACCTCGCCATTCTTAAATTACATCTGACAAGAATTTGTTGCACATGCATCTCTATGATAATATAATTAATAGTCCAGTCATTGATTTTAACCCATCATGCCGAGACGTAAAACGGATATTGGTCGTTGTTCATTGACATTGAAAAAAAAGCGCTTATCACGTAATGCATTCATAACTGTTCCTGGGCGAAGCCGGGTCGGGTTGCTAGTTTACAGTATAAAACAGAAAACTCCCCAAAACACTGGAAAAATTGCCAAGAATTTTAAGTATAAAATGGAATTAATGTATGTGAACAAGTATTTAAAATAAGAAATTATAAACTGGGTCTATTTCTGAAAATCAACATCTAACTCATCTGTTGCAGTAAGTCACTGAGCACAGGAAGGAAAGCTGAACTGTTTAGCCAATTTAATAACATTCGAACCATTGGTAAAACACAATGTCTAACTACATAATAAACCTATTCTGTGGGAATACTTGCTGAAACTTCAGTATGAACGCCATACATTTTCTTCCATCCACCCACATTCAGAATTACTCTGAAATTTTGGAACATACTGCCTATCTTTGGGAATCCTGATAACAAAGTTCTTAAAAGCAATATGCCATGTAATTTTGTAATATGCAAATTTATTTTGAACCTCCCGAAGCCCCTAGCCAACTTCTGGGCATGCAATAGAAGTCATATTTGGCCAATAGAGTACTATACATTGAGTTAAATAATGTAACCATTCCCAAATTTGCATTACCGGTACCATCGGAACAGCGCCAACCTAGGTCGGGCAGTGTTGACCTCCCGAAGCAGAAATATAGTCTCCCAGTCAATATCTTGGCATGAAATAGAATTTACACTTTGCTCTGATATTTTAATATAACAAAATTTAGGAACAACAAGGAAATATACTGTGTCATTTTAGCGGGTCAATAATTGGGGCTGAAATAGAAATAGGGCTCCACTGTCCCCTCAAAACAACAATATGAATTAAAAACATACTTATTTGTATAAGACTCATCAAGACCTTTCGGACACCTCGTGGGTACCGGCTAGCATACTTTGCTGTCGCCTCGAAGGTCCGGGTTTGATTCCCGGCTCTGCTAAGAAATTCAATTCTGATCTGAGGCCTCGTGAGGCAAAACTGAGCCATCTTGGTTTTCCGCTGTTTCCCACTTCTACTCCTGCAAACACCGGAATGGTTCCTAACTTGACCCAAGACCGCCTCCTTCCCAATCCTCACCTGAATTGAAAACACACACTAATACAGCCATAACAATAACATAAGTTATGAGACAAAATTCCACACGCACCCAAGTACAGGGGGCTAAATGACCAAGAGGTTCAAACTTCTCAAGTGAAGCAACAACAACAACTCAAACGGTCAAGTAAACTATTTCAGCTCTCTCTCTCTCTCTCTCTAACAATGCTGCACCGAACTTTATGATGTTTGATTTGGTCGTTTTTTTAAATTCTTTTATCGGACACGACATCATAATTATTTTGAGATACCATGCAATTATTGCAAAGAAGGTAGCCTATATCGAGACACCCTGTATTTATTATTATTATTGTTTCAACTCTTTCTTGGACCGAAATTAGTAGTCCTACTTGTGTTAGAGGGGCGTAAATATAAATGGATTGCCTATTTTTTTAGCGATATTATGGCACCTAATGCTATCCCAATTCTTGGTTTTGGCATGGGTCGACGATAAGTCATTTGCGATCAACTATAGATAGAAACTCCAATCAATCTGAGCATTCGCCTATTTTTTTAATTACTAAAAAAATTAGGGGAGTCGGCTACCTCCGCAGTACGGCTAATTCCGCTGTACTTGAAATAAACCTTTTCTGCAGAGACGAGTTCATCTCACCAGTTGTATTGAGTCGACTACTTATTTTCCCTTGCCTGTGAATTTCGAAACGAGAAATGCTACCGCCTGGTGGTAAAATCGTGAAAACCTGCGTTATAGAAGTTTGTGAAGTAGTCTATTTATAAAATCTCATGTATTTCAGTGATGCTTTTTTGTGGTAGTGATAGTAATAAAGCATATTATTAGACTTATCATATTGCAGATTTATACACGGTACCGCCGATTTAGGACTAGTACCAATAAAATATCCATAAAAAGTTACACTACATTCAAATAAATTTCTTTTAATGTTTTGTTTCAAGTATTATAGACGATTTAGACAACCCGCAGCCCGACGGAAGTTTAAGAACTGAATTTATGTCAAAAATATGTAGTCATTTAATTTCTATGTTCATTTTTTTTCCGAACAACAAAAAGGTCATATATCGGACGTACTATGTCCCTATCCTGACGTATGCCTCGGAGACCTGGGTTATAAAAGGAAGGAAGAAGAGCAAAATACAGGCCTGTGAGATGAGGTTCTTGAGAAGCAGTATTGGAGCTACGAAGATGGACAGAATAAGAAATGAGAGGACGAGAGAATTAATGAAGGAGGAACCATTACAGGATGGTATAGAGAAATCTAGACTTAGATGGTATGGACATGTAAAACGAATGGAGGAGAAGAGGATACCCAGGAGGATACACGAGACGAAGTGGGAAGGAAAGAGACCGAGAGGAAGACCGAGAGACAGGTGGCTGAAGGGGGTGGAAGAAAGCGTGGAGAAGAGAGGAGAAGACAGGACAAGGGTGGAGGCTGAGAGATGGAGGGAAGACAGAAGACGTTGGAGAGGCTTGTGTTCCAAACAGACCCGGCCAGTGCGGCTGGAAACTGTGCAAGATGATGATGATTTTTTTTGAAACTCAATTCCCTAATTTCTCAAGTTTACCATCAATCCCCTAGTATTGTGGATATAGCTGAGTCTACACTACGTGATTTAGACGGCTTGCAGAATTACGAGTTCTGGTTCATTTAACCCTTTATAGGTTAGTGGTCTCTAACCACCTGCTATATTGTCTACTAACCCCAAGCTTGCAAGTTCGCTCCTGGCCGTGGTAAGTGATTTTTGAAAGACGGCAAAAATACAACACGCGTCATACGATGTTGGCATGTCAAAGAACCCATTTGAATTCAGTAGGCCGTGTTCATAATGGCAAAATTAATCTCGGGAGTTTCCGCCAACACTAAGTTCCTCATTTCTCTACTAGAAAGCGCTATATTGTTCAAGGAACTTAAGATATCAAACCTCCTTGACTTTCATAGTGCTTCAAGGAGCAACGAAATTCGACATGTAAGCTACCCTTTGGGTGTCAAATAAAAAAACTTGCACCCGGCATCCGAGGCCATACGATATTATTATTATTATATTTCAGAAAACCAAATAATATGCTCCTATCTTCTTGACTTAAGATGATCATGAAATTTATTTCATTTAACAAAAACAATTAAAATTGAAACGTAAAAAATAAGACATGATAAAAAAATAAAATTGAAATTAAATATGCTTGTAAAAATTAAAAATTAATAATCTTATAAAATAACAATTAAAATTAAATAAGCTTCTACGACTAAAAATAAATAAGCTTCTAAAATTATAATTATAAGAAAATTAAGATCATATACAATATAGCCTACAAATATAAAATTATAAAAATATATTAACATAAGAATTAAAAAGATAACAAAATAAAATCAATAAATTAAAATTAGGAATAAATAAATAAATATATTGATAATAGTTCTGCCCTATAAAGGGTTAGGGGCCATAAGGGATGAACTACAGTATATGGTACTCCAACAGCTGCCGATTTCACTAACTTGCCGCCTTCTGTGGTTTCGGGGAACGTATTGAGACTCCGGATCCAGAGATTCTGGGTTTGATTCCCGACTCTCCCAAGAAATTTAATTCTTTTCTGACGATTGAAATGGGGTACACTCAACGGGACTCAACCTCGTGACCCAAAACTGAGAGATGGGTTCGATTTCCATCTCAGTTGTCCTGGAAGTGGTTTTTTTGTGGTTTACTCACTTCTACTCTTGGTAAATGCTGGGATGGTTCCTTACTAAAAGCCACGGCTGCCTCCTTTCCAATCCTGACCTGAATTACAAATACACACACTACTACAGCCATTACAATGACACAGGTTAACAGTCAGATCCCTCACACACCTACGTACACAGGGCTATATGGCATTGGTGTCGCAAAGCCCCTAAATGAATCAACAACATGTAAATTGGAATATTGGAATGCAGCCGTAAAAATCAGAAACCTCTATGGACATCAAATTGGCAGGTGAAAAGCTGAAGGAAGTAGGAGACTTCTGTTACTTAGGAAGCAAAATGGCCAGTGATGGACGAAGCAAAGAAGATATAAAAAGTAGGTTGGCTCAAGCAAGGAAAGCATTTCTAAAATAAAAATAAAAAAGGAATCTGTTGACATCAAATATAGATTTAGGCATTAGGAAGTCATTTTTGAAAGCCTTTGTATGGAGCGTGGCACTTTATGGAAGTGAAACTTGGACTGATGGGGCAGCAGAAAAGAGGAGAATTGAAGCGTTTGAAATGTGGTGTTACAGGAGAATGATAAAGATCAGATGGGTAGATAGGGTTACAAACGAAGAGGTATTAAGACGAGTGGGAGAGGAGAGATGTTTCTGGCAACTGATAATGAAGAGAAGAGATAGGTTGGTAGGACACATACTAAGACACCCAGGAATAGCAAGCTTAGTTATGGAAGGAAGAGTCGAGGACAAGAACTGTAGGGGTAGACCAATGTTAGAATGTGTTAAACGAGGAAGACCAAGAATGCGTTCGATGGACTCGGTGGAGAATAGTTTTAGAAAACGGAACCTGGATTGGAACACTGTGTCGGAAGAGGAATGGTGGAACGACAGAACAAAGTGGAGAGGAACCATATTTGCCCCCACCCAGTGTCAACTGGAAAAGGGGAAATGAAGATGATGATGATGAAACAGATTTCCTCGGATGTAGCGTGTGGTAGCTATGTAGAGATGAAACGATTAACTCTGGACAGGGTGGCTTGGAGATCTGCATCAAACCAGTCAAAAGACTGAAGACTCAAACAACAACAACAACAACAACATTTAACTAACTCCAGCTCTTAGGAGCAGTGTACACATGCAATAAAGGAAACGCTATGCTCCTCGACATTTCAGACCAGGTGAGCCCGTGGTTAGATAATACTTCCTCCTCAGCAATGGTTTTAAATTTCTTTCAACAATGTTAAGGATAGTTTATAGTGATAATTTGCTCGGTGTCTTTTATCGCCCTCACTCCAGGAAAATTCCCGGATAGTACCTTATTTTAAGTCCCAAGACATCTAAATCATTCCCGACTCGAATAATTACAATTCCACACACTACTATATAGGCTACACGGAGTGGCCAAAATTCACGGGAAGGGTAGTCCCATGAGACATTGTGCCGTGTATGACTCGTGAGTGTTGCGGCTAGCTGCGGCTGAGCAGAACAGTCTGTCACAGACACGAGTGTAGTGAAAATGGCAACACATCGCTAGTTAACCGACTTTGAACGTGGGATAATCATCGGCGCACGGCGCACGAGTCATAGCATTTCGGAGAATACGCGTAAATTCGGGTTTCCGAGGTCAAACATTTTGAGGGTGGATCTTCAATATAATAATGTTACCATTCGCGTAAACTGCCGCACGGGGCGACCACAGGTGTTGAACGAACGGACATCACGTCGCCTCAGCAGAACCATACGGGGCGATCGAAGGGCTCTTGTGAGTCAAATCACCGTCCAGTTAAATGTTGGGAGTCGATGCCTCGCCGTATTGCTGCCGTTTTGAGAGCTCGCGGAGGAGCAACTCTTTATTAACATCATGTTCCGTGCCTTTTGGTCATTAAGTGTACAGTCACCATAGAAACACAGGCTATCAGAAAAATTGAACACACACATTCAACTAAGTAGGACTGATGATCAAGATGTCCCAATCCCCTAATACGAATTAACTACATCATCTTCTATCGAAGAAGACCACAGCAATCATTGAGCATTCTGCCAATTAAAATGAAATTACATCAAATTAATATCATGAGCTATAAGATACGTGACATAAAGTGCTTCAGATTATAAGGATACTTACTAAATAGTTTCCAGATTCGAACAACATCCAGATGGAAATGCTGCAGAAGTCCATACACGTGGAACAAGTGAACACACAACACTGGCAGTGATCGTCCTGAAATGAGAGATTCATACAATTAAGACCCATTTAAGAGATCCGAAGACACGAAAATCAAAGAAGTCGTAATCTACTAACCTCCAGTCGCTGTGTCCAAAGTGAATGCGTTGAATGGCCATTCACAAATTCGTTCCAATGCGCACTGAAAGCAACAGAGGACTATATTTAAAGAATGAAAATATTGATACAAGGTGCATCCAGAAAGTAAGTTTCCCTATTAAAAACATAGTTATATGCAAAACATTATTGGCAACAGGTACAGCAATGTGTCAGCTAATTTTTGACATAGGCACTAAACGAATTGAGACGCTTGTCATAGCTTAGTATCAACTTTTGTAGTCCTGTGTCATAGAAGTCTGCCACCTGCGAATGGAACCAGCGTATGATATTCGTCTTCAGCTCTTCGTCTGTGTGAAAATGTTGACCGGAGAACATACATTTCTTGAGGTACAAGAAATGTAGAAATTGCTGGGAGCAAGATGAGGACTGTACGGTGGATGATCAAAAGGAATATAAATCATTCATTCAGTCACGATTGTTTTGCCCTTCAGCCTCCGGTTTATTCTCCAAGCCTCTGTGTGTGAAGAATCGTCTCCGACATCCCATATACTAGTAGTTAGCATTGCGGCTTCTTCTGCTTCTACACTTCTCACATCAAAATCATTTAACACTGAATCTGACCATCACCTCTGCTTCTCTTACCCTATACAGGCGAGTTCATTAAACCTCTTCGGTAATCTCTCTTCCCCCACACCCCATTCTCATTGCATGACCCAACCATGGCAATCGGTTCATAGTACGAACAGCCTTATCTAACGTGTTCATTCCTAGCTCAGCCTTTATCTCCTCATTAATTCAGCGTGTGCATGAGATATCCTGAATCCGCCCAGCTCTCACTCCCATACAGCAAAGTCGGTCAAAATACTGAGTTTCATCGCTACACTTACTTCTGTTTTGCAGAATACTGTAGATTGCAGCTGAGATTGCATTGGCTTTTCCACACCTGGAATCTCTCTCTTCAACTATATTACCATCCTAAATACACAAACCAAGTTCTTAAAATTGTCCACCTGCTCCAATTTAGTTCCTCCTACCAGGCATTCCGTTTTCTTGTCTTTCTTTCCAACGAACATCATCATTGTTTTCCCCCTTGGTGTTCCATCGTACGCCTTCTCTATATCCACAAAACACACGCGCGCAACTGTAGACTAGATTCCTTCTTTAAAATATTATTTTGGCTTTTGACCTTATTTAGCCATGCAGTAAGCTTCATTTTGTATATTTTAAATTATTTCATTAGAATTCATTCATACGCTTATGGTCTAACTTAAAGCTAAGGACAACACAAATACATAAACCCTACGCCGGACTCCAACCAGCAAAAGACGTACGGTACCACCGGCCCCGAGCTACGCCTGCCTGCAATGTCTATTCCTCTCATAGCATTCATCAATAAATTGGGACTTACTGAAAACTTATCCTAACATCCCCGTTGTGTTCTAACGCCACATTGGCTTTCATCCATCTTACTCTTGGCCAATGATTAAATTCTCCTTTCTACAATGCCTGAATACACTTTGTCTGGGACACTTATGAAGAAACACCTCTATAATTGTTGCAATCTTTTCTGTTACCTTGCTTATGTCCAATCAGTGGGTACCTTTCCTAAATCCCATGCTAATTCTATCATACTATGCAGCCATTTCATGCCTAGCTTTTCACTATACAATTCCTGGACGATTTTCATCTACACCTGCTGCTTTGTGACTCTGTAGTTTATTTACCTACTTCTTCAATTGCGATTCTGTTTCCGTCCTCATTCTCCTCCTGCATAATTCCAAAACCTTCCGCATTACTAGAATTGTATCCATTAACATTTAGGAAGTATTGGAAGTATTTTTGCCATCTTCACAATGCTTCCTTGTGATATACAATGGGTTTTCCCAGAATTATCCAAAACACAGCTCCTTCCATTTGTAACATTCTTTATAACACATTCCTGCCACCTGACCTGACGTGTCTACTTTATCTCCGAATTCTTCCTATGAATTCTTTTTGGACTCCACTATTGCTCTATTACCGGGTGAGTTAGCCGTGGTCGTTACGGCATGACTGCTGGCAGTCGCTCACATCCGGGAGGCGAGGAGGTTCGAATCCCCCCGCCGGCAACCTTGAAGATGGTCTTCTGTGGTTTCCCATCTTCCTTCCAGGCAAATTCCGGGGTTGGTCCCTAACTCTGGGCCGCAGCCCTACCTTCCTACTCCTCGTCCTTACATCCCAACTTTCCTCCCCAACGGTACTTGTAGCTCACCCTTGGATGTCCATCTCGAAGCAGCAAAAAAACTGGCGAGCCGAACATGTCCTCGGACACTCACGGCACTAAAAAGCCATACGCTAAACAAATAAATAAAAAAATGCTCTATTTGTTTAGTTCTGCTCCTCCTCCCATGGGCTCACATCTAGTGGGACGTTGGTTGGCGACCACGGGACTCCAGCTGAGTCCGGCATTGCTTCCACTTACTTTTGCTGGGATCCTGTCTGACAATTTTCCTATCGACATCCCTTGGTCAACTCTTGTTCTTTTCCGACCCCGACGGTATTAGGGTATCCGAGGCCTTGGGAGTCTTTCACTTACCCGCCTTAATAGGCCCTTGTCTCATCTTTTCTGATCCCTCATTCTTCGAGGAGTCAGACCTCTTCTGTTCTCTTCACATCTCCTGGCTTCTGCTCAAGGCCCTTAAAGAGGCAGAGTGTGTGTATCCCCACCACTTCTGGTGCACCATCGATAGTGCTACACCCTCAAGGGCTCATGACTGGAGAGTTCGGGAGTTGGCGACCCAGAGGAATTCCTGAGCTGGGTCCGTTTTTTCCCCCCTTTTCCACTGAGTTTGGAGAGGGCCCTCTCGTCTTTCCTTTTCCTATCTGCCTTTCATGGCTCTCCTTCCTTCCAAGCCCCTCAATCCTCATTCTTCGAGGGTTGAGGGCCTTTCCTTTCTTCCTGTCCTTTATTTGCTTACCATTTTTTCTTCTAGTATGTAAGTTTGTAGTTAGTATTAGTTATAATTTTCATTCTCATCTCATCTTTCACTATCTCCCAAACCATTAGGGACCGATAACCTAGTTGTTAGGCCCCTTAAAACAACAATTATCATCATCAGTTCGGCTCCTTTTCACTACATAAAGCTCCCTGTCTACCGGATTCCTTGTTCGAAGCCATTTTTGGTAAGCCTACTTCTTCTCTTTACTACCCGACTTCCCTATAGTATTCACCTGGATGTGAGCTTTATTCTGTCTTTACACACCGTTGTCCCCAAGACATTCCTTTGCTACTTCTAACACTGCTACCATGTATACTGACTTCTTTGTCACAATGACCTGCGATTCTTTACCATCTTCTCTTTGGAATTTATCACTAATAATTTCCATGTGTTTTTGCCTAAGATCAGTGTTAGACATCACTTTCTGCACTTTACGAATAACTACCGTATGCTCAATTCACAGCATGCCATGTTTTGGTTTTCTCAGTCCTACAAACTACCTAATATCTCTCCCTGGGCATTTTAGTAATATACTCTCAATATCTCAGAATCCATGTAAGGAAGGAATTTCGAACATACTGTACTGCTCTATTAGGCAAGTCATATAATGCAAGTCTTATAATGACAGTGGTACCAGCATTCTAAACGGGTCCAATTAGAGGATTAAGGATTGAATCTTAAATTTTAAGAAAAGTAGGCTCTTAGTTCATCACGGAACGACTTGTTTTACGTGGAATCCAAACCACAGGACGTGACATTTCACATCAAAAGTCCCACGTGAAGCCACAGTAAACTATTCAGACCTACTGAGACTGACACAATATTACTCTGGCCTGAGAATATAACAAGAATGAACGTTCCACAAAATCTTTTTCCAATTATAATTGTCGTCAAGGCCATTAAGGGATTACCTCCACAACATCTTTGACCATTCCACTGTTGGTGGTGGGTGAGAATATAGGACGCGTCACTAAAAATTAATGACATTAGCCCTCAGAGTTCTTATAAAAGACAGAGAAAAATGCAAATTCTTCTCGACATTCTCTGGGGGTACTTGTAATGGGACACGTTATTTATCCTGTTGTTTACCCTGAAACATCACTTATCTGTACAGAAAGTAATAACAAAAGCATTTAACTCTGTGAGATGGATCATTGGTAGATCAAAGTGCTCTCTATTTGATTTCTACTCAATGTATGATAAGTTCTCCAGGATAGCAACAATGCAAGGTCACGCTCAACTGCAATGCCAGGGTGCAATTCACTTGTGTTAATAGAAGGATATTTTAGAACTTACTAAAGTCACTAATTCCTTTGTATTAATACAATAATAATTTAGAAATCACTAAATTCTCCTTAATGGAAAATCTATATTGTCTTGTCATCAGAGAAAATGCGAAGTCTCTAGATGTGGCGATAAAATCACTGATGATGTTGTTTCATTAGGGGTTTGGACATCGTAGTCATTTAGCCCCGTGGGCTTGGGTGCGTGTGGGTAATTTTTGTCAATTTAAATGGTGATCTTTTATAATGTGGTTAGTTAGGTTTATATAAAAATACACAACTATTTCTACGCTCGATTTGAATAAAGGTATGTTAACTTAACTGGTTATTGGATGATCCTGTACAGCAGGCGTTCTCAACCTGGTGCTCGCGAGCACCACGGTGCTCTTTAAATGAAATTTGGTGCTCTCGTCATAAGAGTCAAAAAATACTCGCTAGCACAAGCTCCCCTGAGATCCATTATTCAATTCAAATTCTGTTCCACGAACGAGAATAGTAGTGTTTTCATTACAAGTTTTGAGTTTTTAATCTACAGTAAAAAATAATTATACATCCCTGTATTATGAGGAACACGAAATGTTTTTCCGTGCCCCCCCCCCCCCCCCCACCCACTTCTACTCCAGGCAAATGCCGGGATGGTACCTAAATTAAGGCCACGGTCCAAATCCCAGCATCAATTACATACACAAAGACACTTGCACAGCCACCACAATGATGCAGGTAATCACCCACTCTCTCTCTCTCTTCCTCTCTCCTAGTAGCCTATTCATTTGATGTAGGCCGAGTGAAACCCCAGGGCCATTTGCGTTTCTGAAAGTGGTAGTCTTCTTTCTAGAAATCACTACCTGTGTGGGAATCGAATCCACTCTCTTCCATTAGGAAGCACAATGCCGCTAATGACTGAGTTACACGGTGAGATTACTGATGGAGGGAACAAGGCCAGGATGGTTGTGGTACAGAATTTAAACAGACCTGTATTATAATACTTAGAATATGTAGCTTTACAACTTGTCAACCTTGTTAAACAGGCTCCAGATCGTGCACGGTTATGGCTTGTCTTAAAGAAATAAAAGGCCAATGTGCTTTTGAATTATGTCCGTAAATGACAACACCTATGACTCGCAGTAAGCTCCGGGTGAGTTTTGAAGCCAACTCTAGCTTGGCTCTAGTAGTTCCAACCGACAACCAAAGAATACGTTCAAAGTCGCTAGCAGCCATTTCTGGCCACCAGTCAGTTCTGTACGTCACTAATAGATAGCGGGATAATCTTCGATTTTAATGAAACCTGTAGTATTTCCATCTAATTCAACATGTATTCCTATTTTAATAACATGTTTATTGCAGCAAAAATCACCTTACAAATTAACATAAACTAGTCGTTTCCGTAGCGTAACGGTCAGCATGGTTAGCTGTCGCCCCGTAGGTCCTGGGTTCGATTCCCGGCGTTGCCACGACATTTGGAAAGTGGTATGAGGACTGGAACGGGGTCTACTCAGCCTCGGGTGGTCCAAAATAGTAGAGGGGGGACGATTCCCACCTCAGCCATCCTCGAAGTGGTTTTCCGTGGTTTCCCACTTTGTCTTCGGGCAAATGCCAGGATGGTACCTACTGTAAGGCCACGGCCGCCTCCTTCCCTCTTCCTTACCTATCCATCCCAATCGTCCCCTCCCGTCCCCTCCCTCATGAGACCCCTGTTCACTTTGCAGCTGGGCGAAGTGCTGATCACACCTCCCCAGTTGTATCCATTCCGACCAAGTGTTCCCAACTCCAGGACACTGCCTGAAAAGGCGGTAGTGGTGAGTTCCCTCGCTGAGTCCGTGGGAAACACCAACCCGGAGGGTAAAATTGACTAAATAAAAACAAAACAAAACTAATCACAACATAACTTGATCAATGATACATATATTTCTGTACATGGAACGACATTATATCTGTCACATAACTCTCCACAGAGACGACATATACAGGTCGCGCATGGGTCATGGAATCTCTCTGTCCGGCATAACTTTTGGTGGAAACTATGCACCGCACATTCATGGTGCTCCCATCGCATGCATTTCTCGCACTGTATCGCACTTTCGTTGTTGAGTACGGTCTTCCTGCAAATATCACAGTCATCGACGCTTGAACCGTCTGCCATGCTGATCAGATTAATTAATGCAAAGAATGAAAACAAAAATTAAAATCATCCCTGATGGGGATCGAACCCACAACCTTTGAATAGAAGCGCAACGCGCTATCCTCTGCGCTACAGAGACGGTATGTCTAGTCTTAGCATCCAACAATATAAAGCCTACTCAATCGTGGCGTTCTCTGCATCAACACTGTCCTCCTAGCAATGCGCGTATTGACCACTGCAGCGCAGACTACCCACCTAACATTTACATGTAATAGCATTGCTGTCGCAAGCTATAACCAGCAAAAGTATACCTATACACTATATTTACAGTACATGAATACACATTGTTGAGTAGAAAGAAGTAAAATATAAGAGATGTTCATATTTTACTACTAGGAGTTCGTTTCAACTGCGGATTTCCCTTAATAGATAGCACGCACAACTGTCTGGTATGTAGGCCCAAGTATTTTTGGCAGCTCTGGAGCACGATTTGGACAAAGCTTTACCTTATATGGAAAAGTTGGTAATCACTATGTATGACAGGTAGGAAAATTGATTCATAATCGTTACCGATGCGTTTTTGTTGAACTTAGTCGTTAACACATGTGTTTTATTGCATTGTAGGTAGAGTTCATTTGTCAACGTAAATGTCTGCCGAAAGGAACTTTTTACCAAGAAAAACCGATCTCTGGAGACTATTCCTCCAACGCAGTATGCACTGGAGCAACACATCCGGCGTGCCATGTACCAGGGGTTTATGCGTGGGGACAATCTCTGAGCCCCATCCAGTAACTACCCTCACCGTCAGATTGGGGCTGAGAAGAAAGTCCATCAGGATGGACACCACGGTGGACGACTATCCCCACTGCAACTAAGGCTTGCTTAGAACTAATCCGTTAAGGGTGCAAAAGTTGTGCAACTAGGCCTCAGCAATGTGTATGCAGGAGGAGAGACTTGAAGTGCATGGAACTGTGCTCTTGTGACGCAAAGTGCTAAGTAATATTTTCTGCTTATTTTCTACTTCCGTCTTTATTTTCTGGTGATGGCTGTCCACTTAATAGTTAAGAGATTATTTTAATACATTTTTCCCTTTTTTAGGAAGTTTGTTGAGCCTCCAAGATTAGTTTTGGTGAGTCTCATGCATAGGGCCACACGCATTACAAAGCATGGACTTCTGCCTTCTTATTCTTTGTTTTCTCATGCCTTGTTATTCTTCCTTTTTTTTTTTTTGCTTTTTCGTAAGTTATCAAAATGATTTGTCATTTTTATTAAATAAATTAAAGCTTGAAGAATGTGGTGGCTTGTTTTTGCAGCTTTAGGAAAGATGCGCCTAGTAGGTAGGCAACCACACCACATATTTAAATCCTTCCACTCCAAATCGTGTTAACAATGTTTTCCAGGCAAATGCCGGTTCCTTTCAATAGGTCCACGGCCGATTTCCTTTCAATATCCCTTCCCTGACCCGTCCTGAAAAGAAAAGTACATGGCCATTGGCTGCATTAATAAAAAAAATATGTTTTCCAGAAGATTCTGAGTACAAAAATATTCATCGCGAAGCAAAACAGGCATTTGTAATCGACTTAAGCGTTGATTTCGTAGTTCACTCCGGGTGGGTAGGCAACCATGCAAAACAGGCTCTCTGCGCGAATTCCGGAAGTGGCAACCATCTCAGATCGAAAGTTTAGGATCCAAACTATAAGTGTGCTAAGTCTCATGCTTCTATCAAAAAATGAACGGTGGTTTTACCTCACCTCCCCACTATAATGAGGCTGAGTGTACCCCGTTCCAGCCCTCAGAACCAGGAATCGAACTCGGGCCTCCGCAGTGGCAGCCAAGAATGCTAGCCAGTACGCAACGAGGCGGACTCGACAGCTCGTACCAAATACCCTCCAATATAGGCCATTGCAGCTCTCGTTATAGAAATTTGGTCATTTAGCCCCGTGTCTGCTACCCTGTCATTGCGGCGTGTGCATTTGTAATTCCGGTGATGATTTGAAAGGTGACCTTAAGTTAGGAACCATCCCGGCATTTGCCTGGAGTGGAAGTGGGAAACTACGGAAAACCTGTCCACGAAGGATGAGATGGGAATCTATTCCACCTCTTCTCAGTTTTACCTCGTGAAGCTGAGTGTACCCCGTTCCAGCCTTCAGAACCGAATTAAATTTCTTGGCAGAGCCGGGATTCTAACATGGATCTCGGGGGAGGGGGGGGGGCAATCAAGAATGCTAGCCACTACACGACGAGGTCAGGTATCATCATCATCATCATCAGAACTGGAGCAATAATACAAGATCACCTAATTTTCAGTCGCATGGTCAGCGTAGGCTACATATCTTGTCTTATTGCTTTAATCCATAATTTCCTGTTGGCTCTGGACTAGGAAATTCATGAAAACTAGTTCCAGGGACATTATTTCTAGAGCCTAGTTTACAAAACGGCACGCAACAGTATACCATCGTAATACAATGGCCTTATTTCAGTAATATAACTTGATTCGTGCGTACACAAATGTGTATAAATACCGCCAACTCAACTGATCATCTAGGGGGGTATGCAGTGCCTCTAGCGGCAAACATAGCATCTGCAGGGCGGACAGCTCGCAGAGGCCATTGGACAGGCTTTTTATTATTGGAGGCTAAGGTCAAATGCAATACTAGCTGGTGTATTTCAAAACGTCAATTTTCTTTTTAGCATTTACTGTCATACAATGCCGAATAGCAATTTCAATCCATGAAATTCGGCCTGTTTCTGATCCTTAGTCTAGTCTAGTCCACCTTCCTCGGCTTGCTTCCATTATATTTTGTAAGTAATATGAACGTTTCTGATCATGGGAATGCAAGGAAAACGTCTTATTTTCTTTCTATTATATGGAAAACGTTGGTTGCGTAATGATCGATACTATTTGATTCAGGTCTATCGATACAAGCGAATTCTATCGATTTTGTACGTATTTAAAAGTCTGGCCGTTTATTTACATTCGTTCGGAATGTTTATCTTTTGATTTCTAGTGTTTAATGTAGTGGCACTCATCCGTACAATTTGTTAAAATTAAAACGTAATCTATCGGATTGATGTCCATGACTGGTGGCTGATGTGGAGTGTGTTGATAAAAATTTGCGGTAATTATGCATTTGCATATTTGGAGAAAAAAATCTGCCTTTTTATATTATACTTGCGTACAGTGAATAGTGACGATTTCTGGTTCTAATTATGATTCAAAACAGTGACAACAAGTTGGAGTGTTATTTGACAGTATTAAACTAGAGCTCGAGCCAGCCGGGATGGCGGTGCGCAGAACACAACGCTGAAACGTCTTGCTAACCCACACGTTGAGCGACAAGTGTAACGGTTATTAATGCCCCATGTTGGTAGCGACAATTGTAACGGTTTGACTGCCCCAAACTGTTGGGTGAGAAATGTAACTGTTTACCTTTGCCTAAGCTATGTTGTTTTAATGGGCGCCAAGACCTCAACCCAATGTTGAAATCTAAATTTGTATTTAACAACGTCTAGCTCTGGGAGAACACCTTCAAGAATCTATTCACTCAGATCGTGGTATGATTTGATCATTAACCCAACAAACAATTGTATCAGGAGAAGGAATTGGTCTATATCTAATGCTACCTACTGAAAGCAAAGATTGCATTGTAAAAGAAATGAATTTATTATATAAAACAAGTATAGCAAAATCAATAATAATAATAATAATAAGTTTAAAATTTAAATTGGAGCGTTGCGATTTTAATATTACCGATAGAAAATTACGTGAAAACGGAGTCTGATAAATGGATTTTACTCTTATTTCCAAGCTATGAAGTTACTGAAATATGAAATGTAAAACAAAGAGAAATGAGAGATTGCGTATTTCTGCGTCATTAGCGCTTACCACTGGAAATGCCCGAAGCCTTTCCCTCGTACTGGATGATGATGTGAGCTTCCCACAGTCTCCTGGATGTCGTCATCTCGGTCGGTATTTGATGAGATTCTGGTAGATTAGATAATTCTATGGTCCGTACCTCGGACCCAAACACTCGTACAACCGCACTGGTTAAGTTTTACAAAAGTTAGTCCTCCAATCCACGGAACATCGGAGCGATTCCCGCGTACAACCGTACTCGTTAAATTCTATACAGATTGTTTTCGTTCCACGGAACATCGGAGCGACTCCCGCGTATAACCACACTCGGCAAGAACTACACAGATTGTCCTCGTTCCACGGCGCGTCGAACGATATATGCACCTGTCGCATTCCCACTCTTCATCAGACTTCTAGCTTGCGTGGTCTCCACTGATTGGCTGCACCCCACGCGCTTTACTCCCCTTCTCTGGGTCATTACACTCGGCGGGAGGGTTCCGTTCCAACAATTCGCCTTTCCTTGACGCTGCGACCCAGGATTGCGTCATGCTTCCTGACAAGATTAAGCTTGCATTTGAATTCCCCGTGACTCATCTCTCTCAAATACCCTAACTGACAAAACTCCGTAAAATTCCGTAATCAGATAATATTCTATGATATCGTCGTTCGTAATAATTTGCTTGATAGCGTTTTCTAAGACATAGAAAACCTATCTGTATGCTTATAATTTTTATAAAATGCTCCGAAAATATCTTAATAATAATTATAATAAATTATTAATAATAATAATAAATTAACATGAAAAATTCTCTTGGCTGAACAATTTGCCGCGTAAATAAATATAGAATGGCTTCCTACTGACTTATGCCAGTTGCATAAAAACCCCTCGAAAAACACGTTACATATTCGCCTCGTATCATCGGATGATTTACCGTGACGACGGTCCATTATCCGATTATCCCAGACACGTTAATAAACCCCATCCAAAATACATATTACATAAATGAAATCACCCTAAATTACAGATATATACACTCATAATTTTTCTTCACGCACTTTGCGTCAAAGTTTGTTGTCACTATGGATTGCACTTTGCAACCAGTCCAATGTTTTACATATAGAATAGTGTTCCACGGATATTTCCGCCTCTCAAATTTCTCTATGTTGGAGAAATAGACATAATTAATGTGTGAGCACTATGTATTTATGATGTCATATCACACGCATTGAAGGTGTTCTGATATATTTATATCTCCATAGAACTTCCTAATTTCACTGGAGGTCCCTTCCTTATGGTGAAATTTAATCTCACTTATCACTGAGCACACGATCACACTATTGTGGCAGCGCCTCGTGACCATAATACTTAATCTCTCTTTAAAGTAGATTAAATTAATATTGACTTCTGAAAAAAAAAACCAGTAAATGCGCATTACATATAACACCAAATATTTCTGTGCCGTAATCGCCCTGTCTTGTTAAGTTCCCGTAGACCATATTCTGCTTAATACTAGTTCTCAACACAGATCAATTCTTCTCACACAAATAATACCTTTGTACAAATTATCTTAAATTACACACTTACAAATCTTACATGGCGAGGCCGTAAACAGAAATCACGTGTGCTGATATGTATGAGTTTCATGAAGGACTGTCTCGCATTCTGATGGCCCATCTTTTGCCTCGTGGACGCCTTAAACAAAAATACCCTGTTCAAGCGCTCACCCATCTCTTGGAGGCAAATGGGAATTCACCAGCGCTACCAAATTCTGGCCTTGGTGTATCGAGACATTTTAGTGCTCAAGAGCATCCGACAATCCCGTCATATTTCCCTGTACCTTAAAAACTCTCATTTACTTACATACTACCCCCCTGTGCGACTTCTGATACGCCTGCCTTGAAGACCAGATCTTCCACGCACCAGACACCACACTTACTCATTTGATAGGCTGGCTCGCCAGCTAAACACACTCACTTTATGACACATATTTTCGTAGACTATGTATATTATACTGAACTCGAATTCTAAATGATTCAGGATGGACAGGATGCTATTTAGGACGTTTTGGTGAAATTTGGAGAAGATTGCAATATTTTTGGAGGAATTACGACATTTTTAAAATTTTAATACGAGATGAAGCTTCAGATTGTGTTTGACGACAACAAAATGGCGAGAGATGCCGCTCTTGGGGCAATGCTGCGTAGTATTTTCGCTAGGCTGCCCATAGCAACTTGTAGAGTTCGAAGAGAAATGCGTTGATTGGCTAATCCAATTGCCAGTATCAGGAAGGGTAGAAGAAATGAGCGCGCTTGATGAGGAGCTTCGTCGATTTATAAAATGCCATTTATTAAAGAAGAGAGAATCTGCACATTTAAAACTATTGAGAAAGGATCTAAATTAAAAGGATTTATGATAGTCACCCAGAGATGGAAGTTTGATAATCCAGTAAGAAGATTTAAGTAATGATTGTTTTGCCGCGTCTTTTCATGAGGCGCCATTCGATTGGTTTTGAGGTGCGTGGGGACGCGCCGCTGATCGAGGTCTTTTGTGTTGAGGTGTCGAGCGGAATGGACCTGCGACAATTGAGTTCCTGAAACTAGCGTGTGCGCGAGAGGGGTCTCACGCAAATATAGTTTGTCGGCGAGGAAGGCAGTTCCTTCGGTCAGGAGTTAACATGGGAAGTCCGGTGAAGATGTGGGGGAACAGAATATCGTCGTAATATCAGTTCTCGTGTGAAACTAGTATTGAAAGTTTGACTAAACTAAAGAGAAACATCGTGTGCACAATACATGAAAGTTTCAAGACGAAATTCGAAAGAATAAGATAGTTTTCTTTGTTGAAAGCACGTTCGTTAAATAAGCACGTTTCGCTTGGTGCGTGTCAGCTATACAGGCGAGAAGGCAAGGCCCGTTATCTGCTTGTGCTAACATTTGAAGGACGGCAGCTCTCATTTACAGCAAGTCATGCATAGTGGCAAGTTTTTTATCGAAATGTTCGACATGCAAGCGTTAAGGGGAACAGTTAATGTTGAGTTTAACGCAGTAGTGATCATGTTTTAAGCCAAGTTATGCGTAGGGAACGTGATGTTACACTGTTGGACTGGGATACCGGGCAACCGAAGTTAATCTTAAAATTATAAGATGTGGTGTAACGATTACGAGGCTACAATCCAACATTACGAGATGGAACTCGATTACCGCGTCATGGCTGGGTATTATCCGACCCGAAGCGAGGCAGTTCATCATTCTTCGAGCCAGGGGGATTCTTGCGGTTCCGATGATCGAGGAGAGCTCCGTGTTCGAAGCCAGCCAGGGAGATTGACGATCGGGGAGCAGGGTTCGAGTCGTGACAAGGCAGTTTTCCCAAGAATGAGGATGAAGATTAGTAAGTGTGGAATTGCTGGTGTCGTCAGTAATTCTCTCCATACTTCTTCTACAAGATGTCATCGCAAGGTAGAAAAAGTTATCCTCATTAGTAGCTGTTGGTTTGTTAGTAGCTAGTTGTAGACTAGAATATTAGAGAGCATGACACCATTTCAACGATAAATTATTTTGTTGCGTGTGAAATAGTTTAAGCCCAGAAATTATTTTTCCGCGTTCGACATTTAAACCTTAATTTTCTTTTAGTGAGATTTTCGGATAGTAACATTTGGATTTTTGACTTATAGGTTTTGAGATTTAAGCTCATTTTATTAGTAATTTCGTTTATCGAATTTCTTTCGATCCACGTATCTTTGGGAATTTTATTGCACTTTAGTGAATTTTATTGCACTTTAGTGAATTTTATTGCGTTTTATTGTATTTTATTGAACGTTTTGAACTTTATTGAACATTATTGGAATGTTATTGGAATTTTATTGGATATTATTCAATATTCTAGAAAATGGTATTACTTTACCCAAGCAACTTAGACTTTGAAAAGAATGTTTATTTGGAAATGAATTATCATTTGGACATTTCCAAGACTTTATAGTTATCTTCAAGTCTGACTTCGTTCAAGTAACTATTTAATTAGACATTTTGAATTGGTGGAAGGATGAAACATTATTTGGACATTCCACTTTAGCCAGTTATAATTAATAACAATTTATCTGTGGATAAATTATTTTATTTTATTTGAGAGATCTTATCTGCTCGGACGAATCAGCACGTTTGAGTATTCTACGGAATTTTACAACACTCTTGGAGATTGTTATTGACTCTAATGGCATTAACGCAATATTTTGGAAAGACCAGAGAGAAGTAACGAATGTTTATATTTATTAAATGTTAACAACAATTATTTGAAATCTAAAGTAACTTATACTAGTAAACCATTACGTCATCACTGTTTAATAGAGTCGGTTATTATGTATTTTCACAACATCTGAAAGAGCTATACGCTGTAATTATTATAAGCGAATTTATTATGAAAGCAAGGCATTATATGCAATTTTAATAAGTTGTTATGGCAGAATACTGTATTAAGAGATTGAAGTAAAGAATTATAGCAGCTATATTTGTGTAATATCAAGCTGAGGAAAATGTTATACGGAATTTACGTATGTAATTGAGAGAAGTCGTTGTTTAAGTATTCTGTGGATATTTGTTCAGTCTATTAGAGAAGGGAAGGTCATTATACGCGTTGTGAGCGTTTATTTGGAAATTATAAGTAAATATATTACAGTAAAGAATTAAGTAAGACCTTAGTTGTCCAGTATTATTGTAAAACGACTCTCAGTTGAATTGATTAGTTCTATTGGCGGAAAATATTTGGGAAACGGATGGAAAGTGAAAATGTTGTTGATCATTATTAAGATATTATCAAGGATAAGACATTAATTATATAAGCTTAACTTAACCGTTCGGCGATGTATGTATGCCCAATTATGAAACGAAAGATCTTTACTATGATGATAGCGATATGAAAATTGTAACAGTGACACTTTATTTAAGAGCATAAAAATTTGGAATTGTCAGTAGTTGAACAGAGGAGGAAGGTTGGATGATTGAGAATCATCACGAATTATGTAAATAACATAAGACATTTGTTAACAATATTTAAATATAATACTATTAATAACTAGGGGAATTTAACTATATAATAAAGTTAACTGAATAACTTTCTTAATAAATATCTGATCCTAAAACAATAATAATAATATGGTTTATTATTTGGATTAAAATGATTAATAATTATTTCTAATAATTAATAAACATTTAAATAACGAACATTTTACAAACTACTTAATAATTTGGAAATATTAATAGTCTTTAATTAAATTATTTAATAATAATTTCTACCATTAATCATTAAATAATTTTGGAAACCTTAGTTGTCAATTAAACGAAAGTTTAATGTACTTAAATGTTTTTAAACGTTTAAACCATAAATTGGAGTGACGTTTAAAGAACGTGACGACGTTCTTTAAATACAGTAAGGTTGTTTACTATTGTGTAAAGGTGATCTCATGGAAGATCAGTATGAAATTAATTTCTATTAATTTTACCAATGGAGTACATTGGAATAGTAAGTAGAAATGTCATGGGAAGACATTGGATGTATTAAAATCGATCTTTGTTCATATATCACTAGGGAATAAGAGTAATATTTAAGAGCTGTTGTACAAACAGCTGATTGATAATTTGTTTTTATTTAATTTTATATAAGGAGTGGAGTACTTCTAACGTCCATGGGACGATGATTTAATTTCTTAATCTTATTATAGGAATTTTCGCAGAATCATTTGCGGATTGCATGTAATTGTTAAAGGAATATTTGTTAATTCATTTTATTTATTATCACTTCGTTAATAAATTTATTTGTTAGTTTTGTAACTGCGTTTTGACGATTTATTTAAGTTATGAAGGAGGATTATGTTTTGGTGCATTTGAGGTTTTATTGAACCACTAATTTCGCCCACTTAACCGAGAATAGTTTGTATCTCGAGCTCTTCGTTTATTTTGTTAATATACCCATTTTGCTTTACCAAAACATGATCTTAGAAAGTGTGCACCCCCCATTTAGCTATTGTTGGTAGGATTTCCAGGTTTTTGAGCCGGGGACCTCGAGATTCTGCAATCCAGCTGATCTTCGGATACGACAAGCAGCTCTAATGGTTCAAACGGGTACAATACGTTCCGTATAATCTGTTTCCCTCACTATTCTCCAGCACATATGCTGTTTTCCCAATACGTTTGGAAACTATAAATGTTTCTGCGTCACCTGCTTCCAACCTTGCAAGTGGCTCCCTTAAATGAACGTCATCACGTTGCTCTACCTAGCATATTTCTCAGTGTCTGTAACGATGCCCTGTTGCTACTGTCCACACATGCACATATTAAAATACCGTCCTCTGCTTTAACCACAGGATAATCCCTACATAAATTAGTGTCCCTCGATAGCATGTCTGCAAGAATGTTATCTTTACCTTTAATATATTTTACTGTGAATTCGTATTCCTGCAGAGCAAGAATCCACCTACTAACTCTGTTAGAACTGAGTTTACAAGTCCTCATATACAGTAATGCATTGTGATCTGTGTGGATCTCAAATTTCCCCCCTACTAAATACATTCTAAATTTCCCTAAACTGAAAACAATACCTAAAAGCTCTAACTCAGTAATCGTGTATCTTTTCTCTGCTGCTGTCAGTCCTCGCGAGGCTAAAGATAAAATGCACAGATTACCCTCATCATCTTTCTGACATAATACTCCAGCAATGCACAATGCTTTCTCAAAACCTTCCTTCAGCGCTCTAAAAGCCTGTTCATGCTTGGACTCCCATCTCCACCGAGTCCCACTTTTAAGCAATTCCCTGAATGGTTCTACCAACCCTGAGTATTTAAGAACGAACCTCCTGAAAAAGTTCCAAATTCCCAGGTAAGTTTTTAACTGTTTAACATTCTGTGGCACCTCTGCGTTAAGTATCTTATTAACCCTACTTTCTTCTGGTGTTACACCTCTACTCGACACTCTATGACCTAAAAATGTCACTTCTGACTGACAGAATGACGACTTAGACAGCTTCAAAGTGAGCCCTGCCTGATCTAACTTCTGAAAAACTATATCTAAATGACGTAGATGCTCCTCAAAACTGCGTGAACTAATTACCATATCATCAATGTAAATGGTTACAAACTCTCCTGTGTCATCCCCTAATGCGATGTTTAAAGCCCTAATTAAAGCTGCTGAACTACTCTTTAACCCATAAGGTGTTCTACAAAATTGATAAAGGTTATATTTATGACTAAAAGCTGTAAATGGCCTATCTTCGTACATAAGTGGCACTTGCCAAAAACTGGAACTCAAATCTACACAAGTGAAATACTTCTTCCCCTCAAATGTTTGCATTAATTCTTCTATTGACATAGATTTCAGCTGATCTGAACTAATTCTACTGTTAACCAAACGAGCGTCTAAACAAATACGAACCGTGCCGTCGGTCTTGGGTACCGTGATCAAAGAATTAACATATGGACTGTTAGAGTGCTCAATAATCCCATCTTCAAGCATCTGATTAATTTGTGCCTCAACTGCACTTTGATAAGCGAAAGGTACAGGATATCTATGTCCTGTGAATACTGACCTATCAATAACGTTCAATGAATGTGTATAGCAATTGGCCATACCAATGCGATCCTCAAAAACTCTCCTATTACACAATAACACATCATAGAGCCGAACACATTGTTCCACCTCTATATTACCCTGAAATGCAGCATCACGTAACGAGTCCTCTAGACTTCCGTTCGTAATCACACTGCCCACAAAACATGGAGAACCCCGCTCTACGGCTGGCGATATCTCATTTAAAGTACAAATCACACCTACAATACTACTCCTCTGAATATGGTCATTGAACGCTACTTCTACTTCAGAATCTCCCCATTTAAATTTCAAACTCCCTACATCATAACATAAGTTACCAGACACTCTACTTAGCCACTCTGAACCCAAGATAACACTGAATACTAAATTTGGAATTACAAGACAAATCTGCTTCTCTACATGATTATTAATTTTAATGTCTACTAAAACTTGCTTAGAAATTACTTTAGACCTCTTCCCAACAGCTGTGATAACAAAAGTGCTTTTAATTGGCATCTCCTCAAAATTTACTCCAGTTCCTTTCATTTTATCATAAAATGCACTACTTATGCAACTCTTCATACAACCACTATCAATTAAAACATCTATGTACGCCTCGGACACGTTAAATTTAACTATGGGTCTCCTACTAACCACTTCCTGAATAATACCTTCATCATTTAGTTCATGTAATAATTCATTTCTTACATTTAGGTCATAGGGTTCCTGTATAATTGTATGGACAGGGCATGCTACAGACTGAGATTCTGACCTTACTTCGCAGCCTGGTTCGCGTTTAAAGAACCGCTACAGCTGGCCGTAGTACTAGTTACTACTAAACTGGTCTGGTTGTTCTGGGCTGTGTTGTCATTGTTTGGCTGTATATTACTACCACTAGGCTGTCCTCTTCCTTGACCCCTATTCTGGTTGTAATTATTGTCATTATAATTTCTCCCTTGAATTCCCCTGAAATCATTGTTTCTCCCTTGATTTCCCCTGTAATCATTGTTCCTCCCTTGATTTCCCCTGAAATCATTGTTCCTTCCTTGATACTGATTACCATAGCCATTTCCTCTGTTCTGATCTAGCTGATTATTATTATTTCTATTTTGAGCGTTGGCCCCTTCGCCACCGTTCCCTTGAACTTCTTGATGCTTGGCTTCATTAGGTCTGTTATTATTATTACCCTGGTTCCTATTGAAATTGTCCTCATAACCCCCTCTCCCTAGTGCATCAAATGTGCTTAACAAATTTTCTACTTGTGATATAGTCTTTACATTCTGGATACAAGCAGCCTCCTTGATCCTATAGGGAAAGTGCCTAAGTAGCAACCTCACCACATCACTTTCCTCCTTCAAGCCATCCAGATATTTACACACTAATACCTGCCCTAAAAAGTATTCGGTCATGGTGGAGCTTCCTTTAGGGTTATATTTACCACACACTACTCCCTCACGATGCTGCGACTGAATAACCTCATTCCAGAACTTTTCACAGAATTTCATTTTAAAGTCATTAATATCAGTAAACTAGTCTCTGTAGACAGCAAACCAATTCCTCGTTTCCCCCACAAACACTTGTTCTAAAATTTCAACTACCTGGCACCACTCAATACTACCATTTTCCAACCTCTCCCCGAATTTATTTTCTATAGTGTTCATGAACTCCATTGGGCACCCCTGTCGATTGCTGAACTTACCCAGTTCTACCTCCCTGTGTGTGCTATTCACAAAAACTGGCCTATTCTGACTATTGTCTTGCCTGATCCTAGCTTTTAATTTTAACTCTAATTCTGCGATTTTCTCCTCAGCCTTCCTCTCAATACTGTTTACAGTTAATTTAATGTTTCCTTCTGATTCTTCTACTTTATCATATAGCTTTGCTTGTTTCTCCTCAATTTTGCTAATGCTCTCTCTATTACTCTCTCTTAAATCATTTACTTCTGCAACTATTTGTGAGTGGACTTTCTCAATTCTACCCCCAGCTGTTCCTTAACCTCTTTAGTAGCTACCTGAATTTTGTCAATTTCTCCCCCCAATTGCTTTTTGACCTGCTGTGTTTCCAGTTGCACTAGTTCTTTTAAATTTTCAGCCTGTGTACTGATTCTAATTTCCAACTCCTCCTGTACTTTTCCTAATTTTCTGTCTACATCTGCAATAATCTCTTTAGCCTTTTCTTCCATTACTCCTCTGATTTCACCTCTAATCAGTTCGAATTTGTCACTCTTTTCCCTACTGTTTTGTTCTAATTTAGCATTTAAAGTTTCAGTACTCTCTCTATTTTCCTTACTGTTTTGTTCTAATCTGGTGTTTAAAGTTTCATTACTCTCTCTATTTTCCCTACTGTTTTGTTCTAATTTTGCATTTAAAGCTTCTGTACTTTCTTTATTTTCCCTACTGTTTTGTTCTAATTTTGCATTATTCTGTTCTTATTTTGCATTATTCTGTTCTAATTTTGCATTTAAGGCATCACTACTAACTTTGTTCTGATACATGAACTCGAGAAGTAAAGTTTTTAATTCTGGTTGGCCGCCTACACTCCCTGTTTCAGTATCGGGATTTACCTCCGCTACCCCGGTACTACCATCACTCGACATACTGCTCGTATCATCACTCTCCAGGTGATGACCACTACGTAACCTCATCTGTCTTTCTTTCTCATCCCCCATAATGATATACACTGATAAAGACAAATAACCCCCAAAATACAGGCACAGAAATATATACCCTTCTCCTTCCACAAATGTTATTAGGTTTTCATCCCCACGTTGGGCGCCAATCGTAGCAGGTTCGCTTAGGCTGGGATGACAAGTAAAACGGTATTTACTTTTCCCCACGTTGGGCGCCAAATGAAACGTCTTGCTAACCCACACGTTGAGCGACAAGTGTAACGGTTATTAATGCCCCATGTTGGTAGCGACAATTGTAACGGTTTGACTGCCCCAAACTGTTGGGTGAGAAATGTAACTGTTTACCTTTGCCTAAGCTATGTTGTTTTAATGGGCGCCAAGACCTCAACCCAATGTTGAAATCTAAATTTGTATTTAACAACGTCTAGCTCTGGGAGAACACCTTCAAGAATCTATTCACTCAGATCGTGGTATGATTTGATCATTAACCCAACAAACAATTGTATCAGGAGAAGGAATTGGTCTATATCTAATGCTACCTACTGAAAGCAAAGATTGCATTGTAAAAGAAATGAATTTATTATATAAAACAAGTATAGCAAAATCAATAATAATAATAATAATAAGTTTAAAATTTAAATTGGAGCGTTGCGATTTTAATATTACCGATAGAAAATTACGTGAAAACGGAGTCTGATAAATTGATTTTACTCTTATTTCCAAGCTATGAAGTTACTGAAATATGAAATGTAAAACAAAGAGAAATGAGAGATTGCGTATTTCTGCGTCATTAGCGCTTACCACTGGAAATGCCCGAAGCCTTTCCCTCGTACTGGATGACGCTGTGAGCTTCCCACAGTCTCCTGGATGTCGTCATCTCGGTCGGTATTTGATGAGATTCTGGTAGATTAGATAATTCTATGGCCCGTACCTCGGACCCAAACACTCGTACAACCGCACTGGTTAAGTTTTACAAAAGTTAGTCCTCCAATCCACGGAACATCGGAGCGATTCCCGCGTACAACCGTACTCGTTAAATTCTATACAGATTGTTTTCGTTCCACGGAACATCGGAGCGACTCCCGCGTATAACCACACTCAGCAAGAACTACACAGATTGTCCTCGTTCCACGGCGCGTCGAACGATATATGCACCTGTCGCGTTCCCACTCTTCATCAGACTTCTAGCTTGCGTGGTCTCCACTGATTGGCTGCACCCCACGCGCTTTACTCCCCTTCTCTGGGTCATTACACTCGGCGGGAGGGTTCCGTTCCAACAATTCGCCTTTCCTTGACGCTGCGACCCAGGATTGCGTCATGCTTCCTGACAAGATTAAGCTTGTATTTGAATTCCCCGTGACTCATCTCTCTCAAATACCCTAACTGACAAAACTCCGTAAAATTCCGTAATCAGATAATTTTCTATGATATCGTCGTTCGTAATAATTTGCTTGATAGCGTTTTCTAAGACATAGAAAACCTATCTGTATGCTTATAATTTTTATAAAATGCTCCGAAAATATCTTAATAATAATTATAATAAATTAATAATAATAATAAATTAACATGAAAAATTCTCTTGGCTGAACAATTTGCCGCGTAAATAAATATAGAATGGCTTCCTACTGACTTATGCCAGTTGCATAAAAACCCCTCGAAAAACACGTTACAACGCTACCATTACGTCATGCCTCACTTCCATCGCACCAATCACAGTCAGTCTGTCTTGAGAATCTGAGCTAGTGTGTTGTCAGAAAAGCCAAGTGGAAAGCAGCGTGAAAGAGACGAGCTCGATGAGCTAAGGGACGGTGTTGCCATACCGCAGGAACTCATGGCAGCAGCCTGCGGTGTGGGGCTCGGCATGGTGGACCTGTTGCAACAGTGAACATGTATCTCTTTCTCTCTCTGCGCAAACCCCAGAGAGCCGGCCGCCTTCCGAGCTGACGCGAGCTCTAGTAGGTTATGTGGCCTGTGACAAGCGAAGAAACGTATCTAGGCAAGAAATATTTGGATTTTCTGTCAACTAGTTTGCACAAATCTGTTACAAGTGACCAAGGATAACATGTTGGTTTAATATTGTAGTCTTTATTACCCATATGCTTTTCAGTGGTACCGTAGGTTTACAATTCAGTGCTTTGTGATAAACTTGTGTTTTCACTTAACAAAAGACTGTCCACAATATGGAACATCAAAGACTAGTGTTGTGATATTCGGCTTTTTATATCATTATGTTTGTCTGCCAAATTATGGATTAGTAAAGCTGAACATAACCTTATGACTTGTTGGCGAGTACCGATTTTTTAAATATTAAATAATGCTCCTCACAGGAATTTGCTCTTTTATTTATTTGTACTATGTTTCCCTAGACTGTCCTTTCTAATCCAAGAATAATTCTGACATTTTGAGCTGTAGGCTAACATAAATTGGGTGCTTGTGACTAGTGATGATTTACTATTTAAGCCCATACATTCATGTAAGTTTTCCATGTGGTGTGTGGTAGCTTGATACATGGATCTTGTCTTGTGCATTTCAAATACTGGTGTTGTTTTGTGTTGTATAATACCAATATCATGAGAAACAGTCATTATTAAATGATTGTTTGGGAAGGCTCATGTAAGTTTTTCCCTATTTGTACTTATTGTTATGTACCACCCCCCTGTAGCGCATTAGTTAATTGGATCAAAGTAGGTAAAGCACAACACAAATGATCCTTTAAAGAAATATTAGTTTTATTGCAGGTCAGAAATATAGGCCTACACCACACAATAAGCCCTTAGAAACCATTAACAGTCTTACTCAAGTCTCTTCCTCTTGGAGCACTCTCGCCCCTTCCACTCATGCAGATAATCCTCCACTAATTAGACCCGTGTCCTCGCTAGAAATACCTGCACCTCTCCCTGAGTACACAAACTACAGTTATTTACGATAACCAGTCACTCACCACTACACACTGCATCGCTGTCCGCAGGCTAGGAAACAGTCCACTGTGTTTCGCAATTCGCACGGCACTTCACCACAATATCTCTGTCGCACTAGGTAAAACACACTCGCTCAAAACACAGACAGTCCCTCGCTGGCCAGGTCGCTTCTTATATATAGGGGTTGGTGACTCAACAGAAGTTTCCAGAGCAGACCAGGGTTCACGGTTACTCGAGAGTTCCATTGCCGGGTAGGCCGCGAAGTTTCAAGACGGTTTCTTTGTCACCGCTGTCTTCTCATTGCGCAAACCACTGGTTAACACAGAGGCAGGGGGTAGCCCGGGGCGGACTGTGAATCACGAGGCAAGGCGATGAAGCAACCCCGCAGCCGTAACACAACCCCCTTCCTATAAAGCTGATCGCCCCGATCAGTCATTGGTCCGAATGTGTCCCTCCGTGGGCTGCCAGGCGATCTCGATGCACGATCTTCATCTTCGCCCTCGGGCTCCGCTGGATCCTGTAGACGACATCGTTGATCCGTTTCACGACTCGGTACGGGCCCTCCCAGGACTTCTGCAGTTTGGGTGACAAGCCTTTCTTCCATAATGGGTTGAAGAGCCAGACCAGATCGTCCTCGTGGAATCAGCCGGCATCCGTCTGCTGGTCGTATCGGGTATTCATTCGGTCGGTCTCGATCCGCAGTCTTCTCCTTGCGAACGCGTGCACGTCCTCCAGTCGGTCGATCAGTTCTTGACAATACTGGCTTACCGGGACCGGATCGTCCCCAGGTTGGCCGAAGACAAGGTCGACAGGTAGACGGAGTTCCCTCCCAAACATGGCCCGGGCTGGTGTGCACCCGGTGGCTTCATGCACGGTGGCGCGGTAGGCCAAGAGAGATAGTGGAAGATGTTTGTCCCAATCCATCTGGTGATCGCTGACGACTATCCGGAGATGATTCTCGATGGTGCGATTGAATCGCTCTACCATCCCGTCGGACTGAGGGTGTAGCTGCGTTGTCCTTGTCTTCCGGATTCCCAGCAGCTGGCATAGGTTCTGGAACACCTGTGACTCAAAATTCCTCCCTTGGTCGGAGTGCAGCTCCAAGGGTATTCCGTACCGGCTGATGCATTCCTTCACCAGGGTCTCTGCGATCGTCGTGGCTTCTTGGTTAGGAAGTGCATACACCTCTGGCCATTTGGTAAAGTAGTCACTGACAACCAATATGTAGCGGTTCCCTGCCTCGCTCAACGGGAATGGCCCAGCAACATCGATGGCCACTCTCTCCATGGGGCCACCCACGTTGTAGGTCTTCAGTGGGCCCCTTCGTCTTTGTCCTGGGCCCTTGCTGGCTGCGCAATCGTGGCACCTCGCGCAGTGGTTCTCCACGTCTGTTCGGCATCCAATCCAGTAGAACCGCTCTCTCAGCTTCTCCAGGGTCTTCTTTATTCCTAGGTGTCCACCAGATGATCCTCCATGGACTTCTTCCGTCATTGCCTTTGGAACGACGACTTCTTCCCGAGATGTCTTCCCGTCGGTGGTCTCCCACGTAGCTTCTTCAAGATCTCCTTCAGGTTGCTGTAGTGCTCCTCGAAGCTCCTCCCCAGAACGAAAACGTCATCTAGGTAGACCAGGCAAGCCTTCCAGTGTAGTCTCCTCAGAATGGACTCCATGAGCCTTTCGAAGGTCACAGGGGCATTGCACAAACCGAATGGCATGACGGTGAACTGCCAGGGTCCGCTGCCTACAGAGAACGCCGTTTTCTCGCGGTCCTTAGGGTGGACCTCCACCTGCCAGTAGCCACTCCTCAAATCTAAAGTGGAGAACCATCTTGACCCTGATATGGTGTCCAGGGTGTCGTCGATCCAGGGTAGAGGGTAGCTGTCCTTCGTGACGTCATTCACCCGCCTGTAGTCCACGCAGAGCCTGGTGGAGCCGTCCTTCTTCTTCACTAGCACGACCGGAGAACTCAAGGACTATGTGATGGCTCGATCACCCCCTGCTCCTTCATCTCTTCTACCATCCGGTCGACTTCGGCTTGCTTGGTGAGCGGGACACGTCGGAATGGGGCCCTAATCGGTGCGCTGTTCCCAACGTTGATTCTGTGCTGGACCAAGCTTGTCCTGCCGAAGTCTTTGCTCCCTACGGGGAAGACGTCCTGGAATTCGCGTAGCAGGTCCTGGAGTTGGCGTGATTGCTTCTCATCTAGATGGCCCTGGGATCCTTTGTACAGCTTCCGTGGTTCTTCTGGCAGGGCGCGCCTTCTACGGATGTCTGTCTGCAGGGGTCCGTCCGTTGTGTCCGTGATGCGGGCAATCCAGGTAACGGGCTCGCGGACTCCTAGGGTGGTGTCCCGGTGAACCGTAATATCGTAGTCGTTCAGGTTGGACAAGCGGACGTACGGCCGAGACGTCGTATTGATGAGAGTCTTGGCAATTAGCAATCCTTTTGTCTGGATATCCTCATATTTTGGCTCGATGACAGCCGCCACTCCCTCAGCAGTTCCGTCGACAATTACGGCAGCGCTAACCTCCGTCCTGGCGGGAACGGTGACGTCCTCTCTCAGCCTTACTCGTCGTGCGGTGATGGCCTCGTGTGCTGGTTGCAAAGCAAGTTCCTCACCTCCGTAGTGAGGAGTGTTAGTACTCAGGTCCAGGATGACGTTGTTCTGGTCCAGAAAGTCCAGTCCGATGATTACTTCGTTCGCTACATCAGCCACGAGCACTGGATGCTTCACCGCCCGTCGACCAATGACGAACTCCAGTGATGCCTCGCCATGTACCGGTGTGGTCTCTCCAGTCGCGGTAATTAGTTGGAGGTTCCTTTGTGTGGGTCGCACTCTCCACTTCGGGATCACGGTGGGATTGACGATGGTCCTCGTTGCCCCTGTGTCGATCAGCATAGGCCAGCTCTCTCCGTTGACGACTCCGTGGACCATCAGGCTGCTATTGTCCGTCCGTAACTTCGTCACACGGACCTGGACTGCCGGGGCTTGACAACTGCCACAAGCCAACCTCTGCCCCCCAAGGCTGGCTAATACTCGTTTCTCTGGGCCGCGCGGTTTTCGGACGACTGATTTCCCGACGGATACCCTCGGCGGCGGCGATCACCGCAGTCCTTGCTCAGGTGGCCTTTCTTGCCGCAGATCCAGCAGGTCGGTAGTCCTCTTCCGGGCCGCCTCTCCAGGCGTCTTTCAGCTGCGTCGTTGTTGGTGGTGCTGTGACTATTGAAGAACCGGCCTAGCGCCTCCATCAATTCATCGGCCAGGGGCTTGGTCTCATTGGCTTTGGCTGGTTCGTCGACGTCCACTTGACGCACCCGCGCGTGCATTCTAGATGCCTGCTTTGCCGTCTCGAACTCAAGTGCGTGACTCAGCGCATCTGCCAGGGTCTTATTGCGCGCGAGTCGCAGTGCCTGTTGAGTGTCCGAGTCCCGTAGCCCGTCGGTGAAGGTCTGCGTCGCAATCTGTTCCAGGAAGTTGTCCGGCGCTGTTGGATAGGAGAGCCTTATGAGGCGTGCGATGTCCGTCTCGAACTCCTGCAGGGTTTCCGCGTTCTCTATACCCGGGTCCGGAGCTGCATCTGGTAGGCCTGCTGAAGATGGCTATCTCCATATCGGGACTCCATATGGGCGATTAGTGAAGCGGAATCCTGAGATCCAGTCGGGATGGCCTGAAGGACATTAAGGGCGTCCCCTCTCAGCGCTACAATGAGAGCTGTAGCCTTTTCCGTGTTGTTCCAGTTCTTTATGGAACAGGCCGCATCGAACTGACGTAGGTAAGTGCTCCACGGGACCTTTCCGTCGAAGGTAGGGGGAGTCACTCTGCTCTGTCCTGTACCTGAAGTTCCCGGTGTAACTGTGGGCGGGCGTCGGCTCAGCTCGGCAACTTCCTCTTGTAGAGCCTTGAATCTCTCTTCCATCCCCGTCGGCGGGCGTCGGCGCAGCTCGGCAACTTCCTCTGTTAGAGCATTGAATCTCTCTTCCACCCCCGTCGGCGGGCGTCGGCGCAGCACGGCAACTTCCTCTTGTAGAGCGTTGAATCTCTCTTCCACCCCCGTCGCCGGACGTCGGCGCAGCTCGGCGAATTCCTCCTGTAAGGCGTCGAACTTCTTTTCCACTGCCGTGACTTCCTCACGTAGGCCCAGGCAGACGGTGTTGGCTTCCTCCCGCAGACCCTGTTCTAATTTCTGCAGATCCTCTGCTAACTTATTCTGACCGTCTTCCATCTTCTTCTGGCCGTCCTCTAATTTGGAAGTTAGGTCCTGGGCTAAATTATTCTGGCTGTCCTCTAGTTTGGAAGTTAGGTCCTTGGCTAGATTCTTCTGGTCGTCTTCCATCTTTTTCTGGCTGTCCTCCATCTTCTTTAGGTCCTCGGCTAAATTCTTCTGGCCGTCTTCCATCTTCTTCGGGCCGTCCTCCATCTTGGTTTCCATGCCACTTAACTTTTCTAGCAGTAGTTGTAATTGCGCTTTCATTTTAGTTGTTTGTCTTGTGAGTGGCATGCACTCAGAGGAGAAATAGTGAACTGTGGTAAAATGACCTGTACGAGTTTTGAAGTAGGACCTTCAGGTGTTGTGTTTGTGCTTGGGTTCGTAATCCGGCCTCTGACACCAGTTGTTACGTACTACCCCTCTGTAGCACGTTCGTTAAATGGATCACAGTAGGTAAAGCACAACACAAATGGTCCTTTAAAGAAATATTAGTTTTATTGCAGGTCAGAAATATACATCACACAATAAGCACTTAGAAACCATTAACAGTCTTACTCAAGTCTCTTCCTCTTGGAGCACTCTCGCCCCTTCCTCTCATGCAGTTAATCCTCCACTAATTAGACCCGTGTCCTCGCTAGAAATACCTGCACCTCTCCCTGAGTACACAAACTACAGTTATTTACGATAACCAGTCACTCACCACTACACACTGCATCGCTGTCCGCAGGCTAGGAAACAGTCCACTGCGTTTCGCAATTCGCACGGCACTTCACCACAATATCTCTGTCGCACTAGGTAAAACACACTCGCTCAAACCACAGGCAGTCCCTCGCTGGCCAGGTCGCTTCTTATATATCGGGGTTGGTGACTCAACAGAAGTTTCCAGAGCAGACCAGGGTTCACGGTTACTCGAGAATTCCATTACCGGGTGGGCCGCGAAGGTTCGAGACGGTTTCTTTGTCACCGCTGTCTTCTCGTTGCGCAAACCGCTGGTTAACACAGAGGCAAGGGGTAGCCCGGGGCGGGCTGTGAATCACGCGGCGAGGTGATGAAGCAACTCCGCAGCCGTAACATTATACATGTTTTCCCCCTCAGAACTATTGGTTGTTTCTGAAAAGTGATAGATCCAAGCTAATTCAACTAAATTAAGTTGGCAGTGTTAGATAAACATTGAAACAATAGGCCAATCTATGTATCTCCGTGCTTACCTTCCAGATTAGGCTACAATTTCTAAAATAACAAGCTTATATCTGCATAGCTGATAATCAAAACTTAACTTAATTCTGCTTTGTGAAAGCAGGATGTTTTGTTGTCTGAGCATTATATTCATATTACTGATTAATGACGATAATACAAGTAGGTCTAATTATTATAATATTATAATGGTATTGGATATTGCAGCATGAAAGGTAGCCTGTCACCAACAAGTGCCATTTTTTTAAGAAGCCATGTGATGTGCCTCAAAATTACTATCAGTGAGTTGTTATTACATGGACAACTTAGAAACTATTTCTGCCGTACAAGGTAGGAAGAAAACAATACAAATTAAAAAGGGATAAAGTCTCTGGCCCTTATTAAGTTCCCGTGCATTATGAAGTTGACACAATAGGGGCGATGACCTAGCTGTTACACCCCTTAAAACTACAATAACTAACCAACACAATAACATTAATACATTATTCCAAGAGCACTTGGAGCTTATACCACATCTTAATGCATATGTTTTCAACTTAACGTTCAACACCTAATGAGTTGTTGTGACTGCTTTGAATTAATAATGGCATAACAGCAAATGTTACCCCCAAGCCTACGGTATGTTGTGAGTTTGCTTTTCTCAACCTGTAAGGCATGTTTTCCCCCATTGGTTGCTAATGGTATAATATTGGTACTGGTACCAGATAAGATTTATTAGGTGCAATTAAGTTATATATTGTTTTTGTTAATCTTGGTCATCAGCCCCGTATAGTTGGGTGGGTGTTTCAAATAATTTCTTAAGATTAATTATGACTACCGTAGTTAATTGTACAACCATCACCTCTTCAAAATTCTTGCTGACGAGGATTTCCCTGGGATGTAAGCGATCCCAGGTACTCCACTTAGTACTCCTGTGAATTAGAATTCCATTAAAACATTAACGAATGCAGAAGTGGAGTTATGAACAGGCTATAATAATTAATATTGTGGGGTAAACTAAGGTACTATTTACATTCTAACAGCTACCACACATCTTCCTTTAGTGAGTTTTGAATGATATAGGCTTTACATAATCATAAGTGATCTATAATAATGAATCTGAAAAATGTGCTCATTAACATTCCCTTTCTGTAAGCTGCAATTGATTGGAGTAGCCTAATAAATGTTTTTCTCCAGCTGTAATTTTGTCTTCAATTCATTTTTAATATTGTAGTATAGTAGTACTCCTTCTATTTGTACATATCTGTGGGGTAGGCCTATGTCATGCTATGTGCTTTGTGGAAACATGGGCTGATAACCTTGAAGTTAGGACCCTTGAAATATCCACAACTATTCTGATAGAGCCTAAGTTTGTGAGTGTTCTCTTCTCTACCAGTATGGCATATTTCTTTCCCCTTGTTTGCTAATGGTGTAATATTGGTAGGCCTACTGGTACCTGATAAGAACTAGGCCTATTAGGTGAATATTTCAATGTTGTTGCTTTATTTGAAGTTGGCCTATCGGGTTAGCAATATCCTGATGACTTAATTAATTATAATTTTATATTTTTATTACAATACCCTAATGAGGTATTACGGTATGCCATAAAAGCAACATGCTATCAAATGATATCACAGGGGGAAGAAATCACATATTATTAATATACCAGTAGGCCTACTGGAAGAGAATAATTACTAAAATATGACCATAATAAGGCAGGGGAAAGAAAGAAAAGAAGGAATAAAAGGTAGAGGGAGGGGGATATAATAAGGGAAAGGGTGAGGTAGGCACGGGCCGGGAGGGGAGGGGTCCAGTAGGGCAGGTCATGGATGGATCACGCTCGAAAGTGCATTGCCGCACCATCCCAATATTTTCGGTTGGAACTACTTGCGCCGAGCAATAGGTTGGCGTCAACATTTTACATTAAGATGCATCTCTATCTATATATCCTCTTTGGTAAGCACGGTGCAGTGGACTACGTAGAGTCGTAGTTAATTCATGATTTTGTAGTCCAGCTCCGTGGCTAAGTGGGTAGCGTGCTAGACTTTGGACCGAAGGTCTCTGGGTTCGATTATTTGGCCGTGTTATGGGATTTTAACTTCTAACAGTGCACGGGAGAGACAGTTAATGGATCTGTTTAAATGTACGACACTGTGCTTGCCAACTGTTAAGACATTAGGATATGCTAGCTGCCTACGCTGAGGTCAGCACCCATGCAAGCGAAGCCAGCGAAGCCGGCGAGTGTGATTTTAGCCTCTCAGCCCATCTAGGGGCCTTTAGTGCTATATCAAGGGTAGGGGGACCTCTTTATTTTAACTTAATGGATTAGGATGTTTGGGTTCGGTACATTAAATCAAACTGGCCAGAATATGACCTAAGGTACCAGTCCACGAAGTTAATGCCTATATTACATGTACAGTGAGTCTCTCTCACGACTCGGCCGGCCAGCGTATTGAGCTTATCTGCCTCGCGTTGACTGATCAATTCCTGTTACACAGCACGCACTTAGCAGTTATGGTCCGTGCTTATAACGAGGATTAAGTTAGTGTTGATCTGTCGCTCCAACTGTTCTCGAGTTGTGAAGTGTTACTTTGGGGGTATAATTCTCATAATGCCTCCACGTGTGTACACGGTAGAGGAAAGGGTATTTATGTACGATAATTATGTGAAAACAGAGTCCTGCACGGAAGTCGTTTGACGTTTTTTATAACACATTTTCCAGGTGTGCGCTCTCCACATAGAGATACCGTGCGGAATCTCGTAAACAAATTGAGAGGAACTGGTTCTTTACTCGATAAGAAGCGATGTGTTAAAAACGTGTACTTAATGAGGACAAAGTAAATGAAATCTCAGAAAGATTAGAACATACGCCTACAAAATCCCTAAGACGACTTGGACAAGAAGCCGGGGGTTCGAAGAGCTCAGCATGGCGGGCTACGAAAATGTTGAAACTGAAGCCATACAAGATTACTGTAGTACACGAACTGCATCCACGTGATCATGATAAGCGGGTATGATTTTGTAATTGGATGTTACCGTGTTATGAGTACGGACTTATGGCCGTCACGGTCCCCAGATTTAACAGTTTGTGACTTTTACTCATGGGGGAACTTAAAGAATAAAGTGTATGCAAGAAAACCTCACACGTTGGACGAACTGAAAGAACATATCCGGAGAGAAATAGCCTTAATTACGGAAGACGAACTTATGCGTGCGAATTGGAGTTTCCTAAAACGATGCCGGAAATGTGTGGATGTAGGAGGAGAACATTTCCAACATCTCCTGTCATAAGTTACGACCTTAGTTTATTAATTCTTCCTTTCTTCAATTTAATTGTTATCTCATGTCATGCACGGATAAAGTGAGCCAAGTGCTGTTCTGTTCTTATTGCTATGCTATGCCGAGCAGGGAGTGATGAGTCAACGGGAGACAGATAAGCTGGGCGCGCTGGCCGGCCGAGTCGTGAGAGAGACTCACTGTATATAATCGGTGGCGTGCGGTGACCCTGGAGACTAGTAAAGCTCTGTATTAAAGTGAAATGTAACTAATTGGATACCCACTATTACAAGGCAAAAATGAAGCTTTCAGTTTTACGTGACCGTTAATCATGCGATCATGAGCCATGGGACCTCCTTTTTACGTGGAATCCGAACCACAGGACATGGCATACACTTCGAAAATCTCACATGCATTGACCAGGAATCGAACTCAGTACACATTGGTTAAAGAAATATCAGTAAATTTATTTTATTTGTTAATGGTAGGTCTACACAACAGGGCTCAGTGTGCGCACCAAATAACAGTGCGCCTACACAGTAAAACACATTTCCAGGTATATTTACATTAAGTATTATTATCTAAATGTAATTCTTAAAACTAGGAAGTTCACACAGATGCACAGGGTCCTTCATATAAAGTAAGAACATCGAGCGGTGGTTTTGTTAACCGCTGCTGCAGTGGCCTTGGCCGAGCTTGTGGCGCGCCACGGCCCCCTGCTGTAGTATTGAAAGCGCGCGCTTAGTACATACTTGGCCTTGCAATAAGCGTGCAGGTGTTCAGTCGCCAGTCTGAACCTCAGATGCTAACAGGGTGAGACAGTTATCATTACACCATCGTATTTTTGTATGTAAAACTTATTTTAAGTACGAGTCGGCTTAGCGGGTACGTGATGCATTTGTACAGCAATTTCCTGATGAAGTGCCACCTTCACTAGCACAGACTCACGTAATTGAAAATAAGTTTGACACTACTGGCTCAGTGCTCCATAAAATATATGAAATAAAAGATCAGAAACATTGCAGTGGCAAAACTCACTTGCGTCAGCCAGAAGGTGGTTACCAGATATAATGCCTGTATAACCCAGGACGGATGAGACACTTCCAGCATTTTGATAAGGTAATATTTCATATAGGATTGTACACACGCTTAAAGCAGGGGGCCGCGGCGCTCCACAAGCTCGGCCAAGGCCGCTGCAGCAGCGGATAACAAAACCGCCGCTTTGCGTTCTTACTTTATATGAAAGACCCTGTATATGCATGGTAGAGCTTAATCTAAATATAATATAAAAACTAAATCTAAATTATCTAATGTCAAATATAAACACATGTTTTGAAATTATTACATAGGAAACTAAAAGATAACTTTAATAACTAGGAAACAGGCCTATCCACATACAATGTTGGTTCTCAACAGCTTGATCGCTGTGCCACCAAGCCCCACCCTCACTATAACAATAATAATTATAATATCATAATTACATAATAAATATTTTGAAGATATCTTCATAGGTTTTGATCGGATAACATTCCTATTCCTAATTCTTCCCAGCAATGTTTTGAACATCTCAGTGGGCGTGGCCGCTGGATTCACTCTCTGGCCGCTAGGGCGTCTCCTTATTATTCCTTGATTCGAACCTTTTGGAACGTGACTCAACAACTCGGCTGCGCTATTGGTAGAGTCTTGCGCGGAAAAACAAAACGTTATCCGCATCCGCACGACTGTTATCCGCATCCAAAAGTCTGTTATCCAAATTTTCTGGCATTACAATAATATTTTTAATTTATTAGGTAAAGTATTAAAGCAACACATTTAGAAATTTGAGGAGAAATTCGTTCCCCTAGGCTATGTGTTAATCGCAAGACACTGTTGACTGAGTTTTGTCCCTCTGAGTAACGGCATGTCAAACAGTGGGTGGCTAATTATAGCACTTGCTTAGTCGTCGGATATACCCACACAGGCAAGCGCAGGTATAAATATAATAAGGACTTGGGAAAAAGTCAACACTAATTGAGGGTATTGGCTTCTCTCACTTCCCTATTATTCTCAAACAATGCAAGCGAAAGCAAATAGGGAAATAACAAGAAACGTGACGACTCAGATCTTAGCAAAAAATAAAATTATTTAAAAAAATCCAGTTCAACATTGTATTCTAAAAACTATCCGCAAATTTACTCTTAACATTATCCGCAGCTTATCTGCTATCCGCACAGCCATGCGAACTATATCAACAAGGCCAAAATTTTTGCGGATATCCGCATCCGCGCTGGGCTTTAGTTATTGGGTCATTGACAGTGCTGAACTGTTGAGACTTACCTGCACTTGGCCGTGTTGTATGTCATCCAGGAGAGCTGGTTCTTGGGTAAGTTCACGAGTGGTAAGCTTCTTGCGGCGTCTCTTGTGCATTGTTAGGAAACGTCCGGTTCGGTATGGGCGCTGTGCTCTTGTATCCAGCAACTCGAGCTGCATCCAGTCCGTGTCGAAAAACATACGAGCGCGGCTAGGAGGTATCACTGGACCTGAAAAATTACAAATTCACACTCTCTATGAACTGAATGACTGGTGGATTCAAATGAAAACAGAACATAGGATAGACTTATAAATGCACAGATGCTACAGTTACCGGCGTTTAGCTATGCTCTTGACCTTGAGAGCTCAGCGGTAGGAGAGTGGTGTAGAGCGGTGCGGGGAGCGTGCCAAATACTTCCCTATCTGAGAACATTGTCACGCGTGCAAGTAGGTGCTCACAATCATACACAGACACGCTTAGCGTGGTAAATGTTTTACGCTGCAGTAGTATACCAGGGGAGTGGGACGGAGAAGTGCAGAGCTAACTGCCGATAACTTAACATATTATTTTATTTTACATGCTTCCTCGATTTACACGGCTGCTAATATACAAACCTTACCAAACATCATAATAAGGTGAAAGAAGAAAAAATAGGTCAACAAAATACTAAGCTATGGAATGTACAGTAGGCTATCTCAAGAACATAAATGAGAAGCATACTGAAGAGTGGGCAAACCACAACTAAAATAAATAATTCAGATAGCTGTTCAGCCCTAAAATACACATAATTCACGAATATAAGTGATTTCTCAAAATACTACTAGACCATTTAAGGGCTGTTACTTCTATGCTGTTCATGACGAAATCCCTGATTGGGATATGGCCAGAATCCAGGAAATAAGGGGGAAGGGTTTACGTCATTTTATGGACTGCGACTTTAAATGGAGGGAGAAGTTTTATAAGCCCATCTCACATTTTCTACTTAATGAAATACACAAGTTTTAGGCTACCGACAGCGGTAGCTACGCTCGCTTACGCACAGCGTTATGCCATGGATCCAAGCAATCTGCGGACTCGGTAGACGTGGGTACGAGCCCCGCCGTGGGCCGTCCTTGAAATGGTTTTCCGTGATTTCCCATTTTCAAATCCAGGCAAATGATGGGACGGTACCTTCTGACAGGCCACGGCCACTTCCTTCCACACCCTTTCCCGGTTTCATTCACCTTCATTCATTTCATCTCTCATTAACGCCTCTCATGAGGTTGGCGCCAGGAAGGGCATACGGCCATAAAATCCACCCGCTACATATACTTCATCGCATCTCATCCCCGACGTAAACGGGAATAATAGGGGATAGACATACTTACATTTACATGATTTAGGCTGTTGATGTTCCTTGGGAGCATCTTGTTCATCAGCCCCGTGTACTAGGGTTCGTAATGGATTTGTCAGATAACTTGTGTTACTGTGGTGACTACTGGTGTGTGCAACTGTAATTATTATGTCCTCAATAGTTATGTGCCATACGACTTGAAATAAGGTTCAACTTCCCAGCATTTTCCTGAAGTGACGACACTCAGAATGACCGGTGTCAGTGACTGGATTGAAACCCAGATGTCCGCACTTACAGCTCCTCATTTCCACCCACTTACACTGCGCGTCTTCTCAAAGTAAGACCACCTCGTGGTATAGCCACTAGCATTCTTGGTCGTCACCCCGGAATCCGGGTTCGCCAAGAAATCTTAATTCTGGTCCAAGGTCTGGAACGGGGTACACTCAGTCTCGTGAGGCAAAACTGAGAAGAGGATTAGGTTCCTAACTCAGCCATCTTGGAAGTGATTTTCCGTGGTTTCTCATTTCTACTCCAGGCAAATGGCGGGATGGTTCCTAACTTAATGCCACGGCCGCCTCATTCCCAATCCTCACCTGAATTACAAATAAACTTTCATACACAAAAGCAGCCATCACAATAACATAGGTTATCTGACAAATTACACACACACACCTAAGTACACGGAGCTACATGACCACGACGTCGCCAAGTCCCTAAATCAATGAACTATTTTATTACTTCTCAAATTAGTTGTCAGTTTAAAAGGGTGCAACATTTTCCCTTCCCTTTTTCTTTCTTTCTTTCTTTCTTTCTTTCTTTCTTTCTTTCTTCCTATCTAATGGAATATGTCACCCAAGTTGTTTGCAAAGAAACCTTAGGAAAGTAGGCTACTAATGAAAACAGAACGAGAGTGCTTGAACTCTCAAATACCTTACCGCATCTGATGATGATGATTAAAATTGTTGTTTTAAGGGGCCTAACATCTAGGTTATTGGCCCCTAATGGTCTGGGTGTTAGCGAAAGTGACAGTGAAATGGAAACCATAACGAAAATTAAGTTAGACTGAAAATTCTTACAAATTGGAACTCAGATTGAACCGACTCACAAAATGTAGAGTGGAAATACTTACAAAAGGTAATTTAGGAGGAAAATACACACAAAAGGAATAGATTGACAAATATGCACAAAATGTAGTTTAGGTTCAAAATACTTACAAACTGCAATGCAGGTTCGAAATACTCACGAAATGCAATTGAAATTCAAAATACTTACAAAATGCAATTGGAATTCAAAATACTTACAAAATGCAATTGGAATCGAAAATACTTATAAAATTGAATTTAGATTCAAAATAGACTTACTAATTTGGATTGACAATACTTACAAAATGCAATTTAGACTAAAATTACTTACAAAATGTAATTTAGATTCAAAATACTCACAAAATGCAATTGAAAATCAAAATACTTACAAAATGCCTTCCTACACAATGCGGTTTAGTTTGAAAATACTTACAAAATGCAACTGCAATTCAGAAAACTCACAGAAATGGCACCCTTACATTCAAAGACTTACTAAAAAGCAATGTAGGTTGTCAATCCTTACAAAATGCATTTGAGGTTGAAAATACTCGCAAAATGCAATTTAAATTGAAAATACTTACAAAATGCAACTTAGATTGAAAATACCTACAAAATGTAGTGTAGAGTCAAAATATTCACAAAATGGAATTTAGATACACGGGGAGCCAATCCACAAAGACAGGGCGGGAATCTTAAAGAGAAAGGGAACTATAATGAAATGAGTAAGAAGGCTGATCCCTTGAAGAATGAGGGATCAGGAAAGATGAGAGATGGGCCAATTAAGGCGAGTAAGGAAGATACTCCCTAGGCCTCTGATACCCTAATACCGTCGGGGTCGGAAGAGAACAAGAGTTGACCTGACCAAGACAGGTCGACATGAAAGAAGACTGAGAGGAGTGGAAGCAATGCCGGACTCAGCTGGGGTCCCTTGGTCACCAACCCACGTCTCACTAGATGTGAGCCCCTGGGGGGTTACTGCATCTCTACATAGTATAAAACCAAGTCCCCAATTCTTGGATGTAACGGGTAATCTCGAGAACCACTGGATGGATTTTGATGCAGTTTTACCCATTCTGTAAAGAATTTCTCGACAAGGTTTCTGTAGAGAAACATTCATTTATGACCGAAGGAAGCCGAGCAGTAACCTAATTATTTCAGTGAATCGAGTCGAAGAAAAACCTGCCATCCGTGCGCCTTTTAAGCTTACGCAGGGTAAATCGTTAAACATCTATACATGTATTATGAGTGTAGGAAATGTTCTGCATGAAAAGTTCTACAAAAAGTCCGCGACAACATATCTCTATCTTTAATACATCGCCCACTATAAGTGTTTTTACATTTTCATTCCTTCCAACAATCTCCGTTGAGTGGAAATTCAAATTACTAGGTTCGGAGCGAGTTTACGAGCTAGTGAGCGAGCGAGCCTATCTGTCGAGTCGTGTCGTGTCGAGTCAAGACTTCAGAGAAGAGTATGTGTTCGAAGTTTTGCTGTTCACCTCGGCTTTCCTGAATTGCGTCTGGGACTTGCCGTTCACGCGCCTTTTAAGCTTACGCTGGTTAAACCATTCAAGATACCGGGCGAAGCCGCGGCCGATTGCTAGTACATAATAACTCAATAAACGTAATTCTATACTACGGGATTATACGTATCGTACCCTGTTTACAGGAATAGCGTCAAACGTACGTATATCTGTTCCAATCAAATAAGGTTGCTGTTATTGTTTCGTTAGAGGGGCTTGGACATCGTGGTCTAAGCCCCATGTACTTTAGTGCATAACTGGTGTTATTGTGATGTCTCTAGTAGCCTAGTGTGCGTATTTGTAATTCAGGTGAGTATCGCGAAGGAGGTGGCCGTGACCTTAAGTTAGGAACAATCCTGGTATTTGCCTGGAGGAGAAGTGGGAAACCACGGAAAACCACTTCTAGGATGGCTGAGGTGGGAATCGAACCACCTACCTCTTCTCAGTTTTGCCTCACGAGGCTGATTGAACCCCGTTCCAGCCCTCAGACCAGAATTAAATTTCTTAGGAGAGCTGGGCATCGAACCCGGATCTCCGGGCCATCAGCCAAGAATAGTGGCCGCTACACCACGAGGTGGTCCTAATGTAACCTAATAAAACGTAAGGCATCTCTCGTGGCCCGATTTAATGTTCCTTCTTAGTCATTTTGATAGATGTTTTGGATGAATGATTCCAAAAAGTAAAGAATTTTACATCTCCTACAGTAGATTAACAGCTTTTGTTCTCATAATCCGCAAATACTGTCGAAGCGCCAAATATCCTTATTAACATGGAAACCCACAATAGTTCGTGGAACAGAGCCTAGTGTTGTAAAATCCAGACTTAGGCTCACAAACCGCGCGCAGTAAGGAAACTGTAATGTACTAAGCAGAAGTGAAAATAAAAATACTATCGGACAAAGCGGAATTTTATGAACGCAATTTTAATCAAACCCTAGGAATTGTTTCCTAAAGCAATACGAACCGTCATCACAATCAATTTATTCACATTGTTGTAAGAACTTTTATGAGGGTGTTTGTCAGCATTTTCTATGAATTTATAAACAAGGTCAGTACTAAATCCCCGAAATAAAACGATTACGGGTCATGTCGCACTTTATACTCCATGCGGAAATGTTGGTGGAGGCAGAAATAACGCCAAGAGATCAGCTGCGCCAGTTTTGTCCACGTGCGCTGCTACTGCTTGCTGGAATGCACTTTCTACCATTTTAGTTAGAATGCTACGAAAAATAAAGTTTACCCCATCATACAGTCAATGGATGCGGAAATAAAAATTACAACAAAAATGTACGGTACTTGGGATAAATAACCACAAGATTTGCCATTATATAATTGAACTAACAATCCGCCCAGGCTTTGCCCAGTATCTTTAACGGTTTAACCAGCTTAAGCTTAAAAGGCGCACGGACGGCAGGTCCCAGAAGCAATTCAGAAAGGCCGAGGTGAACAGCGAAACTTCAAACATACTCTTCTCTGAAGTCTTAACTCGACATGACTCGACAGTTTGATGCTGGCCGAAGCTGGGGTAATAGTCTCACTTGTGAATTCGTAAACTCGCTCCGAAGCTAGCAATTTAAATTTCCACTGAATGGAGATTGTTGGAAGAAAAGAAAACGTAAAAACACTTATAGTGGGCGATGTATTACAGATGCGGACTTTTTTGTAGAAATTTTCATGCTGAACAATTCCTACACACATAGCATAGACTATTAGAAGTCTACATTATGCAACGAGCCTATAATGGCAATAATTAAGACACGAGTATGTTTATAAAACGAGCGAAGCAAATTTTATAATTTCTATACGAGTGGCTTAATTACCATCACAGGCGATTTGCATACGACTGTTTATGTTCGACGATAACCATAACTTTATTTTATTTTATGTTCGAACATAATTATTCATAAATATCTGTCGAGATTCAGTTACTTGAATTTAGTGATCGGAGTGCAAGCGCTGAGTTTGCTGTCTGTGCTTTACAAGTTCTCTGACCCACGCATGCGCTCTGTCTGCTTGGCAATGCCATATGTTTACAGCCTACCGATCTGAACCATGACCTTCTAGTGTGTTTATATTAACGGCAACATTCACTGAAATTGTCGGCGAAATCCTACGAATGCAATGCCCTGTGTAGAAATTGGATTTGCGGATATTAAGGTACAGTGCCATTTATGGTACCTATCATAAGACCACGGACGCCTCATTCCCAATACTTACCTGGATTACAAATACACACCATCACAATTATACTGGTTATCAGACAAAATTCCTCAAACACCCAAGTACACGGGGCTAAATGACCACGATGTTCACGCCCCTCAAATGAAGGAATGACAACAACAACGCTCTTCATTACTTGCGCTAGGCGCAACAGCCCGACTACAGCCCAGCATGAGCGCCTCTGGCGAGTTGTGTGTACTTTGTAAATAGAGAGCTTTAATCAAGCACCCTGGGAGCCCAGGTTGTGGAGCCCGTCCTCTGATTGCATTATCATTCATTCTTATCGTTTCTAACCACCAGCATGCCTGTGCTTTACTAAACACGTCGCCCACCTGCCGGAAGACTGATTCATGTCAGAAAACACACTTCTGAGATACTGTAGTTGTCTTGTCTTTAAAGATATGCAAGCGATGTAATAAAATGTAAATACAGTAAAATAAGACATAGCCGACATTTTTTTAAACAATGCTTGCACCTTAATGTAGAAAATTTCGTACTATTGTAATAGTCTATATTGCCACAATACAAAACAGAATATCACTGTCAAAATGAGCTCAAAATTCTGTTAGCCTATTCTGCTATGTACAGTAGGGACTAAACCAGATGTTCGAGTTTTGGCAATTTTTCAGCTTGTAGTGTGTTCAGTGCACTAGCCAGTAAGGGATGCTCAATAGCAGCTTCCTTCCGGGGGTGCGATATTATTATTATTATTATTATTTATAGCGGACCCGTGCGAGAACTCTCGCATAATAGGTTGTGTGCGCCCCATGTGTACTGACTACCTGCCTGGGTCTATCATCTTGTTTATTTGTTTAAAAGCATTTTATTAACAAATATATTTCCGTTGACTTATCAAGAAATGCAAGATTTTTCCTGTAGTCTACTATTGAGACGATTTGGAAGATTTTGATACAAACCACACCTTCGAACTCCCTCAGGTTTAGGAGCTTGAGTTTTGTGAAACATACATCTTAGCGTATTATACGAGGCACGTCCAGAAAGTAATTTCCGTTTGGTAATAAAATTAAATTGTGTACAGATACAGTAATTGTATTTATTGCACAACATTCTACACCTCTTAAACTACTTTTCCACATAACTGCCAACTTTTGCAGGCATTTGTCATAGCGTGGAACAATTTTTTGGATACCTTCTTCACAGAAGTTTGCCGCCTGTGTCTTCAACCAGTTGGAAACATCTTCTTTCAGCTCGTCGTCATTGTTGAAGTGTTGGCCGCCACGGAAAGACTTGAGATGTGTGAACAGATGAAAGTCGCTAGGAGCGAGGTCAGGACTGTACGGAGGGTGGTCAAACACGTCCCAGCCAAATCCCTGTAGGAGGTATTTCGTCACATTTGCAGTGTGTGGTCGTGCGTTGTCGTGAAGAAAAACAACACCTTTTGACAGCAACCCTCGGCGCTTATTCTGTATTGCGTGGCACAATTTCCTAAGTGTCTCGCAGTAAGCATCTGCGTTGATTGTTTGACCACGCGGTAAGAAATCATTGAGTAAGATGCCTTTCCAGTCCCAGAACACTGTGCACATCATTTTCCGAGGTGACAAGATTTGTTTCGACTTAACCTTTGCTGGGGATGAGGTGTGCCTCCATTCCATTGATTGCCGCTTACTTTCAGGGGTGTCGTAAGAAACCCAAGTTTCATCTCCTGTGACTATCTGTGTCAGAAATTCTTCGCCGCCTTCGTTGTAACGGGTCAAAAACTGAAGTGCACTACCCATCCGTTTTGTTTTGTGTTGCTCCGTAAGAATCTTTGGTACCCAACGTCGGCAAAGTTTACGAAAGTTCAGTTTTTCGGAAACAATTTCATGAATTAGTGATCGTGAGATTTGGGGAAATTCCATAGCGAGAGCACTAATTGTAAACCTGCGGTTTTCCCGGATCTTGTCATCAATCGCGTGAACCAGTTCTTCTGTAACCAAAGATGGACGCCCACTTCGTTCTTCATCGTGCACTTCACTACGTCCTTCATTGAACTGTCGGACCCATCTTCTCACCATTGAATCACTCATCGCATTTTGTCCATACACTTCGCAAATTTGCCGATACATTTCAATTGGTTTCACTTTCCTAGCATTCAGAAAACGAAATCACAGATCTGATTTCACAAGCGGCGGGATTTTCAATCAACACCGACATTGTACGAGTAAACATGCACAACAACGCGTAGGGGCCGATAACCTAGATGTTCGGCCCCTTAAAACAACAATTATCATCATCATCAACAACAACGCGTACGTGGCTGACAGCGCTCTCCAAATGGCGCACGTTTCTTCTCCTTGATACAGAGCGTCTACCGCGCATATACGGAACTGCCCAGCAGCGGAACGTACAACCAGTTGAAGACACAGGCGACACACGTCTATGAAGAAGGTATACAAAAACTCGTGCCACGCTACGACAAATGCCTGCAACATTTCGGCAGTTATGTGGAAAAGTAGTTTAAGGGTTGTAGAATTTTGTGCAATAAGTAATTTAATTTAATAAGCAATTTAATGTTATTACCAAACGGAACTTACTTTCTGGACGTACTTCGTATAATAAGATTATATCCGGAACTGGGAGGAGAAAGGGTGAATATTGTATGTAATCTTATTGCTGATTCGTCCTGTCTCCTCTTAGCGGTAAGGACGACTATTGTATGTAATCTTATTGCTGATTCGCCATCTTAGCGGTAAGGACGAATATTGCATGTAATCTTATTGCAGATTCACCCTTTCTCCTCCCAGCTCCTGATATGTAATATTTGCAAATGAGGATAATTCCCCGGTGTCAAATCGTACTATTACACAAAATTACCAACAATAACATTTAACACAATATACACAATTCGCAATTGGGGAACTAAGTAATTACATCGTAGTATTAACACAAAATTTCATTCTTCTCTTAAACACATGAAAAATGAAACATCCACAGCCTGCTTCCAGTCAACCGACCGGGTCAGGGAATGGAATGAATGAAGCCCCCATCTAGCGGCGAGGATATGAACTGTGCCGGCTGCCGAAGCCTGTCGCACTCCGCTGGGGCAATGATTAAATGAATGACAGATGAAATGAAATGAGAGTGGAGAGTGTTGCTGGAATGAAATTTTGTGACAGGGAAAACCGGAGTACCCGGAGAAAAACCTGTCTGCCTCCGCTTTGTCCAGCACAAATCTCACATGGAGTGCCCGGGATTTGAACCACGGACCCAGCGGTGAGAGGCCGGCGTGCTGCCGCCTAACCCACGGAGGCTCGTCTTAAACACATCAATATGTCAATATGCTAACACCTACTGTAGAATCAAAGCAAGGAAGCTTGTAGTTTTACGTGTCCGTTAATCTCGCGATCATGAGTCACGGGACCTCCATTTATGTGGAATCCAAACCACAGGACGTGATATATATCACGAAAATCTCGCATGCATTTACCGGTAATTGAACCCGGTTCGCCTTGGTGAGAGGAAAGCAGCTTGACCACCTGCACCATCACGTCCTCTCCTGTAAATCAAAGTGATCATACGTTCTGTCTTGACCGGGACAGACCCATTTTATACTGTATTTATGTCTCTCCCACCTCATCAGTCAAAAATAAAATAGGCTTTGACCCGTGTCTAAAGAATTATTATTATTATTATTATTATTAGCCTCCTTGGACCCTGCGCCCCTACAGGAGACATACCACATGGCGAGTTTACAATATTTCCCGCTGCTACTGTAGATCAGCGAGTGAAAGTGGTTTGCTTTGATACAGGAAGAGGGCAGCACATAGCCTACTGAAATGGTAGTTTGCAGCAAAATGTTCACGCACGTGTTCTAGCAAGCAGTGAGAGTTGTTTCATTTGAGGGGCTTGGACATCGTGGCCATTAAGCCCCGTATGTGTAGAATTTGTCTGAAAGCCTGTATTATTGTGGTGTCTGTAGTTATGTGTGTATTTGTAATTAAGGTGTGGATTGGGAAGAAGGCGGCCGTGGCCTTAAGTTAGGAACAATCTTGGCATTTGTCTAGAGTAGAAGTGGTGAACCACGGAAAACCACATCTAAGATGGATGAGGTAGGAATCGAACCCACCTCTTCTCATTTTGGCCTCACGAGTCAGAGAGTACCCCGTTTCAGCCCTCAGACCAGAATTAAATTTCTTGGCACAGCCGGAAATTGAACCCGGACCTCCGGGGCAAAAGCCAAGAATGTTAGTCGCTACACCACGGCTATACCACAAGGTGGTCTCGTACGGAAATCGATTTGATTTCGGTATGTTAACGTTGTGCAGGCCCCGTGTTCTTGGGGTAGCGCGGAGGCCCCGGGTTCGATTCCCGGCTCCATCCGGGTCAGGGATTTTAGTAACTGACGTGAGGGCTCAAATGGAGTATGGGTGCACTCAGCCTCGTGATGACAATTGAGAAGTTGACAGTGAGACAGTGCCCCGGTCACGAAAACCGAGATTGAAAGCGGTTTCAACCACGGACTCGGCGAGAGACCATTCATCTACCGTCGCAAGAACGTTGTCTGGGAGCTGAACACACATTGTCGACAGATACAACTGGGGATGGTGATAGACCGATCGTTTAGGGGACCGGTAACTTGGGTCTAATTAAGGAATGGCCAGGGAAGGAATTTTGGAGGGAAGTCAGCTGTAGATCTGTTGAAAGGAAACCACGCTGATCACGTGTCACCCCACAATTTACAGGTCAAATGGCTGGGCAGCGGTCGCTTGGTAGACCAACGCCCTCATGGGCTGTTGTGCCATGTAAACGTTGTAATAATTGTCTCACACATTGCGGGTAGACTATGGTGATTGGATTAACTTTTATTGTTATATATTACAAAATTCTTCTTGTTTTATCTCTGGTCATGTTAACAGAAAGATTAACAATTCGTCTGCTATTTTACTATAATAGACAGCAACACTTAATAATTTTTGCCCCCCCCCCCCCCCACACACACACACACACAAAAAGTTCTACTAAATGTCCCGTTTTAAACATAAAGGTCATCGATGTAAGATATACACAATGTGCAATTATTCAAGCGATTCCTTTGAGAGTTGGAAAATACTGTTTCTGTGGCCACTGTTTCACGCCAAGCGTACGCACATCGCAATACTGTCGAAAAATTGAATTTCTATCACCACGTGAGTGCTCGCTTCGGCTGAAAAAGACGTGCGAATGTAACTTAAGTCCACAAAATGGGAACGGATTTGACATGTAAAGCACATACATTTAGCCCACAAGACTGTTTAATAATAATAAGTTTTAATCGCTTATCAACCCAGCTCGGGTTCACTCGCGTAGTCTGCGAGGTATCATTTCTCTACCGTTGCAAGGACGGTGTCTGGGAGCTGAACACAGTTTGTCAGCAGATACAACTGGGGATGGTCACAGGCCGATCGCCGAGGGGACCGCTAACTTGGGTCTATTTAAGGAAGGATCAGCGAAGGGATTTCGGAATAAGTCGGCCGTGGACATGTTCAAAGGAACCGTCCCGGCATTTGCCTGATGGTGAAAATGGAAACCACGTAAACCATTTTCAGGACGGCCGAGCTGGGATTCGAACCCATATTCTCCCGATGCCAGCGAGGCACAAGCTAGCGCGTCAGCGCTCTTGGCCTCCGTGGCTGGTTATTGATAATAATGATATATATCTACCCATTGTTATTCTTGTTTCTAAGGGGTCGGTAATGAGGTGAGAGTTTCCTTATGTGGCGAATGGTTTTTACGACCTTACTGTCCTTACTGGCACCAACCTGACGAAAAGAGATGAAATGTATGAAGATGAATGAAGCTGGATAAGTTGTTGGAGAGAAACGGCAGTGGGCTATTAAATGGAACCGTGCCGATATTGCCTGGAGTAAAAAATGGGAAACTACGGCAAACCATTTCAAGGATGGCCACTCGTCTTTCGAATCCGGAGACAGCCACACCCCAAGGCCGTAACTCGCGTAATAATAATAATTCGGGTTTTTTTTCGTAGTCAGTTTACCCTCCAGGTAGGCTTTTCCCACGGACTCAGCGAGGGATCCCACCTTAACTGCCTCTATAGTCAGTGTCCTGGAGCTTGACATCGGGTTGGGGGATACAACTGGGGAGGCGGGACTAGCGCTTCACCCAGGCGGCCTCACCTGCAAAGCGAAGAGGGGGCCTCATGAGGGATGGAATGGGAAGAATTGGAGGGACAGACAAGGAGGGAAGGAGGCGGCCGTGGCCTGACGGTGGGTACCATCCCGGCATTCGAGGATGGCTGAGTTGGGAATGGAACCCCCTCTGCTCATTTGGACCACCCGAGGCTGAGTAGACCCCGTTTCAGTCCTCATACCACTTTTCAAATTTCGTGGCAGAGCCGGGAATCAAACCTTGGATCTCCGGGCTGGCAGCTTAGCACGCTGACCACTACACAACGCAGGCGACAATAATAATAATAACAACCAAAACAGATCCAATAAGGAATTCTATAGTAAGAGAAGCTTACAGACACAACCCGTAAAAGGTGGTCACGATTTTATGGCCACCTCAGACGAATTGACGGCAAAAGGTTGACAAAGATGATCTTCCCTTTTTTGATTCAAGCCACAAAACCACGATGCCCTGGTTTAGAAAGACGAAAGAAGACCTCCAAATGCTCCATATCAACCCCGACGACGCATTGGACAAGGATCTTTTCTGCAAAAGGATAGTGACAAACGGCCTCAACCAAGTCTTGCTTCCAAAAGGAAGACATGGTGCCCCTTGGACATAGAAACGCAATCAGGCTCATTCCCATAGGGAGGGAATTCTGGGTGCAAAAGAAAGCCAAATGTAACAAGACTAAATGTGGTCGTAGATGGCCCTAGCGATAATATTAATAATGCTTGATGTAGGCCTAGATTACGCAGAGAAAACGGCTGGAAGGAAGGCATCTTGCTGAGGACTCGCCACTCGGGCAGTCCACACCTCTAGCCGTCCAGCTGTGAGAACGACGCACTTGTTCCCGGTGTGTGCCCGCTTATCGAAGTAAACAGGACGTGTTCGTGACGTGATAAGCGGCAAGTGGAGCGGAAACACTTGAGGGAGAGGTTTGGTGTTGTAGCATTACGCACAGCCTGACAGAACACACACAACCGCTTCGGGATGGTCCAACTCCGCTAATTAGGTTAAACCCAAACAGTCCCGTCAGCTCACGCTAATGGGTTTGGGAAGAGGCAACCTCCCCTGGAATGTTGGTTAAGCCATGAGTTGACTGACAGCTACGTACACCTGGACCCCCTGGAGTTTCCGTAGATATAATCAGTGCAGCTGACATGTTATCCATGTACAGTCAAAGCGGTGGAGAATTGAGAATAATAGGAAACTATAAATTTCGTAAGTGTGAGTTGTCAAAACGGGGCCAAAAGTGGAGGTGTTCAAAGAAGGAATGTTCTGCCCATTTATTTACAAATGGTGGTAACTTTCTGTTATGTGGGTCTCACAATCACGAACCATCTACCACGATTAATCGAGAATTTATTTCGAACAGTGTAAGAGAAAGGTACGTGACGAGATATGTGAACAGCCATCGATGTTGATGAGAAAGGACATACTTGCTGCCCCTAAGCACTTGTCTGATAATTTACTATCAAATGACATAGAGAGGATTACAAAAAAACATTGCGGCCGAGAAGCGGAGAAACTTTCTACTTCTGCCTCAAAATAAGCAAAAAGTTCATGATGATCTAGTCATTATGGACATACGATTGGACTTAGAAGAAAATATGCTTCTGGTAAATGACAGAGAGAATTACCATGTTTCCTACTGCATCAAATTTGAAATAATTACTTGTGTAAAAGAGAAACTATTTTTATGGACGGAACATTCATGTATTGTTGTAAATACTTTTATCAACTCTTCACTATTCATTCAGAAGAAAATGGCAACTACGTTCCTCTTGCGTTCTTCTTGCTGAAGGATAAGAAAGAAAGCACTTATTTAAGCGCATTCCAACATATATCTGGGAAATGTTGGGAACTTGAGGAATACTTCAGCCCCAAAGAAGTAGTGGCAGATTTTGAAGTGTCTATCCACAAAGCAGTTGAGTTTATGTAGCCTTCTTCCAGGTTGACTGGTAAGTCTACGTGTTTATTTATTTAGTTATTAAAATATGTTTTTTTGTGGGGCGTGGTGGCTCAGCGGTCTAGCTGTATGCCTCTCACCAAGGCGGTCCGGGTTCGATTCCCGGTAAATGCATGTGAGATTTTCGAAGTGAAATGCCATGTCCTGTGGTTCGGATTCCACGTAAAAAGGAGGTCCCGTGGCTTATGATCTACAGATTAACGGTCACGTTAAACTACAAGCTTCCTTCCTTCCTTTTAATTTTTATTTATTTATTAATTCTTTTTTGATTCTGGAAGATCAATATAGATTTTAAGTTAACGTTTACTGCTAATTGTTTACAGTAATCAGGCTAAATAAGTTATAATGTACTCTATTTACATATTAAAATGTATTATGTATGGACTACGCATATACAGTAAATAGTTACGAACTGATTATTGATTACAGGCTGTAGGTTCCATCTAACGCAAGCTTGGTGGAGGAAGATCCAGACCCTTGGGTTGTCCCGTGACTACCGTGATTCTTGTTCGGAGACTGATAAATGGCTAAGATGGACATTTGGTCTCAGCCTCCTGAACCATCTCGAGGTTGGTGATGCTTTCGCTGAAGACTTGATGTCCATCATGCCACAAGGGGACCAAGTGTTGGCATACAACAATTACTTGGTGGAAAGTTATATCGATGAGGCAGCTTCCTTTCCACCTATTATGTGGGCGTCGAATTCCTTATCATCAGCACACACAACAAATGCATGCGAATCCTTCCATTCCAAGTTTGGGATAAATTTTAACAGCACACATCCTAATATTTTTGTGTTTACGGAGGCTATAAGGAATCTTCAAATAGATGTGTACATTGGTCTCAGAAGTAGCAGTGAAATCCCTAGGAACCGGTTCAACCCTCGCTATAAGAAAAATACAAATATATTTCAGGAGGCAGCGGAAAAATATCGAAACTTACAAATCAGCAGGTTTGAATATATCAAACGTATGTCTTACAAGTACCAAAAACGGCAAGACGAGTAGCTCTTACAGTAACTGATCGTAGGCCTATATAGGCCAATAGGAATAGGAATTATGACAAAGGAAATGTTTTGAAGTGACAATTTTGTATAAGATATAGGTAAATATTTTGACAAAAAACTATTTCCTGCAACCTTTAAACCGCCGACAATGTACACAACTTTCATTACAATGCCGCCAGTCCCAAGCCTAGATTTAAGAGTGAGGGAAAGTTGTATTACTGTACAGACCTGTTAATTCAAGAAAATAAAGTATTATCATTTTTAAAACCCTACAAATATGTCAGCTCCCTTCCCTACCCCATGTTTCAGCCAATGCATACAGGCACGACTTTAGTTGGTAAGTTAGTTATTGTTGTATTAAGGAGTGGAACAGCGAGATTGTCTGCCCCCAGACACGTCTTTGTCATACAGTAAATAAGCAAGCACTTCTCAGGCCCTTCATTATCGGCCTAAAAGGTGTTATTTATTTTAATATATTAAAATATACTATCAGAGTCATATTTAGTGAGGTAAACAAGTGTCTGCAAATAAATATCCACACCACCAGAAGTTGCTAATAAAGTTATGTAGGTACGCTTTTGTGTTTTAACATATACATTACGATTCTACTTATCCAAATTTGAACTTAAAAGAGAATAAATTTAGGTCACAATTAACTAAAAACACCTAAAATACTTGCTAATTTAGATTCAGATTCAGAAAACATCATTTTTCACAATGAATGATGGATGGTTGAATGATTAATTTGATTTTTATGTTAAATTTGTACACAATGCAAGTAATTATCTACTAATGTATCTTTCTTTAGAGTTTACAATGTGTTTTGCTAAGTTTGTACAATTCCTTCCATTACATTTTCAATTGATGGTTTTGCCTTTCAGCTTCCAGTCTAGTCTGCAAGCCTCTGTTTGGCGAACGAGTCGCTTCCATGATTGATCTCCTATTAGCAGTTAACACTGCGGCCTCCTCTACTTCTACATCTCTACATTGAAATTGTTCAACACTGAATCTAACCATCGTCTCCTAGGTTTGCCTCTGCTTCTCTTACCCTCTACAGCTGAAATCATTAACCTCTCAGTTAATCTCTCCTCCCCCTTTCTCTTCACATGACCCCACCATCTGAGTCGGCTCATAAGAACAGCTTCATCTGGCGTGTTTATTTCTAACTTAGCCTTTACCTCTTCATTACAAGTACCCTCCTGCCATTGCTCCCATCTAATTGTCCCAGAAATTATTCGTGCTACCCTCATATCAGTCACCTCTAGCTTATGTATCAGATATCCTGAATCTACCCAGCTCTCACTTCCATAAAGCAAGGTGGGTCTAAATACTGAGCGATGTTTCGTCGCTGCACTAACTTCTTTCTTGCAGAATACTGTAGGTCGCAACCGAGAACTCAATGCATTGGCTTTTCTACATCTCGACTCTATTCCTTCCCCCACACTACCATCCTGAGAGAATACACATCCCAAATACACCAAATAGTCCACCTACTCCAATTTAGTTCCTCCTGCCTGCCTTTCTATTTTATTGGGTTTATTTCCTACCGACATAACCTTCGTCTTTGAAATGCCGATCTTCATACCATACTCCCTACATTTCTCTGCGAGTTCAAACATGTTGGCTTGTAAACATACGACGGGGTCCGCAATTACGACCAGGTCATCACCTGGTTTCCACCTAATTGAATCCCACTCAGCCAGTTTATGACCTTCATCAAATGGTTCATATACTGTATTAGAAAAACAGTAGTGGTGAGAGGTTACAACCTTTCCTCACTCCTGTAACAACCAAGAACAAATAACTAATCCTACCATCAACTCTCACTGCTGCCTGATTATCAACATAAATACGTTTGATTGCCTGTAGCAGCCTTCCCGCGATCCCATAATCCCTCGGGATGCTCAGCATCTTCTCCCTGGATAATATATCATACGCCTTCTCTAGATCTACAAAATACAAACACAACTGTCCATTCCTCTCTTGCGCATACTAAATATTAAATTAAATAACTCTCCCTCTGTTAAGCATTAGAAAATTATTTATACAAAAGAATTCCTTTGACAGTATCGCATTTTTGATGATATATGATGCTATACAAATCGCAGCCAATGGCCATAAGCTGGGCATTTTTGTTTGAACGCCCGAGGGCTCCCAACAAGTTCGATTTCAAGTAGTTCCAACTTTGGCTACCAGATGCTACTGTCTGTAACACTAGCGGCGAACGTTGGAACTTGATAGAGCGTTTCCTAATCTGCCATATACAACCTACAAATTTTGTTACACCCCACCAATTGCAGTGGTAGGTTATTTTACGTGCCATTTGAAAATGGACCTTCACAAAATCTATTTGGTGACTCCTATAATGTACATGAAAACCTTCGTATAAAAAGACTACGTGTCCACAAGAACTTCGTAACTGTTTGAGATATATTTAAAATGAATTCTTTATCGTACATTTTACTTTGCAGTTGCTTGCTTTAGGGGCTGCGACATCGGGGTCTAATAACCCCATGTATTTGGGTGAGTATGGAATTTGTGTGATAACATGTGTTATTGTGATGGCTGTACTACGGTGCATTTTGTAATTCAGGTGAGGATTGGGAAGGAGGCGGCCGTGGCCTTAAGTTAGGAAACTTCCAGCATTTGCCTGGAGTATAAGTGGGGAAAACCACGGAGAACCACTTCCTGGATGGCTGAGGTGGGAATTGAACCCATTTATTCTCAGTGTTTCCTCACGACGCTGAGTGTACCCCGTTCCAACCTGTAGACCAGAATTAAATTTCTTGGCAGAGCCGGGAATCAAACATGGACCTCTGGCAAAAAATAACGCAAAGTGCTCACTATTAGCGTTGTAGCCTCTTTTATGAGCTTTAAAATGATATAGACATATACATTTTGGTTTTTATTTTATTGCCACAAAATTTGGTTTAGTGGGGCTAAGGCGTGGTGACAAATTTCACCCCTCCCCCCTCTCCTCCACAAAAGAAGAAAAAGAAATACCGGTTGTTATATGAAATATTAGTAGAATGAGTATTTTGGTTAGTTATTGGACTAATACACGAGGTATATTTAAATACAATTCCCCCTCCAACCATGATCGTTTCACTTTCATCCCCCAATTCACACATATGCAGACTTTAGAAACTCACCGTGTGGTAAAGGTATGAATGTTATTTTTATTCTATTTAAGACTTAAACGATGCGTCATAAAATTTCTACCTTCAATTTTGTTCTTATACCAGTACTTCGTCTTGATTGAATGAAAATACTAAGAAGATGAATTATTTTCATATCGTCAAAGTTTTAACGTTAACTTCACGAACTGTCAGTGGAAGTAAAGCTTTTGTCTGCAATTTTGAACCTTGTTTTGTAGCAGAATACATATAAGCATTTGGTTCCCACGATATCGTTTTAATGCTCATAGTGTAGGTTATAACTTTCATAGATTACATTTTTACGAAACTACAACATACAAATTAAAATGAGCATATTGATCTGATCTGAAACACAAAGAAAATTATTGTACTTGAGCTTGAAATACAAATCTGGATTATCGCCTAAACTTTCTAATGAGTGGTACGGAATACGTGTTTGAGATAACAAGAGTAGATACAGTAGTGAAGATCAGCGCAGGTTGACTCATTCGGACAATATTTACCACCACGTCCACTTTGGAGTGGGGGGCACTGGGGGAATATTAGTCTATTAGATTATTCTTGGTGCCACTGAAACGGTAGTTCCTGAGTGGCACTGTGTTATAGAAATATAATTCGGCATAGAAATACTTTTAACGAATGGCAGAATATAAATTCCTGAAGGTCATAGTAAAGGGATTTCTGTGTACTAGTGCAAGGAGATATCTCACTGTCGAAACTACGAGGTCACAATTCATCAGATTCATTCCCTTAGGCTTAGGCCGGCGTTCTCAACCTGGTGCCCGCGAGCACAAGCTCCCCTGAGATCCATTCTTCAATTCATATTCTGTTGTACGAACCGGATTAATAGTTTTTTTTCATAGTTTTGAAGCTCAGAAATTTTTATCATTTTGGGAAATACCATAGTATTTTTAATCTACAGTAAAAATAATTGGACATCCATATTTTATGAGTAACATGAAAGATGTTGATTCGTCTAGACTGTCCACACGTAAATGTATCTTACCTGCATGAGGCATGCAAGCAGTTGCAGCATGCCTGTTGAGCGGTGAATCCCTAGCTATTTCAGTACTTCTGAAGGAGAGAGAGATACGAAATGGAATGAGAGGCGCATGCTTATTGCATCATCATCATCATCATCATCATCATCAATATATTATTATTATTATATTGGATTTAATGGCGTCGGGTACTTGTAATATCATGAGGGTGGTACTCACGGTCTCAAAAAGGTAGTGAACACCTGGCTTTGAGCATGGTTCAAAATTTCGTAGAATCAATTTGAATACAAAATAGTCTTCAGGGACAGATGACCTCACTGTTCCGCCCCTCAAAGCAACAATAACTAACTAAATTATATATTACAGGTTGAAGTTTTGTGATAGCACACACTAACCAGGCATTCCGAGCCGGAATTATTGTGCAGTAAAGTGGGCACAGTTCCTTTCTGATCTTCCATCCAGTAGGTTCCAATTTTTCATTAGAAGACAAATAAATTTAAATTCTTAGCAGAGCTGAGATTCGAAGTCGGGACATCAGGGGTGGAAACCGAAAATGTTATCCACTACACTCCGAAATGATCGACACTGAATTTGTGGTAAGTCGGAATAGCCAGCTGATTTTCAAACATCACACGTATTTTTCGCTACGATCGTATATCCAGCAATTGGGCAGTGATGCCTCTGTTTGTGTTGGGAGAACACTGGAGCAACAACACCAACTTCTGTTTGGGCCAGGGTTCTTCGAGATAGGCTAGTCTTACTCAAGGTCTTGATACATGTACTTGGAGGGAAGGCGTAGTTCTAGTGGTATGGCAATAATTACGTGAAGGTGTTCATCAGTCAGTCAACACGTTAACGGAAAACCAATTAACCGGGCTATCATTATTAGTATTGAATAATTACATATACTGCAAAACGGACGTAACATTAAGTTAGGAATCATCCCAGCTTTTGAATCCAGTTGGCGAGGAAAGCAACTGACAATCATTTCTAGGATGACGGAGGTAGAATTCGAGCACCCCTCTCCTCATTTCTCTACATGAGCTGGAATGCATTCCATTCTAGTTCTCAACGAAAGAAGGAAAGAAAGAACGAAAGAAAGAAAGAAAGAAAGAAAGAAAGGTAGACGAAGAAGCAGAAGAAGTAGAAGATAAAGAAGGAGAAGAACAAGGGAATAAATAAATGCATAGCGAAATAAATAAATAAATAAATAAATAAATAAATAAATAAATAAATAAAGATATTATTATTATTATTAATAATAATAATAATAATAAGAAGAAGAAGAAGAAGAAGAAAATAATAATAATAATAATAATTATAACTTACAGAAACATAATAATAATAATAATAATAATAATAATAATAATAATAATAATCTCTACATAGAATAAAACAAATGCAGTTTTTCACCATTCAGTACAGGATTTCTCGAGGAAGGTTTTTCTTAGAAAAACATTCTTTTATAACCAAATGAAACCGAGCAATAACGATTTCAGTGAATCGAGTCAAAGAAAAACCTGCCGTCCATGCGCCTTTTAGGCTTATGCCGAGTAAACCGTTAAAAATATGTAAAGTTCTACAAAAAAAGTCCGCGACAGCATATCTCTATATTAAATACATCGCCCACTATAAGTGTATTTACGTTTTCATTTCTTCCAACATTCTCCATTCAGTGGAAATTTAAATTACTAGCTTCGGGGCGAGCCTATCACTCCAGCTTCGGCCAGCATTTAACTGTCAAGTCGTTTCGAGTTAAGACTTCAGAGAAGAGTATATGTGTTTGGAGTTTCGCTGTTCACCTCTGCTTTTCTGAATTGCGTCTGGGACCTGCCGTCCGTGCGCCTTTTAAGCTTATGCTGGGTAAACCGTTAAAGATACCGAGCGAAGACGGGGCAGGTTGCTAATAATAATAATAATAATAATAATAATAATAATAATAATAAATATATATATATATATATATTTTTAGCGTATGGCTTTTAGTGCCGGGAGTGTCCAAGGACATGTTCGGCTCGCCAGTTTTGTAGCTGCTTCGAGACGGACACCCAATGGGTGAGCTACAAGTACCGTTGGGGAGGACAGTTGGAAGGGAGGGTCGAGGAGTTGGAAGGTAGCGGCTGTGGCCTATAGTTAGGGACCAACCCCGGCATTTGCCTGGAAGGAAGATGGGAAACCACAGAAGACCATCTTCAAGGTTGCCGGCGGGGGGATTTGAACCTCCTCGCCTCCCGGATGTGAGCGACTGCCAACAGTCATGCCACAACGACCTCGGCTAACTCACCCGGTAATAATAATAATAATAATAATAATAATAATAATAAAGAAAGATGTTTCTTTAATATGACTAGGATTTGAACTTCTCGACTCCGCGGCGTAGCCATGCACGTTAAATCACGCATCACGGCCATGATGGGGGCGAGGGATGTGGCAGCAGGTCCAGAGATCTCAGGTTCAAATCCCGATGCTGACAGTGGCTATCCTAAGTGAGGTTTTACCTCGGGGGTTTCCACGCTCTCTCCAGGTAAATGCCGCGCGATAGTACCTTATTTCAAGTCCCGGGGCACCTACCTCATTCCCGACACTAATAATTACAGTTAAGGAGCCAAGAACGACATAACGCATCTCCGGGAAATATCACTAAAGACAGCAATGAAATGATTCTAGACAAAGATTGTGCCGGTGGTGACATAAGGACTAGAGAACATTTGGCCCCATCTAAACTACAAGAACTAGAAAAGATCAAGAGTAACTTTCTGAAAAGTGCCCTATGCCTCTCAAAATTCACACCAACCCGGCTTACGTAGGCACTAGCAAGAGAACCTCCGCTTACAGAAGACTTGAGACTCAAACCTCTCCTGCCATTGACCCCCAGTTATGAAAGACTGAAATAAGACTTACAGACGAAACAGAACGACAATTGGAGAGACTTCTACAGCACGGATGAGACGATAGACAAAGACCGGAGGTTAAGCCTACGCGGACTACGCCACGTCCACGTCGCGTTGTTTAATAAATCTACCTTTATCACAATTACAGTTAAACACAGTCATTAGAGAAACATAGGTTATCAGATAAATTGTACACACGTCCAAGTACACGGGCCTGATGATAAAGATGACCGAAGCCCCTAAAACAAATTAACAACAACAAGAATTTTAAATTCCTGAAAGGGCCGAGAATCTAACCCTGGAATTTTGGGATTAAACTCTAGTATTAACACTGTACCTCATGATTTTGATTACTCTGCTTGTTGACACGCAAATTTGAGGGGAACATTTGAAACCTGTTTACAGAGTATAGTAAGCATGTTGCATTAAGGTCAAGTAATTTGATATTCTTTGCAATGTGGCCACTTTCCTTGGCCTCTTTGCACAGTTTACTGGAAGCTCATGCACTAGTGGCTTGCTGCTTGCAATGCTAGGCGCCGCCAGAAATCGTCCACTGAATAAGCAATTCACAGCCTAGCATGCATGAGCAGAAATAAACTTTCATGGCTTAACGGTCGACGAGTCAATCTTGTCATCGACTCACGTAAGTCCCGAGATCCTTTCCAGATAGAAGCAAAGTTGGGTGAAGACCAAATTGGTTTCAGGAGAATTGTAGGAACAAGGGAAGCTGTACTATGTATTAGGCCGATCTTGAAAGGTAGAATAAGGAAATATAAGAGAAAGTTCATGGCATTTGTAGACATATTAATGGCTTATGATAACGTTGATTGGAGTAAGTTGTTTGACATTTTGAAAAGGATTGGAATAAAGTATAGGGATAGGAGGGTGATCTACAATCGATACAAATACCAGACGGCAGTTATTTGAGCCGAAGGATTCAGAAAGGTGTAAGGAAAGTCTACAACTTATCACCCATACGTTTCAATCTGTACATTGAACAAGCAATGAAGGAAATTAGAGAAAAATGTATAGTAAGTAGGAGTAAACACTCAAGGAGAAATAATTTCAAGCGGCTTCGGTGGCGTAGTTGGTAGCATGATGAACTTCTATGCCCAAGATCGCGGGTTCAAACCCGGCCGAAGTCGTCGGATTTTTTAAGAACGTTGAAAATCCCTCAGTATGCCTTCCTTCGGAGGGGAAGTAAAGCCGGCGGTCACATGTCATAAATTTATGGCATGTTAAAGACCCTTCCACTAATTACACCTGTGTGAAGCTAAATTAATGTAGGTTAAACATTTGACTAACGCTCTTAGGTTCCTACGTTCGTCGTCAAGAGACAACTGCGGTGGCATCTGGTAACTAATTTCTGAACTAGTTGGTCGTTGACGGTGGCGTTTGGTGGCAAAAGTAGGAACTACTTGAAAAAAATTCAATGCCTGCAGTCCTTACTTGAATTAAAACAGGTAACACACCCTAATACAGTCATCACAATTAACACCGGTTATCAGACAGATTCTACACACACCCAAAGTACACGGGGCTACATGACCGCGTTGCCGCGGCCCTTAAACTTAGGAACCAACCAACCAAGAAATAATTTCAACACTGAGATTTGCTGATGAATTTTTCATCTTAGCCGATTCCCCCAGACGATTTGAATTAGTTTTTAAATGGTATAGACTCCGTCTTGAGGAAAGAATTCATGATGGAAATCAATAAATGTAAACAAAACTAATGGAATGCAGCCGAGAGAAATCAGAAATCAGAAACCCCTTTTGACGTTAAACTGGCAGGTGAAAAGGTAAAGGAAGTATGAGACTGGACTGTTGGCGCGGCAGAGGAGAATAGAAGCGATTAAAATGTGCTGTTAGAGGAGAATGATGACGATCAGATAGAGTAACAAATGAAGAAGTATTAAGACGGGTAGGTGAGGAGAGATTGTGCTGGCGGCTGCTAATGAAGAGAATAGATAGGTTGGTAGGACACATACTAAGACACCCAGGAATAGCAATGTTAGTTATGGAAGGAAGGGTTGAGGATAAGAACTGTAGGAGTAGACCAAGATTAGAATATGTTAAACAGATTGCCTCGTATGTAGGGTGTGGTACCTATGTAAAGATGAAAAGATTAGCCCAGGATAGGGAGGTAAGGAGAGCTGCATCAAACCAGTCAAAAGACTAAGACTCAAAAAACAACAACAAAAATATTAGTAATAATTCATAAAATGCTAAGGTGTATGTTTTACAAAACTCAAGATCTTAAACAAGAGGGAGTTAGAAGGTGCGGTTTGTGCCAAAATCTTCCAAATCGTCTCAATAGTACAGGAAAAATCTTGCGTTTGTTGAAACGTACACGGAAATATTTATTTGTTTGAAAAGTGCGTTTAAACAGATAAAGAAGACGATAGCCCCTGTAAGAATGTGTCGCACGGAGAGCTGCAATAAACCAGTCAAAAGACTTAAGACTCGAACAACAAGAATGCATACTACCCTACCAGCGAATTGTTACCGGTGGTGTAAATCGGAACTAATGCGCTCCGCCCAGCCATACGCCTGCGATAGACGTGCAGTTGTCGCCAGCGAAACCTCATCGCGTGTCATTTGTGTGCATGATTCATGCTGGGTCGTGCGATGTGCGGTGTGTTCTCATTGTATAACTGTACATGCGTTCCCCCTCTTACTCCGCATTGGCTGGCTGCGTGGCTCAGGGGTAGCGTTCTCGCTTGCTGGGCCCGAGGTTGCAGGTTCGTATCCTGGCGCAGTCAGCTGGCATTTGAGGGTGCGCAAATGCGAGGGAGCCGTGTCCGTAGATTTACTGGCACGTTAAAGATCCCCTTCGGGGCAAAATTCCGGCACCCCGGCGTCTCTAAAAGCCGCAGTTGTTAAAAGAGACGTAAAACAAATAACATTATTATTATTATTATTATCTTACTCCGCAACCGCTCGCTACAGCCATAACGAGGCGAGATGACGTAATGTATACACAACAGCTGCGCTCCACGTCTAGTGGTAACAATTCCCTGGTAGGGTAGTACTACTCTTGCTTTTGGTGCTTGTGTGAGTTAAAACGGCATTGCCTTCCAATGTGGGATGTGCGATTTTTTGTCTATTTTCTCCATGTGAAATATGGACTTATGATACCAACTTTTGTCGGTGTGTGTGTCTGTCAAACTGTCTGTTTGTGTACTGTATGCCCCCACACCATCCCCCCCCCCTCCCCCCTCAAACAACCTTTCATTTACTTGAGCGGTGTCAGTGGTAGAGATCGGTCCATTTAGGAAGACGGCTGGTGAGAGGAAATGTGCGAGTGAGAAAGCTGAACCGTGGGAGTGAGAACGCTGACTTCCCCTTCTCGCTCGGTGTTGTGGCGGTGTACAGTCGACCCGAAATTTTTGTCATAGCGGACGTGTAACTCCGCAGATTTCATCCGTATACACTATAGGCCTATCCTCTGCCCGGTACTTGGCAATTTTTTTCAAATAAACAAATCTTTTGTACTTTATATCGTGCTTTTCCATTAAGATACGCTTGTTAGTGTGAGTTTTTTTTTCCAGCGATATCCTAATGAACGAAGGATTCGTTTGACACTGGTATTGGATCCTTTGAATTCTAAGTCTTTCTCCATTTTCGCACGAATTCTCGGAACTGTAGGCAAACATTTTTCAACTAAATAAAAATTGTTATTAATACGCCTTACGACACCTTAGTCAAAGTCGTCCAGTCCAGTTACAGTCTTTGTGCGCTTTCGTTTTTTGTTTGGTGTTTCAAACAGACTATCCAAAGGTTTACCTAATTCTATTGCTTTTCGCAATCGCCCTTAATCCGTGCCACAGAACTTTCTGACACGCCAACAGCTGCTGCTACTCTTTCCTTCACTTTCTTACAATCTATCACGAACTTTTCTTCCAATGCCTCCCTTTCCATAAAATCCATAACGTTCGAGATTGCTGCACGAGTCTGACTCTTTAGCACCTTACGATGCAGGTTACTTTTAACGCCTTCCATACTGTCACAGACAGGCCTAACGTGCACCACAAACCACAGTTACACCACGGGAAATTAGAAAGGCACGTCTAAACAGCTGAGTATAAACTTATGCACTGAAGTGTCTTTGCAACACGAGCTCTGGAAGGCGGGACTACGCTGCGCTGGATCGTCGTAAGTGCACATGCACGGCCAAACTCCTTCCTAGCTGGTCGGATCTTTATTTGATAGCCCATCCGATCCCAACAACACCTCTTGTATTACAGAAGGTGTCACTAATCGAGCGTAGCGGCTGCGCGAAGTATTACACCATATTCAATATCACGGACCCCACCTGGTAGAGGACTATGAGACAAGCTCACAGATTCGGCTTTAGAGACGGTGACGAGCAATAAATAAACCAACATTGCAGCCGGGGAAAATTTTAAAATTTAATTTCCTTTCATCGGAACCTATTACATCTAAAAGTCTGAAATATGTGCCGCGATAGATGACTACAAAACAAGTTCACTGGTATATCCTTCAAAATCACAATAAGCAATGAACCAATATGGTGGTTGCGCGAATTTAAAAAAATAATTGCCCTTTTAGCGAGTTATCCATCCTAGTGCAGTGAAACGTGGCGTAGAAATATGTATTTTGAGCCAAGCAATATAACTTAGCTTACACTATATTTGAATGGTTTGAAATATCCAAGTTGATGGCCGTTCGAATTTCTAATATAATTTTGATTTCCACGTCCTATTACAGTATTTGGGTTGATATGTGATAGGCCATCACATGGATACTTGAATTAACTGAGTTAGAAATAACCAGTTATAGCCTATATGTGAAAATAGATGATACAAGGCCCCAAACCTTGTCGACAGGACACACGGTCCAATAGTTCCTCAGTTTAAAGTTGTTACATTCGAAGCTTGCGAAATCGAGGTTATCAGCTTCGTGTACTTATGTAGCCTATGTATGTATGTGAGGGGCTTGGTGGCGCAGTAGTTAAGCTGTTGGCCTTTCACCAAGGTGAAATGAGTTCGATTCCCGGTCAATGCATGTGAGATTTTCGAAGTGAAATGCCATGTCCTGTGATTCGGATTCCACGTAAAAAGAGGTTCCATGGCTCATAATCTCAAGATTCACGGTCATGTAAAATTACAAGCTTCCTTTTTTTAAATGTATGTGTGTGTGTACTCTGGCAAATAACGTGTGGGCGCGCTTGTTGTGGCTAAGGCTGGGAAGGAAGGTACCATGGTCTTGCGTTCTCGGCATTTGCCTGAAGTATAAGTGAGAAGCAAAGGAAAACTAGGATTACTGATGTGAGAATCGATCCCACCCCTTCTCAGTTATCTGCATGAACAGTGTATTCAACCATGATGTTGATAAACAATTGCTAATTTAAAGCAGGGTCAACAGCAAGAACTCTTAAGTGACGTAGGCCTATTGGTCCGGCTCTATGGCCAAGTAGATAGGACGCTTTCGGTTTTGAAGGCCCCGGGTTTGATTCAAGCAAGGTCATGGAATTTTAACTGTGTACGGTTTATTCCCCTGGTCTGGGAACGTCTTCATTCATTTCATTCATTTATTGGCAAAGATTTCGCCCAAGGACGTCATCTCGAAATACCTGCACCGGGCCTCTCCGGAGACCACATACCATTGTTATTAATAATGTTTCTTTACAACACTGAAGTTGCTATACTACGAAATAATTGGCACTGCGATGATGTAAATTCGACTCTTATTTTAGTTTCCAATCTTGAGGGAAATGATGGTGGTCCTAAACAGATTAGTAACATACGTACTTGATGCTTCACCTTTAGAAGGTCCGAATTAGATTCTCCTTGTTTATGAAGCAAATTACACTCGTCATGTGTGGTTTACCTTCAGCTTTTCAATGCTAAGCCTCGATGCGTAAGGAGTAGCGTAGTTGATGTCCAAGTTGCAAGGCTTCGACGTTAATTCCCACGAAGTGAAATGTATTGGCCTTGACACTTTTGCTTTATAAATATCAGTGTGCTAACGCACCAGTCTTTTATTTTTCTCAAATTGAGATGAGAATTCGGTGCTTAATCATCAATTTAGAATTGTTATTGTTATGCTATCGAAACGAAATGGGCCCATGCCGATCAATTTCAAGTAGGCCTACTGAAATCGTTGTCAAGTTTGCTAAACTGCTATCCCAATAAACGACCATGCAGGTACTCCTTCAAAGAACAGTAGTTCATGACAACGAATGTATAAATCGTGGAACTCAGAAAGTGAATGCTAAGAAATCTCTGAGGCCAACTCGCATGATCTGATCAGTTTCGCAATAATATTTGATCATCCGTGCTTGCTAGTGCATATACTAATGTCTTTTGTTGATGATGGTTTATTTAAGGGCTTTGTGACTTCGTGGTCATGCAGCCCAGTGTGTTTGGGTGTGTGAGCAATTTAATAACCTGTGTCATATTGACGGCTGTACGAGTGTGTATTTGTAGTACGGGTAGAAGATGGCCGTAGCTTGGATTTAGGTATCATCCCGGCATTTGCCTAGACAAGAAGTGGGAAACCAAACCACTTCTACGATGATGCAAGAATCGAACCTACATCTTCTCAATATTTTGCAACACGAGGGTGAGTGTATCCCGTTCCAGTCTTCAAACCAGGATTATATTTCTTGGCAGAGCCGGGAATCAAATCCGGATCTCCGGTGCGACAGCTATGCAAGCCGCTACACCACGAGGTGGTGGAAACAAGGCAATATCCCGGGATTTGGTTGGAGGGCGTGCGAAAATGCCGGAGAAAAACACACTCAAGATATCCCCTGTCAGCGCCGGGATATCAAATTTGCTGTAGGTCTCTGTGGCGGCCATGGTAAGCGATTTATCGCGCACGGCTATACCGCTGGATGCCTACAGAGTGACGTGTGACGTGGTTTGTCTTCTTCATCTACAAAAGTTAGCGATTGATATTGGTGAGCAGCTACAAAATAAACAGTGAAAGGCTGTGTTATTATTCCCTCATACGTTCTAGGAACAAACCTTTATTATACAAGGTGTCATTTATGTACATCAGTACCCTGAAGGGGCGTGTAGGGGATGGGTATAGGATCAATTAGAGATAGGGAACCTGGCGTCGTAACGACCTCCTAACCCCAGAAAACTGGGTTGTTTCAGGCCCTCCGCCCCTGTAAAGTAGGCAAGCACGCCACGTGTTATACTATGAGGTCAGGCACTCTTTCGCTGTCAACGGTCTTGGTGCGACCACAGCACGCGCTCAACTCTGCGTTAGCCGAAAGGATAGCGGCGAGGCACTGTGCCCCGGTGGTCTCGCGTTCGTTTCTCCTGGGGTGCCATGCCTTCATTTCTTTCTTTTTCTTTATTTTGTAGAGGGGAAGGAGGGGGCTTAGTCACATGACACAGACACGACACCGCACAGACGAGACGGCAGTTTCAGTTCAGAGTACAACGCTCCATAGGAGACTGCATTTTGTTTTCTGGGGTTAGGAGGCCGTTACGACCCCAGGTTCCATATCTCAAATTGATCCTATACCCATCCCCTACACGTCTCGTAAGGGTAATCAAGTACATAAATGACACCCAGTATACACCCACTGAAACACTGTATTTCCTGGTAACTAGCGAGTTAAACACGAAGAACGTCAACTAATGTCAATAATTTATTTGCCTGTTTATCATAACAGCATTCATTCTAACTCCATGTTATTGAGTGTACTGCAGTTACGCAAAACATAAGTTTAGTAAGTTCTGTCCATGACCGAAGATAACCAAACAATTGATTGTGAATTCACTGGAGCCTTGACACTGTCCACCGGGATGGAACACTCACGGATCTTTGCCTAAATCAGGAGCTTTCAACTGGTGGACCCGAAATATATTCACTACGGCCCACGATAGCAGTTTTGTTGTTCTGTTGATTCTTTTAGGGGCTTTGCAACATTGTGGTCATGTAGCCCCGTGTACTTAGATATGTGTAGAAGTTGTCTGATAACCTGTATCACTGTGATGTCTGTACTAGTGCGTGTACCTGTAATCGAGGTATGAATTGGGTAGAAAGTGGCCATGGCCTTAAGTTAGTTACCATCCCGGCATTCGCCTGGAGTAAAGTGGGAAACCACGGAAAACCACTTCCTGGATTGCTGATGTAGGAATCGAACCCGCCTCTTCTCAGTTTTACTTCACGAGGCTGAGTGTAACCCGTTCCAGCCCTCAGAAAAAAATCCACAGCCTGTTTCCAGTCGACCGATCGGGTCAGGGAATGGAATGAATGAAGCACCCATCTAGCGGTGAGGATATGAACTGTGCCGGCTGCCGAAGCCTGTCGCACTCCCCTGGGGCAATGATTAAATGAATGACAGATGAAATGAAATTACAGTGGAGAATGTTGCTGGAATGAAATTTGTGACAGGGAAAACCGGAGTACTGTGCCCATTTAGCAAGAAATATGCCAATCACAGTATACCAGCGTAGCTCAATTCGGGATTTCGGGGCAGCGGTAAGTTCCCCCACTCTGTGACTCACATATTTTGGATTAATTAGAGGATACACTTGCAAAAATAACAACAAAATCAACTCCTATTTAAACACATTTAATTAATAAAATTAATGGCGCTACAAACATTTTAACAATTTAATTACTGACCCAACAATCAACTGCTTGTTCCAAATGAACAAGGGATCACAAATATAAACAAATATTGTATCCAAAACCTGTGGTTTCCACATAAACCGACAATTCTTACTTAGTCTCACTTCCATAAAGCACTAACATTAAGTTTACATAACTCCGAGCTCTTTGGCTCCATGCATTTACATTATTATGGTGTCATTCTTGTATACCTCAAACACTATCCTTTATATTTTCTTATTTCTCAAAAACAAATATATAATTATATTTAAAATCTATGTTCATTATCTAACTCAATATTTTGGGCATGTCCACACATTCAGTTGTTATCATCTCTCTTTATTTCACAAATATATTAAGGTAATCAGAAAATCAATTGTGTACTCCAGAGCGTGAAGGTACTTGACACAGTCAAAGAACTATAGTTACTCCCGAACTCAGTTGCCTTCAATCAACTCGTGGAATCCCACGTCCATACATTATTACAACAGGGATTGTTATTTATCTCTTATGTCTTAATAGACCATTATCATATAAGAAACTACGATCTGAACCGGCAAACGAAATATCCATCTTTAAGGACCTCGGTTCAACGCCCGGGTCGTTAACAACTTTAAACACTCCTGGTGTATTCATTTCTCTTTATAACAGCTTACGAGACGGTCTCTGTTCCCCCTCGCTTTAAGAGAGCTAGACTCTACTACTTGGGGTGCGATTTATGACACGTTAGGGTGACGGCGACTCCCTGTCTGACCCAACGTTAGTAGCTTATTTCCAAGGCTTTCAAAACAAACCTTCCCATTATATCCAGTTCTGGGGAGACCGGGCTTTATTGTACCGTATACATTCAAACAACTATTCTTTGGTTCAAAGACCATTTTCGTATCCTTGGCATTTATTAATTATGAGAGGGTCCTCATTGATTGGGAAGATTAATACACATACGACGACGGAGAATTACAGGGGCTTTTATCAATAGAAGATCCTGCATTCGAATCTCTTCAAGTGCCTCGGGATCCAATCCCTTACAGAGGACTTATACAAAATGCGATTTAGAGTCGGCCGTGGCCCATATGACATACGCTCAATAATACCATATATTAGCTCCCTTTTTAAATACATACACAATGCCTCGTGATACTATGTCACAAATAGAGGACTTATACAATTATCAATTCACTGCAATCAACTACCCTCCATAAGTAATGTACCAAGTATTTAACCACTACGCGTTCCTAGCGTGACACTTAATATTATATTTGCGCTCATTATGCGCTATGCATTATTTTAAGCCGAAAATGTCTTCCCAAGAACTGATAAAATCTCTTTAGTAACAATTCATATTATTTTAATTCACATATTAATCTTTCCGTTGTCGATAAATCGCTCCCTGTTTTAAAATATTCCATTGAACCTCATCTCTTACACATACGTTAAGGCTTAACGTTCTTATATTCATATCAATTTATTTGATTTTTATTTAACATTTCCATATTTAATTATTATTATTATCTTTATTCTTTATACAAGCTCAAAAGCTATTTCTTTCATATCTCAACTTTACTTTATTTCAATATCTTTCATGATAATTAATGATATTTCGCTTGCTCTTATGACATTTGTTAAATACATTAACCCTTTATTCACATATTTCCTCTACGGGATTTATTCTTTACATAATTATTTATAATTTCTCAATTTTATTTATATTTGTTCAGACCGTGTTCTTGATTATTCAGTATTTATTTATTAAAACACATCCCTTTTACTCAAAAACTCCGGTGGGTTTGTACACAACTAATCTCTGACACCAAAATAGAATGAATTTAGTACTCACATGTTTCCAGATCATCCCATGATCTTAAATCTGGTGCGGTGCTTCATTTTTGGGCCCACTTTGAATTTTTTACTCCATATTAAAGGAATTCATCTTACTTAAAAACACTTTTTGATATACATTTAAAACACTTAACATTGACGACATTTTTATATACTGATGTGTTCCCTTGGAACACATAATAAACACTAAACATATTAATTTAACACACAATCTTGATTATTTTACACTTCACAATTCTCGATCACTAGGCCGTATTTCTGAGCCTATCACACGTGATCTTCTTAAATTCCCGTTTCCAAGGGTGAAATTTATTCGATGTCGGCTTCCTATCCTGCAGAATGCGAAATTCTCGAAACATCTACTGTTCCCTGGAGTCCAATTCTGCTACTCCTATCCTGGATAACCGGCTATTTATCTAGCTTGAACGGCTTCTTTGTAGATCTGTCTATCGATCCTAACGAAAGTCTATACGGATCGAGGTCTCCTCTAAGACCTATAGATTCAGTTTATAGCAGCTAACACTTCTCAATTCTAGTATTTTTAGAATAGTTCGCCTGCTTTCTGGAGCTAATGTTTATAGTCTCCTATCGTCTTTATTTGAACTGTTTTATTATTCTGTTCTTCCCTTTTAGGTTTCTTTAATTTAAATAACAGTTTATCTGTCTGGTACGATACTTCCGTACGTTATGATCTATTCGTTCGTACATTTAACGACCTATCGCCTTTAAGTCCGATGCTCGCGGCCTGCTCTGACTATATCTTACGAATTTTCACTTTAACTTGTATACAGTCGGGCCTAAATCCTATAATTAGGATTTTCCTAATATTTCACTACGGCGATACTTCAAAATTTCGTCTTGACCACTCCTATGGAGGCAAGCAAGTCGCTAATACTGTGACGCCTGTGGCTATCAGATCTTACTTCTACGGTGTAACACAGCGTTTCTCCCCACAAGGAGTACTGGTAGCTGTTTTTCGATGTAACGCAGAATCACGTCCCCTCACGGACTGTCGGAATGACTACTTCTACGTCGTGGAGCAGCACTTCCCCTCACGGAGTGCTCGTAGGACTGCATGTGCTGATATAACTTCACGCCCTCCTGGACGGATTCGTACTGCGTGATGCGTGGCAACACCCTCGGGCTGTTCAAGACTGCATGATTGGCTTGGAAACGCCCGAAGCTTTATACTGTTTTACTAAAAAAAAATAAGACTCTAGCCTTTCCTGTGGTCAACTTCTAAAATAATGGTGCCACAAATATAAAAATTATACCTTCCGAAAGCTCTTCTTCTCAATGTCAAATGATCTTATTGCACCTAAGAATCGATCGTGCAATTCGGAGATATTAATTAATTTCTCGTCCTCAATTGTGTGGGTGTTGCATTCCTTTTGCTCTCTCCCCTCCACAGAGGCTTAGGTAATTCCCCAATGACGTCGTCTTACGTCGGCAGTTTTTTTCTGCACAATATTTAAATGGTTTCTCTTTACTAAAAAATCTCTCATTCAAAATGATTCACTGTACTGTGCTTGTTTACTCATTATTATGCTCGTAAACGTGTTAATTTTAATTATTCCTCTTCTGGTGCATAAGCGGCGTTGTCAATTTCCAGCAACGTCAGCTTGAATTCCGATTCAGGCTTCCTTGTCTATCACGGTGGAAATTTCCATTCAGTTATTAATACTCGTGACCAGCCCTCTCTTGAATGTCGAGTGGGGTGATCTCATCTAAGGAACATCTGTCCCTAGTCGCTTGCACAATGTTAAACTATAATCCTGGCTTAAAATCTCTCTCCGTTCCTTTAAGAAACTATACTTTTCTTTCATTTCTTCCTTAAGGACATGGGTTCGACCGTCATGGACCCTATGGCCCATGGGTTCATCTCTCCCCTCCTTAGGTAAATAAATTTTCGAAAATTCTTGAGGAAATTTATTTCAATTTTATTTGTATTTCTTATTCGTCGAAGCCATCATAACGTCATCCGTATTTACTGTTGTTTTTACTTCTTTTAAGTCGTATCCGGTAATTGTGTATGTCGGGTATGCTCTGTCCCTACCCTTTCTTTCTTTCTTTCTTTATTTGTCTGGACTTTAAGTTCCCAGAACCTCATTCTCCCTTACGGGTTTGGTCTATCCCTACCCGTTTCCTTATTACATCATTTTCTTTTCTTAAATTGGAATTTTCTTCTTCAATAAATTCAATTATTTCTTTAATTTCTCAATATACTTTCTCCAATTCGCATTCGCACTCGAATGCTTGAGCTCTATTTTCTATTTCTTCCTTATTCTTGTTTATGTCAAAAGCGTATTTATCTCTAAATGTTTCCACGACCAGGGCTTGTTCATTTTCTTCATCAAAATCTTCGGGAGGGTAATATAATTTCAAATTTGCTGAATTCATGGTCACTTCGTGATCCGTTTCACAGTGCCGAATTCTATATGCGTTATTCCTCAAATCTCTGATTATCTGATATGGTCCGTGGTACATTTTCTGGAACTTCTTGTACACACGGTTCCCTGGATCCGAAATGGCTGGTCTTTTCACTAACACCATTTCTCCTGCTAATAATGGTCGATGATACCTCTTATGCCTATTTCTTCTCTGCCTCCTGTCGGCTTGAGCTTTTAGATGCTCAAAGGCTCTCCTAATTCGTACATCTCTTCCCGGCTGAGCGTCTGCTGGCCTAGGAATTACCAGATTCCAAGGTCTTTCTGGTTGCTCATTCCGATGTAACGTTATGGGTATCTCTCCTGTGGATTCATGGATTGTATTATTTATACAAAATTCAATAATATCCAAAATATCTATCCACTTCCAATTTTCTTCGGCACAGTATATTCTACAGTACTTGGCCGTTTCTCTCATAACTCTCTCTACAGGGTTTGCCTCAGGATGGCGAATACTTGACAAAATTTGACGTATCCCAAGTCTTTCTAATTCTCGTCTGAACTCTACACTGGTGAAACAACTGCCGTGATCCGACAACAAATTCTCAGGTTTCCCCAGAATAGGTATCACTTTTTCTTTAAGTCGTTTTAACACCTGTTTGGTACTAGTCTTCTGTATGGGAGCAAGGACAACCATTTTAGTGAAGACATCCATAGCCACCATTATGTGTCGATTTCCTCTTCTTGCCTTTGGCAAAGGTCCAAAATTATCAATAGATATGATTTGGCCGGGCCTTTCGGGCAACAATGGTATAGGCTTCTGTCTCATCAGAAATGCATTAGGTTTGATCCTTTGACATAAATCACATGTCTTTAGCGTGTCCCTTACAGTTTCTCTCAGTCTCGGCCATATAAATGCTTCTTTCAGCATCGAGACTGTTTTGTCGACTCCCATATGTCCGAACGATCTATGAGCTAACCATACTATTTTCCTCTGCAAAATTGCAGGTACAACTATCCTTAATTTCGTATGGTCAGAGTCCACAAACTTATATAATAACCCATTATAAAACGTGTAGTCTTGTGCTATCTTCTCAGCTTCCGTGTATGCTGGTGTTCCTCTTATCAAGCTTCCCTCAAGGAATGATATGAGCATGTTCATCCATGGATCCTCCCGTTGTCGTTGACTAATGCTTCTTAACTCATTAAGAGTACGCTGATCCCTGTCCTCCAAATCTATAGCCATTACTTCCTCTTCTATGGACTCTGGCTGTCTACTTAAGTAGTCTGGAACTATGTTTTCCTTTCCTGGGCAGTACTCTATCTTGACATCAAATTGTTGAATATATAAAGCCCAACGCATCAACCTTTGACTGGATAAATCAGTCTTCATCAAAAAGGTTAAGGCTTTATGATCCGTCCTTAGAATGACCTGAAACCCATATACGATCTTCCGCCAATATTGCAACGCGTGCAATATCGCTAACAGCTCGATCTCGCTGATCGTATAATTTTTCTCGTGTGGTTTCAGTCTCCTACTTGTGTAAGCTAGATAGTTCTTCTTATCAGGGTTTTCCGGGTTCTCCTGATATAGCATTGCCCCTATTCCAATCTGGGATGCGTCTGTCTGAATGATAAATCTCTGATTAAAATCAGGATATCCTAGCTTCACGTAATTTAAGAGCATTTCCTTGGCCTCCACGAATGCTTTTTCTGCTTCCTCCGTCCATTTCCACTTGCCCCCCTTCTTCAGAAGGTCCTGTAGTGGTGCAACAGTTTTGGTGTATGATGGACAATGTCCTGAGAAGAACCCAATCAATCCCAAAAACTGGCGAACGTTCTTCACTTTCAAAGGCCTTGGAAAATCCCTTATCGATTCCAATTTGCATGGATTTGGTTTAACACCATCCTTGTCAATCACATGCCCTAAAAATGTCACTTGCCTTTGACAGAAATTCGACTTCTTTAAATTTATCTTAAAATTTGCCCTTCTTAGGTCTTCTAATAATTTCTTCAAATTTTCTAAATGTTCCTCAATGTTCTCCGAGGTAAGCAAAATGTCATCTACGTATCGGATAGTGCACTCTTTCACTTCCTCTGGCAGGTTTCGATCAAGCGCTCTTATTAATGCGGATCCTGCAGTCTTTAATCCAAATGGACATCTTCTAAAGCAGTATGTTTGTTGATCGAACTGAAATCCAGTCAACAAGCTGGTTTTCTCTTCCAGTTCGAGATGATGATATGAAGAAGTCATGTCAATATTTGTAAAAATCTTCTTGCCTTTAAACTTCCTCAGTATTTCTTTTATGGGTGGTGCCGAATCATTTTCTGGTATGATTTTTGCATTTAGATTTCTGGCATCTAAACACACCCTTACTGAGCCATCCGGTTTACTCACAATCACTAATGGACTAACATATGGTGTCGCCATCTTTTCTATAACACCTGCATTTATCATCTCCTGCAGTGTTTTCTTGGTTTGTGGGTAATGTTTTTCCGCAACCGGGTATGGTTTTTGTTTGAACGGTGCCCAATCGTTGACTTGGAACGCGTATTTAAAATTTTCAATCTTCCCTGGCTTGGAATCAAATACGTCCCTATAATCCAATAATAATTTCTTTAACTGTTCCTTAATTTCGAGGCTGACTTTAGCTTCCTCCACTTTTCCTGACAGGTTGGTCTCGAACTCATTTTCCACATTATCTTCGAGTTCTATGTTGAGGACTTCAAATATCCTTTCTATGTCCTTATAATCTTCCTCAATCACTTCTTCCATATGCCATACCTGTTCTGCTATTTTCGCCTCCTGATCCTGTAGGTTAATGTTTTGCTCATCCACATCCTCTCTTTGAATTCTAATGCAATTTTGCGCTAGGTCTATAATGACCTTGTTCTCACGGATAAAATCAATACCTAATATGACATTATACGGTAATTGATTTACCAGCAAAAAGCACTGCGAAATTTCAGCGTTACCCATGATTAAATCAATGTATACCTGAAATTTACATGTCAAAGATTTTTCAGGGATAATTCCCTTAATCTTTACACTTGATGTGGGAATCTTTAGTACTCGGCCCCTTGTTTCCAATTCATTTAAAAGGGTTTGTGTAATTAAACTTATTGTGGATCCAGTATCAATCAATGCTCTGACCAGTAATCCTTCTATCCTAAGCATAATTATAGGTAGTTCTCTTTTAACAGGTGGGATTCCTTCCACATCCTCGTTAATTAGTTCATCTGGTCTGGCTATCCAATTTACAATTTCTACCTCCTCCCAGCTCCTGGTATGTTTCCACTTTTGACAAATTAAATTTGGAGTTTTTTTTTATCCTGAGGGCTCCCTTTTCCCTCACTCTTTAACTGAGCTTGTAGTTCCAAGCTTTGAGCTCCGTCTAGTCGGTCGGGTGATTTCCGGTTCTTGATTGTCTCACTCCAACGGACTTTTTGCCTATCAGGTTCATCTGGTCTTTCGTTCATATAACGAAGACTCTCCTGATATCTTTCTTCTATTTCGGCCCGATATTCATCATCCCTATCGTCTGGCCTTACATTCCTCCTGGGATAATTCTCCCATTTCTTTCTGTTGTCCGGCCTTTGCTGGTTATTGTTATAGGGTCGGCTTTCCTGTTGCCTATAACCCGTAGTTCTAGGATTTCTTCCTCGATATCCTCCCCTGTAATATGGCTGTATCCTTCTAGGCTCCTGGTGCCCATACTCTCGATCTCGTCCTTGAGTATCCGTACTGGTGGACTGATTCCTGTTCACTGGTTTTTCTCCAGTTTCCTGACTGCTGGCCATGTGTACTTGCTCAGTTTGTCTTTGATGCCGAGGAGTTACGTGCGAAGTCGTCATATCTAACTGACGTAATACGCTTTCCACTTCCACAGCACTTCTGGCTTTGGATGAGATTAGCAGCCTCTGAATCTCATATGGAAGCTGTCTTGCAATGGCGGCACACAGGTCATTTTCTGCCGGAGCAATATCCAGTTCACGGAATTTACACAGCTGAGCGGTGAAAAATTCCGAGTATTTAGTAGGTGCATTGGTGCTGTACTTCCTAGAGTACAGATCTAGCCTTAAATTTTCTTGGACATCTGCTGCCCAATATCGCTTTAAAAATGCTTCCCTAAAGCCTTCCACCGTATCAAAAGTGTATCTGAAGCTTCCGAACCAGGTGAGACAATCACCTGCCAACAGCTTTTCAATAGCTCTCAGTCTCCGATCCTGAGGAACCTTCATTTCATTTAGATACTCTGCCACTTCTTTTAGCCAGTATTTTGGAGTAATAGACATGTTATTACCCGTAAACTTTACTGGTCTATCCTCATTGGATTTAATAATGTTTATTATTTGGCCATTTGTCTGATTCGTGTACGGGGTTGACATCGCCATTGGATATCCTGGGTTCTTATAAGGGCTCTCCCCTCCTAAGTCCCTCTCCGTATCTGTGCCTTGTTCACGGGAATCTACCCATCCTGTCTTTGGAAACTCCTCCTGATTTTCGAATTCTAACTTCCTTTCTCTTCGGGCACTTTCTTCATTTGCCATGAGTTGGATTTCCATTTGACTATTCTTAAGTTCCGTCCTCTCCAATCGGGATCTTAATTCATTCTGAATTCTTTCTTGATTCCTTTTAATATCTTCCTCTACCTTTTGGAATTGGAATTTCTCATCCCTGAAGCTATCCCTGAATTCATTTATTTGGTCTTCTACCTCTTTCTTAATGATCTTAGCCTGTTGGTCTATAATTTCTGGTTTCACGTCACCTATGGTATCCAGGTCTTCTCGTATTTCCTTTATCTTCTTCTCCACCTCTCCCTTAATTCCTTCCAGCTTTTCCTCAGTTTTCTCTTGACTCTTATACAATTTCATCATTTCATCTTGGACCTGATTTACTTCCTTATTGGTTTTTCCTACGTGATCCTTTAACGTTCCGATGGTTTCCTGAACCTCATTTATACCCTGACTTATTTCATTTATTTTATGGGTGTTATCCTTATTTTCGTCCTCTCGTTGTTTCCTTTCACCCTGGAGATGCCCCTCGTAGATACCTAATCTTCGATTTATTTCACCCTCATACTTCTTTAAGTTATCATCTACCTGCCCGGTAAACAGCTCAAATTGACCTTTCATATCCCGCGCATCCTTTATATTTTGATTTTTCATCTCAGTTACCTCAGTCTGAACTACACTGATTTTGTCCTCGAGGGTCCCTACTTTCTCCTCAACCCCTTCAAATCTATCTCCTAGCTTATTCACGCTTTGTTTTATTTCCTCCCGGGAGGCCTCACAAATATCGCTGTTAGATTTTATCTGAGCTTTCAATTCTTTCTGCACACCTTGGATCTGGGTTACAAGTTTCTTTTCACAATCATCACCCTTTGTTTCTATGTTAATTAATTTAGTTTCTAAAATTTTAAAATTTTCTTGACATGTATTTTGGGAATCTACCATATTTTTGTTCATAGTCTTTATTTGGACTTGCAATCCTGAATGAAATCCTTCATTTTCCTTTTTAATTTCACTTAACTTGTCTCCAAACATAGTGTCAAAACCTTGAAACTTGTTATTTATTCTATCTATCTCAGCCTTTACTTCATTGTTCATTGTTACACAGTTAGCCTCGATAGCTTCTAACTTCGTTTCCATGGTATTACTTTTAACTTCGATAGCTTCTAATTTAGTGCCCATATTAGCACTATCAGTTTTTAGTGACTCTAAACTTTGATTTATAGATCCTAACTCTTCTTTATGTTCAGTCTGTTGGCTATCCAACTTATTCAAACTCTCATTTATGGATTCGAACACTTTGTTATTTTCATCCTTTTGGAGACTCAATGTATTGTTTATAGCTCCTAACCCTTCTTTATTTTCAGTCTGTTGGCTATCCAACTTACTGTTTATGGCCTCCAAGAGCCGTTGCATCTCTTCACTAAATGCCATCTTATGAGAATACAGTGGGCCACAAATGCCACCACACTAGTACATGTTTGAGAGATGATACTCTGAATTAGTGTGTCCCAATTTCTTCAAAACTTTACTTTGGTACGGGTATTCACTTACAACGTACCCTTTTGATACTTTTATTCAATTTCATAAAACCTTTATGGAAGTATTTAAAATTCAAAATTTCGAAAAACCATTTTTTTCAAAAATGAAAATTTTGATTTGTCGAGAAAACTCGGGTTTTCCCTAGGAAAACTCAGCCCTGCGTACTGGGCGCCAAAAAGAGTGGTGATTTGCTAGGGGGTTTATTATTATAATTCAGGGCTGCTCGGTATGAGTTTCCAGGGACCCATGCGGTCAGTTAATATTTTACGTTGTAGCTACTCCTATCATTACTTTAATTTTACATGATATGACCGACTTAAATGTTCCTCTAGTTATTAATCCAGCACATTATTTATATATCCCCATGTGCCCATTTAGCAAGAAATATGCCAATCACAGTATACCAGCGTAGCTCAATTCGGGATTTCGGGGCAGCGGTAAGTTCCCCCACTCTGTGACTCACATATTTTGGATTAATTAGAGGATACACTTGCAAAAATAACAACAAAATCAACTCCTATTTAAACACATTTAATTAATAAAATTAATGGCGCTACAAACATTTTAACAATTTAATTACTGACCCAACAATCAACTGCTTGTTCCAAATGAACAAGGGATCACAAATATAAACAAATATTGTATCCAAAACCTGTGGTTTCCACATAAACCGACAATTCTTACTTAGTCTCACTTCCATAAAGCACTAACATTAAGTTTACATAACTCCGAGCTCTTTGGCTCCATGCATTTACATTATTATGGTGTCATTCTTGTATACCTCAAACACTATCCTTTATATTTTCTTATTTCTCAAAAACAAATATATAATTATATTTAAAATCTATGTTCATTATCTAACTCAATATTTTGGGCATGTCCACACATTCAGTTGTTATCATCTCTCTTTATTTCACAAATATATTAAGGTAATCAGAAAATCAATTGTGTACTCCAGAGCGTGAAGGTACTTGACACAGTCAAAGAACTATAGTTACTCCCGAACTCAGTTGCCTTCAATCAACTCGTGGAATCCCACGTCCATACATTATTACAACAGGGATTGTTATTTATCTCTTATGTCTTAATAGACCATTATCATATAAGAAACTACGATCTGAACCGGCAAACGAAATATCCATCTTTAAGGACCTCGGTTCAACGCCCGGGTCGTTAACAACTTTAAACACTCCTGGTGTATTCATTTCTCTTTATAACAGCTTACGAGACGGTCTCTGTTCCCCCTCGCTTTAAGAGAGCTAGACTCTACTACTTGGGGTGCGATTTATGACACGTTAGGGTGACGGCGACTCCCTGTCTGACCCAACGTTAGTAGCTTATTTCCAAGGCTTTCAAAACAAACCTTCCCATTATATCCAGTTCTGGGGAGACCGGGCTTTATTGTACCGTATACATTCAAACAACTATTCTTTGGTTCAAAGACCATTTTCGTATCCTTGGCATTTATTAATTATGAGAGGGTCCTCATTGATTGGGAAGATTAATACACATACGACGACGGAGAATTACAGGGGCTTTTATCAATAGAAGATCCTGCATTCGAATCTCTTCAAGTGCCTCGGGATCCAATCCCTTACAGAGGACTTATACAAAATGCGATTTAGAGTCGGCCGTGGCCCATATGACATACGCTCAATAATACCATATATTAGCTCCCTTTTTAAATACATACACAATGCCTCGTGATACTATGTCACAAATAGAGGACTTATACAATTATCAATTCACTGCAATCAACTACCCTCCATAAGTAATGTACCAAGTATTTAACCACTACGCGTTCCTAGCGTGACACTTAATATTATATTTGCGCTCATTATGCGCTATGCATTATTTTAAGCCGAAAATGTCTTCCCAAGAACTGATAAAATCTCTTTAGTAACAATTCATATTATTTTAATTCACATATTAATCTTTCCGTTGTCGATAAATCGCTCCCTGTTTTAAAATATTCCATTGAACCTCATCTCTTACACATACGTTAAGGCTTAACGTTCTTATATTCATATCAATTTATTTGATTTTTATTTAACATTTCCATATTTAATTATTATTATTATCTTTATTCTTTATACAAGCTCAAAAGCTATTTCTTTCATATCTCAACTTTACTTTATTTCAATATCTTTCATGATAATTAATGATATTTCGCTTGCTCTTATGACATTTGTTAAATACATTAACCCTTTATTCACATATTTCCTCTACGGGATTTATTCTTTACATAATTATTTATAATTTCTCAATTTTATTTATATTTGTTCAGACCGTGTTCTTGATTATTCAGTATTTATTTATTAAAACACATCCCTTTTACTCAAAAACTCCGGTGGGTTTGTACACAACTAATCTCTGACACCAAAATAGAATGAATTTAGTACTCACATGTTTCCAGATCATCCCATGATCTTAAATCTGGTGCGGTGCTTCATTTTTGGGCCCACTTTGAATTTTTTACTCCATATTAAAGGAATTCATCTTACTTAAAAACACTTTTTGATATACATTTAAAACACTTAACATTGACGACATTTTTATATACTGATGTGTTCCCTTGGAACACATAATAAACACTAAACATATTAATTTAACACACAATCTTGATTATTTTACACTTCACAATTCTCGATCACTAGGCCGTATTTCTGAGCCTATCACACGTGATCTTCTTAAATTCCCGTTTCCAAGGGTGAAATTTATTCGATGTCGGCTTCCTATCCTGCAGAATGCGAAATTCTCGAAACATCTACTGTTCCCTGGAGTCCAATTCTGCTACTCCTATCCTGGATAACCGGCTATTTATCTAGCTTGAACGGCTTCTTTGTAGATCTGTCTATCGATCCTAACGAAAGTCTATACGGATCGAGGTCTCCTCTAAGACCTATAGATTCAGTTTATAGCAGCTAACACTTCTCAATTCTAGTATTTTTAGAATAGTTCGCCTGCTTTCTGGAGCTAATGTTTATAGTCTCCTATCGTCTTTATTTGAACTGTTTTATTATTCTGTTCTTCCCTTTTAGGTTTCTTTAATTTAAATAACAGTTTATCTGTCTGGTACGATACTTCCGTACGTTATGATCTATTCGTTCGTACATTTAACGACCTATCGCCTTTAAGTCCGATGCTCGCGGCCTGCTCTGACTATATCTTACGAATTTTCACTTTAACTTGTATACAGTCGGGCCTAAATCCTATAATTAGGATTTTCCTAATATTTCACTACGGCGATACTTCAAAATTTCGTCTTGACCACTCCTATGGAGGCAAGCAAGTCGCTAATACTGTGACGCCTGTGGCTATCAGATCTTACTTCTACGGTGTAACACAGCGTTTCTCCCCACAAGGAGTACTGGTAGCTGTTTTTCGATGTAACGCAGAATCACGTCCCCTCACGGACTGTCGGAATGACTACTTCTACGTCGTGGAGCAGCACTTCCCCTCACGGAGTGCTCGTAGGACTGCATGTGCTGATATAACTTCACGCCCTCCTGGACGGATTCGTACTGCGTGATGCGTGGCAACACCCTCGGGCTGTTCAAGACTGCATGATTGGCTTGGAAACGCCCGAAGCTTTATACTGTTTTACTAAAAAAAAATAAGACTCTAGCCTTTCCTGTGGTCAACTTCTAAAATAATGGTGCCACAAATATAAAAATTATACCTTCCGAAAGCTCTTCTTCTCAATGTCAAATGATCTTATTGCACCTAAGAATCGATCGTGCAATTCGGAGATATTAATTAATTTCTCGTCCTCAATTGTGTGGGTGTTGCATTCCTTTTGCTCTCTCCCCTCCACAGAGGCTTAGGTAATTCCCCAATGACGTCGTCTTACGTCGGCAGTTTTTTTCTGCACAATATTTAAATGGTTTCTCTTTACTAAAAAATCTCTCATTCAAAATGATTCACTGTACTGTGCTTGTTTACTCATTATTATGCTCGTAAACGTGTTAATTTTAATTATTCCTCTTCTGGTGCATAAGCGGCGTTGTCAATTTCCAGCAACGTCAGCTTGAATTCCGATTCAGGCTTCCTTGTCTATCACGGTGGAAATTTCCATTCAGTTATTAATACTCGTGACCAGCCCTCTCTTGAATGTCGAGTGGGGTGATCTCATCTAAGGAACATCTGTCCCTAGTCGCTTGCACAATGTTAAGCTATAATCCTGGCTTAAAATCTCTCTCCGTTCCTTTAAGAAACTATACTTTTCTTTCATTTCTTCCTTAAGGACATGGGTTCGACCGTCATGGACCCTATGGCCCATGGGTTCAGTACCCGGAGTAAAATCTGTCTGCCTCCGCTTTGTCCAGCACAAATCTCACATGGAGTGACCGGGATTTGAACAACGAACCCTGCGGTGAGAGGCCGGCGTGCTGCCGCCTAAGCCACGGAGGCTCACCCAGCCCTCAGACCAGAATTAAATTTCTTGGCAGGGCCGGGGATAGAACCTGGGCATCTGCGGTGACTTCCCAGAATGCTAGCCACTGCTCAATGAGGCGGACACGGTAAAAGTTTGAAACTTCCATTCCAGCAATGCTCCGCACTCATTCATTCCTGAGTGGAGCGCAGGCCTCGGCCTCGCCAGCCTTCTACTCGCGATGTAGCTGTGCACACTAAGTCGTACACCACGACCGCGATGGAGGGCTGCAGCGAGATCTGAGATTCGAATCCCTCGATGACAGTGGCTATCTTGAGTGTGGGTTTACCTGTTTTCTTCCACAATTCCTCCAGTCAAATGCTGGAATAGCACCTTATTGGGTGCCGTACCAACCCAATTCCCGGTCCTAATAATTACAGTTACACTTACTACTACAGTCACCACAGAAAAATGGGTTATCTGACACTCAACAAAGTACACGAGGTTCATGACCAAGATATCCCTAGCCCCTAAAACGAATTAACAACTTCTATAGGGGCTGAGGTGGGAATCGAACACACCCCTTTTCCGTTTTGCCTCCGGAGGCTGAGTGTATCTCGTTTCAACCCTCCAACCAGAGTTACAATTCTTGATTGAGCTAGGAGTCGAATCGGTACCTCAGAGGTGACAAGTTTTCAGAGTATTATATATTTTAATGAAATACATTTTTGCTCTATTGTTTGTACTGATAATTATCATAAGAATATATTAATATAAGGGGGCTGCGTGGCACAGTCGGTAGAGGCGCTGAGTGGGCTCGATCCCCACCCAGGCAGTGGATTTTAGAAACAAAACCACCACTTTCAGAAACCCAAATAGCCCTGGGGTTCACTCAGCCTACACCAGAATTGAGTAACAGGGTCATTCCTGGGAGTTGACTACTCCATCCCATCTATTGCCGATGTCACAAAAAGGGGAAGCCTCTACCTTCCACTACTCCCAGGGCCTCCAGGGCCTGTACGGAGTTGGCTTTGGCATTTTATAATTATATTAATATAAGTATGAACAGCATTTTAAAGCGATTCCTACTGAAATTCTCTTCTTGGGAAATCGCATTACACGGTAGTATAACTACGGTTCCGCATTAGCACTGCTCATACACCGAGACGCTGCTTGAGTCTGATCGTAAGGTGGATTATGGGTCGATTCTTACGGATCCAGGCAAGTGCAGACCAGGTCGGGTGAGGATCTAACTGTGTTGTTACAATACACAAGACCCTTCACGTGCAGATCTCTGCATCTTATAAGGAAAGTCGAACGCCGAAGTTACAAAATTTCCTGCCAAATGATTTCAGTATGGTGGCAGTGTGATTTCTTTTATTTTAATCGACACTTTACGTTCCAATATACCATTGCTCACAAACAAGGGCATTTAGGAAGTTTCATATAAAATAAATACGTTCCTTGGGTTACAAGGTTATCATACTGAATATTACGCGTAACTGCCATCTTAAAAGTATAAAAGATTCAAGCTGCGCAACACTTACCTTTCTGAGAATAACAAAATAACTATAGATGCTGGAGTGACCTATCGAGGTAGGAGTCGAGGATAAAAATGTTAATCACATTACAAGTGTCCGTTCAGGTTTATGCTATGTTTCATCACAGCATTATGGAAATGTGATCTGTTGTGTGGTGGTTTGTGTCCGGATATGTCCCTGCCATTCGATATTTACACATTAGTTGTATTTTTTTAAATAAATAATTTATTTCTACTTCAAACAAATGCTCCTTTTTTTACAGCTCAATCGATTTGTCGAACTCATTCAAGCATGAACCACCTTAGAATGCCGAACTATTGGAGCTTAGGAATCCCTCGGGATCGCCAACTCCAGAGCACACCAGTCATGAGCCCTTCAGGGTGTAGGGCTGTCCGAGAGTACCATGCAGGTGGAAGAATATACACCCTGTCTCCTTTAGGGCCTATTACAGTAGGCAGGAGATTCTATGAAACACCAGACTGACCCTTTGAAATATAAGGGGTTTCAGGAAGAAAAGGACAAGGGCCAATGAAGGCAGGAAATTGAAAGTCGCCCTAGGTGTCGGATATCTTAATACCGTTGAGTTCTGAAGAGAACAATGGATGACCAAGGAAGATCGACGGGAAAGATTAAAGAAGTCCGGAACAAATTAGCGGAAGCACTGCCGCCCTCGGCTGGGGTCCCGTGGTCGTGTCGATCCACGTCCCACCAGTTGTGACATCCTGTGGAGATTGCAAGATTACGAGCTACATCAAACTACAAGCTCTTAGTTAAATACCCAGTCAGGTATAACTTACTGATACCTATACTCTGCCAATGTCAAAATTATTTATATTTCCGATCTATGGCTCTAAATGCTAAGTAGGCTACACTTCCTGGGGTAGCGGCTAGCATTCTTGGCTGTCACCCCAGCGGCCCGGATTTTGGTCTGATGGCTGGAACGGGGTCCACTCAGCCTCGTTCGGCAAAACTGAGAAGAGGAGTGCTCGATTCCCATCTCAGCCATTCTGGAAGTGGTTTTCCTTGGTTTCCCACGTCTACTTCTGGCAAATGCCGGGATGGTTGTTAACTTAAGGCCACGACCGCCCACTTCCCAATTCTCACTTGCATTACAAATACACACACACTACTACAGACACCACAATGGCACAGGTTATCAGTCAACTTTAATACACACATCCAATTAAAGGGAGCTATATGACCACAATGTCGCAAAACCCTAAATGAATTATTAACAACAACAACAACAACAACAACAACAACAACAACAACTCTAAATGCTAACGAGGCAAAGAAATTGCGTAAATATGTTTGCCACTCTTACGTGACAAAATTTTGTGGCAAAGCATAAACTGCCATAGAATATATGAGCTCAAACAATAGGAGCAGTAATGCTATATCTAGCTGTCAAATAGTGGCACGCAAACACGTATAACATAGCACCGTTCCTCTTGGTCGCAACCGGAACGTGAGGTAAGACACGCCTCCTCCCTCCAAGCGACCTGGCAACTCTCATGATCTACTTACAAATACACAATACGAGTTCATTTTACGGTCACTAGTTGGGCATCTTGCCATCTCTTAAATAATGCAATATTTTTGCATATATGTTGGTATAGGCTTTCAACGATGTTTCAGTCTCTCGAGTCTCTTGCCCCAAAGGTCCTGGGTTCGATCCCAGATTCTGCCAGGAAATTAAATTCTTATTTGAGGTTTGGATCGTGGGGAAAAGCGGAAAATAGATAGGTTTGATTCCCATCTCAGCCGACCTAGAAGTGGATCTCTTTGGTAGTTCTTCACTTACATTCTAGACAAATTCTGGGATGGTTATTAATTTAAGACCACGGTCGACTCCTTCCCAATCTTTGCATCAATTACAAATACACACTACTACAACTACTACTACTACAACAGACGCCACCAAAAACACATGTTATCAGACAAATCCTATACGGATACAAACACAGTCAAAGTAGAAGGTGCTGAAATGACCACGATGTCCAAACCCCTACATGAAACAACAACAACAATAACTCTCATTTAAGACTGTAAGTATATAGAAGCTACTGAGATAGCTAGTTTCTGTGGCTGCTGTAAAAGATGCTACTCGCAGAATCAATGCTATTGCACTGCGCTGCCTGGGGTTTCTACTTAAATAGTCTACGACGAAAGTGCTTTCTTGAGGACCCAAACAGCCTTCATGCTGGGGACTTAAGGCTAAATGTCCCGTTTTTTAGTTTGCAATTCTGACACCACGTAGCAGCACCAAAGTGAGACAATTTCTTTTTTCAGTTTTCTCTTGAACGAAAGCTCGTATTTGCGATCTGAAAACCACTATGTATACTCGTCTGCAATTGAACTGATATTAATTCGATGCATTTTCCAAAATGTGGAAAACAAAAAAGTTACTAACAGTTTTTTATATCTCTCCTTAAAATATGAAAAACCCTGGTAATACGTAAATGGAGATTTATTTCCTGATTCCAATGCATTTTTCTGAATTAAAATCGGGTGAATGGAATCGACAGCATTAGTTTGGGAATTGTTTTCAAAGGGGTGGTAGGCGGCGCGGCTTCACAAGATCTCTTGCGCAAGGAAAATGATGAACCCGCTGACAGGGCGGAGGGAGAAGGGAACTATTCGAAGGCAGGAAGGAGTTGTAATCCTCTTGTCATAAATATTATAGTTCAGCAAGTTGCATGTACAAGTGCCTAGTCGTGGAACAATATCTTTGCAATAAAAATATACTGTAGTAGTGTCACAATATGTAACGTTGACACAATGTGTTCGTACAGATTCCTTTCTTACTTTCTCAAACATTCTTGTTGTTGTTGTTGTTTGAGTCTTCAGCCTTTTGACTGGTTTGATGCAGCTCTCCATTCCTCCCTGTCCTGAGCTAATCGTTTCATCTCTACATAGCAACCACACCCTACATCCCAGGCAATCTGTTTAACATATTCTAACCTTGGTCTACCCCTACAGTTCTTGTCCTCGACCCTTCCTTCCATAACTAAGCTTGCTATTCCTGGGTGTCTTAGTATGTGTCCTACTAACCTATCTCTTCTCTTCATTAGCAGTCGCCAGAAACATCTCTCCTCTCCCACTCTTCTTAATACCTCTTCGTTTGTAACCCTATCTACCCATCTGATCTTCATCATTCTCCTGTAACACCACATTTCAAATGCTTCAATTCTCCTCTTTTCTGCTGCACCAATAGTCCAAGTTTCACTTCCCTAGAGTGCCACGCTCCAGACAAAGGCTTTCAAAAATGACTTCCTAATACCTAAATCTATATTCGATGTCAACAGATTCCTTTTTTGTAGAAATGCTTTCCTTGCCTGAGCTAACCTACTTTTTATATCCTCTTTGCTTCGTCCATCACTGGTTATTTTGCTTCCTAAGTAAAAGAAGTCTCCTACTTCCTTCAGCTTTTCACCTGCCAATTTGATGTCCATAGAGGTTTCTGATTTATTTCGGCCGCATTCTAGTATTTTTGTTTTACAATTATTAATTTTCATCATGTATTCTTTCCGTAAGACGGAGTCCATACCATTCAAAAACTCATTCAAATCCTCAGGCTTGTCGGCCAAGATGACGATGTCATCAGCAAATCTCAGAGTTGAATTTATTTCTCCTTGAATCTTCACTCCCACTTTAAATTTTTCTCTAATTTCCTTCATTGCTTGTTCAATGTAAAGATTGAAAAGTATGGGCGATAAGTTGCAGCCTTGCCTAACACCTTTCTGAATATCAGCTTCTCTCTCATGTCCTTCAGCTCGAATGACTGCTGTCTGGTTTCTGTATAGATTGTAGATCACCCTCCTATCCCTGTACTTTATTCCAATAGATTTCAAAATGTCAAACAATTTAGTCCAATCAACGTTATCAAAAGCCTTTTCTAAGTCTACAAATGCCATGAACGTTCTCTTATCTTTCCTTATTCTACCTTCCAAAATCAGCCTTAGTACAGCTTCCCTTGTTCCAACATTTCTCCTGAAACCAAACTGGTCTTCACCCAACTCCCTTTCTATCTGGCTTTCAATCCTCTTGTAAATTATTCTAGACAGGATCTTTGAAGCATGAGTAATGAAGCTGATTGTACGGTAATCTTCACATCTGTCAGCTCCCACTTTCTTTGGTATAGGGATGATTACATTCTTCTTGAAATCAGAGGGTACCTCACCTGTCTCATAAATCCTACACACCAAGTGAAATAACCTGATCAGACCTTCATCTCCTATGCAGCGTAGCAACTCAATCGGTATATCATCTATGCCTGGTGCTTTGTTCCTGCTTAAGTCATCCATAGCTCTATCAAATTCTGATCTCAATATTAAATCTCCTTTTGCATCCTCATCAATTTCCTCCTCCCTTTCCATTACATGATTCTCAATCTCCTTTCCCTTATACAAACTCTCTATGTAAGCTTTCCATCTCTCAACCTTTTCTTCCCTATCTGTTAGAGGCTTTCCGTTTGTGTCCTTAATATTACAGCACTTAGTCTTCTTTTCCCCAAATGTATTCTTAATCCTTCGATAAGCTGTGTCTACTTTTCCTAATTTCAGACAATTTTCTATACCTGCACATTTCTCTTTCAACCATTCTTCTTTCGCTTCCTTGCACTTCTTGTTGACCTCATTTCTCAGACGTCTGTATTCTGCTTTCCCCTTTTCATCTCTTAGATTCTTGTGTTTCCGCCTTTCATCCATCAATTCTAGTATATCCTGAGTGATCCACGGTTTTCTACCTATTCTTTCTTTCCTACCAATGTTTTCTTCTGCGGATTTTGTTATTTCATTCTTCAAAAGTGCCCATTCGTCTGCAATTGAAGTTTGTTTAGGGTTTTTCATTAGTCCTTCTTTTATACTCTTCTTGAATCTTTCGTTTACATCCTTTACATTCAGTCTGTCTATTGCCCACCTTTTTGGCTTTTGACTTTTCTTCAGATTCTTCAACTTTAATCTGCATTCATTACAACCAGATTGTGGTCAGAGTTTATGACAGCACCAGGATATGTTTTACAATCCAAAATCTGGTTTCGAAACCTCTGCTTGACCATAATGAAGTCGATTTGGTAACGCCCTGTATCTCCTGGTCTCATCCATGTGTATATTCTTCTATTGTGGTTATTGAATAAGGTGTTAGCTATGACCAACTCATGCTCGGTGCAGAATTCCATCAGCCTGCTTCCTCGATCATTCCTTTCACCTAATCCGAAATCTCCTACTATCTTCCCTTCTCTCCCTTTTCCTACCACAGCATTCCAATCTCCCATTACTATAACATTTTCATCACCCTTGATATACCTCAGAATTTCGTCTATTTCTTCGTAGACCTTTTCAACATCCTCATAATCAGCTTGACTGGTAGGCATATAGACTTGTACCACTGTGGTGCACGTAGCTTTAGTATTGATTTTTGCTACAATAATCCGTTCACTATATTGCTCATAATATTCCACCCGCTGTCCAAGTTTCCTACTCAATATGAGACCAACCCCTGCTTGGCCATTGTTTGATTTAGTGCTAATGACCCTATAGTCTCCTGACCAAAAGTCCTGTTCTTCCTGCCAGCGCATTTCACTAATCCCAACCAAATCCAACCTTAACCTATCCATTTCCCTTCCTAAGTTTTCTAACCTTCCACTTCCTAGCAGACTTCCAACATTCCACGCTCCGATCAGTAGAATGTCAGATTTCCTCTTTGTCACTTTTGTGATGTTAACCCCCTCTCGAGTAGTCCCCACCCGGAGATCCGAACGGGGGACTAGTTTACCTCCGGATTGAAATTTTACAAGGGAGGAGGCCATCATCACATGTAATTATGCATAGAGAGGTGCATATCCTCGGGAATAGCATTACGGCTGTAGTTTCCCGTTGCTTTCAGCCGTGCAGCAGGACGCAGTGTAGCCATTATTTGGCTTATATTATCAATATCTTAACCGTCTATAAGACTAGTAAAGAATTGACTTATTCTGAAAGGCTGCTACTCCCTTTCAGAATAAGTAAAGAGCAATTCTACTAACAAAAATACTAACCTTCTACTAACAATTAAATACCAAAATTCTACTTACGAAGAAAAAAAACTTATGTTCCACCAACAACAAATACTACCACTAAAACAGTCTGTCACCAGGCACATTCACATGCACCCTCACACATCACAGTCTACTGAAACAATGAACTATAACTAATAAACAATGCAACTGCTACCAGACACACTCACACACCACAGTCTAATAGAACAATGAACTATATCTAATAAACAAACTAACTACATACTTACAACTAAAACTAACTACATACTTACTGTACTGTAATTTGAATTGACAATATTTAAAAATACTTACACAATGTAATTTAGATTCAAAATAGTCACAAAATGCAATTGAGAATAAAAATACTTACAAAATACCCACCCTACACAATGTTATGTTAATTTACACTCCATTTTCATACTGGTACTATGATGAATGTGCGATGGAGATACTCACAAAGAAAAGAAGAGTGACCAGAGCGTCTTTTACGCGCTCTTATAACTATTTGAATCGGTTATTTGGTGAAAGTAATCTTGATGAAGAAGCTGTACTACAGTAACTAAAAAAAGAGCTGGAAATTCATCCCCTATTGTAGGGGCTTGGGACATCTTAGTCATCAGTCCCTTCGGCTGGCTGCGTGGCTCAGTGGTAACGTTCTCGATTGCTGTACCCAAGGTTGCAGGATCGAATGCTGGTGCAGCCAGTTGGCACTTGAGGGAGCGCGAATGCGAGGGAGCCGTGTCATTAGATTTACTGGCACGTTAAAGATCCCCTTCGGGGCAAAATTCCGGCACCCCGGCGTCTCTAAAATCCACAGTAGTTTAAAGGGACGTAAAACCAATAACGTTATTATTAGTATTAGTATTAATATTATTATTATTATCATCATCAGTCCCGTGTAGTTGATTATGTGTGCAACTGTATTAGAGTCAGGGATGGGGCTCTAATTCTCTTTTTTTTCGTGAGATCTGAAACGACTCCGTGAGGCCAATCACTATAAATTACTTCAATTTTCATGGAAGTAATAATAAAAGTTCATTTATGTAGGACATTTTATTACAATAGACAAATTATGAAAATGAATACCAAGAGCAAAATTATTATGTACATATATAGAATTAAAATTCCTAAGATATTCTCATCTTCCTGTTCTTAGCACAGGCACTAGTACAGCGTACTACAGTATAAACAAACAAAAAATATTATACCTAAGTATTTCCTGTTCTTGAAATCAATGCTTCAATTTTTTCCATATCAAAGATAACGTTTCATGATTTACACACACTAATCAGTATTTTACTTCACCTCAGGTTCTCTTATATCCATTGATCTGGTCTTCCTGGGATCACTGATCTCAGGCAACAAGATTTTCTCGTAGCAGAATGTCAGTTACATAAGCATTTCTTGTCTCCAGAACTTTTCGTCCCTCTTTATTGTTTCTATATATGTGAATGTCCTTATGCGTCCATACCACAAAATAACATATTTTCCGCAATGTTATTTCCAACTAGCTCTGGTTCCGGAAATATATATCAGGTGAGTGTTAGAGAGTTATCAATCTGTTCTCTTCTGAATGGCACTGTTCTTGACATTCTATAGGCTTATTTTTCGCTCACTTTCTGCCAAACAAAATCACTTAAGCTTTTTTGCAGGCTTCCAGTATGGTCATATTCCGTGCAGAATAAGGGCACTTGACTTCGACTATATCGTCGTCTCCTATTAATCCGTTTGGGGAGGCATCTAAAAACCCTTAAGGTTTATGTACGAAAAGACCACATTCTTCGACTTTTCTACCGATTTCTCCTCTAAATTTCGTTTTGCAATTCGCTCATTATCACAGTCATACTGCATTGCTTTTGAGTGAAATTCGCCGTACAGAATGTTCTTTGCTATTGGAGCCCATTTCGAAGTAGGTTTCCTCTTGCATACATATCCAAAATTGGATGCCGTAAGTCCGTCCTCTCTAGCTGTGTGCCACTTTTAATTTTCCCTTTGGCCCCTTGTTTCCTTTTCCAGTTTTTGTATATGGCCTTCACTAAGCGTTAGTTGCTTGATCTTCTCATCACTAAACTCTCTCAACAGTACCTCATCGAAAACCAACTGCATTGATCGGTTTCCATAATCTCGTGAGACAGTAGGCTACGTTCCATTTTATTAGACTGTTGTCGGGACATTCTTTTCCCTTCTCGCGACGCAAATAAAGTTTTTCGGAAAGCTGCACTTCTTCTCTTTCTGCTGAGTGCAGTGTCCTTCACTATTGTGGCAGTTTTTTTTTTCCTAAACTGATTGCCTTGTTTTATAGTGCCAGGATGGCCCAAACTGAAAGACCAGCCCGGCAGCTTTGGTTCTATGAGTGAAGAAACCTCGTTTCCCTCGACTGATCTGCTTACCTCCCGTTAATTTTGCAACAAGGGACACATAATTTTCGGCAGCATTGCTGGTGGTGTTTGATACTAGCTGGGAACTTTTTGCAATTAGGGGCTGCAAGCAATAACGCATACGTTTGGTTGCAGTTAGCTGTTTGTCTTCACCTTGCCCGCTGGTAGTTCAAAAGTACTGTTTGCAGTTTTTATGGATCCCAATCTAATCCAGTATTTCCGGAAACCAATATTCCATTTTCACAATCCCTACGCCTTTATTTTTCCACACAACGCATTGTTTTCATTTGAAGTCGAACTTGCTTCTCTGAAAAAAGTTGACACTGAATAGTTTGTGATTTTGTACTCACACACTTATGTAGCCTATTAGAAGTAAAAACAAACTACACCCGTGGCGCGGCAGCCCATGAAGGGCCTAGGCCTACCAAGCAACCGCTGCGCTGTTCAGCCATGTAGCCTGCAGATTGCGGGGTGACGTTTAGTCATTCAACTTGTAGGCTACAGGTAAAATATAAGTGAAATCATAACTGCTCAGTGCATTACAGATTCTCTAATGCAAGCGTACAGAAATATATAATTTCAAATATAAACTATGAAAAATAACTTACGGGTGTGAAGAGGTGATTTTCTTGGATTTTTTAAGGGCCTGGTTTCCTTTTCTTGGTACTTAGTCGCAATCTCGCCTGGGATTTAGTGGAACACCCTTGAATCGGTTTTGGTGGTGGCTCCATTTTTCAACAAAAACGTAAATATAACTCCACGTGATGACCGTAATGCTCTCCACCAGTCGTAGCCTACCTATATGTACATATATATATTCTACCAGAAATACTGTCCAAAAAATAAAGTGCCGAAAATAGAACACCTAACGGGCATTAAAATAATACTGTTGCAGGTAAAATAAATTAAACAAAAAGTAATTAATGAGATCGATGAACTAAAAACAAGAAGTCGTAACTAGGAACTGGTAAAATATCAAAGGATCACTCAGAAATATCCAGACCTTGACAATAATTCAGAATTAACCATCACAGTCATTCGCAACATTGGACTAAATGCTCGGGAATTCCATACCGTCTGGCAAGGTTGTCACTCTCTCAAATCACTCGGGATCCGCTCCCCTCACCTCCCCCTAACCCTCTTCCTACCCGTTCTCCATGACCTTGTTCTATTGCCGCGTCTTGTTGCAAATACAGTAACACTTTTATTCACAAACTTCCCAAAGTGATCCCGACGATTCTATTCAACCGATTTAGGTTTTCGATGCGGCTTTGGAATCAGTGAGTAAAACTGAACTTTCGTATTACCGGTACTCGGTTTCTTTCGAATTTTAATCAGATATTTGAAAAACAAACAGCAACATTTCCGTTTTTGAAATTAAAAAGTAAGCAATGAATTAATATCAATTCTGCTACTAGACAGAGTACATAGCAGTTTTCAGATCGCAGATCAGTGCTCCCCTTCGATACAAAAGAAAATATATAAATTCAGCTTCGCTTGTGCTGCCATCTGTTGAAATATATTCATACCAAAGCATCGGGACATTTAACCTTAACAGACAGACAGACAGACAGACAGAATCATCATGTTTCTGAGATGAGATAATCGGTATCAAATCTGTTCTCACTATTTACAGTGATTTTATCAATCGATCTAAAGAAACCTGTTTTCATATTAAAACCTATGTTGCCAATTTGGAGTATTTTACTTAATAAGACTGAACGTATAAGTCAATTCTACGTAGTATACATATATTTTTTTCATGGTTATTGTATATCTTTATGAGTTTGCCCAGATGTCTTACGGGCATAGAGGGAGTTTTCAAATTTGGAGAACAACATTTAAGATGCATTCTATTTATGTAAAACTTTGAACAAACTCGACATATTTGGTTAAAAATTGAAATTTAGATAGAAATAGCTAATTACTGTAACACCTTCAAAAAAGGTGATGCCTATCCTTCGAGCAGATCATGGCTGCCCTCTTTAATTAGGTTACCATTTCATCTTGACTCAACCACCTCGTGGTGTAGTGGATAGCATTCTTGACCGTCACCCCGGAGGTTCGGATCCGATTCCCGGCTCTGCCAAGAAATTTAATTCTGGTCTGAGGTCTGGAACTGGGTACACTCAGCCTCGTGAGGCAAAACTGAGAAGAGGAGGGTTCGATTCGTACCTCAGTCATCCTGGAAGAGGTTTTTCATGGTTTCCCACTTCTACTCCATGCAAATACCGGAATGGTTCATAACTTAACGCCACGGCCACCTCCTCGCCAATCTCTACCTTAATTGCAAATACACACGCTACTACTGTCATCGCAATTACACAGGTTGTCAGACAAATTGTGTATATGTGCGTGTATACCATACCCAAGTACTCGGGGCTAAATGACCACGATGTCCAAGCCCCTCAAATGAAATAACAACAACTCATCTTGACTCGGAAGGTCATCGAGTAGCAAGTCATCTTTCGACATGGCCTCATATTTATTGTCATTCAATCAAAAGAGCCAAGTGTCTTTGTTAGCTTGCTTGTTCTTATCAATTTCTATCTAAATAACGGGGCAAGTAGTTGCTCCGAAACGCTCCGGTATATTATATTTATATAACTCGACCTAATACCTCAAAACCACGAGTACGTTATGAATTTAAATGGTCGTGAAAGTTTACGTCGCAGTATCACAAATTAAAGAGTTTCGGAGCAAATAAGCTTTGAATTAAGCTACTAGCACATTTTCTGACATACTTCTGGGAGCAATTAAGCAAGAAGTAACCGACATCTGGCTATGTTTCTACTTTTTTACGCACTTGCTGGCAGTAATTGAACGAACAGTAGTGCTAACTTTCTTTTCTCTTGCAAAGTAGCGGAATTCCGTACAAGGACCTTCTTTCGGATATACCACTGGTAGCCTTTGGACGGCAAGCAGCGGACCTCCGTCTAAGGATCTTCTTTCTGACATACTTCTGGTAGTCTTTGAACGGCAAGTAGTGGACGTCCGTTCAAGGATCTTCTTTCGGACATACATCTGGTAGTCTTTGAACGGCAAGTAGCAGGCATCCGTCCAAGGATCTTCTTTCTGACATACTTCTGGTAGTCTTTGAACGGCAAGTAGCGGATATCCGTCCAAGAATGTTCTTTCTCACATACTTCTGGTAGCCTTTGAACGGCAAGTAGCGGACATCCCTCTAAGGATCTTCTTTCCGACATACATCTGGTAGTCTTTGAATGGCAAGTAGCGGACATCCGTTCAAGGATCTTCTTTCTGACATACATCTAGTTGTCTTTGAAAGGCAAGTAGCAGGCATCCGTCCAAGGATCTTTCTGACATACAGTACATCTGGTAGGCTTTGAACGACAAGAAGCAGGCACCCGTTCTAGGATATTCTTTCTGACATATTTCTGGTAGCCTTTGAACGACAAAAAGCAGGCATCCGTTTTAGGATATTCTTTCTAACATACTTGGTAGTCATTGAACGACAAGTAGCAGGCATCCGTCTAAGGATATTTTTTCTGACTTACTTCTGGTAGTCTTTGAACGATTAGAAGCAGACATCCATCCAAGGATTTTCTTTCTGACACAGGCTACTTCTGGTAGTCTTTGAAAGGATATTAGCGGACATCTGTCCATGGATCTTCTTTCTGGCATACTTCTGATAGTTTTTGAACGACAAGTAGCGGGCATCTACACACATCAAAAAAAGTTTTGCATCACCTCGGTTCCAAGAGTACCGGAACCGTTAAATACAAAGGGAATAGAGATCAACACAAACAACATTTCAGCTCGTTTTATTGCTCATGAGACCCACACATTGCATGTTGTACCATCATACAGCTAGACTTTCAGCATTTGTGGTCCAGATTGCAGTACACACCACTACCTCTAATACCCAGTAGCACGTCCTCTTGCATTGATGCATGCCTGTATTCGCCGTGGCATACTATCCACAAGTTCATCAAGACACTGTTGGTCCAAATTGTCCCACTCCTCAACGACAATTCGGCGTAAATCTCTCAGAGTGGTTGGTGGGTCAAGACGTCCATAAACAGCCCTTTTCAACATATCCCAGGCATGTTCGATAGGGTTCATGTCTGGCGAACATGCTGGCCACTGTAGTCGAGCGATGTCGTTATCTTGAAGGAACGCATTCACAAGATGTGCACGATGAGGTCGAGAATTGTCGTCCATGAAGACAAATGCCTCTCCAATATTCTGCCGATATGGTTGCACTATGGGTCGGAGGATGTCATTCAGGTATCGTAAAGCCGTTTCGGAGCCTTCCATGACCACCAGTGGCGTACGTCGGCCCCACATAATGCCACCCCAAAACATCAGGGAACCACCACCTTGCTGCACTCGCTGGACAGTGTGTCTAAGACGTTCAGCCTGACCAGGGTGCCTCCAAACACGTCTCCGACGATTGTCTGGTTGAAGGCATATGCGACACTCATCGGTGAAGAGAACGTGATGCCAATTCCGTGGGGTCCATTCAGCATGTTGTTGGGCCCATCTGTACCGCGCTGCATGGTGTCGGGGTTGCAAAGCTGGACCTCGCCATGGACGTCGGGAGTGAAGTTGCGCATCATGCAGCCTATTGCGCACAGTTTGAGTTGAAACACGACGTCCTGTGGCTGAACGAAACGCATTATTCAACATGGTGGCATTGCTGTCAGGGTTCCTCCGAGCGGCAATCCGTAAGTAGCGGTCATCCACTACAGTAGTAGCCCTTGGGCGGCCTGAGCGAGGCCTGTCATCGACAGTTCCTGTATCTCTGTACCTCCTCCATGTCCGAACAACATCGCTTTGGTTCACTCTGAGACGCCTGGAAACTTCCCTTGTTGAGAGCCCTTCTTGACACAAAGTAACAATGCGGACGCGATCGAACTGCGGTATTGACCTTCTAGGCATGGTAGAACTACAGACAACATGAGCAGCGTACCTTCGTCCTGGTGGAATGACTGGAACTGATCGGCTGTCGTACCCCCTCCGTCTAATAGGCCCTGCTCATGCATGGTTGTTTACATCTTTGAGCAGTTTTAGTGACATCTATGAACAGTCAAAGGGACTGTATCTTGGATACAATATACACAGTCAACGTCTATATGCCGGAGATCTGGGAACCGAGGTGATGCAAAACTTTTTTTGATGTGTGTATTCAAGGATCTTCTTCTGACGTATTTCTGGTAGTCTTTGAACGACTAGTACCGGGCATCCGTTCAAGGATTTTCTTCTTACATATTTCTGGTAGTATTTGAATGACAAGAAGCAGACATCCGTCCAAGGATATTTTGTCTGACATACTTCTGGAAGTCTTTGAACGGCAATTAGCGGACATCCGTCCAAGAATCTTCTTTCTGACATACTTCTGGTAGTCTTTGAACGACAAGAAGCAGGCATCCGTCCAAGGATCTTCTCTCTGACATACTTCTGGTAGTCATTAATCGAGCAGTAGCGGGCATCTGACCCATCACTGATATTCTATTACTATGTCGTGATCTTAATACGATATCGCAGTTTACTATCTTTACTTCAAACTTTAAGTCTCTTTAGAGTTGGACCTTCCTTAGCAGCCATCATGATTGTGGTTTCCCCATGGGGTATTCGACGCTCACTCCAGGCAAATGCCTGGAATATTACTTATTTCAAGTCCCGGGGTAACTATTCCAATCATACAGCCTGATAATTACAGTTACATACACCTTCAGTCATTCCAAAAAACATGTCATTAGGCCTAGATAAATTCCACAAACAATCAAGTTCTCGGGGCTAATGCCCGATATGTTCCAAGTCGCTAAATACATCAACAGAAACCACAATGATTCTCCATTCAACACTACTGTATGACGAAAATACTCTGGTCAACACTTACCTTTTTGAATATAAAGAAAGCTTGTAAATGTTGGAGTGAACTGACGAGGCTGGAGTTGGGGAAAATTCTTAACCACATAACAAGTGCCCGCACAGGCTTGTTTTATCGCAGCACTGTGGAAATGTGTTCTGTTGTGCGATGGGTTGAGTCCGGATTTGTCCCTACCAGTTGGTGTTGGTATGTGCACATACTGTAGTTTTATTTTGTCTGTATATTTGCGTACACTGGCGGAAAAAATATCCCAACACCAAGAAGGAGTTGTGCTAGATTAACGAACGTTGGTAGGCGTATTTATACATCTCAAAGATGACGTTGATTCAAATTTCCCTCAAATCGCATGAGCGTGGCGCTAGTAGTGGCCCCATGAAGTTGCACATCAGGTTTGCTTTAAATACGGGCTGTACTGTGTGAGAGCGTTAGTTACCTGTGAGATTGAACGGAGTGACTGTGAGTGGGTCAAGAACGACCAAGAGGCCAGTATCAACAGCTCACTGCGTTTCAACGAGGCCGTGTAATAGGGCTACGTGAAGGTGGATTTTCCTTCCGCGCTACTGCAGAACGACTTGGCAAGAATGTCTCCACTGGGCATGCGTGATGGCAGCAGTGGTCACGAGAACGTACGGTCACAATAAGACCGGGCTCCGGATGTCCCCGTGGCACCACAGAGAGGGAGGACCGCCGTGTTCGGCGTATGGCTTTGGCGCATCGGACGGCGTCTGCAGCAGCAATTCGAGAGGCAGTTGGCACCACAGTGACGCAACGAACTGTTCGAATTCGGTTACTTGAACGACAGCTCCGAGCCAGACGCCCTGTGGCGTGCATTCCACTTACCCCAAACCACCGCCGTCTGCGACTTCAGTGGTGTCAATCGAGAGCTCAATGGAGGATGGAGTGGAGGTCCATTGTGTTTTCCGATGAAAGCCGATTCTGCCTTGGTGCCAGTGATGGCCGTGTGTTGGTAGAAGGAGGTCAGGTGAGCGCCTGAATTCCACCTGCCTGCGGCGTTGACACATTGGACCTACAATGGCGTTCTGTTCTGGGGAGCAATTTCATATGACAGCAGGAGCACTCTCGTGGTTATCCCACGTGCCCTGACTGCAGATGTGTACGTCCGTCTGGTGAATCGACCTTTTGTCTTGCCATTCATAAACAGCATTCCCGGTTTCTTCCAACAGGATAACGCACGTCCACATATCGCTGTTGTAACCCAACGTGCTATACAGAGTGTCGACATGCTGCCCTTGCCTGCTCGGTCCCCTGATCTGTCCTCAATCAAACACATATGGGACATCATTGGACGACAACTCCAGCGTCATCCGCAATCGGCATTAACCGTCCCTGTATTGACCAACCAAGTGCAACACGCATGGAACTCCATCCCACAATCCGACATCCGGCACCTGTACGACACAATATATGCACATTTGCATGCCTGCATTCAACAGTCTGGCAATTTTACCGGTTATTAATGGACCAGCATGGCACATTTGCGATGACTTTTCTCGCAAGGACATTAACCTGTTGTCTTGTACCTTTTATCAATTAAATATGTTACCTTGACAAATATATTGCCAAAATTTCCGTACTCTACATTCCTTATTTCATTGTGTTGGGATATTGCTTTCCGCCAGTGTAATTTATTTCTATTTCAAACAAGGCTCTATTTCACAGCTCATTTCATTTAATGAACTCATTCAAGCGATAATAAAACTCAATCGTATATTGTAATGTTCTTGAACCGATTGCAAATGAAATAATGATGTTATTGTACAAATGAATGACAATTGTACAGGCTTACATATAGCCTACATCAGGAAGTAGAAAAATCGACGTGGACAGCCAAGTGCTGCCAATCATTTTATAATATGAGAAGATGTAGGAAATTTATCACTATCGTTTTTTCGGAGGTACGCCTTTTTCACTTAGCATGGCTAATAATAATAATAATAATAATAATAATAATAATAATAATAATAATAATAATTTACCTTTGAACATCTAGTTGATCGAACAGTTCAATAGGAATATCTGAAACCAATCTCTTATTGAGACGATGTGGTGAATAAGCCTCTGCTAAGCCTTGTGCCCACCATGTTGCATAGTGGCTAGCATTGTTGGCTGTCACCGCGGAGGCTCGTGTTCGATTCCCTGCTCTGCCAAGAAAATTTATTTCTGATCTGAGGGCTAGAACGGGTTGCACTTAGTCTCGTGAGGCAAAACTCAGAAGAGGCAGGTTCGATTCCTACCTCAGCCATCCTGGAAGTGGTTTTCCGTTGTTTCCCACGTCTGCTCCAGGCGCCTCCTTCTCAATCCTCACTTGAATCACAAATACACACACTAATACAACCACCACAATAACACAGGTTAATAGACAAAATTCACACTCACCCAAATACACGTGGCTAAGTGACCACGGTGTCGAAGTACTTCCAATGAAACAACAACTGAAGAAACCTGTAACTAACGGTGCATTACCCTGAGTCCATGAGTATAAAGAAACTTGTAATGCGATTATTGTTGTTCTATTTCGTGGCTAACGACATCTTGGTGATTTAGCCCCGTGCACCTAGGTGTGTATGGAATCTGTTTGATAACCTGTGTCATTGTGATGGCAGTATTTTGTAATTGGGAATAAGATTGGGAAGTTGGTATTAAGTTAGGTAACATTCACTTACGTGGCGTAGAAGTGTTAAACTAGTTTAACTTAGGTTGGCATCGAGCCATCACTTCGTTGTTTTCCTGAGTGTGCTGCATTCCAGCCGAGTGTAATTTCTTGGCAAAGCCGGGAATCGAACCCAGAACCTTTGGAGCCGAAGTCTCGATACCCACCCCGAGACCACAGAAGCGGAAACGCGATTTATTTCTTCCATAATGCCACGTTGCTAAATCGTTCACCCTGCGGGGTATCCATGCACGATAAATAGCTCACCATGGCCGCAATGGGGAGCTGCTGCAAGTCCTGAGATCAGACGTTCGAATCCTGGCGCTGACTTAATAAAAATCCAGGGAATTTAGCTTGCCCAATCGAATATGTATTTACTTTGTTGTTAGTTATTCAGCTACTCTCCTTTTTGTTCTCTCTCATTGGTTGTTCTTTTACTTAAGATCTTTATCACTGTGCATTAAAAATCCATTTACGTTGTATCCGAACGTGTTCAGGCACCACATGAATTAGCCATGTTCCTTTCAGTAATGTATGTAGATTGAATTAGAAACTTAATATTCTACAAAGAGCTGTTTAACTTAAGCACGTTATAAATTAAATGGACATCTCTGGTAACTTTGTCATTTCCCGGGAGAAAAACAAAAACACAATGGTTATTTATAAAATTAATTATATGTTCTTGTTGTAATGTTTGGGTTACTATTCACTGGCTGTATTTATATTGAACAGAGTCATATAAGAAAATGTCATAATAGTTTAGACATTAATTTAAATAAAATTGTCTACTATATGTCTTATTACCTCAGCAAATCAGGGCCCCAGGGGTACAGCCCCACTGTTCGAACGTTAGCAAATTTTAAGGAAATCTGAATTTTGGCCAGAGTTGCTCTATCCTAGTTTTGGGTGAAGAATGGCGTGTCGACTTATGATTGCGCTACTTAAGGCCCAGACTGTATAGCGCGCTCGGTTCCTCCGTCACCCATTGTGATATTCACAAGCACTCTCCAAAACAGCTACGTGAACATTTCTGGAGTGGAGCAGTTCTAGGTGACGGACAAAAAAGAACAGCAACCGAGGAACATTTACAGAACAGAGAGACGCTGTAGGCGTTTTGGAGGGCGTAATCTGACACTCATTTGAAGTAGCCTAGCGAATCAAGCAAATCTACCTCCACAGCTGTGACGACGCCGAGATTTCTAAAGAAAAGTTAAATTCCACCTCTCCCCATCTACAGTTAAATCATTTTAATCGAGTCGATAACTAAATTTTAAATCATAGGAAAAGAGTTCTTGTTGATTCTTTAGGGGTTCTGCGACATCGTGGACTCGTGGTCATATAGCCCCGTGTGTTTGGGTATGTGTTGAATTTGTCTGAAAACCTTTGTCACTGTGATGCCTGTACTAGTGTGTGTATTTGTAATTGAGGTAGGCTTTGGGTAGAAAGCTGCCGTGGCCTCAAGTTAGGTACCATTCCGGCGTTTGCTTGGAGTAGAAGTGGGAAACCACGGAAAACCTCTTCCATGAGGGGAAGAAGACCTCGCTGTTCCACCCCTTAAGACCTCAATAACTAACTAACCACTTCCAGGATGGCTGAGGTAGGAATCGAACTCACCTCTTCTCAGTTTTGCCTCACGAGGCTGAGTGTACCCCGTTCCAGCCCTCAGACCAGAATTAAAATTCTTGGCAGAGCCGGTAACTGAACCCGGACCTCCGCAGTGGCAGTCAAGAAAGCTATCCTCTACGAAACGCGGTGGTGTCATGGGAAAAGAGATGTTTGTAAGTGGAGATGGCAGGTTGATGGCGTGAACGAAGAAATGGAGCGGAACTCGTGAGTGATCATGAACAAGCGCTACTATGTACTATGGCAGAGGTCGCCAAACCGTAGCTCGCAGGGAAATTTTTGGTAGCTCGCGGGGAAATTTCAGACGCAGCGCTTGAGTTGGCTAATCTGCACTACTCATTCCCCTCATTCCCACTACGCGTCCCGCGGGTCTGTCAGTCAATGTCTGGTGTGTGATCGACGTCTGTGTCGTGTGTGTTCAGTTCATGCGTGCACGTTGTTTAGGCTCTTTCCTTGTGTGTTGTTAGAATGGCTAGTTCAATCAAAAAGCCGAAATTATATCAGTTTCGTGCAGAATGGGAGACAGATTACTTTTTTACGCAAGTGAACGATAAATGCGTGTGTTTACTTTGTAATGGGAGTGTCTCAGTCGGGAAGAAAGGAAATGTTGAGCGTCATTTCAAGACCGTTCACAGTGGAATTGAAAAAGACTATCCGCCGAATTCAACGCTGAGAAGAAAAAAGGTTATGCTGCTGAAATCTCAACTAAATGCGCAACAATCTACTGTCTTTAAGACACTGGACAAGAACAAGACAGCCACAGAAGCGTCATTCCGGGTTTCCAAGGTTATTGCCCAACATAAAAAACCGTTCGAAGATGGTGAGTTAATTAAAGCTGCATTTTTGGAAGCTGCAGATACATTATTTGACAACTTCAAAAACAAAGCCGAGATTATGTCTGCTATTACATCTGTTCAGCTTTCTGCTAATACAGTGATGCGAAGAGTTGAAGCTATGAGCTCTGATGTAGTTTCACAACTGAAAACTGACTTTGATCGTTGAAGTTATTTTTCCTTACAACTTGACGAATTAACTGATATAGTTGATACAGCTCAGTTGGCCGTTTTTGTAAGAATGGCCTTGGAAAATTTTGAAACAAAAGAAGAGCTGGTAAAGGTTGTGCCGCTTACCGGGCACACTACCGGAAATGATATATTTTTGGCATTTAAAAAGCGTATTGAGTCTGAAAATATTCCTGTGAAGAAGTTGGTGGGCCTAGCTACGGATGGAGCTCCTGCAATGATAGGCGTGAAAAATGGATTTATTGCCTTGTGTCGAAAATACAGCGATATACCAAAGTTTGTGTCTTATCATTGCATAATACACCAGCAAGCATTATGTGGAAAGTTCTTAAGTATGAACAATGTCATGAAAACAGTTGTCAAAGTAGTGAATAAAATAAGAGCTCATGCACTTCTAAGACGACTGTTCAGAGAACTAACAGAAGAGCTAGAATGCCAGTATGGTGGTCTGTTGCTTCACACAGAGTTGGCTTAGCAGAGGCAAAGTTTTGCACCGTTTCAAAGAGTTGCTTCTTGCAATAGTAAAATTCTTCAAAGAACGGGGTGAGCCTTTCATTGAACTCGAAGATCCCACATGGCTACAAGATTTTGCCTTTCTCACTGATATAACTGAAAAGTTGAATGGTTTGAACTTGCTGCTTCAAGGCACAGATAAGGACATTGGTGGAATGATTTCAGATGTGACGTCATTTTCAAAAAAGCTCGAGCTGTGGGAAAAGAATTGTAACCAGTTTGAATACAAGCACTTTCCCAGTCTGAAGCAGATCGTTGACAAACCAAACCCTCCACAACACCCCAGGAAAAACCATGCATACGTGGATATTCGTTCAGACCTCAGAGAACAATTTGATCAACGATTCCAAGATTTAAAAAACATATTGATTGTGGCACAGTTCGTCAACTCCCCTTTTGTTGAGATCGATGCAGAAGATTTCTCAACTTGTATTATAGAACATTTCGGAGGTCAGGCTGCAGTGGAAATGGAAGTTGTTGATTTTCAAAAGGATCTGACTCTTAGAAGCCTTTCTACCACTGGAAATATTTGGCCTCTAGTTCCCAAACAAAAATATCCAATTCTTGTTCAAGTTGGATTGAGATTGAAAGCGATGTTCAGCTCTACATACTTATGTGAATCATCATTTTCCACTATGAAGTTCATTAAAAATAAATATAGAAACACTGACCAATGAACACTTTGATAACTGCATCAGAATGGCGGCTACAACATACTCTCCAAACTACAAGAAGATACTTGATGACCAAAACCAGTTCCACTCCTCTCATTAAAATGTAAGTTTAGAAACTTTTTGTAATAGTTCCCATCTTCATTGTTATTTGATTAATACTAGAAATGTATGTTTTTAGGCAATAAAGAGAATATTTTAATTTTAATTCAATGTTGCGTACTTTCTTTGGCCCAGTATTCCTTGGTAGCTCATAGAAGATTTATGAATGCTATGGTGGCTCACTGACTCAAAAGTTTGGCGACCACTGTACTATGGCATATTCAACTGGTAACCAACCGTTGGAAGATGGAGTCATCGCATCAACACAACTTCGCCGATATGTAAGCTACATCTTTACGTTTTAGTAGCTAGTGTTTTGTTACTGCAAATCAATATCCAACCCTTTCTCTGCATATTTTGATTAATCTCGACGTATATTTTCTATTCGTCGGAGGAAAATTTGATTGTCTGCGTATAAGTTTGGGATTGTGCTGTGGCACTATTTTTGGGAATTATTTATGGGAGAAGCTTTGAAGAAATCTAGTTTATTTCAAATCTACGTGACAGTATAAACGTATTTACGATTCAATATTTTTGCCACATATTAAGTGTTTTTGTTGCAATCCTTTTAACGTAGATCTTGTGGATGATGGTATATTTTCATAATTATGCTTGTAGTAAGATTTAATCATTAGGAGCTTGCTGAGCCCAAGGTTGCAGGTTCGAAATCTGGCGCAGTCAGCTGGCATTTGAGGGTGCGCAAATGCGAGGGAGCCGTGTCAGTAGATTTACTGGCACGTTAAAGATCCCCTTCGGGGCAAAATTCCGGCACCCCGGCGTCTCTAAAAGCCAGTGTAGTTAAAAGGGACGTAAAACCAATAACATTATTATTAATCATTAGGAATAAATGCTCAGATTGAGATAATAATAATAATAATAATAATAATAATAATAATAATAATTACAGAATAAATAATTAGGAAATCGATTTTTCTGTGGTTAATGAGCAATAACATTCTGATTAATGTGATTAATATGGTTAGTGGATAATAATGTGAATAAGCAAATAATAATAATAGTAATGTGATTGATAATTTCCTGATACGATAATGATTCCTGATGGAATACAGGATATTGTATAATTTACAGATTTAATTAGCTAGTTATATGGGATGATAATAATAATGAATTAAATTAATGCTCAACGAATAATTTTGTGATGTCATGATGATGATGATGTATTCATGAACGGAAGGCTATTCCATTCGAAAAGAGATCATGTATAATTTAGGGGAGAGTTTGTGACGTGGAGATGTAGTTAATAGCAGCAATATAAACAAGAAGAAATATAATAAAATGAATAAAATTAATAACTATGTGACGGATGGCTGATAAAATTAAATGTTTAAATTTGAGTTGCATGGCTCATTAAGATGAATATAAAACATAATGTTGCAGCTTGTGGAGCTGAATCGATTTTTCTGTGGTTAATGAGCAATAAAAATTGTGATTAATGTGATTAATATGGTTAGTGAATAAAGATGTGAATAAGCAAATAATAATAATAATAGTAGTAATAATAGTAAGGGTAATAGGTGAAAATATTATGAAATAATATGTGTCAGTGTTGAGGGAATGATTTTTGCCCTATGCTGTTTGTAATAGAAGGGTTATACGAAGTGATCGCTCCATTATATGAAGATATATTATTGGTTGAAAGAAGATTAGGATGTTATTTGATCGCCCCATTTTGAGTCAGCACTAGCCGTCATCGGTCGAGTTCATATATTTGCCTGCTATATTACACTTGCTGTTTGACGATATTTGATTTTGGAATACGTTTTGTGTCATTAAACCAAAGTCATATTGTTGGAAGTCTTACCAAACGTCATGACCAGAGAGATATACATTCAATGACTGGTGCATTACATATTCTATGGATCTAGTGAGTATGGGATGAATGATCCGATCTAGAATACTATTATGAGAGTAGCTAAATAAAATCAGATATTATTTTCAGAATTGGATATGATTAATCAAAGCATGAAATATTGAAGTTAATGGAATTTATTCAATCAATTGTTAACAGCCTAGTGTGAATTTAATAGTTGACATATTTCAGGATATCAGAAATTTTTAAATGGATAGATCTATTATTTTTATTGATAAACTTGGAGGCTGATATTGTCAAATTTCGAGATGATACCGGTAGTGAAAATCATGTAAGGTGTTTGGAAATAATTTACCATATGAAAATACCCTCCCAATGTCTAAATTCGGAATTTCCATAATTTAACCATGGAAAAATAAATTTCACGGACTTGATTATTAAATTAAGATGAATTTTAGGAAAATGCGAATAGAGAAAATGTGGAAAATGAAAAGTTTGAATGACAAACAAATTCCAGATGTCAGATGGGACTTTAAATGGATCTGTTCATCTTGGGAATTGAGTATAAATGTGTAAATATATAAATGTGGATAACAGAATGAACTGATTATTTTCTCGTTATCTCACAAACCAGTGAATTTCAGTTATTATTGTGTAAATATAAATTTTAGTGATTTATTCAAGTTGATTGGATGGATCGAGTCATCACATTTGTTTGATGCACATTAGTTAGTTACTTAGTTGTTTTTACTGTTTTTTGTAGGTCGGTGTTTAGTTACTTTTTTACCCCTGTGGAATGAATATTTCAGTTCAGGGTGCTTTGAGAGAAAAAAAAGATATCGTGTTTTAAACTTTGGCATTTATGTAGTTCATGTTTCTTTCTCCTCCCACTGATGTTTGGATTTTTGGATCAGCTATACTAGCTTTTTTGATGTTTTGCCCAGATTGACCCTGAGATGATGTTGAATCTCGTGCTGAGCTGATTTCAGAATCCATACATGTGTGATTGTTTCACTTCGGTCAAACGGGCAAAATAAGAATTCCCTGAGTTTTCCAGAATTGTAAAATTCCATGTTTTCCAGAGTAGTAGGCACCCTGAAATACTACTTTCTATGTTATTTAATATTGATGGGCCTGCAATTGAAGCGTAAACTGAATAGAGGGAGGGTTGACATATTTAAATACAATCACAATCATTTCGAGTCAATGTTACGGTCCAGCCAATCTATGAGGTTGGCAGCGTTGGATATGTACGTGGAAGGCTCAATTCATTTTACAAGAGCCAGAAATGGCCGGGGTTCACGTTGATGATCAAACATTTACTAACGTTAAAAACTAGTATTATTAATCTCCTATGTCAAGGGAAAGGGAACTGGACGATAGGAATCTTTGTGTTTATATATTTCTGTGGGTAGAGGAAACTATATAGCATTAGTTAGTTAATTAGTTAGTTGGTTAGTGTTGTTTTAAGGGGCGGAACTAGGAGGTCATCTGCCCCTCTATATAGCATGAAGCTGATATGAGTTATGAAGTTCCATATAGCGAGTGATGAGGAAGACGACGCTAACATCCAGTCCCCGAGCCAGACGAACAAGACATCCAAATTTAAACTCCCAAGACACGTTTGGGAATCGAACCCGGGGCCTCTCGGACCAATGACCAGAAGTCTACGCACCTACCCACGAAGCCGAGCAAAAGAAACACGTGTGGCCCACTAGCCTGATGCTAGTCTTAGAAATTGACACCACTTGATTGACTTGTACGTCACCGATGCCGTTACTGAGTTCAGTTTCTAGCTTAACGTGCGTACTTAGGTGTAGCTCGTTTTGTTTGTGAAACTAAGGTCCTTTCGTATACTCGCTGAGTAGTATCGTATTCAATAGAAATGCAGAAGTCCAACTTGGTGGAATACTTGATATTTATTTAGTTAGAACATATATACAGATTAGTTACAGAAGCAAAATAACCAGAGATGGACGAAACAAAGAGGATATAAAAAGTAGGTTAACTCAGGCAAGGAAAGCATTTCTACAGAAAAGGAATCTGTTGACATCGAATATAGATTTAGGTATTAGGAAGTCATTTTTGAAGGCTTTTGTTTGGAGCGTGGCACTCTATGGAAGTGAAACTTGGATTGGTGGTGCAGCAGAAAAGAGGAGAATTGAAGCGTTTGAAATGTGGTGTTATAGGAGAATGATGAAGATCAGATGGGTAGATAGGGTTACAGGCGAAGAGGTATTAAGACTAGTGGGAGAGGAGAGATGCTTATGGCGACTGCTAATGAAGAGAAGAGAAAGGTCGGTAGGTCACATACTAAGACACCCAGGAATAGCAAACTTAGTTATGGAAGGAAGGGTCGAGGACAAGAACTGTAGGGGTAGACCAAGGTTAGAATATTGTTGCGTGCCACCCCCTAGTGGCACTTTTGTTAACTGGATTACGGAGGGTAGAAAACACAACACCAATTACTGCTTTAAAGAGAAGTTAGCTTTATTGCTTGCAGGAAGAGGTACACTACTCATCAGCAAATACAAGCAATTGGAACCTTACTCCAGTTTCCTCAAGTCTCTTCCTTGAGCGCTCTTGGCCCTTTCACTTGTCAACAAACCACAGAAGTTAAACCGTCTTAATGAGTACGGTGGCCTTGACAGAAACTACCGGCTCCTCTCCCTTATGTACACCAGCTACAGTTACTTACGATAGCTTGCTGCACGCTGTTCACAAGCTGGGAAACAATGTCACTGGGTTTCGTAACTCGCACGGCACTTCGTCACTACACTTCTGTCGCTCAGGAAAACACGCACTAGCTCAGAAACACACACCCACAGAAAACTCAGTCCCCTCACTTTGAGGCCGCTTATATAGCAGGCTGGTGACTCAATGAATTCTAGAATCGTCCAGGACACACGGCTTCTAGAGATTTCCTTCACTGGCTGGGTCACGAATATTCTGGACCATCCCTTTCACTTCGCAGCCCGTTGCGTAACGCGCACGTAATATACTGAGGCAGAGCACACACAGCCTGGGGGCAGCTGTGACTCAACGCGGCGAGGCGACAAAACAAACTCACAGCCGTAACAATATATTAAACAGATTGCCTCGGATGTGGGGTGTGGTAGCTATGTAGAGGTGAAACGATTAGCTCAGGACAGGGAGGCATGGGGTGCTGCATCAAACCAGTCAAAAGACTGAAGACTCAAACAACAACAGAAGTCATAAGGCTTGACGTTAATGTCACTCAATCATGACACAGCGACATATTATAAAATAATGAGCGTTGAGCTCCCTAAAGCTAGCCCTTAAATAATAATATCTTATGGGTGGTCTGACCTCAATGTGACAGAGGGAGACGCCCGTAGTTTAACCAATCATATTCCAGTATTCTCTGAAAGGAAAACACTGCTTTAAGGAAAGCAGTAGCGGGGATATGAAATATTCTTGACGTTCTGTAAAATATTTACTCTTGTTAACAAGGCTAGCCTATTCTCCGGTTATTCCGAGAAACCTCTAATAACATTACATTCGTCTCCACTTAATGTACATGGGTTCCTTTCCTGCTGACCAGGAATGAAGACATCAACTCTACCTGGTTATTATGAGAAGGGCTTGGCAAGTTCTTATAGAATTGCGAGGTGATCCACTTAGGACGGCCAGCCATAACATGACTCCATTAAGGGAGTGCTCACATTCTTAGAGTATTCCAGTTAGCCCGTGGTGAGTTACCACATTGCGTTCATATTGCTATTTTAACAGTAAGAAAAGAATAATAATATTCATAATAAAGAGATTCACAGGCGGAATCTCTGGGGAAACATGGTCTCTGGTTTGATACCGGGCAAGGTATATAACTCCTGTACCTCGAACCACAATTAAATATCTTGGCAGAGCTGGGAATTGAGCTCGGGCCTCCGGGGTTGAAGTTAACAAAACTAACTGACACACAAAGAGGCTTTGTTTGCGATCATACGTCTTCAATGCTAATTTATGAGCAAATTAGGCTTACATGGCACAGTTGCATTTCAACAGACTAACGTTTGCGTAGCAGTTAGCATGATCTCGTCTCTTTACACTATTAAAGAAAAACTTACCGATTCTCTTTGCACTGTTCAACCAGCAAACTGGATTAAGAGGCCCACTGAATTATCCTAGCATTATACTGAAAACAACATTAGCAGTGTGTGTCTCTAACCAGGACAATTGACTTGAGTTCGATTCTCCAATGATTCAAGCAGTTTCAGCTCACCGAAGTAATTTCTTAATATAATAATTAATACATTTAATAAATTTAACAATGGATATATTAATCTCATATAACTTTCTTTCTGTTTTAAGGCATAGGACCCATTACAATTGGGCACAATCGTGTTGACCGACTGAAAAGCATAAACTTCGTTAACTAAGGCAACACTAAAAATGGCTCCCAACACGATATTGAACTTCCTCAATTTGTTTGGTGGCGCCATCATTTACGTAGGCGTAGGCTGAAGTAGAGCAGCATCCCGTCCTGATGGCCAGCTTCGATTTCCAACTCTATTATGGAGGATACAATCCTGGTGTGAGGGTTTCACTCAGCCTTGTGAAGACAAGTGAAAATAGGGTTGAAATGCCACCTCATACATCCTAGAAGTGGTCTTCAGTGATCTTTCATTCCAAATCAAGGAAATGTCGAGATGGAACGTACCTGTAACATAAGTCCATGGCCACCTAACTCTCAAGTCCTATCTCGGATTACATTCCTTAATAAGCAGGTTATAAGAGAGATTCTGCACGCACACAAGTACGCGGGAATGAAGACCAAAGAGCCCATAGAATAAACAACTACTGTATAATCTTTGAGAATATGATGGGCATTACCAATGAACTTGAAGGTCTTTGGGATGTTATATTGTTTCATGTTAACTACCTAGCCGACGTTTTGTGCTACTAATGTGGTAGACTTATCAAAGCTCATCAAAGCTCAAGAGTTAGCTGACGCTCTAATCATGCACTGGCAGCCGAGCCTGGAGCTAGTCTTGCGACTGATTGCCATGTATAAGTAATGGAAACAAAGGTGATCAATCCACAGTTAGACACGGCGATACACCACGCACCATGCGCGCATTGATACACGTGCTAATATTGACACAATGTGTACAGTAGCCTATATAGACCTGTTAATACAGTTAATCGTTTCCTTGCGTGCTTTCAGCTATCTGTTGTTTTAAGAAACCCAGAGTAAATAGATTTATAGTTCTAGATATACCGATAGGAAACAGTTCCACATGTATGCGTCTAATTTACCACTTGATCCTGCTTTTGGCCTAAGTGGCTTTCACTTCTATCCATAGCTCCAAGCGGCAGATGACCTGGATATTCCAACCCTAAGAACACCGATTGTTACAATTTCCTAACTACACTTCTGGCACCACAATGTCATTTTATTTTATTAATGGGCATTCATTTTCTTTTCTGAAATCGGCCGTGGACGTATTGAAATGAAACGTCCCGGCATTTACATGATGGTGAAAATGGGAAACCACGAAACCCATTTTCAGGACGGTGGCATTCGAACCCACGTGTCAGCGAAAACGCGCTCTCAGTCACCGTGGCCGGTATAAAGCCATTTTGCTACAGTGTATGGGAGGCGTTACATAGAGATGAGTACAAGTAAACCAGGAAGTGTGAGAGTAGCCTAACTCCCTAGTTGCAGGTACAGATGCATAAGTGAGTGCTTCTAGCGGGCAAAGAAACTGCCAATCAGCGGGTAGATGAACTCTGCTAAACGGAGTATGAACATGCAGTGAGATGGCAAAATACGTATTACCCTTTCACGAATTGATTTCCGGCGGTCGAGATGGGAACTATTCTTTGTTAACTTGTGTCACACGTCAGCCTGCTTCGTTGACAGGTATAGTTGCGCGAGTAGGATATGACTCAGCTCTGGTAGCCTCAGTCATCGCTATTTAACTGTCCGTGATAACTAATATGAGCTCTTGTGACGCAATGTTGCTTGACTTATGGGCAGACTATAGTCTGTCATCATTGTGCCCTCCGCTTCGCCCCGCGGGGCTCATGCTACAATTAACAACAAACGCTGGTGCAGCCACGCTCAGCGGCAATCAAATGATGAATGGGTAATAAAAGCAAATGCTCTCCATACATTCGACCAGTTATTTTCCTCTATCGAAACAGACACATTTTTTTATGCAAGTATTATATGTGCACTGTATATTACAATGAACAAATTGTAGTCATAACGGCCAGGGTGCTGCGTAAGACCCGATAATCATGCCAAAAGTCTCCCTGTGTAGTACCTACGAATTTTAATGAATGTATGTATTTATTTATTTACTCGTGGACCATACTATTATTTGTTGATTGCTTTTAAAATTATGACGAATTTAGAAAATTTATATTTTAATTATTTATTGTTATCATTATTACTAGTGAGCCCATGCGAGGCTATCGCACTTTACCCTAAGAGCAATAAGACGCATGCTAATCTCTGTATTATAAAACAACGTCCCTGATTCTTGGATCTACCGGGTAATCTCAAGAACCACTGGATGGATTTTGATACGGTTTTCACCATTCTGTAAAGGATTTCTCGAAAAAGGTTTCTGTGGAAAAACATTCATTTATGACCGAAGGAAGCCAATCAGTAACGATTTCAGTGAATCGAGACGAAGAAAAACCTGCTATCCGTGCGCAATTTAAACTTATGCTGGGTAAATTGTTAAAAATATCTATATACTATGAGTGTAGGAATTGTTCAGCATGAAAAGTTCTACAAAAAGACCGCGATAGCATATCTCTATCTTTAATACATCTCCCACTATAAGTGTTTTCACGTTTTCATTTCTTACAACAATCTCCATGCAGCGGAAATTTAAATTACTAACATCGGAGCGAGTGTGCGATACGATCTAGCGAGCGAGCCTATCACCCCAGCTTCGGCCAACATCAAACTGCCGAGTTGTGTCGAGTTAAGACTTTAGAGAAGAGTATATGTGTTTGGAGTTTCGCTGATCATCTCGGCTTTTCTGAATTGCGTCTGGGACCTGCCGTCCGTGCGCCTTCTAAGCTTACGCTGGATAAACCATTTAAGATACCGGGCGAAGCCGGAACGGGTTGCTACTTTCATTATAAAAGAAATAGAGCAAGTTGTTTTGGGAAGCGAATTTAATTTAAATTGAGCACAAAGCAAACCATATTACATAGATAGACTGAGACATGTTTTACAGAATGGCTGTGTACAAGAATCTGATTGCAAACCAAGGTGGTCCGCCTCATTTAGTGGCTAGCACTCTTGGCTATCACTGCGGAGGCCCGGGTTCGATTCTCGGCTGTGCCAGGAAATTTAATTCTGGTCTGAGAGCTGGAACAGGGTACACTAAGCCTCATGAGGCAAAACAGAGAAGAGGCGGGTTCGATTCCCACCTCAGCCATCCTGGAAGTGGTTTTCTGTGGTTTCCTACTTCTACTCCAGGCGAATGCCAGGTTGGTTCCTATATGAAGGCCACGGCTGCCTCATTCCCAATACAACTACTCACAGTACAGTCATCTCAATAACACAGGTTATCATAGAAATGTCACATACACCTAAGTACAAGGGGGAAAAATTACCACGCTGTCACAAAGCTCCTAAATGAATCAACAACAAACCAAGGTGGGGATATCCACCGCTTTGGAAATGTTGAATAAGGCTATTTGATTGCCGCAGCGCAGTAGGCGGATGAAGGTTATAACCTTCTACAGGGCTTAAACGCCAATGTCCAAGACCCTAACTCAAATAACACTTCCCTGAAGGAAACCCAGGATTTGGTGCACTAGTGATTAATAATATAAAAACGCGTACAGAAATGTGTATATTGTATTTAAATAGAATGTAATGAAACTGGCCACGGTGGCCGTGAGAGCTAACGTGCTAGCTTGCGCCTCACTGGCGTCGGGAGTGCGTGGGTTTGAATCCCACCTCAACCGTCTCTGAAAATGGTTTTCGTGGTTTCCCATTTTCACCACCAGGCAAATGTTGGGACGGTTCCTTTCAACAGGTCCATGGCCGACTTCCTTCCAAACTCCCTTCCCTGACCCTTCCGTAATTAGGCCCAAATTAGCGGCCACCTGGGTGATCGGTCTGTCACCATCCCTAGTTGTATCTGTTGACAAAGTGTTTTCAGCTCCCGGGCACCGCCTTTGCGGCGGTAGAGGAATGATCCCTCGCAGAGTACGTGGGTGAAGCTGAGCTGGGCGGATAAGCGATTAAAACAAAAACAAATTCAATTAAACACCAAGCATAAAAATGAAAAGGCAGCCCAAAAAATTTGCTGAGGTGTGATTCGACTCGTCTCAAATTCATAACATCATCAAATGTGAAGCATGATATCTCATAGACCACGGTATTGTAAGGTAACTTCATAGCGTGCACAGTATAAATTTCAGATACGGTACCGTACGTAATGTCGCCGAATACTGCCTTTGATAATTTCGTACACTGTCTATAATAGCTGTGTTGCCATTCATATTATAAATTCTTAGGTTTATTTATGAGTAGTTTGCTGGAATAAGGAGATTGCCAGCCATTACATGACTGCAGCGCTGGATACCACCGGGCGGATGAAAGTGGAACTTCGCTAACTTTTATTACTTATGTCAGTTTTATTTAACACTTAAGAGTCATGCAATGATGACTTAATAATTTTGGGGAACGCTCTGTGTCCTGACGCTACTATTGAATGCTCACTTATGTCATTCCTGTATGTGGTTTCCTTACTATGTGTTCCGAACCACCTGGAATTGTTAGTGGAAAAATATATAGGAGATTATTATTATTATTTTGGTCGTTTGGGCCACCTATGTTCTAGCTGTTGTCTGCCACTTCGCGCTTTCGTGAATAAATCTTGAGGCTTTCTATTGGACCAGTATTGTTTCATTTTCTTGCTGAACTCTATCTTACGTTCCTCGGACCATTTCCTGGACGCGTTGTGGCGAGCTTCTGTAATGGATGTGAGGAAAGGTCTGGTTTCAATTGTCAGACGGGAGCGACTCCTGTCATTAATTGTGTCTTGCTGAATATTAAATTCAGCAAGATCTTTCTCAATTTGTTTGATCCACAGGGACCCAGTGGCTTTACCCTTCTTGGCTACCTTGAAGATCTTCAACGACAACCAGTGGTGGTCCATTCTGTATATGTGGCCGTAGAAAGCCAGACGTCTCCTTCTGATGGCATCTGTGAGGGTTTCTTGGTGATTATTATTATTGTTGTTGTTATTATTATTATTACCGAATTAGAAGCATACTGATAATACTTTATTTTTACAATATCTCTATGTCTCACTTCAAATCGTAAACATGTGTGTTCCGTTAAAACAACAACAACAAACGAATAGCGATCATTTAGGCTTCTGGCCTTTCCAACAACTCAATCAGCTCCATTTTAATTCGGTCTTATATTTGACAGTTTATATGTTAATTACATTGTCAAGAGTCGTGATGCTTAATGTACGGTATTATGATTATAACTATTCATGCGGGTACACATGTAGCATTAAATAGTGTGCCTCAGATGTAAACAAACATAGGCCCTATGCCCGAGGTCGGTCTCAAATTTGCAGCAGACACATTGCATTGTTCCAAAGCCTCCACACTGGCCGGGATCTGTGTCCGCCAGCGAAGGGTAACATAAACACGGGAAGAGCAGCTAAAATAAGGGAAGTAGCCAGCCAAAGCTGGTCTGCCGCCGAAGCCACACGAGCAAAACAGAGTGGGTACAATGTGTCCACAAACACGGCTCTTGTCCACCGTTACACCTACTCATTTTAATAGTTAGCAAACTTCATAGTGTAGAACAGTGGCTTCCAGCCTTTGCACACTGGGCGTGCTAGCCATGCTGCGCCGCACGCCGGCAGGCTAACTCCTGTCTCTCTTGGCTGGGCTGCCTGCCCTGACTGTCAGCGCAGCGACAGCTCTTTGCCGCGTCTGACCGAGTCAAGTTGGGATCACTAGCACACCGGACGCAAGTATAAACAAATTAACTATTCGTCCAATGGTTGTCCGACACATCTACATTGTGTTTCGCGCGTTTCTCCGCGTACCGGTACTTGAAAATTACGCTCTTAGTACTAAAACAGTCAAAAATATGGATAAGGTATATGCAACTTATTTAAAGCATTGCAATTTTGTTCACTTTTTTTTCTTCATTTGTTTTCATTTCGTTTCAATTCGTTTTCATGTTTACAATATACTGAATACGGTTCGACCAATCAATCACAACACAGTGAAGGCAGTACGGGAGGGAGTGAGATGGGAAAGCAAGCGAGAGGGACTAACTATAGTGCGGTTAGCGGATACGCTGCGGATAATGTTTGGAGTATATTTGCGGATATATTTTAGAATACAATCCGAACTTGTAGAACATCATTAAGTTACTAGGAACCGGATGTTTATGACATATCATATTTCTTTCCGTTATGTTTTTCTATGGAAAAATGTATGATGATGATTTAAGCTAATCTCAGTCAAATTACGTCAATATGCATAATTAACGCTCTGAACTGAAAAGGGTTGTAATTCAGGCTGTATTACATTCATTTTAATCATAGAACATGACATATATAGTCTAGGCTAGGGGAACGACTGTCTCCTCAAGTGTCTAAATGTGTGGCTTTAATGCATTATCTAATAAATTTAAAATATTGTAATGTCAGCGGATTCGGATAGAAGTCGTGCGGATGCGGGACGGATAACAGTCGTGCGGATGGTGGTATATTCCCCTGAATATACAGAACAAGTTGGTTTTCTATAGTCATCACTACTTTTTTGGGATTTCCCTTCTTGTCATGTTTTTTTCTCACTTCCCTTCTTTCTAAACGCCAACAGGGACTTCCTTTGTATTCCTGCTATCTGTCTGTGCATTTCTTTATTCTTTTCTTAGTCTGTCTCAATGCAAACATATCCCGGTGCGGACATTCATTCCGATCATATCCCTCTAGTTGGAGATTTTAAAATCAAAATGAAAACGATTCAAAAGAGAAGAGCCATAAAGTATAATATGCGTAAATTAATTGAACCTTCAGTAAGACAAAATGTAGAAGAGCAGCTCAATGATGAACTTAGATCCCTATCTGATGCCTTATGTACCGATGAGAAAATTAAAACATTAACTAATACCGTTGAATCTATGAAGAAAGATCACTTAGTAACAGATATCACTAAAAAGAAACCATGGATGACTGAAGAGATTCTTAAAATGATGGATAAGAGAAGGAAAGCAAAGGGTAATCCTGATGAATATAAGAACATCAACAGGGAAATCAGGAAAGAAATAAGATTAGCTAAGGAAAGGGACATCCAAGAAAAATGTAATGAAATAGAGATGTTACAATTAAAACATGACAGCTACAATGTTCATCGAAAAGTTAAAGAAGTGACAGGGAATTATAGAACTAGACAAGGAAATAGATTGGTCAATATTGAAGGAAAACTAATTGTTGGAAAAGAAGAGTTTAAAGATACGTGGCAAAGATATATAGAACACTTGTTTTATGATACTCGACAGGAGCCACCTCGAATAAATGGTGAAACAGGACCCCAAATTCTGGTAGATGAAGTACAAACCGCGATAAAAGCCATGAAGGATGGTAAAGCCACTGGCCCTGACAATGTGAATGCTGAATTTTTAAAACTTTTGAATGAAGATAATGTGAAATGGTTGACTAAAATATTCAACGACATTTACAATTCTGGGAACATTCCTCAGGAATGGCTTAAATCGGAATTCATCACACTACCTAAAAAACCCGGAGCTAAGTTTTGTAGTGAGTACCGAACAATCAGTCTCATGAATCACATCTTGAAGGTATTTCTGAAGATCATTCATCGCAGAATATACAAAATATGTGAAGAACAAGTTTCTTCTACACAATTTGGTTTTAGAAACGCATTTGGCACACGTGAAGCCCTATTTAGCATTCAAGTATTGTTTCAAAGGTGCCGTGATGTGAACTGCGATATATATGCCTGCTTTATTGACTATCAAAAGGCTTTCGATAGAGTAAGACATCATAAGATGATAGAAATTTTACAAATGATTGGCTTAGATGATAAAGATTTACGAATAATTGTGAACTTGTACTGGAATCAATCTGCTTATGTGAGGTTGGGTAACGAGAACACGGAAGATATAGATATTCTAAGAGGTGTAAGACAAGGCTGTATATTGTCTCCATTGTTATTTAACATCTATTCGGAATATATCTTTAAAGAAGCTCTAGAGGATGTTGAGATGGGAGTGCTCTTAAATGGTAATTGGATAAATAACATTCGATATGCCGATGACACTGTGATTTTTGCGGATAGTCAAGAAAGCCTGCAACATATCATTGATAAAGTTATCCAAAAAAGCCATGAATATGGTTTAGATATAAACCCTCAGAAGACAAAATTGATGGTCATTAGTAAAAACAAAGTCTCTGCATGCAAACTAAATATAGACCAGAAACCCATTGCACAAGTGCATAAGTATATATACCTTGGCACTACCATAAATGACCAATGGGACCCTTCTGATGAGGTGAAGTCTCGAATTGGGAAAGCCCGGACAACTTTCAATAAGATGCGGAATTTGTTCAGACATCATGGGCTGACAATGACTACGAAAATCAGGCTTTTGCGTTGTTATGTGTTCTCTACTCTTTTTTACGGTGCTGAGACATGGACTCTGACAGAGTCTTTATGTAAACGGTTAGAGACTTTTGAAATGTGGCTGTACAGAAGGATATTGCGGATACCATGGACGGACCATGTGACAAATGTTGAGGTTCTCCAAAAAATGAAAAAAACTAAGGAGGTATTAACCACCGTGAAAATCAGGAAAATCCAATACCTAGGACACATCATGAGGAATTCCACCAAGTACCATCTCCTACAGTCTATTCTTCAAGGAAAAATACCAGGGAAGAGAAGTGTTGGACGAAGAAGAATATCCTGGTTAAAAAATCTCACAGCCTGGACCTCAAAAACATCTACTGAATTATTCCGAGCTGCAAGTGATAGGAACAGCACAGTCAAGATGGTAGCCAACATCCGGAACGGATAGGAACCATAAGAAGAAGAAGAAGAAAGTCTGATTACAGGAAAAATAATTATGTTCACCTCTATTACTCATGTGTGCCAAGTATCTTCTTGCCGAGACACCTTGCGGTGCATCTCTGCACTTATTCGAGTACTGGCGATCGAATGATGAACTAAGTCACCTCACTACTGATAAAACTTGAAGTTCCCCACTACCAGAACAGATGTCCCAGCCAACAACTCTTCGTTTCAGCATCAACGCTTGAAGACAGAAGACATTTTATTGCCTTTATGTATTTCATTTTTGCAATGTTGTCCATATGTGTCTCCCTTCTCCCTCTTTCACCCCCCTCTACTGGTCTTCGCTCACTCACTTGATATTCAAACTGTCAGTCTCCGATTGTGCTACGTACCTGTTAGAAGGTTTCTCCTACAGGGAATATTCTATACATCTCTCGATGTTTTAAAAGTTAAAATTTTGTCGCCATGACATAGGAACATCTCTAACGGCCGGCTGTGAGTGCCTACATCATCAACCATGAACGATAAATAACTAATTCAAACAAATTATAATGGAGCCTTTGAGAACTTGGAATTTTGAACATTTTATCGAACTTTTGGGTCTCGTCTTTGAAATTTGAACATTGTATGCAAGTCATATCCATTTTAAAGGCTTCCATCGAGGGATCTTTTTTCATTGTCTTACTAAAACTAAAGTAAGCTAGCTATTGGAATCAACATGAACATTTTCCATTGCTAGATTTGAAGAACAGGGGAAACTTTTCTCCCAACGTGGGAATCATGCCGCTAATTGCCAAGTAACTCGAAAGTCAAACTCTGACTCTCCGTGGGATTCTTTACTCGCTTTGAAAATTTGCCGAATCATTACTTATTCCTCCGATGGATTTTTTCTCTGCCCCATTTAACGCAACCTACAACTTGTAACACTTCAATCAAGCAAGTGACTCTGCATTGTGTTCAACGTTATGCTGGCAAGCTCATCAAAATCTCATTGACATTAAACCACAACCAATTGCTAAATTCGAAAAACCTACATAAGACTTAATAGCAACATTTCTACACCTAAAGCTTCCGTGTGCTTCGACAAATCGGTTTCTTACTTCACCATCAGTGTTGAGTATCCAAAAAATAAACTCATGAACAGACTCAATACGGACCCCATTTTCCCTTCCTATTCTCCAATTACTAACATTTAAAATTAAGTACTTAATCTGTGTACACTGTTTTTTTGTTAACTTGAGGTTACACTTAGATATTCTCACCCTCTTGTGATTAGGCCTATAACTATAAGTACCGAAAGAAAAACTCAACATAGGGCTGTCTACTGTTTTGCCCTATTTTAAGGCTTTTTTTACATTGAATTTCTTACTCAGGGCTGTTGTGCCCAAGATCTTAAGATCTCACAATTATTCAAGTATTTATGCTCTTACCAATCTTTGTCAAGCATTTTGTGCAGATTTCCTTGCACTTTTTCTCACACATATCCATTCAAGGCTATCTGTGCCGTCTTTTCTAACTACTAATCTGGATATCAACTTGATTGTCAAATATCTTAAAATAAGCTACTTTTTATATTATAATCTTTTGGCAAATTATTCCTCGAATTTATACTTTGTGGCATGGCATCTTGAATTAGCCACGTCATCCCCGTGCCCTGATCTTATACTCTGTTTTATAGTTTTAGGGTTTAAGGTTACTCCTTGTTAGTAGCCCAGCTATTTTTAATCACGTTTTATTCTTGGCAGCAACTACTGATGCCACATGGAACTTTGCCCCGTATTCTTTGTTGTGCTAAGAATAAACTTATTTGCTTGCGCACCTTTTTCAATTAAGTTTTTTATTTCCTTTCGCTATTTAAAATGGTGTTGGGGGTTGCAATTTGCTTTGCCAGCTCCCTATAAATACATTATTTTTTCTACACACTTGGTTGTTTTTTCCGCAAGCAAGATTGTAATTTCTTTCTTATCAAATCATGCTATTATTAGTTTTTTTTCTTATTCGTATTCTTGCCTCTTGAATGCACAACAAAGATATAAATAACTTTTCAAGTTTAGCCTTTTTAGTGCCAATGCTAGTATTCGTTACTCCCAACTTAAGGTTGTTCAGCCTTGAGCAGTTCTAATCTCATTTCTTGCGCTGCTACGAGCAGTTTCTATTATTGTTCTTACTTCACTTTGTTTATACCACTTTTTTCTTAAAATAAATGTTTTTGTTGGGTTCTTCCCTTGCACCCTATGTTTTGATTTCTCTCTCGAAATCTACTTCAACTTCCTACGTCATCATCCCTACGGCAGCAATTGAGCTTTGCCCTGTTGCTCCAGATGCGGGGCGGATGCGGATATCAGTCATGCGGATGCGGTTAACGTTTTGTTTATCCGCGCAGGGCTCTACATTTACAGTCTTCCCCCACCAACGCTGCAGGACATCCGCGCCAGATGCACGCCGACGTGCCAGTGCGCCCGGCGTGCTGTATGGACATCACTGGTGTAGAATATGGTACGATGAGATAGGGTAGGCATGCTTGTGGAATAGGAGAAGCGTCATGTCGGCTCACTCCAATAGTGAGCCTACTCTATACCGGGTGGGTGCGGTATCACTAGGCAGTCGGGAACACATGATTCCCCAAGCTAGATGTAAATGAAAAACTTAAGATGTATAGTAAAATGATCGTAATTTGGTAGAAAACGGGGAGGAAAAGACGTCGCATCCGACAGCACCACTTGTAAGCCAAATGTTGTGCATAAATCCGGGAACCAGAAGACGAGACGTGACAAACTGGTTTTGTGTGTAAACATCAACACATCTGGGAAACAAGCAAGATAACATGTAACAGACGTGCAGCCATCTAGGATCCAGGTGATGGCCATGAGAATGACGCTCTCGCGGAAAGGGAAAGAACCTGTCCAACCACATTACCGTCCCTCCTCACTTATGCACAAGTATCATTCTAGCGTTGTTGCCAGACTGATCACGGAGTACAACCTCCCACAAAATGTTTACAGTAACTTGGATTTTTGGGAGAAATACTCCTCCTGTACGCGGATAAACCACGGACATAAATTTATTTTGTTATACTGCACAGCAGATTTCGAGCACGAAGTAGCCTAATACTCAGCCTCGTGAGGCAGAACTGAGAAAAGGTGGGTTCCATTCCTATCTCAGACATCCTAGAAGTATGGTATATTGGCTTTCACGGCCAGTGAGTTGAGACTCAGCAATTTGTCTAGGTTTATGCCGTTCCTAGGCGAAACCCCATTCAAGACATGGCATAGACTTAGACAAATTGCTGAGTACTAATTCACTGGCTGTGAAAGCCAATACACCATCTCTTTGGAAGCCTTCTTTGGAAGCCTTCATAGGGAGGTTAAGGCTGCTGAGCGTTTAGCTCTCGCAGTAAAGAGGCGCAGGTGCGCTTCATAAAAAGGGAGGTAGCGCGCAGTTCGCTACTTCTGTGGGGGGTCTGGCCCGCTGATGAGCCAGCTTGGTGTTCCTAGGGGAAATCCCACTCAAGACACGGCATAAACCTAGAAAAATTGCTGAGTTTTAATCCTAGAAGTAGTTTTCCATGGTTTCCCACTTCTACTCCAGGCAAAAGCCGGGTTGGCACCTAAATAAGGGTCACAGCCGCCTCCTACCCAATCCTATCCCAAATTATGAAAAGCACGCACGCTAATACATCCATCACAATGCCACAGGTTATCAGAGAGATTTCACGCACACTCGATTATATGGTGCTACATGACTACGATATCAAAAAGCTCCCAATTGAATCAACAACTATCCGGCTTTTAGCTAAGTAGATAGACCGCTTGTCTTTTGTCTGAAAAGCCCCAGGTTCAATTCCAGATCGGGTCGTCGGATTACAACTCCGTATGATGAACTCCTCTCGCTAGGTTTCTAGGTGTGTTCCCGAATAATTTCATCCTGTTCACAACGCGCAGATCACCAAGAGCGCGAACTAAAAAAGGCATGCACCATGCCTCTCCGGAGACCATTATTAACATATTATGTAAAACTCCAAGTTCTCTCACATTTACTTTTCGGTTCGATCCCGATTCAAGCAGTGGGCTTGAAGGGCATTCCCACGGCTCTGATAAGGAGGGAGCCACTTTAAGTCTTGACGAGGCAATCAAACTGACCTTCGGGTGATGGCTGGCTGTGCACTATACAATAGATCAGTTACACTCCAATTACCAGCACTTCCCTATGCAACTGATAAGAATACAAGAGCAACGACACCACTTGAGGATAATGAATGCAGGTCGGCATAGAAGAGTTCAAAGCATACATTCAAGATGCTGTGTTCCTACAAGCGATCGTCATCATTAGACATTCTTCTTCTTCTTCTTCTTCTTCTCTGTTTTTGGATTTTTTGGGCCTGAGAGAGCTCTTCACCCAGTCGCCCATTAGACATTGACTGGCTGCGTGGCTCAGCGATAACGTTCTCGTGTGCTGTACCTAAGGTTGCAGGATCGATTCCTGGCGTAGCTAGTTGGCATTTTGGGATGCGCAAATGCGAGGGAGCCGTGTCAGTAGATTTACTGGCACGTTAAAGATCCCTTTCGGGGAAAAATTCCGGCACCCTGGCGTCTCTAAAAGCCGCAGTAGTTAATAGGGACATAAAACCAATAACACTATTATTATACAGTATTATCTTTACACACTGGATCTTAAGATTTTACCTATTCTTGTCCATAAGACCGTATCAAGACTACCAATGATAATTATCTACATATATAATTATCTATATATGTGCCTACAGTCTCAGAAATGTGTACCTATTCCATGTTACCACCTAATTTTGCTTTCAATCGAATGTATTTAAATAAGCTGTATTTATAATATTATTTACGGATTTAGTCCAGTTAGGGTTTCACTGTTCAAACACGTTACAGTTACTTCTGTAGATGCAGAAAGATTCTACACTGTGGTTGTGGCCTTAAGTTAGGGACCATCCTGGCATTTACCTGGAGTAGAAGTGGGGAAACCACGGAAAACAACTTCCAGTATGGCTGAGATAGATATCTTTTGCTTCTCGAGGCTGAGTTTACCCCAATCCAGCCCTCAGACCAGAAGTAAACTTCTTGGCAAAGCTGGGAATCGAAACCGAACCTCCGGGGTGACAGCCATGAATCCTAAATGTTACTCACGAATGAGACAAATTACATGTCTTGATTTCTGAAATCGTTTTAAAGTCCGAAGTGTACGATGCTCCAGCAGTGGTTAAGCAGTCCCACAAGTGGATATGAAAAAGTTTTTCACCTAATTCTTGTTGGAAAAGATTCTTCATACGCATATGTCAACCAAAACTGTTTTTTAATTGTAATTGTATTCGTTTTTCTTTCTTTCTTTCTTTCTTTCTTTCTTTCTTTCTTCGTATACATCGAGCGCTAGTTCTTGGCCGGTCAACATTTCAAACGGAAGGTTAAGAGCAAGTTACATGCCTCTTTGGTGTAAGGAGCGCCTCATGGGTCTTGGACCTGGTTGGGACATTCCTTCAGGCCTTCTGCCCCCTACTTTTAAATATCACCGCTTGCCATAGTGCTGACATAAATCTTATTGTCCCGCTCTCAGACTCTGGAGGGTGTGAATAGGCCCGTCGACTAGACTTGCGAGCACAAAAGCTAGTGCTCGATCTATACTCGTGACTCATATCAAACGTTGAGATCCGAAAAAAAAAAGAAAAAAAAAAAGACTTTGTGTGTCCGGAGTCCGCCATTTCGAGTCCTCTACACTAGGCTATCAACCGATAGGCCTATCTGCTTTTGGGCATAATCTACACACATCAAAAAAAGTTTTGCATCACCTCGGTTCCAAGAGTTCCGGAACCGTTAAATACAAAGGGAATAGAGATCAACACAAACAACATTTCAGCTCGTTTTATTGCTCATGAGACCCACACATTGCATGTTGTACCATCATACAGCTAGACTTTCAGCATTTGTGGTCCAGATTGCAGTACACACCACTACCTCTAATACCCAGTAGCACGTCCTCTTGCATTGATGCATGCCTGTATTCGCCGTGGCATACTATCCACAAGTTCATCAAGACACTGTTGGTCCAAATTGTCCCACTCCTCAACGACAATTCGGCGTAAATCTCTCAGAGTGGTTGGTGGGTCAAGACGTCCATAAACAGCCCTTTTCAACATATCCCAGGCATGTTCGATAGGGTTCATGTCTGGCGAACATGCTGGCCACTGTAGTCGAGCGATGTCGTTATCTTGAAGGAACGCATTCACAAGATGTGCACGATGAGGTCGAGAATTGTCGTCCATGAAGACAAATGCCTCTCCAATATTCTGCCGATATGGTTGCACTATGGGTCGGAGGATGTCATTCAGGTATCGTAAAGCCGTTTCGGAGCCTTCCATGACCACCAGTGGCGTACGTCGGCCCCACATAATGCCACCCCAAAACATCAGGGAACCACCACCTTGCTGCACTCGCTGGACAGTGTGTCTAAGACGTTCAGCCTGACCAGGGTGCCTCCAAACACGTCTCCGACGATTGTCTGGTTGAAGGCATATGCGACACTCATCGGTGAAGAGAACGTGATGCCAATTCCGTGGGGTCCATTCAGCATGTTGTTGGGCCCATCTGTACCGCGCTGCATGGTGTCGGGGTTGCAAAGCTGGACCTCGCCATGGACGTCGGGAGTGAAGTTGCGCATCATGCAGCCTATTGCGCACAGTTTGAGTTGAAACACGACGTCCTGTGGCTGAACGAAACGCATTATTCAACATGGTGGCATTGCTGTCAGGGTTCCTCCGAGCGGCAATCCGTAAGTAGCGGTCATCCACTACAGTAGTAGCCCTTGGGCGGCCTGAGCGAGGCCTGTCATCGACAGTTCCTGTATCTCTGTACCTCCTCCATGTCCGAACAACATCGCTTTGGTTCACTCTGAGACGCCTGGAAACTTCCCTTGTTGAGAGCCCTTCTTGACACAAAGTAACAATGCGGACGCGATCGAACTGCGGTATTGACCTTCTAGGCATGGTAGAACTACAGACAACATGAGCAGCGTACCTTCGTCCTGGTGGAATGACTGGAACTGATCGGCTGTCGTACCCCCTCCGTCTAATAGGCCCTGCTCATGCATGGTTGTTTACATCTTTGAGCAGTTTTAGTGACATCTATGAACAGTCAAAGGGACTGTATCTTGGATACAATATACACAGTCAACGTCTATATGCCGGAGATCTGGGAACCGAGGTGATGCAAAACTTTTTTTGATGTGTGTACATAGAGGAATAATGTATGTCTACCCCTTATTATTCCCGTTTTCCAACGGGGTCGGGGATGAGATGCGATGGGAGTCTTTGTGGCGTATTGTTTTTGCGGCCGGATGCCCTTCCTGATGCCACCCTCATGAGAGGAGGTAACGAGAGATGAAATGAATGATGGTGAATGAAACTGGGCAAGGATGTGGAAGGAAGCGGCCGTGGCCTGTCAGAAGGTACCGCTCCAGCATTGGCCTAGAGTTGAAAATGGGAAACCACTGAAAACCATTTCAAGGACGGCTGACGTTGGGGCACACCCCACATAGAGGATTAATAAAATTATAAATTGGTTGTGGCCGATCAATTAACCTTTATTGAGTGCAGTGCCACAGTACAATGCAAAAGTGCAACTATTGGTCGACAGTCTTTGTAGACAACTGTCTGAACTTTCCATATACCAATGTTTCAATCCACAGACTATAGCAATCCGCTCCTTGGTCCTAGAGCCATGGGTCTATTAGAATCTCCATTTGAACTTGTTCATATCGCAGTGTAGCCAACCGAGCTAAATCGCTCACTATGATCGCGATAAGGAGTTGCAGCTAGTTCGGAGATTGGGGGTTCGAATGCCGTTGCTTACAGTGGCAATTTTGTTTATATTCTTTCCACATTCCTTTCAGGAACATGCTGGGATATTACTTTATTTCAAGTCCCAGGGTATCTACCACAAACCCGACCCTAATAATTACAGTTATGCAACCTCCTAGTCACCACATAAAAACAGGTTTTCAGACACATTCAGCGCACACCCAAGTATACGGGGCTGATGACCAAAGATATCCCAAGCACCTAATACGAACTAACAACAACAGCAATGAACTTGCTCATCGTGGGAAAACTTTCCCCCAAAATGTTCTTTAAGCTTGACAAACAGAGAAATCACATGATGTAAAACAAGTTATGCTCCGGCATTTTCGATGAGAGTTATGGAAGCATCCGGCTTACAGTCCCGATATTGATATTGCACCATCTGCATGCCAAACTACAATGTTGTGGTAAACGATTCCCACAATGAACAAGTTAAAACAGTGGTTCACCGATGGTTGCAAGACTAGGGCACGGATTCCTGTCTTCAGGGACTAAGATATTGGTAGAACTTTCAGAACATAGTTCAAAATAGTGTCGAGTATCTGTATCGCTGTATGCTGTACTGCGTCACTCAATCAAGTCAATAATCCTGCCGTATCATGTGTACGGTAACTTGCTGTCTGAATATCCCTAGTAACTCTTATTATGGCTTCGTTTAGTAACTAGGGAAAAATGGTCATCAGTCTTGTGTACTTTCTTCATAGGAGAAACTACCGACAGCGGTGGCTACGCTCGCTAAAGCGCAGCGTTAGGTCATGGGGCTAAGCTCTCTGCTGACTCGGTAGACGCATAGGTTCGAGCCCCATCGTCGGCCGTTCTTGAAATGGTTTTCCGTGGTTTCCCCATTTTCAACACCAGGCAAATGCTGGGACGGTACCTTCCGACAGGCCACGGCCGCTTCCTTCCATATCCTTGCCCAGTTTCATTCATCTTCATCCATTCCATCTCTCATTCCGACGCGCAGGTCGCCCACGGGCGTCGCCTAGAAAGACCTGCACTCGGCCTCTTAGGAGGCCACACGGGGGGGAAAAAATAGGAGAAACTTCGCTTGGCAATGTAGCAATCCATCTGATGGTAGTAACTAAACTGGTGCGTGTCTACAAATAACTAGGGCTAAGAGGGGTAAATATTGGCTGGAGTGAGACCTGATATTGCTAGCTGTACCCATGCTTAATAACTCACGTAACACAGATGACCACTTGCAGTCGGCAGTTTCGCATCATCAATACTTACCTGGAAGAGAGAGAGAAAAACAATTAGAATCTTTGTATAGGGCTAGAATAAAATGTAATTTACAACTAGCCTAGTAGTTGTTTCACTTTAGGGGCTTAGACATCGTGATCATTTATCCCCATGTACTTTGGGTAAGTCTAATAACCTGTGTTATTGTGGCGCCTGTAGTAGCGTGCGTATTTGTAATTCAGGTGAGGATTTGGAAGAAGGTAGCCGTGGCCGTAAGTTCCCTCACGGCATTTGCCTGGAGTAGAAGTGGAAAACCATGGGAAACCACTTCTAGGATGGCTGAGGTTGGAATCGAACCCACCTCTTCTCACTTTGGGTTCACGAGGCTGAGTGTATACCGTTCCAGACCTCAGACCAGAATTACAACTACTGTATATTAACATATCAGGTTTGCGGTTTGCATAATTATTGCAAATTCCCCTCAACCGTTTGTGTAATGAATTTTCATTAAAGACTTACAAATGAGTTCCATCCACTTCCAATTATTGTAAGATGTCAATCTCGCAATAAACACAAAGAAACTCTTTCCAACAAGGAAACTGTCATGGTCTCGCATCCAAACCTAATTTCAGATATTTTCGCACAAGGGTTTATTTTACCGACTGTCTTACATTAATAATCTTAGTTATGGTTTCGCACTGCAAACTGATTTTAGTTTACATTTTTTTCTACTATAAATGTCAATTTAAACAATGGACAACCCTGGAATGGAGCCAGTGATGGCGGTGCACTCCACAGCTTTCACACGGCGACACATGACATAATATGCACACACACACTACACTAGAGGTAACCTACTGAGGTCTAGAAGTATGAACAATGTAGGCGCCTCCACAGGACAAATAAACAAAGAGACATTGACTTTTAAGTTACGGCTTGTCACTTTAAGAGCTTTATCTGTCAGCTTGTTCAATCAACAAAACCTACAAATTTTCAAAATGAATCTTCTTTGACTTTTGTTACATACCTTTTCAAATGTAATCAACCGTTTTGAAGATGAGAGCCGTAAGCGAAATAAGCCTTCTTATTTAAGGGTAATATTTGGTCTCGTGTTCACCATTCCTTATGCCATCACCTAGTGCCACATCAAACAGACAAGACATTAAACGAGAACTAAATTAGATCATTACCTGCTTTACCCGCATTAATTAAATAACAGCACGAAGTATTAGCCAAAAATTCGAAACTTTATGGACAAAATCACAGTTTTTCTTAACCTACACAGATTAACACAATAACATAAGAAACGGTTACTGTAGGCTACGCGTACTACTAAGGAGTCGTAGTTTCATTTAGAGTTGGAACATCTTGGTAATCAGCCGCGAACCAGTGGGGAAAATACACTTTTAATACATTATAGTGTTTAATGTCGTGTTAGAAGCGAATTTCTAATGTTATAAACATAATGATATTATTGGATTTACGACCCTATTAACTGCTGTGGCTTTTAGAGACTCCGGGGTGACAGAATTTTGCCCCGAGGGGAATTTTTAACGTGCCAGTAAATCTACTGACACGGGTCCCTCGCATTTGCGCACCCCCCAAATGCCAGCTGACTGTGCCAGGATTCGATCTTGAAACCTTGGGAACAGCAGGCGAAAACGTTACTGCTCAGCCACGCAGCCAGTTCTTTATGTGTTGCCTTATTAATAGAAATAGTCATTAAACTAGCGCGACTAGTGAAGTAACTAACACATCTTGTTGGATAACTAGATGATGATTATGATAACTTTTGTTTTAAGGGGCCTAACATCTAAGTTATCGGCCCCTAATAGTTTGGGTGGTGAAAATGAAAGATGATCAAATGAAACCTACAGCTAAAACTAACTACTCTAAGAAGGAAGTTTTAGTTTTACGTGACAGTTAATCATGCGATCATGAGCCACGGGACCTCCTTTTTACGTGGAATCCGAACCACAGGACATGGCATTTCACTTCGAAAATCTCACATGCATTGACCGGGAATCGTAATAATAATAATAATGTTATTGGTTTTACGTCCCTTTTAACTACACTGGCTTTTAGAGACGCCGGGGTGCCGGAATTTTGCCCCGAAGGGGATCGTTAACGTGCCAGTAAATATACTGGCACGGCTCCCTCGCATTTGCGCACCCTCAAATGCCAGCTGACTGCGCCAGGTTGACCGGGAATCGAACCCGATCCACCTTGGTGAGAGGCCAGCAGCTTGACCGCTGCGCCACCATGCCCCTTGAAAAACTTCCGAGAGATGGGATCGAACCTGGGCTCCTACTCTCTTACAAACTAGAAGAGGAAATGGGAAACAAAAAGGAGAAGAATGCAAATAAAAGACAGGAGGAAAATAAATGCCCTCAACCCTCGAGTTTAATAACTACTGCTAATAAATAAATGTATATATTGCAAATACCATCACCCATACTTATAGACATAGATTTAATAGCCTATGTGCAAGGGATCTGATGATGGTCGCTTGACGATCGGAACTGGTCATTAAAGTATATTTATTAATCTCATGATTTTTTTTTCAGGATTAGGGAAACACCCATTACAGTTGGGTACAGTTGTATTGACGAACTGAAAAACATTAAAATTTGACATTTTAGTGTGCCAGTACTGTAATATTTGTCATTTGTCGCTTTTCAGTCGGTCAACACGATTATGCCCAAAGAATGGGCGGGATACAAGATATAAATATACAAATACACTCCTGGAAAAAATTACATGTATTTTGTGTAGGCAACACCGAAAGAATGGCTTCAAATCTCTACAGTACTCTAGTATGTTTAAGTCTATAAGCTGTGTTTTCCTAGCATGTGCCTGTATAAATGATGTACTGTAGTGCACTCGCTGTATGTAACGAGATGGAAGGGAAGTGGGACGAGGGTGAAGTAGAGTTAAAAGAAATGTTTTACAAACAGAACATATGCAACTTCTGCAGACAATTGTAAACAAACACGAATAAACGAGAAAGCTTGGCGAAGGTCAGTGCCACGCAGTTAAAAATACAGTACTCGAGCGAACTTGTGCACATGACAGCTGCTGCTACTCACAGGTCACAACCTTAGCGAGCTGCGTCCAGTCAGCGTTCACTAGCAAACTAACTGTTTTTCTATTAACTTGGGATATCATGGGCATCAGTCCCGTGTACATGGATGTATGTTGAATTGTGAAACTGGAATTATTACGGTCTAGGATTGGGGTAAATGCCCTGCGGCGTTGTCGTGCTCGTTAAATCGTATACCGGAGATCGTAGGTTCGAATTCTGGCGCAGACAGTGACTAACTTGAGTGTGGCTTCCCCCCACCCCTCACAACACCTCCAGGTAAATGCTGGGATAGTACCCTACTTCAAGTCCCGGGGCGCCTATCTCATCCTTGTACCTGATACAGTTACACACACACACTACTACAGTCATCACAGCAATACAGGTTATCAGACAAGTTCAACACACACTTAACTACACGGGGATGATGACCACGATGTTCCAAGCCTCTCAAATGAATTTACAACAATGAAGTAAATGCCTCGGGACTCGAAATGACGTAGTGGTTGCCAATTCACTTAGCGGCTTTGGGATTTCGTGCTCATGCAGCCCCATGGATTTGTGTGTGTATGAAATGTCTCTGATAACCTGTTTCATTGTGATGGCTGTTCTAGTGTGTGTCTTTGCAATTCGCCAGGATTGGGAAGGAGGAGGCCGTGGCCCTAAGTTAAGTACCGCCCCGACATTTGCTTGGAGTAGAAGTAGGAAACCGCGGAAGATCACTTCTAGAATGGCTGAGGTGGGAATCTAAGCCACTTCTTCTCAGTTTTGCCTCACTAGGCTGAGTGAACCCCGTTCTAACCCTCAGACCAGAATTAAATTTCGTGGGTTTGATTTTCACCTCAGACACCCTAGAAGAACTTTCGGTGGATTTTAACTCGAAGCAAGTTTCGGGATGGTTTCTAACTTACGGACGCGGCCAGCTCCTTCTCAACCCTAGTCTCATTTACAAACACGCACTACCACATGCATCAGAATAACACAGGTTGCCAAACAAATTCTATACACAACCAGGTATTCGGGGCTGATGACCATGAAACAACAACAAATAATGCTAGACAATTGTGAAGTAATACGATACAGGAGAAATTGATAGCTGTTTGTTGTTGATCTTCTTGTTTCTTTATGGGCTTTGCGATATCGTAGTAATGTAGCCCCGTGTACTTGGGTGTGTGTAGATGTTGTCTGATAACCTGTGTCACTAACGTGTCTGTACTAGTGTGTGTACTTGTAATCGAGGTAGGATTTGAGTAGGAAGTGGCCGTGTCCTTAAGTTAGGTATCATCGAGGCATTTGCCTGTAGTGGAAGTCGGAAACCACGGAAAACCACTTCCAGGATGGCTGAGAGGTGAGGTTGGAATCAAACTCTCCCCTTCTCAGTTTTGCCTCACGAGGCTCAATGTACATCGTTTCAGCCCTTAGACCAGAGTTACATTTCTTGACAGAGCCGGGAATCGAACCCGGACCACCGGGGTGACAGCCAAGAATGCTAACCACTGCACCACCGAGTGGACAGCGTCCCATTATTCTATAAACTGGCCAACGTCGGGTAATAAAATCTAATGCAAAAAATAAAGTGCAAGTTCAACGAAACACGAATGTTGAATAGAATTCTCGTAGACAACAAATGACATCGGTGTTCCATCCCTTAAATCAACAAAAACTAACTAACTCGCAGTCAACAGTTGTTCCGAGTATAGAATCTGAAATGGGAACAAGAAATAGGCTATAACTCATCTAGGGCCAATAAGACGTATCCTACTGTACCGCACAACTCTATCTAGTCTAGGGCAATCCATTCAATAATGGCGAGTCTATAAGTATCACATTTTTAGCGTGAAAACGTTAATATCAGAAGCAACTTTTTGTGTCATGTTTCCATTTATATTACCGTACAGTGTTCCCAAGCACTTTACTTTTTTTTCTGTTCTCATATTTTATTGATACATGCTTTTAGTGACGATAAACGAGTATATAAGGGCATTCGAAAATGACTAAGTACATAAAAGCGCTCAAAAATGACCCACTTCAGACAAGGCATTCTCGATGTGAAGATTACACAATTTCCGAAGTTCATTATTTATGCACTGCTGGCGTCGCGATCTATAGATATGCACAGTATCGTCCTGCCCATGCAGGTCTGGTTTGACTTCCAGCTCTGTCATGGAGGGTATGAGGGGTGAATTGAAACGGTTGTACTCAGCAGCCTCTTGGGTATAAGTGAGAAGAGAGGTGGGTTTGAATCTCACGCACGCCCATCCCCGATGTAGTTTTCCATGATCTTCCCAATTTTGCGTTAAATCAACGAATCAGGATGTGGTGATGACTGATTTAAAGGGTGGAACATCGAGGTCATCTGCTCCTAGTTCAAAGAGAAGTCAAACAACAACTACAACATAATAATAATAATAATAATAATAATAATAATAATAATAATAATATTCTCAGGCAAGGATATGTAGACAATGAGGCGATGAGCCTTTCGCTGACTCATAGGGATTTATGGCAATTTAGGATCAGGTTGTGACGAGGAATAATAATAATAATAATAATAATAATAATGTTATTGGTTTTACGTCTCTTTTAACTACTCTGGCTTATAGAGACGCCAGGGTGCCGGAATTTTTCCCCGAAGGAGATCTTTTACGTGCCAGTAAATCTACTGACACGGCTGACGACGAAAAACTTTATGAAATACACTGTGATGGAAATATTCAGGATGATACTTTCAGATTATGCCACAGTGCTAAGACAATACAGCGTATTTCATCAGGCTGGCTGGTCTTCGACTACTCAGACTATACTTAAAGTCACAACCGTGATGCCAAAATCATCCGCTGCAAACGTACTCAGATATATCACCTCATAGACGCATTCACACCGTCACAGTGGGACAGATTGCAAATCTAGCAGGGCAAAAGTGATTTTTCACACTTCGTCAGAAATGGAAAGTGTTACTTTAATATTATAAAGGGATAATTATTTTACACACCCCTGACCATGGTATTTGAATATAGCCTTCGTCAGCCGTGAGACTAGCAGTCCAAGTTTGTTTACATAAGAGAAGATTAGTGGACCCGCGCGCAGTGTTAAAGGAGGGTTCAGTTTGAGAACGTGTATTTTAGTGAGGAGAGTGTTTAGTTAAGTCTTTGAAGATGGAAAATGCTGCTACAGGTATGTTCTATCAATTGAGTGCCTGTTATTATAATTATTTTAGGTAGTTATCTTTCCAGATTAAAATTATTGGAATGATGTAATTGATGAATTTTATTTTTCATTATGTGAATTGAGATAGGATTTTTTTTAAAAGTGGCACGAGACCGCACAATCATACTTATGTTAAAATGCAATTATAAAGCTCATGGTTTATAGCAGTGATAAAATTATTTGCTGAAAACTGCAGATTGCTTGTCACTTTCACGTTTTAGATGGATGCACGCGACCACATATCACGCGTAGGCAGTTATTCGATGTGTTGAACTCGAACTTTGTCACCAAAGAAACTCTTTATGATTATGTGCAAACAGGACTAGGATTGAGAGGGTGTTCTGAGGAAGTGCTTAAGTCATTAAAGAAAGATATTGTGCATTTTAAGTGTGATTTGGACAAACGTTGGAAAAAAAATTCGCTAGTAAAACAGACATTTCTTGTAAAGTATTCTGACTGGTTAGACAAATAAATTACGTTTTCAAAAGGAGTTCTTGATACATTTTGGACAGATAAGTCAGGACCATCTACTGCAGGTATTGGAAGGCCTAAACATTTATTTTATGATAGCAGTGACAGGACTAAAAACAGGAAAATTAAACCTCTTGTCAGTGACTATACACAGCAAGAAATTGTACATGCTGCTCAAGTTACTTTAAGAAAATCTGGAAGTAGAGATGCAGCAGAATTGCTTAAATAGTCGCAGAAGTCGCCAAGAAGCGCCACAAAAATTAAGAAAGTCATGAGATCGCCTTCTGAAGCTCCAATACATTTTAAATATGAAGAGGCATTGTCATTTTTAATAAACAATGGCCTAACAAAAACAATACATTCAAATGAGAAGGGAATTTAAACAGAAGAAAGCAAATATTTTACCTTGTTACCAAATTATACGGCAGACAAAGTCACAGTGCTATCCACCGAAAGAGGACATAACAATAGCAGATACTTCCGCAACAATAAAACGGCAGTCTCTTGTTGATCATACAATTAAAAGGCTCGTCCAGGTGCAAGAGGATGTGCTGTTACAAACAATTTCCGGAAATGAGTCTGTGCATGTAACATTCAAATGGGGATGTGATGGTTCTAGTGGGCAGTCAATATAAACAGAAATTTACTACACAATCAAAATAATCTATACAATATGATTCTGATCTTTTTGCTATGTCACTTGCTCCTCTTCAGATGCATTCAGTATGCCCTGAGGTCAATGAAAACAGAACAGTTCTTTGGCAAAATCCAAGACCATCTTTTACAAGATTTTGCAGATCTATAAAATTGTTATTTGAGAAAGAAACAGCTGAACTAACAAAAAGAGAGGTAAAGCCAATAGAAGACCAAATTAAATTACTTACACCAACAAAAGTTATAATTCATGACAAGGAAATCCATATAAAGTAAGATATGATGTTCACTATGGTAGACGGAAAAATCTGCAATTCTCTCATCGGCACTTCAGCTCAAAAAAGTTATATTTATCATGCTAGCCCCAAGGAAATGAACAATACGGGTCTCTCAAGAACTATACTGGTTGAAAAAAATATATAGTTTTTGACTTTCTACTCTTCACTCTTGGATTAGAGTTGTTGAATGCCTGCTATATATTGCATACAGATTAGACTAAAAAAAATGGAAAGTTACGCAAACTCAAGAAAAAAATATGATGGCTGACAGAAAAAAACACCAAATACTTCAGAGGTTCCCTATTGAAATGGGCTTGCTAATAGATCAACCAAGATCAGGAGGAAGTGGCACATCTAGTGATGGCAATACAGCTTGCTTTAATGAGCTGTCAACCAACAAATCCCGTTTCATGTGTTCACTGCAAGTTTTCTTCGCACAGAACTGTATTAATTTGTAGCAGAAATATGTAAATACAACATTGAATATGTATGTACACCATTTTATAGTAGCTAATGTCCATTATATGCATGTTCATGTTTAATTATTTCAGCATAGGCCTACCTCCGTAAACCGGAAACATATGTTTAACGTTCATTGAAGGCAGGTTTTACTGCTGTTGATTCATTTAGGTGCTTTGCGACATCGAGGTCATGGTGCCCTGTGTACTTGGATGTGTGTGGAATTTGTCTGATAAACTGTGTTATTGGGATGGCTGCAATAGGCAGGTTTTACTGTACTGTATATATTGTACCCCCACCCAATCATGTTGGGCAAATAGCGTGTTGACAGACTGGAAATTAGAAATTGATAGTGTGTTATATTTGTATGATAACCTGTGTTTCATTGCTGCAGCACCCGCATCGTATTCATGGAGCGCGATTTAACGCTGGTGGCTTTAAATGTTTCAGTAGATCTTGAACTTAGTCTATTTTATTACATATGTTAGAAACATTTTCCAGGTAGTCTACACCACATAATAGTTCCTTATATAACGTTGGAGATTTGGCCTTTTACCATACATAAATTTCTTCTCAACAAATTCTGCCTTCTTGATCGAGAAACTGTCTCTTGTAAGGTTGTTGAATATGTAACGTGCATTTTACATAATTCTATTTGAGTTAAAACAATGACGTCAATAGCGGTTCATACATTATGTATCATTTTCATGTCTGCGTGGTGGTTGAATATTGCAAATTGTATGTTGACTCAATAAAAGCCACCGTAAACACCAGAACTGCGACCTGTCTCAACATCTGCTAAGCAGGTAGAAGGAAACATTTCCCAAGCTATAAGAAGTTGTTTCATTTGAGGGGCTGTGACGTCGTAGTCATTTAGCCCCATGTACTTAGGTGTACATACAGTATATGTATATAAGAAAACGCTGGCACTACAGCCCATTAAAGGCTTTCTTCAATCAAGCTACCACTGCTCAGTCATTTGGCCTTCATATTGCGGGGTGAACTGCGGTCAGCGTGACAGATCCCCTCGGGCGTTAATCTTGGCGTTCTTGACTGAGGCCCAGCCTCTCTGATAGGACAGCTACCCAACTGTCTTCACGAGGTTGAATGCACCACGTTCCAGCCCTCACATCAGTTTCAAAATCACCTGATGGAACCGGGAATCGAACCTGGGACCTCCTGGTGAGGGGCCGGCGTGCTAGCCCAACACGACGGGGCTGATATGTATAAACAGTATAAACGAGTATATATATTTTGTCTGATAACCTGTGTTTTGTGGTGTCTGTAGTAATGTGTGTATTTAAAATTCAGGTGAGGTTTGGTGAGGAAGCGGCCGTGGACTAAAGCTAGGAGCCATCCCGACATCTGCCTGGAATAGAAGTGGGAAACCACATCCAGGATGACTGAGGTGGGAATCGAACCAACATTTTCTCTTCTCAGTTTAGCCTCACGAGGCTGAATGTACCCCGTTTGTCTGTACTAATGTATGTATTTGTAATTGAGGTAGGATTTAGTTAAGGTGCAGCCGAGGGATAAAATCAGAAATGTGGACATTAGGGAGAGAACTGGGTTCCCAAAACTGCAAGACAAGATAGAAACCAGTAAGCTGAAGTGGTACGGACTAATGATGAGAATAGAAGAATATGGAGTACCAAAAATAATATTTATGGAGAAAATACCAGTAAGAAGACCACGAGGAAGGCCCCGAAAGAGGTGGATAGATATGGTGAAGGAAAGCATAGAGAAAAGAGGAGTAAAAGAAAAAGAAGTATTGAAAGAAGGAACTGTGGAGGTACTTGATTCGCAACCCGACCCGGGGAACTGGAAACGGGAAATGAAGAGGAAGAAGAAGCAGCCGTGGCCTTAAGTTAGGTACCATCCCGGCATTTGCATGGAGTAGAAGTGGGAAACCACGAACACCACATCCAGGATGGCTGAGGTTGGAATCGAACCAACCATTTCTATTCTCAGTGTAGCCTCACGAGGCTGAGTGTACCCCGTTTGTCTGTACTAATGTATGTATTTGTAATTGAGGTAGGATTTAGGTAGGATGCAGCCGTGGCCTTAAGTTAGGTACCATCCCGGCATTTGCATGGAGTAGAAGTGGGAAACCACGAACACCACTTCCAGGATGGCTGAGGTTGGAATCGAACCCACCTATTCTCTTCTCAGTTTTGCTTAATGAGGATGAGTCTTCGCCATTCCAGCCCTAGAATTCCACTATTAGATTTATTGTAGGGTTGGTGCTTTTAATCGATTAATTTCATTTATCAAATAATAGATTAATTGAAAGAGAAAAATTGATAACTAACTCGATTAATTGCTACAAAACGATTGATTAATCGATTGTGCGATTTATCGATTGAACGTTTGGTCGAATAATTGATTCATTCTTTTGTCGAATAATCGATGTACTTCGCTCCTTTCACTGCGCTCTCACACAAGGAAAACAGACATTTAATTATCAAAATATATTATATCATATATTTTTAAATAATATGGGGAGCGTGATGGCGCAGTGGCTTAGCTGCTCGTCCTTCACCCGGACGGCCGGGGTTTGAATCCCGGTGACAGCGGGGTGGAATTTTCAACTGAAAAATCACGTTGTGTCAGGAAGGGCATCCGGCCTTAAATCCCCAGCCAAAACCAACATGAATCTGGTTGGCTCCGGCGACCCCAATTAATTGGGAAAAGCCGAAGAAAGAGATTTTTTTAAATAATATACCTTGTTTGGGAAAACTAGGCTAAAACAAAGTAAAGTAAAATTCCTCTTGTCCTAAATTGTAAACATTGAACAAGAATTCAAAATCTTTGCTGAAAACTCTTCGTTTTCTTTTTTCAAAACCCTTCCCAATTTGATTGACGTTTGTCCTCCCAATGTCACTGACTTTTATTTGGTTTTTGTTGACATAAACAAGGAAGCACACTTTGTATATTTAGGCAAAAAGTAACTTTTATAGATTTCTATATATAATTCCGAAAATAAGCGTAACTCAGCGCTGACCTCTCATTTAAACTTAGTTTCTTAACTCGTGTCTACTAACCAATTAATCGATTCTTTGGTTAGCCAATTGATAAATTATTCCGTTAGTAGGTTAATCGATTAAGCAGTCAGTCGATCAATCGATTAATTTCACATTATTCGATTAATCGATTCATTTCACATTATTCGTTTAATCGATTCATTTCACATTACTCGATTAATCGATTACCGAACATTGCTTAGTACCAGCTCTAAGTTCTTGGCAGAGCCGGGAATCGAACCTTGAACTCCGTGGTGACAGCCAAGAATGCTAGCCACCACTAGAGTTCAGTTGTGTCTCTGTGTGCTGGTGTATTCCTTATTTTGAAAGACAGAGAGATGCATTACAATGAATGCACGCCACATTGAGCACCTTCTATGAAAAAGTGTTCAGATCTCAGAAAGTTTACGCTGTAAGACCCATGTCTATTAGACATGTTTTCTTGTTTGGATGTAGACTACAATATCACCTCGTAATATATTGGATGTTGTTTTTAGTAACATCCTGCATACCGAAACATGTGGGATCTGCCTGTTTTCAGAAGAGTGACGCAACAATTCGTGCAGTACATAACCATTGGCTGAGAAGAAAAAAAAAACAGCGTTCTGCAGAGAAATATGTGTTACAGATGTGTTACCACATATGCACAAGTGCCTCATATATCTGGAGTGAGCTACACTGCGAGACAGCACCGTTCGAACAAGCAAACGAGAAGGGGAAGCGAATGCTCTCTCTTACGTACTTCCCCTAGTTGGGAGTCTGCCTACAATTTTACTCTCAATAGAAGTCCAGGTTTCACTTTCATAGAGTGCCACACTGCAGAGAAAGGCTTTCAAATGTCTTTCTAATACCTAAATATATATTTGGTGTCAACACATTTCTTTTTATATCCTGCTAGCTTCGTCCATGACTGGTTATTTTGCTTCCTAAGTAGCAAAATTCTCCTACTTCCTTTACCTATTCACCTGCCAATTTGACGTCAAGAGGAGGTTTCTGATTTCTTTCGGCTGCATTCCATTATTTTTGTTTTACTTTTACTCATTGTCACCATGGTTTCTTTCCTCAAGAAGGAATCCACACCATTTAAAAAAATGTTCAAATTTGCTGGTGAATCGGCCAAGACGACGATGTCAACGACAAATCTCAGTGTTGAAATTTTTTCTCCTTGAGTCATTACTCCTGCTTTAAATGTTTCTCTAATATCTGTCATTGCCTTTTCAATGTACAGATTGAAAAGTATGGGTGATAAGTTGCCTTACACCTTTCTCAATACCAGCTTCTCTCATGTACTTCGGCTCGAATAACTGCCGTCTGTTTCTGTATAGATTAAAGACCATTCTTATATCTCTGTTCTTTAATAGAAACATGTTCAATTTTTGCCCTTTTTCTACCATTATCCGACAATTTAGATATCTAAATATCGTATAATGTTTCTTCAACAAAAGTGAATAATTTGTCTTTGAATCATATCTCTATACGTATGTGAGGGAGAACGATTCAATGGTGCTGTAATGTTTTAATTCCATCAACCCCTGCAGAAAACATAACCTTTTCTATAATGACTTTTCACTATTTTGGAACGATTGAAGAAGAAAAGTTCCAGTCAAGGCCTCACATGCATTTCACCAGTAGACTGTTTGGACTGTGACCGAATTACCTTTGTGACGTATCAACAGCACAGTTAACTTTGTTACAGCAAGGAACGTTCCTAAATCAGTCTTCAAGAATCTTCAACCCCATCATCTAAGGCAGCAATTCCCAACCTCATTGTACTTGGTCTCACTTGAAAATGTATAGGGTCGTGAGTTATAACTTGTTGTTAATTAATTTTAGTGGCTTGAGACATCTTTGGTCATCAATCGCATACAACGTTTTGAGGGACATAAAATATAGCCTATTCCATAAATAATAACTTTATAGCCACCAAAACAAAATACAAAAGTCATTCATTCATTCATTCATTCATTCATTGATACATTCATTCATATTCATTTGGGACTGTTTTGCCTTTCAGCGTCCAATCTAGTTTGCAACACTCTGTTTGCGAACAAGTCGCCTGCATGACCCCCTTTTAACAGTTAACCCTGTGGCCTCCTCTGCTCTCCTCGCCTTGGAATCTTTAAACACTAAGTCTAACCATTACATCCTAGTTCTATCGCTGCTTCTCTTACCCTCTATAGCCGAGATCATTAACCTCATAGGTAATCTTTCCTTCCCCATTTTCATCACATGGCCCCGCCATCTGAGTCAGCTCATACGAACAACCTAATCTACCGTGTGCATTTCTAATTTAGCCTTTGTTTGTTCATTAAGAGAACCCTCCTGCCATTGTTCCCATCTATGTGACACAGCAATCAATTATGCTACCTCATATCACCTACTTCCAGCTTATGTATCAGATATCGTGAATCCACCCAGTTCTCGCTTCCATACAGCAACGTCGGTGTAAATAATGAGTGATGAAGCGAGACTTTCGTCGTTACACTAACTTCTTTCTTGCAGAATGCCGGAGACCGCAACTGAGTGCTCATTGTATGTGTTTTTCTACACCTCAACTCTGTCTCTTTCACTATACTGGCATCCTGAGAGAATACGCAACCATCCGTCTCGTTGCGTAGTGGATAGCAATCTTGGCTGTCACTACGGAGGCCCGGGTTCAATTCCCGGCGCTGCCTGGTAATTGAATTCTGGTGCGAGTGCTAAAACGGGGTACACTCATTCTCGTGAGACAAAATTGAGAAGAGGCAGGTTCGATTCCTACCTCAGCCATCCTGGAAGTGGTTTTCCGTCGTTTCCCACTTCTAGTCCACTCCATGCAAATGCCGGGAAGGTTCCTAACATAAGGCCATGACTGTTTCCTTCCAAATCCTCACCTGTATTAAAAATACACACACTAACTTAAATCTTACCTCAATTACAAATACACGAGTACAGACGTCACAGTGACACAGGTTATCACACAAATTCTACATACACCCAAGTAGACCTACACGGGGCTACATGGCCACAATGTCGCAAAGCCCCTAAAGAATCAACAACAACATTAACATTATATGCAACCAAGAACTGAACCTGCTCCAACTTAGTACCTGCTACCAGCCATTTTATTTTCTTGTGTTTTTTCCCTACCAACATTACCTTTCATACCATACTTCCTACATCCCCCGAACTAGAAAAGGCCTTTTATATGTAATTGTTGTTGATAAATGGCAAATGCAGTTTTCCAACACTAAAATGTTCTTATCAGGAGGCTTAATGAGAAACTTGCTATTGCTTATTCTTATTTATTCTTACAGTTTCTACGTCAGGCTCAACAGTGCTTCGCTTTAAATCTGACGTCATTTCCCACGCAAAGTCTATCCTTGTAACAATTATCAAATACATTACCTTTGAAAACCTACGATCATATAAAAACGTCGTTAGAAATAGAGTTTAAGAAAAGACATCCAGAAATAAACAAGACTTTTCCCCTTGAAAGAGTCTTTCATTGAATTGTCACTGACAAGTTCTATGAAATATTCCTTTGCTTCCACATGTTCTAGCACTTTTTTCTTGGGTAACATTAAACCCAATAGGTTTGGTTTGTAAGCCAACTATTACTGAACCCGTCTGAGCACCACCACAAATGATTCCCGTACCACCAGTTGGGTACCACTCCACTTTTCATCATCAGTGGGTAATTAAAGAAAAAAAATCCTTCAAGTACACCGCACCGGCAAGATTTGTAACAATTACCAAATGCCAGTCCACCGACATGAAACCATCTTTAGGTAGGCAGGTGATGGGCATGTTGGAATCCTAGATGAAATTAAACCGGAATAGGCTACGCGCATGCCTCATGAAATTCAACATGTTGTGCTTGTTTATTACTTTCTTCGAATTTAAATTCATCTGTAACATTACATAGGAGATAGTTATTCAGTTATTCAGAAGAAATAGATAATGAATATGGTATTTAAAAGTAATCAACTTTAAAATATTTCTGGACAACAGAAGACAGTAATCACTCTCATGTCTATCAATTTTGACTTTAAACTCTATGACCACCTCGTGGCTCTCACCGAGGAGGTCGGGGTTCGATTCCCGGCCCTGACAAGAAATTCACTCAGCCTCGTGAGACAAAACTGAGAAGCAGTGGGTTCAATTCCCACCTCAGCCATCCTGGAAGTGGTTTACCATAGTTTTCCTACTTCTACTCTAGGCAAATGCCAGGATGGTTCCTATCGTAAGGCCATGACTGCTTCCTTCCCAATCCTCGCCTGTATTAAAAAGACACACACTACCAGGCTGAGTGTAGCCCGTTCCAGCCCTTAGACGAGAGTTCAATTGCTTGGGAGAACGGGTAGTCGAACCAGGACCTCTGGGGCGACAACCAAGAATTCTAGCCGCGACACCACGAGGTAGTCTATTTGAAACTTGAAAGAGGTAAGTTTATACAAGGAGTATGCAAAATGACGCCCATAAAAACAGGGCTAGATGGGGGATATGTGAATTGCAATACCCGAAGTAACAAGGTAGGATGAGTAATAAATGTTATAGAAATGTAGAAGTACACCCAGACGCCAAATGGGTTACATTCAGTACGCTACTTACAGTACGTTATCTCAGGAGATTTTCAAAGCGATCACATGTGAGAATTACAGTCGGGGGCTTCAATCCGCGCATAACAGAAGTGGTACCCATGGACCCATAGGATGCTGTGGATACAGTGCATGCTAGAATACCAATTCCTATCCTCCTTCAGCATGTGTTGACGCTACTCCCTGCGTTTAGAAGACGACATTTTGTATTTAACGGCGCTGTACGAGCTTCATGAAAGCGTCGTCACCAACTCAGTACCCTTGTTCATGAAATACAGAGAAGAGAATAAGATGAGTTGTCTGCTCTTCGATCTCTTGAGCGCTGACGTAGCGGCATGGAGGGCTGATCACTGTTCGTCAGTTCCACTTGACCCCAGCATGACTAATTAGCCTAGTTCATCCTCTTGAACAAATCACTTCAGATGGGTTGGCAGGCGTCTTGCGTTGTGACGATCACAGAGGGCATATAAGAAACATTTGTGAAATTACTGATAATGGTGTGAAACTACGATAGATAGTTCATCTGTTAAGTAATTAGTGTTGAACCAATTATAGCTGCCTATAGCAGTAGTTATGAGCCTAGATAGTTATGGGTGTAAGAATGATCAGGGCAGGAAATACAGCTAAGAATATATTCTTATCCCACTAATTGTAGCTGTCTTTACAAATACCTAACCATGTTTCTGGGTCGTGACGCCGAAATCTGGTATGAACAAAATAATGTAAACGACGATTAGCACATTGGAAAAATTATGCATTAAAGCAGTTGGCTGTTGAGTGCCTCGTAGCGGTCTGTTCCAGACAACATTGTCAGGTGCTTCAAAGGCATCATATTCAACTGGAAATGTAGCCTAGCTTTCCTTCAGCCTCTGAAGAACAATATCAATGTTGTCGAGTAAAACACGCTAATAAAACATTTGGCGATTTTCTTCCATATCCAAAGGTTGAACAGTGGGACGACGTTGCCTTCAGTAGAATGGTTATTATTACATGCGTTGTGCGTAACAAACGGCCCGAAGAATGTTCCCAAGGAGTTTCCTCAGTCAGAATCCGAGATTTATTTCCCTTATGCCTAGCAAAATACACCAATAGTTATACGGTTTATGAATTATTTCCCCTTACTCGTCGAGGAAGTCTTAAAACTGCTTCCGAGTGGATTGTTGTCCCTGAATCGCACCCCAATACATTTTCCGATGAACTGAAAATTGATGACTTCTTGCTCTTTTTGTTTACACGATTCGTATCTAAGTAATAAAGCTGTATTATATTAAACCTAAACATAAGCTATATTCTACACGCAATGCACATATTTATCTTCTTCTTCTAGTCGCTATCCGTTCCGGATGTCGGCAACCACCTTGGCAGTGCTTTCGTTTGGAATAAATCTTCCGATGTCTTTGGAGTCCAGTCTCGGAGATTTTGTAGCAAGGAGATTCTTCTGCCAACAATTCTCTTTCCGGGTATTTTTCCTTGCAGAATTTCTTGCAGTAGATGATATCTGCGTCTGTTGTGCATAATGTGACCGAGGTATTGCATCTTTCTCGTTTTTACAGTGACCAGTACTTCCAAATCCTTTCCCATTCTTCGAAGGATCATGGGATTTGTGATATGATCTGTCCATAATACTCTTAGCATCCGTCGATAGAGCCACATCTCAAAGGCCTCTATTTTTGATGTGTAACATCTTTCCGCTCGGTTGCTGGATAGTTTTGTGGGAGTGATTTTGAAAATTGGGGACGGAAGTGAATCGGGCGGAAGTGGATCGAACCGAAGAGGATCGGACGGAAGTGAAGACGCACTGCCAGTTGGATATACAATTGAAAATGCGTGTATTGGAAACAAGGCAGTGTGTGCTCTGTAGCGCGAGAATGTTATAGCAATACAGTAGGCAGTGCATTTAGCAGGCACTGGTTTGACGAGCACAGTGGCAAATGTTTCACCGACTTTCATTTGTCATTGAGCAGTAAATGAAGCTTCACGTTCAAGGTTGAATATCACATGGGGTAGGACAAAGACGACAAATGACATTTAAGTAAGCGGCATTATTGTCAAGCTCTGGGTGAGTAGTCAAATATTAAATGCATAACAGAATGTTGTTATATGAGTGGAATAAAAGCTGTATTTTCATCATATGTGAGACTAGGTCATTTCATGATTGTAGGAAGCCATGTTTTGATTATTTACGACGAACTGTATGAGAGCCTTGAGAATAATGAATGTTTTAGTTACTGAGGAATGTGCTCACAGTATTTGCGAGTACTGTCGACGTTGTGTGTCACTTTGTTATTATTAATTATTAATGTAAAAGGAAGGAAGGAAGCTTGTAGTTTTGCGTGTCCGTCAATCTCACGATCATGATCCACGGTACCTCCCTTTTACGTGGAATGCGAACCACAGGACATGGCATTTCAATTCGAAAATCTCACATGTATTGACCGGGAATCAAACCCGGTCTTCCTTGGTGAGAGACTAACAGCTTGACCGCTGCGCCACAAATGTGACAGTAGCATATCTCAAATTCAATCTATACATTCATCATAGTACCAGTATGAAAATGGAGTGTAAATTAAAATTTTAAGAATGTCCAAGCTGTGTAGTATACGAGTAGAATAACATGTCAGATGTTACACATCATATGCGACTACTGTACGGCTCGTATCTTTTTTTTTATTGATTGACTTTGTTAAAGTCCATATTTCTACTCCGTAATAAAGATCAGAAAACACATATAACTCCTTTGAATTAGTTTGAAACAACGATAGCTCTACCACGAATTTCATGCCGGAACATGTGAAGACGCACCTGCCAACTTCCCTTGTCTTTTTTAAAATGGGCTTCAAACTAGCTCCCTTCCCATTTAGCCAGCTGTATTTATACACGAATATAATTTATTTGCACATGATTGAACATAACCACACACATGCAAACGAGGACAAACATAGGCTACAGTTGTCATTCCATATTCCCAGTTTTTACCGGCTAGAAACGTGATCTTACTACCGATGTCGCTGCCAAAATGTGAGCACTCTTTCTCTTGGTACTACTGGAATGTTAGTTGTACTGTAACTATTCAGTCGGTCAACACGAATTTGCCCAATAACTAGGCGGGGTAAAATGTAAATAATATGTAAATAACACTCCTGGAAAAAAGTATTAGTTATGATCACTATTACAATGGGGGCATTTTAGGGTTACGTGTTTCGACCTTCAAGCGGTCATCATCAGATCTTGATCATTATGTGGAGTGGTCCTGATGCACTACCTGGGCGCTCAAATTGTAAGAAATAAATGGCATGTGTTTTCATGATGAATGACATTTTTAGTATCAGTAATGTCCGAAGACTTCAGAGCTGTACTTTAATGTCTTACTTGTTCACCGCCTTGAATGTGAAAGAACGCTGAAGTATGATGTTTCTTATCGCATCCCCAGTACAGCTGGAAGCGCAGCTGATTATTTGTGCCTGTTAAAGATGTGTTTGTCCAGCTCTCTTTATCGTATGCCAGTGGATATCACAGACCAATGTGTGCTCTTTCCCTATGAAATTTGCAGAATCGTGTAAAAATTCCGTGTTCATGTTATAAAAGTTTGAAAATAGCGACATATAAAATATTTTTCATTCTTCTTTTAGTTTTGTATTCGACCCGGAAAGACACAATCGTCAACCAATGTTGAATTCCAATGCCTTAGACTATACCCTATTATGTTGTCTGAGTAAAACTGATTCTACTTTTTGCAACTTTGGCTCTTTTTCTGCTTTTAGTGCTGTCGGAAGTAATGCTTTATACATATTTATTATGTACCAGATGTATGTCATGTTTATGGGAGTACTGAAGGTTGCTCTTTGTGGTCTCAGGATACGTATTGAACCCTTATGATACATACTGTATATTAACGTTTCATATTAATTTTATTCATCATATTTGAAGACGCATTTTGTGCTGTGAGAAGGCAGACTTTGAGGTGTTGTAATTTGGTCAGAGCGAAGGGGCCAGTGAAGGAAATGGGGTGCATGAACTTTACGTTGGGCCTGAAGTCTTTGTCAAGCTGGCGTCTAGAGGCACGGAGAGGTGGTAATATCCAACGTGCTACGCTTGAATCTAGCGAATCACAGAGGGACGCCTGGAGTGGCGCGGAATCTGCGCGTGGGTTGAAAAAGCCCGCGAACTGTGTTTTGATTAATTGGCCGATCGATTTGGGGTCCGCTTGGCAGAAATGTAACCTGCATGAAAAATGATGAAGAATGATACCTTGCCCGACCCGATAGCTCACCTCCTTCGATTTATAATAATTTTATTGTTCCCCCCACCGAAACTTTGTCTGTCTTGTAAGATGCCAGTTAGAGACACACTATTTCGAGGTCTCTGAGGAGACGAAGTGCTGCCCGACGATTCACTGATTTTGTTACGACGTAATTATAGGCAAAGTACTGCACAAGTTGTTAAGTCTTTGGACTTGTAAATTTTGAACTAGACCGTGGGTCTAACTGTAACTATTTTATTCTGTCATTATGAAGAGTGCGTGTGTAAATAGGGTTATATTTAATTAGGGAAAGTCGACGTATAAAAATTGTAAAAGAACTGTGAGCGAAGTGAGTGACTCACGTTACAATTTAGTAGGTTGTTGTAGCAAACTTGTATGTGAACATTTCATTTTCATGAAGGCCAAGATGTCGAACACGAGGACCTGCATTGGGATGGTGACCATGGTATCTGCTGTCGAGATGCTGATGGAGGAGTAGAGAGATCCTGTCGGATCATGTCATGTGACGTGAGCTGAATCGAGTGGCTGAAAGAATAAGTACCACATTGAATTATTTCAAGCAAGTAGCTAGATTTTGGACTGGGATTTGTACATAGTTTAATTTAGATTTTTGTTCGCGATGTTGCGATTTTTATTTTAATTTTAATTGCTGATAGGGTTTGTACCGACACTCACATCTTAAATGTAGAATGTTGCGTGGCTATATATTTTTTGTGTGATTTGTATTATGTAAATATTCAGGGTAATGTTAATCCAAGTGCCGCGTGTACTTGAGCGTATAATTCGTTTTGCGAACAAGAGTTACAGGTCGTGTGATAAGTGAGACGTTTTAGATCTGATTTAAGAATAGGATGGGAGGAACCTTGATTTTTGTGTTAGCTGTTTTAATTAAACAGGCGTAAAAATATTTATTTTGATTAATTCTGGTGTTTGCCTTTGCATGATTTGAAGGGAACGGTCTGTTTTCTAGTCGTGTTTTGTAAATTAATATTTTCTGTATTTTTTCTTCGGTCGAATCTGAGATCTGACGCGCTGCGTGTGGGTGGAATTTTGATGTTTTTTTTTTTTTTTTAGGGATTGTCAAACCTGGTGGTGGGTGTGTGTGTTAATGTGTCTTGTGTCAAATGTGTGATTCTTCTGCGCGGAGGAATTTGCTAGGGCTTTCCTTGTCTGCTGCTGTATGGGCGTCAGATGATGCTCATTGTGAGACTCTGAGTGACCCCGAGGTGGATCTTTAATTCCGTGGGAATTAATTGGATCTGTTGGTATATTTGACACACATAATCTTGCTTCGATTCTTGGTGCTATGCGGGAGGCTAGCCTGGGATATTAATGACACACACATTTATTTTACTGTTGGTCAGTGAAGAATCTATGATCTTGATGTAGGCCATAGTGCTGCATTGGGATATTTCCGTTCACCCCCCAGGTTATTGACATTGGCTGGCCGAGACATCCACCAGTGGCAGATCCAGATAAGACACGCTGATGAGTTGAGGGGACAGGGTTTCTTATGACCTAGTTATTGCGAGGGCCTGTTTAGTTAAAATATTGGTAGTTTAAAGGGATTGCTGCTCATGCACGACAAGTAATTTCGTGTTTCGTTTAAAATGAATTCTTGTGTTGTAGTATATGATTGGTACTGAGCAATTTTGATTTGTGTTTGTTTTCCATGTAATTTGTTTGATTTTGTGTGACACCCTGTTGTGTGTCCTTGTAAGGTGACAACGGTCATCGGGTGATGTCAGTTAGTTAGTCACGCGCATTCGTACTTGTTTTTGTTTGATTGAAGTCCTGATTAGGCAAATTTTGTGTCTTTGACACCTGATCAAGGTTCCGAGCGGGAATCTCAGTGTTAACTTTGTAAGACTAGCGAGTGTCGGGTATTTGTAAATATTTGTTTAGTTGTAGTTGTATTCCCAGTACCATTGTCTACCTCTATTATACGGACCCGCAGCTTGTGTGCTGTAGCCTATGGTCGCGGGTCGCGTATAAAATATACTTGTTCTTTGCAGTATCCTCGTCACATCGCCACACATGATTGAAATGAGAACAGGACCATTTTCTGGAAACTTATCTTTAATCTCGTCAGAGAGAGTTTGTTTATTTTCATTTAGTTAACTTGCGGGTGTAATTGGGAGTTGTTTATTTGTTGATTGTTATTTTTTTGATCTGAAATTAAATTCATGTTAGTTAAATCTTGGCTTAACTTTTCTTTCTGTGTGATATTTTTACCTATGTTCCTTGTTATGATAAGAAGCAAATAATGTTTTTAACAACAACGGTATGGACCGCAACACGTCCCTGAAAAGAGTCTCATTCCGCTTCTTTACAAGGGTTCAGTATTGAGACTCCGGTCCTGGGTTCGATTCCGGTTCTGCCCCCAGGATATGTATTGAGACTCCTGTCCTGGGTTCGATTCCGGTTCTGCCAAGAAATGTTAATCTCAGCAATCCTGGAAATGGTTTTCCGTGTTTTCCCACGTCTATTCCAAGCAAATGCCAGGAATGTTCCTGACATGAGACCACGGCCGTACCCTTTCCAATCCTAGCCTCAATCGCAAATGCAGATATCAGACAAATTTTTCACATACCCAAGTGTACGGAGTCGATGACCACCACCCTCAGCGCAGTAAAAACAATAGAATACTGAAGCTGCCTTCTGGTCTGACCACGTGTCGGGCACTCTGACTGGCCAAGCGGACTGGAGTGGAGTGACTCACGTTAAACGTCAAGCGACACACCTATTGCTCCACATTTGGACCTGGGAGCACTAGCTGTGGGGAGCAAGAGACATTTGCGGTGGCAGCCATATTGCCGAGTACAGCGGCAGGCACAGAGGCCAATAAGCGCCAGTTGGTCTATAATGCGTCTCTACCTTAAAAGACAGTATGGAATTTAATGTAGTATTTGCCGCTCACTCGCACTCATATGTCCTGCAATTAGCTTCGTCCTCTTCTACGCCAGCGATGTTGCCATTTCCCAATAATTGAAAGTGACAAATCTAAGAAAATGTTTGCGTGGTCGTATAGATAATTTTCCGCTCTGTATGATGATATAAAAATAAAAGCCATAAATAATTAACACATGGCCCAATTTTCGAAATTACGATATTTTAGCGCGAATCTATATTTTTGCAGATATAAAACTTATCACGCCATAGATAATGAACTAATGATCGCAACAGATCAAGAATTTATTTTTAGATTGCATGATGTTGGTAGAAGATACCCTATTTCTCAGAGCAGTAATTATTTTCATCATAAGAAAGTTATGATTTTTTTTCTTAAATGTTACTTGAAAAATCTGGGATGGTTACACACAAAATTACGTAGCGAGAAACATTTTTGCTGTTGACTTTACGTTGGTGACTAAGCGAGAAGAAATGTTCATTAATGTCTGAAATAGTTTTTAAAACAAACCAGAGCTCGATATCAGATAGCATTCATAAGTTATAGCACTTTGCGTACTCCTCCCGCTGACGCACCGAAGGTTTGTGTACTAATGTGGCCCGTAGGCTATCTCCCCGACTGCGCTTGAAAGGGTAGGAGATGGTGTGAAGTTAATCTGTAAAATGAAGTGGACTTCGTGTTCTTTATAAATTGTCCGCCTCGTTGCGTAGTGGCTAGCATTCTTGGCTGTCACTGTGCTGTCACCGTGTAGGCCCGGGTTTGAATCCCGGCTCAGCCAAGAAATTTAATTCTGGTCTAAGGGCTGGAACGGGGTGTAGTCAACTTCATGAGACAAAACTGAGAAGAGGCGGGTTCGATTCCTACCTCAGCCATCCTCGAAGTGGTTTCCGTAGTTTGCCTTTGTTCGTCCCGGGAATGAACAAGGGTTCGTTAATGGTGCAGAGTTAACTTTTCTGTGCCAAAAGAACACGGCAGACACCCACGACGAAATGACAGGTGAAGTGTATGAAAAGTGGTTCGCCGGGCAATTGTTGCCCAATGTTCCCGAAGGATCTAGCCTACTAATAGACAATGTAGGCTATCACAGCAGAGAAATATGTTCGTTGCTTGCCACCATACCGCAGTGAACTTAATCCCATCGAAATGGTATGGGCGCAAGTAAAGAACTAGCCTATATAAAATTGAACAACGTCTCATTCAAGAAACAAGAAATGAATAGTTTAATTTCGACTGCAAACCACCACTTGACCACACAAAATTGGGTAAATTACGTGGACCAAAATATATTATTATTATTATTATTTTATTATTGTTAATATTAAATACCATATTATAATTTATCATAACCTATGATATTCGATAAAATGTAGTATTATAACATGTTACAGGCCTAATATTATCATATTCATGAATAATTGAAAATTATAAATTGTTATAATGTGTGCATTAAAATCGCGCTCTGAACTTCGGTGTATCATATCGAAATATTGTACCGTCGTTCGCTTCAAGGCGTGAGGTACAGTTATATACAACAAACAAATATTTTGGAAATTTCCCGAGTTTTGCGCAAAAATACGTCTGTATACGAGTTATGTTACATCATCCGGCCTTGTAGAACTTGGTATATGCAGCAGGTCTGGCATCAGCGCGCTCCATTTAATGCGTACTGTCTTTCAAGGTAGAGACGCACTATATAGTGTGCCCTTTTAGCAAGAAATATGCAGATCACAGTATACCAGCGTAGCTCAATTCGGGATTTTCGGGGTAGCGGTAAGTTCACCCACTCTGTGACTCACATATTTTGGATTAATTAGAGGATACACTTGCAAAATAACAACAAAATCAACTCCTATTTTAACACATTTAATTCATCAAAATTATGGCGCTACAACAATTAAACAATTCAATTACTGACCCATAATCATCTACTTGTTCCAAATGAACAAGGAATAACATAAGAATAAAACAAATATTGTATTAAAACATATGGTTTCCATATAAACCAACAATTCCTAATTATTTTTACTTCCATAAAGCATCAACTGTAAGTTTCATATAATTCCGAGCTCTTTTGGATCAATGCTTTCTGTAATAATGGTGTCATTCTTTGTACACCACAAATACTACTTTTTTATATTTTCTTAATCATCAAAAAAAAATGTATAATTACATTTAAAATTACATGTTAATTATCTAACTCAATATTTGGGCCTTTCACAGGTTTTCAGCTTTTATCATCTCTCTCTAGTTTTACAAATACATTAAGGTAATCAGGAAATTACTTGTGTACTCCAGAGTATGAAGATACTTGACACAGTCAAAAAACTATGGTCACTCCCGGAACCTAGTTGCCTTCAATTAACTCGTGGAATCCTACTTCCATACAACATTACAATAGGGATTGTTATTTATTTCATTTGTCTTATAAGACCATTATCACATAAAAAAACTACGATCTGAACAGGCAAGCGGAAATATCAATCTACAAGGACCTCGGTTCAACGCCCGGGTCGTTAACAACTTTAAACACTCACGGTGTATTCATTATTCCTTACAAGACGGCCTTCAGACACCCCTCCTGCTCCAAGGGTCTGACCGTGATACTTGAGAGTTATTTATGACTATGCGGGAACCCTCCCGTCTAGTCTAAGCTAGAGCTCTCTTTAATGCTTTTACAAACAGCTTTTCGTTCATTCTCAATTCTTTGGGGAGACCTGGCATTCTACTCCTCGTTTAAATTCAACAATATTATTGGGCTCATAAACCACATTCGTAATCTTGGCATTTATTAATTATGAAAGGTCCTCATTGATTGGGGAAGAGTAATACACATTCTACGACGAATAATAAAGGGGCTTTCACAATAAGACGATTCTGAGTTCGAATCTCTTCACATGCCTCGGGAACCATTCCCATATAGAGGACTATACAAAATGCGATTTAGGGTCAGCCTATAGCTTATAAGACCTACGCTCAATACCATACATTTGCTCCCTTTCAATACAACATACACTATGGCCTCGTGATACTACGTCACAAATAGAGGACTTACACCAATTCTCAATTCGCTACAATCAACTACCTCTCATAAGTAATTTACCAAGTACATTAACTTTTACGCGTTCCTAGCGTGACATTATACTTTAATTGCGCTCTTTTGCGCTATACTTTATTGTTAAGCCTAGCGTCATCCAAAGAACTGATAATATCATATTAACAATTGATACACATCTCAATTTTTATATTATTATTTTCCTTTGACAATAACTTTCTCTTTTTTTAAGAACATGCATTTGAACATCATGTCTATACTTTTTATTAAGGCTCTAACGCTCTTATGTTCACATCAATTAATTTGATCTTTATTTAATATTTCCTTACTTGGTTATTATTATTATTATTTCATATCTTCATTCTTTACACAAGCTCAAAAGCTATTTCTTTCATATAACTCAAATTTACTTTTATTTAAATATCTTTCATAACTATTAATATTTCGCTTGCCCTTATGACATTCGTCAAATACACTGACATTTTATTCATATATTTCCTCTACTGGATTTATTCTTTTACATAATTATTTATAGTTTCTCAAATTTCTATTATTGTTCAGACCGCGTTTTTTTTATTCAGTATTTATTTATTTAAACACATCCCTTTTACTCAAAAACTCCGGTGGATTCGTACACAATCATTTCCCGACACCAAAATATAATGAAATTCATTACTCACATGTTTTTAAGGTCGTCTCATGACCTTTATCCTTGTGCGGTGTTTCATTTTGGCCCACTTTTTAACTTACTCCATATTGTAGAAATTCATCTCATGTACAAACACTTCTTGACACATATTCAATACACTTAACATTGACAACATTTTTAATACACTGGTGTATCCATTTAGAACACACAATAAACACTAAAAAATATTAATTTAACACACAATCTTGATAGATTTACACTTCACAACTTTTGATCACTAGGCCGTATTTTCCTAGCCTATCACACGTGACCTCTTAATCTCCCGTTTCCAAGGGTGAAATTTATTCAACGTCGGTTCCTATCCTGCAGAATACGAAAGTCTCGAAACATCTACTTTTCCCTGGAATCCTAATTCTTCGAATCCTATTCTGGATGACCGGCTATTTCTCTAGCTTGAACGGCTTCCTTTTTTAGATCTAGTTTATCGATCCTAGTGAAAATCTGTTCGGATCGAGGTCCCCTCGATAACCTATCGATGATCGATGGATTTATTTTATAGCAGCTAGTACTTCTCGAGTCTAGTGCTTTAGAATAGTTCGTCTGCTTTCTGGAGATAATGTCTATAGTCTCCGTTCTTCTTTGTTTATTCGGTTCTCGCACTCCTACTTTTCTGACATACGTTACGAACCTTACTCTGTTTTTCCCTATTTGGGTTCTTTAATTTAGATAACTGTTTATCTTCCTGTTACGGTACTTCCGTACGTTATGATATTTTCGGTCGTTTATTTAAAGACCTCTCGCCTTAAGTCCAACGTTCGCAGCCTGCTCTGACTATATTTTACGAACTTTTCACTGTAAACTTGTGTACTGTCGGACCTAAAATCCAGTAACTAGGATTTTCCTAATTTTTCAACACGGCGATACTTTAATATTTCTTCTTTACAACTCCTTATGGAGGCACGCAAGTTGTTAATACTGCGACGCCTGTGGCTATCAGATATTAATTCTGCGGTGTAATACAGCGTTTCTCCCCTCAAGGAGTACTGGTAAACTGTCTTCGGTGTGAAGCAGAGTAACGCCCCACACGGCTGTCTGAATACTGATGCGTAGCAACGCCCCCCTCGGGCTGTTTGTAACTGCTTGTACTGATGCGTAGTAACACCCCCTCACGGTCTGTCAGAATAACTGCATGTTTGGCTTGGTGATGCCAGGAGCTTTATACTCTTTCGCTACAAAAAGATAAGACTCTAGCCCTTTCCGTGCCCAACTTTTAAAATAATGGTTGCACCATTATAAAAATTACACCTTCAAAAAGCTCGTCTTCTCAATGTTAAATACTCCCATTGCGCATAAGAATCGATCGTGCAATTCGGAGATATTAATTAATTTCTCGTCCTCAACTGTGTGGGTGTTGCTGTTCATTTGCATTCTCCCCTCTCCACAGGCCTTGGTAAATCCCCTATGACGTCTACTTGCGTTTGCAGTTTTCTCCTGTGCAATTATTAAAGGGTTTTTCTTTACACAAAAATCTCTAATTCGAAATGATTCACCGTACTGTAATTGTTTACTTATTTTTATACTCGTAAACGGGTTAAATTTAATTATTCCTCTTCTGGCGCATAGGCGGTGTTGTCGTTTTCAAGCAAGCTCAGCTCGATTTCCGAGTCAGGCTTCCTTGTCTAACAGTCGAAATTTTCCACTCGGTTATTAATACTCATGACCAGCTCCTTCTGAATGTCAAGAGGGGTGATCTCATCTCTCGAACACCTGGCTCGCGCTGCTTGCACAATGTTAGGCTAGAATCCTGGCTTGATCTTTCTCTATGTTACATTAGAAACTGTACGTTTCTTTCATTTATTCCCCAAATACATGGATTCGACCTCCTTGGACCCTATGGCACATGGGTTCATCTCTCCCCTCCTTAGGTAAATAAATTTTCGAAAAATTTTGAGGAAATTTATTTCAATTAATCTTATCTTTCTTTATTCGTCGAAGCCATCATAACGTTGTCCGTATCTTCTGTTGTTTTTATTTCTTTAAAGTCGTATCCGGTGATTGTGTAGGTCGGGTATGCTCTGTCCCTACCCTTTCTTTCTTTTTCCTTTATTCGTCTGGGCTTTAAGTCCCCAGAACCTCATTCTTCCTTACGGGTTTGGTCTATCCCTACCCGTTTCCTTATTTCATCATTCTCCTTTTTTTAATTGAAATTTTCTTCTTCAATAAACTCAATTATTTCTTTGATTTCCCAATACAATTTTTCCAATTTGCATTCGCACTCGAATGCTTGAGCTCTATTTTATTTTTCTATCTCCTTTTCGTTCCTATCAAAAGTGGATTCATCTCTAAATTGTTCCATAACCAGGGCTTGTTCATTTGCTTCATCGAAATCTTCGGGAGGGTAATATAATTTCAAATTTGCTGAATTCATGGTCACTTCGTGATCCGTTTCACAGTGCCGAATTCTATATGCGTTATTCCTCAAATCTCTGATTATTTGATACGGTCCGTGGTACATTTTCTGGAACTTCTTGTACACACGGTTCCCTGGATCCGAAATGGCTGGTCTTTTTACTAACACCATTTCTCCTGCTAATAATGGTCGATGATACCTCTTATGCCTATTTCTTCTTTGCCTCCTGTCGGCTTGAGCTTTTAGATGCTCAAAGGCTCTTCTAATACGTACATCTCTTCCAGGCTGAGCGTCTGCTGGCCTAGGAATTACCAGACTCCAAGGTCTCTCTGTTTGCTCATTCCGATGTAACGTTATGGGTATCTCTCCCGTGGATTCATGGATTGTATTATTTATACAAAATTCGATAATATCCAAGATATCTATCCACTTCCAATTTTCTTCGGCACAGTATATTCTACAGTACTTGGCCGTCTCTCTCATCACTCTTTCTACAGGATTTGCCTCAGGATGGCGAATACTTGACAAAATCTGACGTATTCCAAGTCTTTCTAATTCTCGTCTGAACTCTACACTGGTGAAACAACTACCGTGATCCGACAACAAATTCTCAGGTTTTCCCAGAATCGGTATCACTTTTTCTTTTAGTCGTTTTAACACCTGTTTGGTACTAGTCTTCTGTATGGGAGCAAGGACAACCATTTTAGTGAAGACATCCATAGCCACCATTAGGTGTCGATTTCCTCTTCTTGCCTTGGGCAAAGGTCCGAAGTTATCAATAGATATGATTTGACCTGGCCTTTCGGGCAACAATGGTATAGGCTTTTGCCTCATCAGAAATGCATTTGGTTTGATCCTTTGACATAGATCACATGTCTTTAACGTGTCCCTTACAGTTTCTCTCAGTCTCGGCCATACAAATGCTTCTTTCAGCATCGAGACTGTTTTGTCGACTCCCATATGTCCGAACGATCTATGGGCTAACCATACTACTTTCCTCTGCAAAATTGCAGGTACAACAATCCTTAATTTGGTATGGTCAGAGTCTACAAACTTATATAATAATCCATTATAAAACGTGTAGTCTTGAGCTATCTTATTAGCTTCCGTGTACGCTGGTGTTCCCCTTATCAAACTTCCCTCGAGGAAAGATATGAGCATGTTCATCCATGGATCCTCCCGTTGCCTTTGACTAATGCTTCTTAACTCATTAAGAGTACGCTGATCCCTGTCTTCCAAATCAATAGCCATTACTTCCTCTTCTATGGACTCTGGCTGTCTACTTAAATAGTCTGGAACTATATTTTCTTTTCCTGGGCAGTATTCTATCTTGACATCAAATTGTTGAATGTATAAAGCCCAACGCATCAACCTTTGACTGGATAAATCAGTCTTCATCAAAAAGGTTAAGGCTTTATGATCCGTTCTTAGAATGACCTGAAACCCATATACGATCTTTCGCCAATATTGCAACGCGTGCAGTATCGCTAACAGCTCGATTTCGCTGATCGTATAATTTTTCTCGTGTGGTTTCAGTCTCCGACTTGTGAAAGCTAGATAATTTTTCTTATTAGGGGTTTCCGGGTTTTCCTGATATAGCATTGCCCCTATTCCAATCTGGGATGCATCTGTTTGAATTATAAATCTCTGATTAAAATCAGGATATCCTAGCTTCACGTAATTTAAGAGCATTTCCTTGGCCTCCACGAATGCTTTTTCTGTTTCCTCCGTCCATTTCCACTTGCCCCCCTTCTTCAGAAGGTCCTGTAGTGGTGCAACAGTTTTTGTGTATGATGGACAATGTCCTGAGAAGAAACCAATCAATCCCAAAAACTGGCGAACATTCTTTACCTTCAAAGGCCTTGGAAAATCCCTTATCGATTCCAATTTGCACGGATTTGGTTTAACACCATCCTTGTCAATCACATGCCCTAAAAATGTTACTTGTCTTTGACAAAAATTTGACTTCTTTAAATTTATTTTAAAATTAGCCTTCCTTAAATCTTCCAAGAGTTTCTTCAGCTTTTCTAAATGTTCCTTAATATTCTCCGAGGTAAGCAAAATATCATCCACATAACGGATAGTGCACTCTTTCACTTCCTCTGACAGGTTTCGATCAAGCGCTCTTATTAATGCAGATCCTGCGGTCTTCAATCCAAACGGACATCTCCTAAAACAATAGGTTTGTTGGTCGAACTGAAATCCAGTCAACAAGCTGGTTTTCTCTTCCAGTTCGAGATGATGATACGAAGAAGTCATGTCAATATTTGTGAAAATCTTCTTGCCTTTGAACTTCCTCAGTATTTCTTTTATGGGTGGTGCCGAATCATTTTCAGGTATGATTTTTGCATTTAAATTTCTGGCATCTAGACACACCCTTACTGAGTCATCCGGTTTACTCACAATCACTAATGGACTAACATATGGTGTCGCCATCTTTTCTATAACACCTGCATTCATCATCTCCTGCAGTGTTTTCTTAGTTTGTGGGTAATGTTTTTCCGCAACCGGGTATGGTTTTTGTCTGAACGGTGCCCAATCATTGACTTGGAACGCATATTTAAAATTTTCAATCTTCCCTGGCTTGGAATCAAATACGTCCCTATAATTCAATAATAATTTCTTTAACTGTTCCTTATTTTCGAGGTTAACTTTAGCTTCCTCTACTTTTCCTGACAGGTTGGTTTCGAACTCAGTTTCCAAATTATCTTCGAGTTCTATGTTGAGGACTTCAAATATCCTTTCTAGGTCCTTATAACCTTCCTCAATCACTTCTTCCATATGCCATACCTGTTCTCCTATTTTCGCATCCTGTTCCTGTAGGTTAATGTTTTGTTCATCCACATCCTCTCTTTGGATTCTAATGCAGTTTTGCGCTAGGTCTATAATGACCTTGTTCTCACGGATAAAATCAATACCTAATATGACATTATACGGTAATTGATTTACCAGCAAAAAGCACTGCGAAATTTCAGCGTTACCCATGATCAGATCGATATATACCTGAAATTTACATGTTAAAGATTTTTCAGGGATAATCCCCTTAATCTTTACACTTGATGTGGGAATCTTTAATACTCGGCCCCTTATTTCCAGTTCATTTAGAAGGGTTTGTGTAATTAGAGTTATTGTGGATCCGGTATCAATTAATGCTCTGACCAGTAATCCTATCCTTAGCATAATTATAGGTAGTTCTCTTTTAACAGGTGGGATTCCTTCCACATCCTCGTTAATTAGCTCATCTGGTCTTGCTATCCAATTCACAATTTCTACCTCCTCCCAGCTCCTGGTATGTTTCCACTTTTGACAATTTAAATTTGGAGTTTTTTTTAATCCTGAGGGCTTCCTTTCCCCTCATTCTTTAACTGAGCTTGTAATTCCAAGCTTTGAGCTCCGTCTAGTCGGTCGGGTGATTTCCGGTTCTTAATTGCCTCACTCCAACGGACTTTTTGCCTATCAGGTTCATCTGGTCGTTCGTTCATATAACGAAGACTTTCCTGATATCTTTCTTCTATTTCGGCCCGATATTCATCATCCCTATCCTCTGGCCTTACGTTCCTTCTGGGATAATTCTCCCATTTCTTTCTGTTTTCTTGCCTTTGACGGTTATTGTTATAGGGTCGGCTCTCTTGTTGCCTATAACCCGTATTCCTAGGATTTCTTCCTCGATATCCTCCTCTGTAATATGGCTGTATTCCTCTAGGCTCCTGGTGCCCATACTCTCGACCCAGTCCCTGAGTGTCAGTGCTAGTGGACTGATTCCTGGTCGCTGGTTTTTCTCTGGTTTCCTGACTGCTGGCCATATGTACTTGCTCAGTCTGTCTTTGATGCCTAGGAGTTACGTGCGAAGTCGTCATATCTAATTGACGTAATACACTCTCCAATTCCACAGCACTTCGTGCTTTGGATGAGATTAACAGCCACTGAATCTCATACGGAAGTTGTCTTGCAATGGCGGCACACAGGTCGTTCTCTGCCGGAGCAATGTCGAGTTCGCGGAATTTACATAACTGAGCGGTGAAAAATTCCGAGTACTTAGTTGGTGCATTTGTGCTGTACTTCCTAGAGTACAGATCTAGCCTTAAATTCTCTTGGACGTCTGCTGCCCAATATCGTTTTAAAAATGCTTCCCTAAAGCCTTCCACCGTATCAAAGGTGTACCTGAAGCTTCTGAACCAGGTGAGAAAATCACCTGCCAACAGCTTTTCAATAGCTCTCAGTCTCCGATCCTGAGGAACTTTCATTTCATTTAAATACTCTGCAACTTCCTTTAGCCAGTATTTTGGAGTAATTGACATGTTATTACCCGTAAACTTTACTGGTCTGTCCTCATTCGATTTAATAATGTTTATTATCTGGCCATTTGTCTGATTCATGTACGGGGTTGACATCGCCATCGGATATCCTGGGTTCTTATAAGGGCTCTCCCCTCCTAAGTCCCTCTCCGTATCTGTGCCTTGTTCACGGGAATCTACCCATCCTGTGTTTGGAAACTCCTCCTGATTCTCAAATTCTAACTTCCTTTCCCTTCGGGCACTTTCTTCATTAGCCATGAGTTGGATTTCCATTTGACTATTCTTATGTTCAGTCCTCTCCAATCGGGATCTTAATTCATTCTGAATTCTTTCTTGATTCCTTTTACTATCTTCCTCTGCCTTTTTGAGTTGGAATTTCTCCTCCCTGTAACTATCCCTGAATTCATTTAGTTGGTCTTCTACCTCTTTCTTAATGACCATGGCCTGTTGATTTATAATTTCTGGCTTTACATCACCGATGGTATCCAGGCCCTCTCGTATCTCCTTTATTTGCTTCTCCACTTCTTTTCGTCCTTTGACCATATCTAATTCAATTCCTTTCAACTTTCCCTCAGTTTTCTCTTGGCTCTTAGACACTTTCGTCACTTCATCTTTGATCAATTTTACTTCATTATTTGTTTTTCCTACTCGCTCTTCTAATTTTTCGATAGTTTCCTGGACCTCATTAATACCCTTGCTTATTTCCTCTATCTTCAGGGTCTTCTCTTGATTTTCTTCATTTCGTTGCTTTCTTTCTTCCTGGATATGCTCCTCGTATTTACCGAATCTTTTATCTATTCCTTCCTCATGCTTCTTTAAGGTCTCATCTACCTGCCTAGTAAAATGATAAATCTGCCCTTTCATATCCTGTACATCCTTTTGATTTTGATTTTTCATCTCAGTTACTTCATTCTGAACTCCATCGACCTTTCCCTCGAGTTCTCCTACTTTGTCCTTTACCCCTTTAAATTCTTCTCCTAATTTCTTAAAACTTTCTTTTATCTCATCCCGGGAACGTTCACAAATATTCTTGTTAGATTCTATCTGAGCTTTCAATTCTGTCTGCACACCTTGGATCTGGGTTACAAGTTCCTTTTCACATGCTTTTACATTCTCTTTACAAGACTTTTCCATCTTATTTAACTTAGTTTTTATAGCCCCAAAATTACCTTCTAAATTATCAAAATTTCCTTGACATTTAGCTTGGGATTTTTTTGTACTTTCCTTCAAGACATTTATTTGGTCTTGCAATTCTGACTTAAGTACATTATTTTCCTGTTTAATTTCACTTGTGATTTCCCCTTTTAATTCAGTTAACTTGTCCCCAAACTTAGTGTCAAACCCCTGGAATTTGTTATTCACTTTATCTATCTCAGCCTTCACTTCATTGTTCATTTCTACACAGTTAGCTTCGATAGTTTCTAATTTAGTTCCCATGCTATCACTTTTAGTTTTTAGTGACTCTAAACTTTCATTCATGGATCCTAATTTTTGATTATTTTCCTCCTGTTGGCTGTCCAACTTATTCAAACTCTCATTTATGGATTCGAACACTTTGTTATTTTCATCCTTTTGGAGACCCAATGTATGGTCTATCGGTCCCAATTTATTGTTCATGGCCTCCAAGAGCCGTTGCACTTCCTCACTAAATGCCATCTTATGAGAATATTGTGGGCCACTCATGCCACCACACTAGTACATGCTTGAGAGATGATACTCTGAATCATTGTGTCCCAATTTCTTTAAAATCTTACTTTGGTACGGGTATTTACTACAACGTACCCTTTTGATACTTTTATTCAATTTCATAAACCTTTATGGAAGTATTTAAAATTCAAAATTTCGAAAAACCATTTTTTTCAAAAAATGAAAATTTTGATTTTTCGAGAAAACTCGGGTTTTCCCTAGGAAAACTCATCCCTGCGTACTGGGCGCCAAAATCTACGATTTGCTAGGGGGGGGGGTTATTTATATAATTCAGGGCTGCTCGGTATGAGTTTCCAGGGACCCATGCGGTCAGTTAATATTTTACGTTGTAGCTATTCCTATCATTACTTTACTTTACATGATATGACCGTCTTAAGTGTTCCTCTAGTTATTAATCCAGCACATTACTTCTATGCCCCCATGTGCCCTTTTAGCAAGAAATATGCAGATCACAGTATACCAGCGTAGCTCAATTCGGGATTTTCGGGGTAGCGGTAAGTTCACCCACTCTGTGACTCACATATTTTGGATTAATTAGAGGATACACTTGCAAAATAACAACAAAATCAACTCCTATTTTAACACATTTAATTCATCAAAATTATGGCGCTACAACAATTAAACAATTCAATTACTGACCCATAATCATCTACTTGTTCCAAATGAACAAGGAATAACATAAGAATAAAACAAATATTGTATTAAAACATATGGTTTCCATATAAACCAACAATTCCTAATTATTTTTACTTCCATAAAGCATCAACTGTAAGTTTCATATAATTCCGAGCTCTTTTGGATCAATGCTTTCTGTAATAATGGTGTCATTCTTTGTACACCTCAAATACTACTTTTTTATATTTTCTTAATCATCAAAAAAAATGTATAATTACATTTAAAATTACATGTTAATTATCTAACTCAATATTTGGGCCTTTCACAAGTTTTCAGCTTTTATCATCTCTCTCTAGTTTTACAAATACATTAAGGTAATCAGGAAATTACTTGTGTACTCCAGAGTATGAAGATACTTGACACAGTCAAAAAACTATGGTCACTCCCGGAACCTAGTTGCCTTCAATTAACTCGTGGAATCCTACTTCCATACAACATTACAATAGGGATTGTTATTTATTTCATTTGTCTTATAAGACCATTATCACATAAAAAAACTACGATCTGAACAGGCAAGCGGAAATATCAATCTACAAGGACCTCGGTTCAACGCCCGGGTCGTTAACAACTTTAAACACTCACGGTGTATTCATTATTCCTTACAAGACGGCCTTCAGACACCCCTCCTGCTCCAAGGGTCTGACCGTGATACTTGAGAGTTATTTATGACTATGCGGGAACCCTCCCGTCTAGTCTAAGCTAGAGCTCTCTTTAATGCTTTTACAAACAGCTTTTCGTTCATTCTCAATTCTTTGGGGAGACCTGGCATTCTACTCCTCGTTTAAATTCAACAATATTATTGGGCTCATAAACCACATTCGTAATCTTGGCATTTATTAATTATGAAAGGTCCTCATTGATTGGGGAAGAGTAATACACATTCTACGACGAATAATAAAGGGGCTTTCACAATAAGAAGATTCTGAGTTCGAATCTCTTCACATGCCTCGGGAACCATTCCCATATAGAGGACTATACAAAATGCGATTTAGGGTCAGCCTATAGCTTATAAGACCTACGCTCAATACCATACATTTGCTCCCTTTCAATACAACATACACTATGGCCTCGTGATACTACGTCACAAATAGAGGACTTACACCAATTCTCAATTCGCTACAATCAACTACCTCTCATAAGTAATTTACCAAGTACATTAACTTTTACGCGTTCCTAGCGTGACATTATACTTTAATTGCGCTCTTTTGCGCTATACTTTATTGTTAAGCCTAGCGTCATCCAAAGAACTGATATCATCATATTAACAATTGATACACATCTCAATTTTTATATTATTCTTTTCCTTTGACAATAACTTTCTCTTTTTTTTAAGAACATGCATTTGAACATCATGTCTATACTTTTTATTAAGGCTCTAACGCTCTGATGTTCACATCAATTAATTTGATCTTTATTTAATATTTCCTTACTTGGTTATTATTATTATTATTTCATATCTTCATTCTTTACACAAGCTCAAAAGCTATTTCTTTCATATAACTCAAATTTACTTTTATTTAAATATCTTTCATGATAACTATTAATATTTCGCTTGCCCTTATGACATTCGTCAAATACACTGACATTTTATTCATATATTTCCTCTACTGGATTTATTCTTTTACATAATTATTTATAGTTTCTCAAATTTCTATTATTGTTCAGACCGCGTTTTTTTCTATTCAGTATTTATTTATTTAAACACACCCCTTTTACTCAAAAACTCCGGTGGATTCGTACACAATCATTTCCCGACACCAAAATATAATGAAATTCATTACTCACATGTTTTTAAGGTCGTCTCATGACCTTTATCCTTGTGCGGTGTTTCATTTTGGCCCACTTTTTAACTTACTCCATATTGTAGAAATTCATCTCATGTACAAACACTTCTTGACACATATTCAATACACTCAACATTGACAACATTTTTAATACACTGGTGTATCCATTTAGAACACACAATAAACACTAAAAATATTAATTTAACACACAATCTTGATAGATTTACACTTCACAACTTTTGATCACTAGGCCGTATTTTCCTAGCCTATCACACGTGACCTCTTAATCTCCCGTTTCCAAGGGTGAAATTTATTCAACGTCGGTTCCTATCCTGCAGAATACGAAAGTCTCGAAACATCTACTTTTCCCTGGAATCCTAATTCTTCGAATCCTATTCTGGATGACCGGCTATTTCTCTAGCTTGAACGGCTTCCTTTTTTAGATCTAGTTTATCGATCCTAGTGAAAATCTGTTCGGATCGAGGTCCCCTCGATAACCTATCGATGATCGATGGATTTATTTTATAGCAGCTAGTACTTCTCGAGTCTAGTGCTTTAGAATAGTTCGTCTGCTTTCTGGAGATAATGTCTATAGTCTCCGTTCTTCTTTGTTTATTCGGTTCTCGCACTCCTACTTTTCTGACATACGTTACGAACCTTACTCTGTTTTTCCCTATTTGGGTTCTTTAATTTAGATAACTGTTTATCTTCCTGTTACGGTACTTCCGTACGTTATGATATTTTCGGTCGTTTATTTAAAGACCTCTCGCCTTAAGTCCAACGTTCGCAGCCTGCTCTGACTATATTTTACGAACTTTTCACTGTAAACTTGTGTACTGTCGGACCTAAAATCCAGTAACTAGGATTTTCCTAATTTTTCAACACGGCGATACTTTAATATTTCTTCTTTACAACTCCTTATGGAGGCACGCAAGTTGTTAATACTGCGACGCCTGTGGCTATCAGATATTAATTCTGCGGTGTAATACAGCGTTTCTCCCCTCAAGGAGTACTGGTAAACTGTCTTCGGTGTGAAGCAGAGTAACGCCCCACACGGCTGTCTGAATACTGATGCGTAGCAACGCCCCCCTCGGGCTGTTTGTAACTGCTTGTACTGATGCGTAGTAACACCCCCTCACGGTCTGTCAGAATAACTGCATGTTTGGCTTGGTGATGCCAGGAGCTTTATACTCTTTCGCTACAAAAAGATAAGACTCTAGCCCTTTCCGTGCCCAACTTTTAAAATAATGGTTGCACCATTATAAAAATTACACCTTCAAAAAGCTCGTCTTCTCAATGTTAAATAATCTCATTGCGCATAAGAATCGATCGTGCAATTCGGAGATATTAATTAATTTCTCGTCCTCAACTGTGTGGGTGTTGCTGTTCATTTGCATTCTCCCCTCTCCACAGGCCTTGGTAAATCCCCTATGACGTCTACTTGCGTTTGCAGTTTTCTCCTGTGCAATTATTAAAGGGTTTTTCTTTACACAAAAATCTCTAATTCGAAATGATTCACCGTACTGTAATTGTTTACTTATTTTTATACTCGTAAACGGGTTAAATTTAATTATTCCTCTTCTGGCGCATAGGCGGTGTTGTCGTTTTCAAGCAAGCTCAGCTCGATTTCCGAGTCAGGCTTCCTTGTCTAACAGTCGAAATTTTCCACTCGGTTATTAATACTCATGACCAGCTCCTTCTGAATGTCAAGAGGGGTGATCTCATCTCTCGAACACCTGGCTCGCGCTGCTTGCACAATGTTAGGCTAGAATCCTGGCTTGATCATTCTCTATGTTACATTAGAAACTGTACGTTTCTTTCATTTCTTCCCCAAATACATGGATTCGACCTCCTTGGACCCTATGGCACATGGGTTCAATAGCTCGAGCCATACGCGGAAAAACAAAACATTATCTGCATCCGCCCCGCATCCACACAACTGTTATCCGCATCCGCACGACTTTTTTCCGTATTCGCACGTTTGTTATCCGAATCTACTGACATTACAATCTTATTATATAATACGCCATGGTGTATGTTTCACAAAACTGAAGCTCCTGAAACAGAGGGAGTTAGAAGGTGTGGTTTGTACCAAAATCTTCCAAATCGTCTCAATAGTACAGGAAAAATCTTGCATTTCTTGATAATTCAACGGAAATATATTTATTTGTTTATAAAATGCTTTTAAACAAAAAACTCACAAAATGCAATTGAGAATAAAAAAATACTTACAAAACCCCCGCCATGCAAAATGCAATGTAGATTGAAAATACTTGCAAAATGCGGTTTAGATTGAAAATACTTACAAACTGCAATTTAAATTCAAAATATTCACTAAAGTGCCAGCTCCTACATTGAAAGACTTACTAAAAAGCAATTTAGATTGTCAATCCTTACAAAATGCAATTGAGGTTGAAAATACTCGCAAAATGCTATTTAGATCTAAAAGACTTACAAAATGCAACTTAGATAGAAAATACCCACAAAATGTAGTGTAGATTTTTTAAAATTCGCTAAAGGTAATTTGGATATATGGGGAGCCAATTAACAAAAACAGTGCGGGAATCTTAAAGAGAAAAGGAAATATAATGAAAAGAAAACAAGAAGTCTGACCCCTCGAAGAATGAGGGATCAGGAAAGCAGGAGAGTGAAAGACTCCCTAGGCCTCGGATATCCTAATACCGTCGGGGTTGGAAAAGAGCAATAGTTGACCAAAGGAGGTCGACAGGAAAGAAGACGGAGAGGAACCCGGCACAAGTAAGTGGAAGCAATGCTGGCCTCAGCTGGGGTCCCGTGGTCGCCAACCCACGTCCCACCAGATGTGAGCCCCTGGGGGGCAAATTTAATTTAAAGAGCTCCGTCGTGCTCGCGAGCACAAGGTTGTGAACTCCTCGTCTATAGTGTTATGTCATTAACATCCTATCTGTTGAATAATTCTTGAAAATAAGGCCAAAGTTGGGATTCGAACCCGTATCTACTACCACCTACAATATGTGCCTATCTCTGAACCTTACTAAAACTTTTAAATCCCACGTAGGTGGGCTCTGTACGTGGTCTGGGACCAGTAGGGTAATCTATGTCTGGGACATTACGAGATGTCTACGTCAATCCAGAAGCCAACCAATAGCACCTCTACATCTAAATTTTAAAAATATGTCGTTGTCAAGGCGTGGCCGAATTGCAGTAAGTGATTGAACGTACCTTCTGTTTCAAATCCCATTTTCCCGGCTTATTCAACAGATATGACAGCTCCAAGGAGGTGCTATTTCCTGAATCAATTCCTATCATTAATACCGTGGAATAATTTCGGTAAATATTATTATAACATTACACTTTTTTTAAATCGTTTATCATCCCAGCTCTGTTTCACACACGAACTCTTCGAGGGATCATTCCTCTACCGTCACCGTCACAAGGACATTGTCTGTGAGCTGAACATACTTTGTTAGCGGATACAACGGGGGATGGTGACTTGCCGGTCGCCAAGTGACCGCTAACTTGGGTCTAATTAAGGAAGGGCCAGGAAGAGGATTTTGGGCAGGGGAACTGTTGAAAGGAATATTTGCCTGGTGTTGGGAAACCACGAAAACCATTTACAGGACGGCCAAAGTGGAATTCGACCCACGCTCTCCCGACACCAGCGAGGCACGAGTTAGCGCGTTAGCACTCTCGGCTGCCGCGGCTAGTACAATAGGTATACTGTATTTAGAGATAACGCTATGAAATCAAAACGACGATACCTCAGCCGTCCTGAAAATGGTTTTCGTAGTTTCTCACTTTTACCACTAGTTAAAGGGAGGGGCGTGGTAGCACAGTTGTCAGGTTGTTGGCCTCTCACCAAGGTGGACCGGGTTCGATTCCCGGTCAATGCATGTGAAATGCCATATCTGTGGTTCGAATTCCACGTAAAAAGGAGGTCCCGTGGCTCATGAATGCAAGATTAACGGTCACGTTAAACTACAAGCTTCCTTTCAAATGCTGGGATGGTTCCATTCAACAGTTCCATGGCCGAATTCCATCCAAAATCTCTTCCCTGACCCTTCCTTAATTAGACCCAAGTAAGCGGTCGCCTGGGGGATCGACCCGTCACCATCCCCAGTTGTATCTGCTGACAAAGTGTGTTCAGCTGCCAGACACCGTCCTTGCGACAGTAGAGGGATGATCATTCGCAGAGTCCGTGGGTGAAGCCAAGGTAGGAGGATGAGCGATAAAAATAAAAATAAAAACTAATGCACGATATTGCTCCATAGTCCCACAAGTCCCACCCCCAATATTTGAAAGAACCTGGCGCCTCTGCTTACAAGTTAATTTGCTTACACACTTATGTAATCTGAAAGCATATGCAGGTATTTTAATTAGCACATTCACCAATGTGCATGTATATCATTAATTCTGGTTTAACCCTGGAATGGATTACACTGCTCAAATGAATTAGTGGAATACATTTTTGATAGGCTGACATATTACGCAAAACATTAAGTACGGTAACAATGTAAATGCTGGCACGTCTAACTGTAACTGCCTATTGGAATCTACCCTCACGGATCCTTTTCCAAAACAGGTGCTATTTGTTTCCCAGGGGGCGTGGTGGTGCAGCGGCCAAGCTGTTTGCATCTCACCGTGAAATGCCATGTTCTGTGGTTCGGACTCCACGTAAAAAGGAGGTCTCGTGGCTCATGATCGCGAGATTAACGGTCACGTAAAACTTCAAGCTTCATTTTGTATTGTTACGAATGGATACTCTCGTATGCCATGAGACGTGGCTACCAGATGCAAGCTAACTTCGAAAGCCTAAACATACCAGGCATTTAAGAAAATCTTCCACGTATTATTTCAAGCAATGCAATAATTTATATAATATACAACCCTGCAAAGAAAACAGATGTACAACAGCTGGTCACAGTTTCTGCCGTTAGTGTAATACGTCACATACTATGGAGGTGTCCGTAACACAAGTCTGGCCGTTAACCTAGATGTTAGGCCCCTTAACCGTTAACCTAGATGTTAGGCCCCTTAAAACACCAATTATCATCATCATAACACAATTCAACATGAATTTTGAGTCTGGGTTATGTATGACTGATTTTGACTTGTCACGCCTAACTAATGAAAGAAAAAATAGTGTTTGCTTTTGTAGCTACCACAACGAAAGTTCAAACTTGAAGAAAATTCTCTATTTTTATAATTTAAAACGAAAACAAACGTTAATTTATATATTTAAATCATGTTTATTTACAAAACATAGTTAACATTAATCTAAAAATTAAAAAAACAAACAATACAAACATGCTTTAAGATGAATATTTTTGGTACTTCTTCTGTGTGGGTACAAACTTTCTCGTATTAGCCCCCAAATGTAATCACTAAGGCCCGGAAGTTCATGCACTATTAAATGAATAAATATGCATGCAAAAATGCACTAATTAATTATTGGTCAAATATGCATTACGTTTAAAAAAATATGCACTATGAAATTACTACGGCAATTACGATCACTCCGTATTCTTTAGCGTTTCTATTTTGAATATAAAGGAAATATGAACAGACGAACATACTGTGCCCAACTCTAGGAATGGGTATTCCAAGATTCAGACACCTAGATATCAAGGGAAAGGCTACAGCCGCTTTTGAAAGTTGAGATATTTGAATATCGCGCTCCATTACTTCTAGAATGGAATGGAAACTTTGTGCAGCCAAGAGCATGTTAAGTGTCGTAGCGAGTAGTAGCAGAGGTCGCGACTATTTGTTGATTAAATAGTTAGACTTGGATCAGATTACTGGCACGGCCAAATGAAAGAGAATGCACTTAGTCTCAAGTGAATCGGACCAGAGACACCGGAGATATGAGGATTTCCAGATTTCAGCGTGATCCAGCGTGGACCCGACCGTTTTGAATAAAAGCCGACTGGTCCAAGCATCATTAGCTCACTTCGAACCAAGCTCTTGCATGACAAGGTGCTGCTGCTACGTTGAGCCAAGGCACATGGTTGCCGGATCTACGCAGAAGATATCTTTAGATTGTGATAGTCACAAAAGTGCTGCGATACGTGTGGAACATAGTAAGTTTCCGGCAGAGGGAATCACTAAGGTGATTGTTATTTTTCTACGGACACTGGTGAAATACTTTATTTCTATATGGACACATGCTAGACTTTGTCTAGAAAGTACTTTGTCACAGTCCAGTAATAATAATTCAATACTTGGATATTTTAATCCAATTAGTCAGTTTCATAAATTGTAACTTGATAACCACTCCGATCTTTCAGTATATTGAAGGCCAGTCTATCACGGTGTTGTTCATTAGCCGACAAAGGGAAACTATAAGTTGCTTCGCGCATGATAGATGGTGATAAACCATGCCCAGGGAACGATCTTCAGAACAGCCGTTGATTGATTTAGACTGTCAGTGTTTTCTTGTACTGAAAAGATTACCGTGAGTTATGTTACAACTGACGTATTTGAGAATAGATCATTTGGATCTGACCCCATTTAAGCGAACTGCTATGGGATTTAATTGAAGCCAATATTAAAATGGATCAGCAGTTACTTCAAACTTCAAGAAATATTTCCACTATGTCGTGTTAGACAGATTGTGGGTATATAATGGCGGCCGATACAAGGATTAGACGTGCGTGTCCAATAGGGCATGTATCTGGATAAATCTGGTACAGACCAGGTTCACTACGCTTCAAGACCAACGAGAAATGTAAGCCACATTTGACTTTCATATTATGGCTAGCTAATTGGAACAAACTCATTTTCTGCAGATGACCAACACATTTGTTTTTCTTCGTATTTAAATCTTGCAATGATTTACGCAAGACATATTAAGAGTTATTCTGAGTATTTTCAGCACTCAGAACAGTTTAGGATCGATGACCGAGCATAACGAGCATTTATTTGAATGTTTCATATTTTTTTGATAATCACGGTAATCAGCCGAGGTAACTGTAAAAGTTAATAATTATTTTTGTTGAGAAATGGATATTTTATCCATATTCGAAGAATCGAACATGTGGATTCTCACATAATGAAATAATAATTAAACACATTTACAATAATATAACTAATAATAATAATAATAATAATAATAATAATCCACTAATAATAATAATAATGATTTTCATAACTTTTCTAAATAATTCTTGGATCTTATATTTTCTAATAATCACATTCATTGAGAGAGAGCTTATGAAGTAGTTTAATCATTTCTAGTTTGGAACAGGTGATTTTCCGAAGGATAGTGGTTAGCGCAAGCCCGCATTCAACCAACATTACAGTTCTGGTTGAACAGTTAATACACACATCAAAAAAAGTTTTGCATCACCTCGGTTCCCAGATCTCCGGCATATAGACGTTGACTGTGTATATTGTATCCAAGATACAGTCCCTTTGACTGCTCATAGATGTCACTAAAACTGCTCAAAGATGTAAACAACCATGCATGAGCAGGGCCTATTAGACGGAGGGGGTACGACAGCCGATCAGTTCCAGTCATTCCACCAGGACGAAGGTACGCTGCTCATGTTGTCTGTAGTTCTACCATGCCTAGAAGGTCAATACCGCAGTTCGATCGCGTCCGCATTGTTACTTTGTGTCAAGAAGGGCTCTCAACAAGGGAAGTTTCCAGGCGTCTCAGAGTGAACCAAAGCGATGTTGTTCGGACATGGAGGAGGTACAGAGATACAGGAACTGTCGATGACAGGCCTCGCTCAGGCCGCCCAAGGGCTACTACTGTAGTGGATGACCGCTACTTATGGATTGCCGCTCGGAGGAACCCTGACAGCAATGCCACCATGTTGAATAATGCGTTTCGTTCAGCCACAGGACGTCGTGTTTCAACTCAAACTGTGCGCAATAGGCTGCATGATGCGCAACTTCACTCCCGACGTCCATGGCGAGGTCCAGCTTTGCAACCCCGACACCATGCAGCGCGGTACAGATGGGCCCAACAACATGCTGAATGGACCCCACGGAATTGGCATCACGTTCTCTTCACCGATGAGTGTCGCATATGCCTTCAACCAGACAATCGTCGGAGACGTGTTTGGAGGCACCCTGGTCAGGCTGAACGTCTTAGACACACTGTCCAGCGAGTGCAGCAAGGTGGTGGTTCCCTGATGTTTTGGGGTGGCATTATGTGGGGCCGACGTACGCCACTGGTGGTCATGGAAGGCTCCGAAACGGCTTTACGATACCTGAATGACATCCTCCGACCCATAGTGCAACCATATCGGCAGAATATTGGAGAGGCATTTGTCTTCATGGACGACAATTCTCGACCTCATCGTGCACATCTTGTGAATGCGTTCCTTCAAGATAACGACATCGCTCGACTACAGTGGCCAGCATGTTCGCCAGACATGAACCCTATCGAACATGCCTGGGATATGTTGAAAAGGGCTGTTTATGGACGTCTTGACCCACCAACCACTCTGAGAGATTTACGCCGAATTGTCGTTGAGGAGTGGGACAATTTGGACCAACAGTGTCTTGATGAACTTGTGGATAGTATGCCACGGCGAATACAGGCATGCATCAATGCAAGAGGACGTGCTACTGGGTATTAGAGGTAGTGGTGTGTACTGCAATCTGGACCACAAATGCTGAAAGTCTAGCTGTATGATGGTACAACATGCAATGTGTGGGTCTCATGAGCAATAAAACGAGCTGAAATGTTGTTTGTGTTGATCTCTATTCCCTTTGTATTTAACGGTTCCGGAACTCTTGGAACCGAGGTGATGCAAAACTTTTTTTGATGTGTGTATTTGCAATGAGCAAAGTATATTTTTCAGATAACACGGAGAGGCATGAAACGGGAAGCAAATGATATTTGTATCAATTAGGATATTTTTGTATTTATATAAAATCATGACGTAGATACACATTCGAAAGTGAAATAGAGAGTATCATAAGTGTGGTAACTTCACGATTTGAACTGAATGGTAAAATAAAATAAAATTGTAAGTTTATAAATCTTCCAGTGTTGATAATAAGCAGAGGCTTGATTTATTGTATAAATTTTGGGAAGAAAATTTATGTGTGTGGGAGTAGTTGAAATGCCATTCCCAGGTGCGCATGTTTAAAACGCAGGAATGAGGAGGTTTTTATTTGAGCATCAATCAAATAGCAGGTTCGATGACTCAGTGTTAAAGAAGGAGTATTGGAACTACACATTGCGTCGTATGAATGACCCAAAGGTTATTTCTTAAAAACCATCAGTTCTTATTTCAACCTTGTTTACGGATTCCATTAAGACTTTGATTTTGCTAGAACCCGGATTTGTCATGATATTATTTTATTCTTCTTCAGAGGAAGACCTTTGCCGTTGTTGTTGGAATATTGTGTTCTTATAAAAATAATAGAATGGGCCACTGCCAATTAAAAATAATTCTATAACCACGAATAATTTGAAGGATGTTTTCAATCCTAGTGTCATGAACTAAATGAATTTATTATGAAGCTACAATTCTTATTTCCGCATTCTGTTCAAGAATTGCAAGTTGTGAAAGTTACTAAAATGGCCACAAATATAAATATTTTTCTTAATAATGATTCCAAGTGGAAAATCGAATAGTTGAATGGTCCAACAATTTATTGATCAAGTTGATGATTCAGAAATCATATATTTTGTTAGGAACTTGAAGTTCATAATCGAGTCACTTCTCGAAACGTTTAATGTCAGAAGAACAATTAATTTTGTTGTGCTTCGCACAGTTCTTCGATGCTATGCTCAAGGGTCAGATACTTTTCAGATGTTGTTATTAATATGTGTACATAATTTGTGTTGATTCAGAGATAATAATATTTTTTGACAATATTTTTTGAAACTGGAAAAATAAGTGAAAGTTAAAAATTCTATGAACAATTATTCTACGAGTGTTAATATTATGTAAAAATTCAACCAGTGAACTACAGTATTTCCAGTAAAGACAATTAAATTTGAACTGGATTTAATCATAAATAATGGATATAATTTTGGAACACAGTCTACAGGACTGATAATCAGACTTGTGTCTCCAAAGATAATTGTCCAATGTGTTGGAAAATTTCTGTACATTGTGTAAATAGTAATGTGGGTCGCCACGCATGAATGATGCTGCTTTGAGCATTTTATTTTGCAGTCAATTTTAAATTCAGAATAAAATGAGATAATTTTACATGATGTGTTATGCCCAATTGAATCTCCTTCTATCCTTATTGTTGCATTGAGCCAAAAATCAGTAAAGCATTTTTTTCATTTGATGTCGTTTTTGCGATTAGCTTTAACCCATCTGGCGCCCCGGGATATTTTGACTCTCGTGCTGACTGATTCTTGGTAAAATGCATATGTGGTCGTGCGGACTCCGGTCTAAACGGGCACAATACAACTACACCTTTTTAAAATATCTAAACTAAAAACAGTTCTAAATAGTAGAAAATGTTATTTTATGGAACTTCAAGTGGTGTTGACCACCAATAATTATTTTGTTATGGTACGTTAATTTTTAAGTAAAACTGATATACGATGTTAATAGACATTGAATATTTAAAACTGAAAATAATTTTACAGTGTTTACATAGTGAATGCTGAATAAAAATAATTCATAATTATTAACTTGCAAAAGGGACTGAAACGTACTAGGTATTAAAATAATGTCAGAAGACTATTATTCTGTGATAAGACTATCGGAGTCGGAATCGAGATATACGACTTTAAGAACAGGAAGTAAGAAAAAGTGCTTCAAAACAATAAGAAATTAGAATATTCGCCCTTTTCAAACAGAGATATGAACTTAGGCAAAGGAGATAAATATGATGCTTTGTGCCAAAATAACCAAAATAGTATGCCAAAAATATGATTATGCATGAACTTCCAGGCCTTAGTGATCACCCATCATGTTCTCGTTATATTGTCCTTGATGGCGCTGCTCAAAGTCCATCACGTATTGGTGAAACCGTTCCCCTTGCTCTTCTGAATATGCCCCCAAGTTATCTTTAAATAGGTCCAAGTGAGCACGTAACATGTGTTCTTTAAGGGACATTCTGCAAGCCATGAGTTTAAAGTTTTCAAGCATAGTGGAAATTAGCTCTTTGAACTCGTACAATAATTTTCAGTTTTCTTATTTCCAAGGAAGCCATGGATCACTGCTTTAAGGCTGTACCATGCTTGTTTTTCGTGGGTGTTAAGTATTCATTGCATAAAGTACAAAAGCAAACTTTATTAATTATGAATGGCATTTTTGGTTACTGTTCGATGTAGACAGTCAGAATATATGCATTAAATAACAGACTCAACACAAAATGTTTTTTCTTCAATCCTGAACGCACGTTCTGCGACATTTTCTCATGTAAGTTACAATTGCTGTGCCTGCATAAATACGTAAATTTAGTTGAAGTATGACAACGTGACGCAGATGTGATAACTGTAGCCTTACGGGGTGAAACATCGAGGTCATCTGCCTCTGAAGTTCGACACCAAGAGGATTAGTATTATTATAACAACAGATTTCAGATAACCCCATAACAAGAAAGCGGGGTGGGGGGTGGGGGTGGGGGGGTGGGGGTGGGGGGGGGGTGGTCGTAGAGGCGCTGCACTTCTAAATGGAAGGGGATTGGTTCGATTCTCACCCAGATAATGGATTTTAGAAACACAACTATTATTTCCACGCATATGGCCCTGCGATAGAAATGCGTACCAGAATAATGCAGAGTATTTCCTAGCAGCAAGGACGGGTTTTCAAAATACTTTTAACTGTAGCTCATGGATAGGACCAGGATTTTTATGTAACAATATTAGGTGAGATATGTAATATTACATTAATAAATTTTAAGGTAGGAAATATTAATTTAATTTTTATATAAATGATATATTACACAATGTATTACTTGAAGATTCCTCATTGTGTTAATTATATTTTTGCAAAATAAAGTGTGGTACACTAATTAATTAATTAATTAATTAATTAAGCATGGTCATATTATAGAAAATGTAAATAAATTCCATTATTATGCATGAGAAAATGCGTACGAACACAAGAATAAGTATTGTGAGGGTCACTTTTTGTTTGCTGGGTGGGAGTAAATATAGCAGCCTTTCTGAACAAGAGGTTGAAAAGTAGAGTCTCAGGCACTCATTGGACAACTCAAATACTGTAACTTAAGTCCGGCCACTGAGTCTTGGCAGGGTGTGACGTGAATTCCCATCCCCTTATCTCCACTAATATCTTTCTTGAAATTCTTCCCTGGCCCTTTCTCAGCAGCTTATGAGTAGCTTGGAAAATCCGTTTCATGTAGCCTACCCAAGGGTCGAACATCAATTCCCCTCGATTTTCCTTAATTCCAATCGGTCCTCCAAGAGACCCAAAAATGAGTTCCTCAAATCCGCTCAGGCTTTGGCAAGGGGTCGGCAAAAGGGTTATGCCCAATGGCGTAAACAAATGTCATAACCCTCCTGCTCACATACCAAGGGGCGGATCAAACACCTTCTGCAGCGCATGAGCGAATTTTTAAGTTGCTGTTTTTTTTTTCGTATTTTATTAAATTTCCTGTCCATATTTTTATTTAACAACAGTGATTAATATCTAGTTCCTTATGTAGGCCTATTATGTTTATATCTGATTTAACGAAAGTAGCGGACTTGACTTCAGAGCGCTTGCCCGATGGCGTGGTGGTGTTCGCAAGACATTGTTGTGCCATTGGTCAACCGCTCTGATGTCAAGTCCGCTCATTCGTTAAATCAGGTATAAAGTGTTTGGCACATTATAACTTATATGGCAGATAATACAAGTGATTTAACATTAATCATAATATTCTTTTAAATAAGTCTGCCAAGTTTTCTATAATTTTCTACAAATTTTATGCATTGTTTTTAACATGTGCATAATTAAATGTTTGTATGTTTTTTTACCCTAGTCAGACATCATAAAATTAAATTTAGATAATAATAGGTGTAAGTTATAATTTGTACCTAAAAAAATACTTTCGATATCAGGTGCGGATGCTGAAAATACTGTTTTCCAGTCTAGAACGGAAAAATTAGCTGCATTCCCACACAACAAATTAGTTATGAATTCTAACTCTTCTAACTCTTATAGAGATAGGCTTGTTTACCGTAACAGCTATTCGGATTTAAGATATCGTCTGTACACCACTTTTTCTATGCAATCATCTCGTCTGTTCTTATCAGTTTACAAGTGATAAGAAATTGTTAAATGAGGAATAGACTAAGTAACAATAAAAATTTAAACAATTCTACTCTATGTTTTGAAATTAGCTGTTCCACTTAGTTTAGTAAACTTAAAAAATGTAAACACTGAAGCAGTGGTTATTGTACTGCTGAAATATAACTGACCACGGTAGGTTATTTTGAGAAGTTATACTTAATTTGTTATAATTATTAGAAGTTATATTAGTTATATTAGAAGCATTGATTATAATCAATGGTAGAAGTGAGCATGGAAGACATGCGTCGTTCTAAGATGCATAAGGATAAAGAGACCGCGACCGAGTGGAGTTGAGGGACTCCTCTGGCGACTACCTGGAGTTCGAGTGGAATTGAGGTAAACCTGGCTACCTGGCTCAGGTACCCGAGTGGAATTGATGCCCGCCCTACCCAAGTATCTATTTAACAGATATTGTCATACAGACTGTTTTGAATTACCATATACATGTATGTATTTTCACTGGCGAAAAAATACCTTTTTTTACTCTAAGAGACAGGATATATAATTTTAAATACAGAGTAAAAATATGTAAAACAAACAATGTCATTATGAACAAATATGTAAAATAGGTAACAATAAATTTAATTATATGATTGCTAAGGTTCTAATTCATGGACATTTATAATGTTTAGTTATGTATAAGTAAAGGGAAATAATATGTATTTACATAAAATTCCTAGCTCTTCCATTTTTATTCCTGTAAAATGAAAATTACTTGAGTGGTAAAACGAACTGTCTTTATATATTATTATTATTAATAACTGCGATTTTAGCAGTATTTTATTGGCATCGAATTCTGATTAATTCATTTTCCTGAATTGTCAACACATTTTCGTGGACTTTTCGGTAGTTGTTAATGACTTTCTACAAATTTTCCAATCGTAAGCACGATTTCCGTAAGTTTTTTCACCACAAAAGAAGACCAAGAGGTCACAAGCCCCTAAACGAAGCAACAAACAGTAGCTCCAGCCCCGATAATGTCACCTTACTTCATTCAGTCAATGAATGCATGATGAATGAAGCTATGAACCAATCAATTGTTTCTATGACGTATCAAGGTCACTTTAAAGCTAATGTGTGTGATCCATGACTCTCTAATGAGTTATCGACTGACAATGAAATTGACGCGAGATATCTGCGAGTTTGGAGACCGTCACAAATCGGGGATAATGATAGGGCATTTGTTAGATTAAACTTTTATACAGTTGTTGATCGATTTAGGGGCTTTGAGACATCGTGGTCATCCAGCCCCGTGTACTTGAGTGTGTGAAATTTGTCTGATAACCTATGCTATTGTATTAGTGTGTGCATTTGTAATTCAGATGATGATTGGGAAGACGGCAGCCGTGGCTTTAAGTTAGGAACCAGTTCAAATCTCAGTTGGTGCACGTGGCATTTTTGTGGGATAAAGCAGAAATGGGACAGGTTTTACACAGGATCTTCGAATTCCCCTGATTCTTTCATCTTTAATCTTTAAACCATATTTGTTAGAATTTTCGCAGCAAAATGGCACGCTTCTTTTAATGTTCTAGCAGCAAGTTGCTCAAGATGTTCATATGCAGTGATGCTCTGTGGCACGCGGGGGCAGATGACCTCGTAGTTCCACCCCTTAAAACAACAATAACTAACTAACTAGTGTAGTGACAAAACTAGTTTGTGCGACCGTAAGGCTCTCTCAGTTGAATTTTTCGGAGGCGCCATAGAGTTGGGTATTCATATGAGCATGCTGTATTGCTTTAATGGACCACTTAAAATATGCGAAGTTTCAACACAATCGGTAAAACGAACTTGTGATGATCACCTTGTTAGATGAGATACCAAGTTCCGTAGACAACATCAACAATATTTGATATAACGGTGATATAAACGTAAAGTTGAAAACGATTGAGGGTGATAACATCACCCGCTTTTGCGATATGAAGGGTTTCTTAAAATCTTGACTCCCACCGAGTGATTTATTCATGAAAGAGACTAGAGACTCACCTGCAGCTGATTGAAGACCTCTAACGTTCGAGTGTAAATAAGGGACTGATGTGATATCTGTTATCAGGCTACAGGCTATATAAGGTTTAACCTGTTATCATTCGAAATATCTCCACGCATGCTGCTGTCAAGGTAAACAATATGACGTGAATGTAGCAGGTTAAGGGAGTTAATTCATCATTTATAAGACGGTATGTCACCAGTGGGGTATTCTCATGTATCAGGAGATGGATGTTGTGGGTGGCAAATCTATCTGGAGAGTGCTAAAATCCGGATCAGTAAGGATTACTGAAAGTCAGTTAAATACAGAGTAGGTTATCCCACCTGTGGATTCCCCCAGCCCGTATCGGCTTTCACTGTCCGGTTGCTTCGTACAGAGTGCGGGCTATCCCCCAACAGGTGATACACCCTCTACCAGCATAGGTACGTATTTTCGTTCAGTGGAAGATCCCCAGTACCATTTTATGTTGCCTATAAGCCAGCGTACAATCATGTACGAGGGGCGTACAATATTGCTTTACACTTTTTCTACCCAAATGAAGTACATTATACATCAGTTGTTACGTCCACCTTCTCAACATATTCTTCTTGTAACTTTATGCACTATTGCCATCGATGTGCCAGTCTCTCCAGACCTTCCTGAAACCATTCTTTCGGAGTGCTGCGTGCCCATGCCTTGACGGCTGTGCCCAGTTCTGCAAAACGGCGACCACGCAGGTGATAATCACTTAGTGCCAAGTCGGGAGAGTATGGTGTATGTGGCAGCACCGTGAATCCCATTTGATCAATGGCAGCGGTGGTCTGTCGGCTAGTGTGGGGGCGGGCATTGTCATGTTGCAGAAGCACACCTTGATCCCATTTTCCTGTCCGCTTAGTTTGAATGGCACGACGTAAGCGCTTAAGGTTTGCCACATATGCTGCACTGTTAATCGTGGCCCCCAATTCCAGCCAGTCATTTGGGGATGATGCCCTTTGTGTCCCAGAACACGGCCGCCATTCGCTTGCCAACTGATGGCACTGTTTGACATTTCTTTGGCGGTGCACTGCGCCTATGCTTCCATTGCATCGATTGTTGTTTCGTTTGTGGCTCATAGTAATGGAGCCACGTCTCATCACCAGTCACAAGCCTAGCCATGAAATCGTCTATGACGAGTGCATTCGTTAGCCCCTGTGCGTGTGCTGCTACAAAGCGGTGGAATAGGACACTAGAAGCTCGAGCCAGCCGGGAAGGCGGTGCGCAGAACACAACGCTACCATTACGTCATGCCTCACTTCCATCCCACCAATCACAGTCAGTCTGTCTTGAGAATCTGAGCTAGTGTGTTGTCAGGAAAGCCAAGTATAAAGCAGCGTGAAAGAGACAGGCTCGATGAGCTAAGGGACGGTGTTGCCATACAGCAGGAACTCATGGCAGCTGGCTGCGGTGTGGGACTCGGACATGGTGGACCTGTTGCAACAGTGGACAAGTATCTCTTTCTCTCTCTGCGCAAATCCCAGAGAGCCGGCCGCCTTCCTGGCTGACGCGAGCTTCTAGTTACGCGTCACCACCTTCAAAAGTGAAATGTGAACCATAGGCCTACCCAGACGTAAAAAAAATAAATCAGTGTAAAGCAATATAGTACGCCCCTCGTATAACAGATCACGGAGCAAGTAAATTTGAAGTTTCTGGATTCTTTATAATGTAAAATGAGGAGGCAAGGACTTACCTTTAGCACATGACCCGTGCCCAAAGAGTACCCGGGAATCAATGCCTACCTGACTGGTTTCTACGGCCACTTTGCACGGGAACGCCAAGAACTTGCCACTCCGGAAATTCAAGTCGTTCAAAATGAAGTACAGTGTGTAAATTATTTCTTGTATGAGTGATTGATTGTCTCGCTGAATGAATGAGCATCCGAATGAAATGAATGAATGTATGGAGTAATTAAGATGATGAAAGTGCGTGTGTGCGTGATAGAGTGAGTGAACAGGATAACATTTACTATATTAAGCTTATTATTAATATTCTAAATATGTATACTGCAAATATCAATGTAAAACTTGTAAATATTGTAAAAATGAAATGTTGTTCTAGGGAAGCATAACATAGGCTATGTATGCATGCTATTTTTTATTAGGGCTTCCATACTTCTTATATGATCTATGGTAAATAAATAAATAAATAAATAAATAAATAAATAAATAAATAAATAATAATCAAAGTTGAATTGCTCGGTACCGGGCCACAATAACTGTTGGAGGCGATCTTCGAGAACATTCACAGTACATTTGCTCCTTCCAAATGGTGGAATACGGCTGTGGTGAGCGATTTAACGAGCACGGCTACACCACAGGGTAATCCACTAAGTGACGTGCTCAATAAGACCAGAGGGAGATTTCAGAAACGCGCCTAGCCACACTTTAAACAACGAGTTGTTTAAAATATTGAAGAATTAAGACCGACAAATCCGTCATAGGAACACAACAGAGTTATTTGAAAATTTAAGCACCATTTAAATCAAACGTAATATGCGATTGATATCTTTCAACATAACAAATACACTGGTCAAAAAAAGTTTTGCATATTGCAAGCTTATGTATTTGTGGACCAAATATAATACACGTGCTTTATCCGATAACTGTTTTTATTTATTTATGTAGCGTATGGCATTACACAATGATAATATAATAATAATAACAATAATAATAAAAACAATAATGTTACGTACCACCCCCTAGTGGCACTTCCGTTAACTGGATTACGGTGGGTAGAAAGCACAAAACAAATTATTCCTTTTAAGAAACGTATTAGCTTTATTGTGGGCCAGAAAGATACACCACACAAATAGCAAATACAAGCAATTAGTATCTCACTCTAGTTTCCTCTCGTAGCGAACACTTGCCTTTCACTTGTCAAGAAGCCACAGAAGTTAATCCCTCCTAATGAGACCGGTGGCCTCGATAGAACTACCTGCAACACTTCCTTGAATACGCAAGCTACCGTTATTTACGATAGCCGGTCACTCACCACTACACTCTGCTTCGCTGTCCGCTGGCTAGGGTAACAGCCCCCGGTGCTTTCGCAAATCACCACACTAACCTCTGCTGCACTGGAAAACACACTCGCTCAAGACACAGTTTCTCCGTAGGCTTCACACTCCGTTCACCCACAACTGTCGCTCAAGGTAAAAGCTCGCACTAGCTCGAAAAACACTGTCCACCCTGCTTGCCAAGTCGCTCTTATATAGCAGGCTGGTGACTCAATAAATGCTTCTAGACCCGTCCAGGATTCACGGTTTCTCGAGATTTCCATCACTGGCTGGGTCACGAATATTCTGGACCATCCCTTTTGTCCTAGTAGCCCTGTTGCGTAAGGCGCACGTAATACACTGAGGCAGAGCACAGCCCGGGGGCAGCTGTGACTCATGCGGCGAGGCGACGAAACAAACTCACAGCCGTAACACCAATAATAATAAGTACATAATAGCACAGATATCAACTTTATTACGGCCTTATGTTCAGTCTATTTTCTCCAGTCCAGGCTCGATGGAGTAGCACTGAAGAACTCGTTAGGGTCACTTAGGCACGCTCTTAGTTTGCAATCTTCGACAATGTGCCTGATGGTCTGGGTCGATGTCCCGCAATCACAGCAGGGGTTTGGCCACTTCCCCCATTTGTGCAGGTTGTATGCACAAACTCCATGTCCGAAAACAGTGTACGGTACAAACAAACCGACGTGTTATCTTAGAGTTAACACATGAGCGAATGTGCAAAAACGAAATGTCGTCATACATCAATGGAAATACGACGTCATGAAATATACAAAACTTTTCTTGGACCAGTGTATGTACACCAATGCAACGGTAAAAAGAAGCAATCCAAATAATTGAGGATAAATGTAACAGACAACGATTCCTAGAAACATTAAGGAAAATGGCCAAATTATTAAGGTTTGCACACAAACTAAAATGTTTTTTTAAATTTAAGGACAAAATATACTAACAAACATAAGGCTTAGCTAAAGAACCACTTAGCAGGATAATAGCCAACATTCTTGTCAACAGTTTAGAGGACAAGTTGTTGTCCGAGGACGGTGCAAAAGGATTCGTTCACTGCGATTGGTATGTAGGTGACGTGATCTGCATGTACGATACTGAGATAACAAACAAAGAGGAGCTATTACAATCCCTGAACAGCATATATCGTTCAATGAAATTCACTTCGTGGTATAGTGGCTAGCAAACTTGGCTGTCGTCCCAGAAGTTCGGGTTCTATTTCTGGCTCTGGCAAGAAATTTAATTTTAGTCTGAGGGCTGGAACGGGGTTCACTGAGTTAGATTCCCACCTCAGCCATCATAGAAATGGATTTCCGGGGTTTCCCACTTCTACTCCAGGCAAATGCCGGGATAGTTCCTAACGTAAGACAATGGTCGCGTCCTTCCCAATCTTAACCTCCATTACAAATACGCACCACAATAAGACAGCTTATATCAGGTAATTTCTACTCACACCCAACTACACGGGGCTGAAATGACCACCATGCCCAAGTTCTAATGTAAAGAGCATTAATAAAATCACGACGGATACTGAACACGAGTGAAGATTAAATTGAAGTAACTGACAGATTGGGCCAAAAGCATCTCATACACGATTTACCGCAATCCGTCTCAAATTACACACACTATCAATAATCACTCGAATCATCCAAGTTCCCATACGTTTCAATTCAATATTAATATTGTAACATTCAGTCGGTCAACACAAAATAATTCCTATTACTGGGAATAACCTGAAATAAATTACATGTGATTAAGAGATATATAGTGGAAATGGATTTCCGTGGTTTCCCACTTCTACTCCAGACAAATGCCGGGATAGTTCCGAACGGAAGGCAATGGTCGCGTCCTTCCCAATCTTAGCTTCCATTACAAATTACAAATATATATATATTGATATAGACTACTGAAGAATAAGACTAAGTTATGAAATGTTTCGCTCGTCAAACGAACATCATCAGCTCCCAATCTGCAAGACAAATAGCTCTACAAGACACTATTAAACCTACAGTGACACTCCCAGACAGTCTCTGCCCTACAAAAAAGTGACAGTCAGTCTGAAAGACTAGACTTTGTATCATTTTAAATGCTACAAATGCTGAAAGATGCTAGAAAGGCTGGAGGCTTCTCGCTTCGCTCGAAGCCAAAGAATCTTGACATGTTAGAAAAGTATCTGCATAGTACTTATCTTGCTTATCATGTTTCAAATTACTCGCGAAGGGCAAGTGCAAACCAAGGGCAAAGCAAGGTCCAGCGCGGGGGATGCCGCACGCTCACCAGAGCGCGCGGGGACTTGCCCCTTCCATCCAGTCTAAAAACACTTATAGTGGGTGATGTATTGAAGATAGAGATATGCTCTAGCGGACTTTTTTTGCAGAACTTTTCATGCTGACCAATTCTTACGCTCATAGTATATTGATATTTTTAACGGTTTGCCCAGCGTAAGCTTAAGAAGCTCACGGACGCCAAGTTTGTTTTCGACTTTTTCACTGAAATCATTACTGCTTGGCTTCCTTTGATCATACATAAATTATTTTCTACAGAATCCTTCCTCGAGATATCCTTTACAGAATGGTGAAAACCGCATCAAAATCCATCCAGTGGTTCTCAAGATTACCCGTGACATCCAAGAATCGGGATTTTTGTCTTATACTAACGAAGTAGAGATTGTCGGGGTACACATGAACCAAGCGGTACTATGACGTCACACACCTCAGTGCATCTGGGTGCATTTCGTCCGTCACCGTAACGTAACGCCAGACCCCAGCGTAACGACGAAGTCGACAAGATCATTTAAAATGATAAAACAAAAACCAAAGAGAACCGTCAGAAAACTCAGTAAGTGTGGTGATTATTACTGATAAATACTGTATTAAAGCATTAAGCACCCGAATCAATATTACACTGGGCGATTAACGTACGCTACCATTGTCACCTCAAGAGACCTAATAACAGTACAACAAATAGCCTAGCTAGAGAGAACAATCATTAAACCAATACTGTGGATCAAATATTAAATAAACAACCGAAGAAATGAAAAAAAAAACATTATGGTAATTTATCTTTTCGTATAGGTCGTTGGCGGGTTTGTGATCCAGGGCTAAAACCAAGTAAGGTAAAGGAAGTCACGCTGTTACACTGAGGAACATTGAATCATGAATATGCTTTCAGATCCAGATGATGAATAGTCTACCTGTTAACCTTTCTAACAAGGTTATATTGCAGACGAGCATCACTCGCAGTCTGCACGAGGATAGGTCTGTAAACCAGGTTCTTCATAACGTTGTTGACACACAAAGTTAGCTATTTTTGCATTGAAGTTGCGAAGACGAGTACAAACCAAGAACAATAAATGAACGGCTAGGGCACGATACTGAGTAAAGGAAGATAATTAGAGAAGTATGAAATGTACTCTCGAGTCGTTTAAACACGGCGTCGACGCGGCGTCGACGCAAGTACTATTTCTTGTCGTCGTAATGACTGGATTATTATTCATCTTAAACATAATTATCGCGCATAAACGAGAGGAACGTTTTGCTTGGAGTACTTTTCAGATCGATATTTAGGTCACCTCTGAGAATGATAGGAATTGTGTCGCACGCATTCATTTGTTCGCCTGGCAGAGGCAGGAATGAGATGCGGTTAGTATCTGCGCGCACCCGCTTAGGGGTAAGGTGCGCGGTAGACAGTCACACATTGAATGTGTATCACGCAAATTGTGTCTTGATCCCCAGCCCAAAAACCCCTCCCAAAAGCGGGAAGTATGTCGTCTACTCTTCAATTTTGTGAACAAGAACCAACGAAAAGTAACAAATCTACTAAAAAATCGGGGACTAATGCAGCATTGAGAACCACAATCGTGCATAACAGACAACTACATAACAGCAACTTAGCTAAAGAGGATCCTTATTCACGGTCAGGGGTGTACTAGTTATCTTGTCGAGAATCTGGTAGTGGCGCTATGTTGCACAGAGTTGTACAAAACTTGACATAGATGCAAGAAACACAAATTGCGCTATTAGTGTAGATAACATTCAGTTATATGTGAACACATGTACGGCAATAACCACAAATTCAATTAAATCGAAATACATTTAAAAATCTTGCAATGCGAAGCAAAATGCAAGTCCCTAAACATAAACGAATCCATCAAAATATACCTAGCCAAGAAAGATATTATACGGTCTCATCTAACTTGAACGAGCACACGTCAATAGAATATTCCCCACTATTCATATTACTAAACCTGAAGTCAGAGCAAACATTTCCAAGCAAAACGCACAATATGCAAAGGTTGAAGTGAGATTATGGATTATAAGGAAGGGAGCAAGTTGTCTATAAGGGGAGGTGGTACACCCTACATTCACAATGTTAAATTTGCCAAATTCATGTTCCTTTTTTTCAAAGACCATGGCATAGAAGTTAATAGGATTTACCACACTTAAAGAATGAAGCTTTGTTGCACACTTTAAGACCCACAAATACATTTTTGAATGTTATTTTCTTAGAGGTCATTTTTCTCTCAAAAAGATTATAATTTGAATAACCACAAATTTGAAAATATAAAAGACATAAGTATTATATAAACTCAGTATACTTTCAATTCCAATAAGATTATGTAGTAAAAATTTCATGTTCCTAACTCCAGTGGTTTTAAAGAAAAAGGAACATCAAGTTTAAAAATTTGTGTTTTGAGATAAATTGAAAATAAGATGGACGATATCTCAGTGCATTCCTGGCCCATTATCTGGATCATCTGGGTCAATTTCAGCATCTTAATGTGATCTCTTCACCTTTCTCTGTTGCTTTGTGGTTACCACTTGGGCCTGCATGTCTGATATTTTTATCCTTAGGATATCAACTCCATTGCAAATATTTTGCATGTTTTGACTTGGTTCAATGCCTTAAGCATTCAGAACCCTCAATTGGCCAGCACACCCCTCATTGTGTGTTAAAACTGCATCATACACCCCCAAGCACAACGTTTTATACCCCACAGACACTGATTTAGGCACACGATTCCACACTTACACTATTGAAGAACTCCAAAATAAGTCTACTAATTACACCTTTCCTCTGGTTTTCATCTTCAAAACACTGAATGCCATTGTCTTTGTTGCAATATTTACGCTGCACAAATTTACACAGAGCAGCTGAAAGCAGTTGTAAGCTAATTATGGAATTAGCACTCCTTACTATATTGTCATCACTTGTATTTTTAGTCACAGAGAGCTTTGTTCTTGAAATACAAGGCCTAACAGCTGGAATGTGTGTCACACTGTTGCTTGGAAATGTAGCAGCATTATCTAACCTAGGAATAACCGGTACATTATTGTCGATATGATTTTCACTACTGGCCTCCTGATTACCAACTATTTGACATGTTGGGCCATGTCCTTTCCTTTCACCTATTCAAGTAAGTTTCTTAAAAATTCTATTAGAACGAGGTATTCTAAACGTATATTTGATTCAGTACGGTACCAAAACAAATTAACACATGTGCTTTCAGTAAACAACCGCAAGCATGGCCAAACAAACAATTGACGGGCGGAAACAGTTGCTCCGCACTATAGAAACAAAGATGTGCCACCAGATCACATTGCTATACCACGAAGTTCGAAATCACGGAGTTCATTTCAAAATTATGCGTACCATGTCGAATAGATGGGCGTAACCTCAAGTGTCAACGACATTTAAGTGCGATATGAGCCGTTAGAAACGACTTCCACCAACTACTGAAATCTTATTTATCATACTTCAAATAACTAAAATTCGTAAAAAAATAAAAAAAAGTCCTTTTCTGGTGTACCACATCATCCCCTTAAAGGGGAAGGATGTGAGTTGTAAAGGATGTGCAATGCACCAAAATATAAGGCTTGAACAAATAATTGGCATCAAGCAAAATCGCCGTGAACATTTGGGCACTCATCCCACTGACGCACCAGGTTGGAGATCTCCGTGTGGTAAAACACCGTGTCCTGCTGCATGAAGAAGTCCGTAACCGGCTGCCACACATCCTCGTCCGACAGGAATAGTCAACCCTTCAAGGTCTTTTCTAAGGCACCAAGGGTGTGATTATCGCATGGAAAGAGATCAAGACTATAGGGCAAATGTTCGAGTGTCTCCCACTTGAGTTGGCGTACCTTCTGCATTACGACCTTTGCGACATGGGGACGTGCGTTATCATGAAGCATCAGCACCCCTTGTTGCAGTTTTCCCGGACGTTTCGCCTTAATTGCACGCCGTAATATATGCAGTGTTGAGCAGTACCGTTCCCCAGTGATGGAGACAATCATGTTCCTTGAAATCAATAAGCAATGGGCCCCTGTTATCAAAGAACAGGGTGAGCATCTTCTTTCCAGGATGATTGGCTCTTGAACTTCTTGGGACGAGGGGACGATGGATGACACCACTGCATCGTTGACGCTTTCGATTCCGGTTCCCAGTGGTGGCACCAGCTTTCATCGCTTGCAACAATGCGCTCTAGGAACGTGTTGCTTCAACATTCAAACGCATCATGTTTCGTAGGCAAACAGCCTTCCGGTGTGCTCTTTTTTCGGCATTCAACGCCTGGGATATCGCTGCAGCAACGTCCTAGATAGGAAACATTTTGATCACGCCTTATATTTCATCAAACCTAGGCTTTAATCAGGCAGTACGGTACTTAAGAAGTCCAAGTTATTCGTCTCAAACACTGGGAGGAACATTCATAAGCCTTTTGCCCAGGGGCGGATCTAGGGGAGGGCGAGGAGGGCGACCGCCCAGGGCCCCGCGGTCCTGGGGTCCCCGCGCCATGTTTTTTTAATATCTAATTATTTAATTATACTCTTCAAACTAATTTATAATTATTAGTATTATTATTATTATTATTTTTCAGTGCAGCTATGACCTCTGTTGACCGTTTAGACTTCAGCCGGAAAAAAAGTGGCAAAGTAATATTTTATTGTTTACATAATCTTCTTCAAGGGGCCTTAAAGGTTTCTTTCATATTATAAAAAAATGTACTGTAGTGTACTCAAAATATTGTAACTATTCTTTATTTTATTATTTTTACAAAACTACTTTCCATTTGATCTCATATTTTTTATTTCCTATTGTGGGCCCCGCCTTATCTTATCGTCCAGGGCCCCGCAAGGTCTGGATCCACCACTGCTTGCCTTAGGAGGTGAGATAAAAAACTTGTCAAAGGAATAGTCTACTGAATGATGCCCAGACTCATTAGCATACGTCACAATTTTGTAGATAAGTCTGTATACTGAATACTGCATAGAATTTGAAATATTACGACGAATCACAATGGCAAAACAAAATGTCATCGATATTTAAAATGAAACAAGAGAGCTCAAGATTGGTAAAGTTCATCCAAGCACCACAAGATGCCGTGAATGAGACACTGCATAACGATAGATGTGCAGCGATAAGGAAGTGCTGACAGATCCGGGATCACTTGGCTATTCCCTATTCCTTGCAACTAAGCCCGATCAAAACAAATGCGTCAAGGATCAGCTATGGTTCGCCTGCAGTGATTGGTTCGTTTCACGTATCAAGCATGTGACTTCCGTTAACTGACCAATAAAAAGCGTCTTCTTGCATATGTTTACGATTTCAATATTTTGATCGGGCGTTAAGTCCTTCTGTTTGAACAACCGGAATTTAGGAAGCTAATATTATTACTAACTTACCCCCTCCCCCCTCCCCCTATCATCAAGGGTAATACAGTTTAATAATGGCTAAACAGGACTGATGTAAATAATGACGAATTAGACATTACTACCATCACTAAAATTAGCGGGTTACTAAACAAACTGAAAATGTTCGCTTGACGAACGAAACATTATTTCCCTAATAATTTAAGCTTCCGCCTCATTGCGTAGTAGCTAGCATTCTGGCTGTCATCGCGGAGGCCCGAGTTCGATTCCCCGCTCGGCCAAGATATTTAATTCTGGTCTGAGGGCTGGAACGGGGTACTCTCAGCCTCGTGAGGCAAAACTGAATAGAGGAGGGTTGGAAGCTGGAAGCTTGTAGTTTAACGTGACCATTAATCTCGCGATCATAAGCCACGGGACCTCCGTTTTACGTGGAATCCGAACCACAGGACATGGCATTTCACATCGAAAATCTCACATGCATTGGCCGGGAATCGAACCCGGTCCGCCTTGGTGAGAGGCATACAGCTTGACCGCTGCGCCACCACGCCCCAGAGGAGGGTTGGATTCCTACCCCAGCCATCCTGGAAGTGGTTTTACTTGGTGTTAAGCTAGAGGTAAATGAAATGAGGGTATCATGAATGATTGCTGGGACAAATAGATAGGAGCATTGGCAGGAGGGTACTCGTAATGAAGAGATAAAGGCTAAGTTAGAATTGAACACGCTAGATGGAGCTGTTCGTATGAGCCGAATCAGATGGCGGGGCCATGTGACGAGAATGGGGGAGTAGAGATTACCTAGGAGGTTAATGAGTTCCGCTATACAGGGTTAGAGAAGCAGAGGTAGACCTAGAAGGTGGTGGTTAGATTCAGTGTTGAACGATTTCAAAGTGAGAGGTGTAGTCGCAGAGCAGACCGCAGTGCTAACTGCTAACAGGGGATCCTGGAGGCGGCTTGTTCGCAAACAGAGGCGTGAAGACTAGACTGGACGCTGAAAGGCAAAACAGACTCAAATGAAAATATATGTATGTCTAAATACACTCTTATTCGATGCAGTTTACGAATAAACGAGAAAGGGTCATCACTACAATGAAGAAGTACATTCTAGCGTGTCTAATCGTGTAAACAAGTATAGGAAGAACGTAAAATTGTGAATGAATGCACTAACTTACTGGGATTGTATGTTAAGCAATTAATTGGCATAAGCAAGCCCCGAGCTAATTTTCACAAGTAGAAACGTCGAGCCTATGAATAGAAGTATCTTGGGTGCAGTTCGCCAGAAAGGTCAACGCCACTGAAACGAATAAACAGCGCAACTTGTAAAATCAATACAAACAAGAAGTGCATGCCAACAGAGATGGCAGCCTAACTTGCTCGTGGAGAAGTAAACTTACTGCCAAGAGTACTGCATATTTGAATATAGTTATGATGATGATGATGATAATTGTTGTTGTTTCAGGAGACCTAACATCTAGGTTATCGGCCCTACATAGTATTTGGAGGTATGCTTCATATAAGTTCGTAGGAGCAGATGCCATTGTTAATTTACAGAGGAGTCCCATTTAAATAGTCATCTCGGAGTTTCTCATCTGTTAGTTTTGTTGCCGTCTGGCCTCCTGAGAGGCCGAGTGCAGGTCTCTGCTAGTCGACACCCGTGGGCGACCTGCGCGTCGGGATGAGAGTTTGAATGGATGATGATGAATGGAATTAGGCAAGGATGTGGGAGGTAGCGGCCGTGGCCTATCAGAAGGTACCGTCCC